>OY292468.1:13457905-14138702 GCA_958496255.1 Camptogramma bilineatum | reverse complement strand
AACCTAACCTAACCTAACCTAACCTAACCTAACCTAACCTAACCTAACCTAACCTAACCTAACCTAACCTAACCTAACCTAACCTAACCTAACCTAACCTAACCTAACCTAACCTAACCTAACCTAACCTAACCTAACCTAACCTAACCTAACCTAACCTAACCTAACCTAACCTAACCTAACCTAACCTAACCTAACCTAACCTAACCTAACCTAACCTAACCTAACCTAACCTAACCTAACCTAACCTAACCTAACCTAACCTAACCTAACCTAACCTAACCTAACCTAACCTAACCTAACCTAACCTAACCTAACCTAACCTAACCTAACCTAACCTAACCTAACCTAACCTAACCTAACCTAACCTAACCTAACCTAACCTAACCTAACCTAACCTAACCTAACCTAACCTAACCTAACCTAACCTAACCTAACCTAACCTAACCTAACCTAACCTAACCTAACCTAACCTAACCTAACCTAACCTAACCTAACCTAACCTAACCTAACCTAACCTAACCTAACCTAACCTAACCTAACCTAACCTAACCTAACCTAACCTAACCTAACCTAACCTAACCTAACCTAACCTAACCTAACCTAACCTAACCTAACCTAACCTAACCTAACCTAACCTAACCTAACCTAACCTAACCTAACCTAACCTAACCTAACCTAACCTAACCTAACCTAACCTAACCTAACCTAACCTAACCTAACCTAACCTAACCTAACCTAACCTAACCTAACCTAACCTAACCTAACCTAACCTAACCTAACCTAACCTAACCTAACCTAACCTAACCTAACCTAACCTAACCTAACCTAACCTAACCTAACCTAACCTAACCTAACCTAACCTAACCTAACCTAACCTAACCTAACCTAACCTAACCTAACCTAACCTAACCTAACCTAACCTAACCTAACCTAACCTAACCTAACCTAACCTAACCTAACCTAACCTAACCTAACCTAACCTAACCTAACCTAACCTAACCTAACCTAACCTAACCTAACCTAACCTAACCTAACCTAACCTAACCTAACCTAACCTAACCTAACCTAACCTAACCTAACCTAACCTAACCTAACCTAACCTAACCTAACCTAACCTAACCTAACCTAACCTAACCTAACCTAACCTAACCTAACCTAACCTAACCTAACCTAACCTAACCTAACCTAACCTAACCTAACCTAACCTAACCTAACCTAACCTAACCTAACCTAACCTAACCTAACCTAACCTAACCTAACCTAACCTAACCTAACCTAACCTAACCTAACCTAACCTAACCTAACCTAACCTAACCTAACCTAACCTAACCTAACCTAACCTAACCTAACCTAACCTAACCTAACCTAACCTAACCTAACCTAACCTAACCTAACCTAACCTAACCTAACCTAACCTAACCTAACCTAACCTAACCTAACCTAACCTAACCTAACCTAACCTAACCTAACCTAACCTAACCTAACCTAACCTAACCTAACCTAACCTAACCTAACCTAACCTAACCTAACCTAACCTAACCTAACCTAACCTAACCTAACCTAACCTAACCTAACCTAACCTAACCTAACCTAACCTAACCTAACCTAACCTAACCTAACCTAACCTAACCTAACCTAACCTAACCTAACCTAACCTAACCTAACCTAACCTAACCTAACCTAACCTAACCTAACCTAACCTAACCTAACCTAACCTAACCTAACCTAACCTAACCTAACCTAACCTAACCTAACCTAACCTAACCTAACCTAACCTAACCTAACCTAACCTAACCTAACCTAACCTAACCGAACCTAACCTAACCTAACCTAACCTAACCTAACCTAACCTAACCTAACCTAACCTAACCTAACCTAACCTAACCTAACCTAACCTAACCTAACCTAACCTAACCTAACCTAACCTAACCTAACCTAACCTAACCTAACCTAACCTAACCTAACCTAACCTAACCTAACCTAACCTAACCTAACCTAACCTAACCTAACCTAACCTAACCTAACCTAACCTAACCTAACCTAACCTAACCTAACCTAACCTAACCTAACCTAACCTAACCTAACCTAACCTAACCTAACCTAACCTAACCTAACCTAACCTAACCTAACCTAACCTAACCTAACCTAACCTAACCTAACCTAACCTAACCTAACCTAACCTAACCTAACCTAACCTAACCTAACCTAACCTAACCTAACCTAACCTAACCTAACCTAACCTAACCTAACCTAACCTAACCTAACCTAACCTAACCTAACCTAACCTAACCTAACCTAACCTAACCTAACCTAACCTAACCTAACCTAACCTAACCTAACCTAACCTAACCTAACCTAACCTAACCTAACCTAACCTAACCTAACCTAACCTAACCTAACCTAACCTAACCTAACCTAACCTAACCTAACCTAACCTAACCTAACCTAACCTAACCTAACCTAACCTAACCTAACCTAACCTAACCTAACCTAACCTAACCTAACCTAACCTAACCTAACCTAACCTAACCTAACCTAACCTAACCTAACCTAACCTAACCTAACCTAACCTAACCTAACCTAACCTAACCTAACCTAACCTAACCTAACCTAACCTAACCTAACCTAACCTAACCTAACCTAACCTAACCTAACCTAACCTAACCTAACCTAACCTAACCTAACCTAACCTAACCTAACCTAACCTAACCTAACCTAACCTAACCTAACCTAACCTAACCTAACCTAACCTAACCTAACCTAACCTAACCTAACCTAACCTAACCTAACCTAACCTAACCTAACCTAACCTAACCTAACCTAACCTAACCTAACCTAACCTAACCTAACCTAACCTAACCTAACCTAACCTAACCTAACCTAACCTAACCTAACCTAACCTAACCTAACCTAACCTAACCTAACCTAACCTAACCTAACCTAACCTAACCTAACCTAACCTAACCTAACCTAACCTAACCTAACCTAACCTAACCTAACCTAACCTAACCTAACCTAACCTAACCTAACCTAACCTAACCTAACCTAACCTAACCTAACCTAACCTAACCTAACCTAACCTAACCTAACCTAACCTAACCTAACCTAACCTAACCTAACCTAACCTAACCTAACCTAACCTAACCTAACCTAACCTAACCTAACCTAACCTAACCTAACCTAACCTAACCTAACCTAACCTAACCTAACCTAACCTAACCTAACCTAACCTAACCTAACCTAACCTAACCTAACCTAACCTAACCTAACCTAACCTAACCTAACCTAACCTAACCTAACCTAACCTAACCTAACCTAACCTAACCTAACCTAACCTAACCTAACCTAACCTAACCTAACCTAACCTAACCTAACCTAACCTAACCTAACCTAACCTAACCTAACCTAACCTAACCTAACCTAACCTAACCTAACCTAACCTAACCTAACCTAACCTAACCTAACCTAACCTAACCTAACCTAACCTAACCTAACCTAACCTAACCTAACCTAACCTAACCTAACCTAACCTAACCTAACCTAACCTAACCTAACCTAACCTAACCTAACCTAACCTAACCTAACCTAACCTAACCTAACCTAACCTAACCTAACCTAACCTAACCTAACCTAACCTAACCTAACCTAACCTAACCTAACCTAACCTAACCTAACCTAACCTAACCTAACCTAACCTAACCTAACCTAACCTAACCTAACCTAACCTAACCTAACCTAACCTAACCTAACCTAACCTAACCTAACCTAACCTAACCTAACCTAACCTAACCTAACCTAACCTAACCTAACCTAACCTAACCTAACCTAACCTAACCTAACCTAACCTAACCTAACCTAACCTAACCTAACCTAACCTAACCTAACCTAACCTAACCTAACCTAACCTAACCTAACCTAACCTAACCTAACCTAACCTAACCTAACCTAACCTAACCTAACCTAACCTAACCTAACCTAACCTAACCTAACCTAACCTAACCTAACCTAACCTAACCTAACCTAACCTAACCTAACCTAACCTAACCTAACCTAACCTAACCTAACCTAACCTAACCTAACCTAACCTAACCTAACCTAACCTAACCTAACCTAACCTAACCTAACCTAACCTAACCTAACCTAACCTAACCTAACCTAACCTAACCTAACCTAACCTAACCTAACCTAACCTAACCTAACCTAACCTAACCTAACCTAACCTAACCTAACCTAACCTAACCTAACCTAACCTAACCTAACCTAACCTAACCTAACCTAACCTAACCTAACCTAACCTAACCTAACCTAACCTAACCTAACCTAACCTAACCTAACCTAACCTAACCTAACCTAACCTAACCTAACCTAACCTAACCTAACCTAACCTAACCTAACCTAACCTAACCTAACCTAACCTAACCTAACCTAACCTAACCTAACCTAACCTAACCTAACCTAACCTAACCTAACCTAACCTAACCTAACCTAACCTAACCTAACCTAACCTAACCTAACCTAACCTAACCTAACCTAACCTAACCTAACCTAACCTAACCTAACCTAACCTAACCTAACCTAACCTAACCTAACCTAACCTAACCTAACCTAACCTAACCTAACCTAACCTAACCTAACCTAACCTAACCTAACCTAACCTAACCTAACCTAACCTAACCTAACCTAACCTAACCTAACCTAACCTAACCTAACCTAACCTAACCTAACCTAACCTAACCTAACCTAACCTAACCTAACCTAACCTAACCTAACCTAACCTAACCTAACCTAACCTAACCTAACCTAACCTAACCTAACCTAACCTAACCTAACCTAACCTAACCTAACCTAACCTAACCTAACCTAACCTAACCTAACCTAACCTAACCTAACCTAACCTAACCTAACCTAACCTAACCTAACCTAACCTAACCTAACCTAACCTAACCTAACCTAACCTAACCTAACCTAACCTAACCTAACCTAACCTAACCTAACCTAACCTAACCTAACCTAACCTAACCTAACCTAACCTAACCTAACCTAACCTAACCTAACCTAACCTAACCTAACCTAACCTAACCTAACCTAACCTAACCTAACCTAACCTAACCTAACCTAACCTAACCTAACCTAACCTAACCTAACCTAACCTAACCTAACCTAACCTAACCTAACCTAACCTAACCTAACCTAACCTAACCTAACCTAACCTAACCTAACCTAACCTAACCTAACCTAACCTAACCTAACCTAACCTAACCTAACCTAACCTAACCTAACCTAACCTAACCTAACCTAACCTAACCTAACCTAACCTAACCTAACCTAACCTAACCTAACCTAACCTAACCTAACCTAACCTAACCTAACCTAACCTAACCTAACCTAACCTAACCTAACCTAACCTAACCTAACCTAACCTAACCTAACCTAACCTAACCTAACCTAACCTAACCTAACCTAACCTAACCTAACCTAACCTAACCTAACCTAACCTAACCTAACCTAACCTAACCTAACCTAACCTAACCTAACCTAACCTAACCTAACCTAACCTAACCTAACCTAACCTAACCTAACCTAACCTAACCTAACCTAACCTAACCTAACCTAACCTAACCTAACCTAACCTAACCTAACCTAACCTAACCTAACCTAACCTAACCTAACCTAACCTAACCTAACCTAACCTAACCTAACCTAACCTAACCTAACCTAACCTAACCTAACCTAACCTAACCTAACCTAACCTAACCTAACCTAACCTAACCTAACCTAACCTAACCTAACCTAACCTAACCTAACCTAACCTAACCTAACCTAACCTAACCTAACCTAACCTAACCTAACCTAACCTAACCTAACCTAACCTAACCTAACCTAACCTAACCTAACCTAACCTAACCTAACCTAACCTAACCTAACCTAACCTAACCTAACCTAACCTAACCTAACCTAACCTAACCTAACCTAACCTAACCTAACCTAACCTAACCTAACCTAACCTAACCTAACCTAACCTAACCTAACCTAACCTAACCTAACCTAACCTAACCTAACCTAACCTAACCTAACCTAACCTAACCTAACCTAACCTAACCTAACCTAACCTAACCTAACCTAACCTAACCTAACCTAACCTAACCTAACCTAACCTAACCTAACCTAACCTAACCTAACCTAACCTAACCTAACCTAACCTAACCTAACCTAACCTAACCTAACCTAACCTAACCTAACCTAACCTAACCTAACCTAACCTAACCTAACCTAACCTAACCTAACCTAACCTAACCTAACCTAACCTAACCTAACCTAACCTAACCTAACCTAACCTAACCTAACCTAACCTAACCTAACCTAACCTAACCTAACCTAACCTAACCTAACCTAACCTAACCTAACCTAACCTAACCTAACCTAACCTAACCTAACCTAACCTAACCTAACCTAACCTAACCTAACCTAACCTAACCTAACCTAACCTAACCTAACCTAACCTAACCTAACCTAACCTAACCTAACCTAACCTAACCTAACCTAACCTAACCTAACCTAACCTAACCTAACCTAACCTAACCTAACCTAACCTAACCTAACCTAACCTAACCTAACCTAACCTAACCTAACCTAACCTAACCTAACCTAACCTAACCTAACCTAACCTAACCTAACCTAACCTAACCTAACCTAACCTAACCTAACCTAACCTAACCTAACCTAACCTAACCTAACCTAACCTAACCTAACCTAACCTAACCTAACCTAACCTAACCTAACCTAACCTAACCTAACCTAACCTAACCTAACCTAACCTAACCTAACCTAACCTAACCTAACCTAACCTAACCTAACCTAACCTAACCTAACCTAACCTAACCTAACCTAACCTAACCTAACCTAACCTAACCTAACCTAACCTAACCTAACCTAACCTAACCTAACCTAACCTAACCTAACCTAACCTAACCTAACCTAACCTAACCTAACCTAACCTAACCTAACCTAACCTAACCTAACCTAACCTAACCTAACCTAACCTAACCTAACCTAACCTAACCTAACCTAACCTAACCTAACCTAACCTAACCTAACCTAACCTAACCTAACCTAACCTAACCTAACCTAACCTAACCTAACCTAACCTAACCTAACCTAACCTAACCTAACCTAACCTAACCTAACCTAACCTAACCTAACCTAACCTAACCTAACCTAACCTAACCTAACCTAACCTAACCTAACCTAACCTAACCTAACCTAACCTAACCTAACCTAACCTAACCTAACCTAACCTAACCTAACCTAACCTAACCTAACCTAACCTAACCTAACCTAACCTAACCTAACCTAACCTAACCTAACCTAACCTAACCTAACCTAACCTAACCTAACCTAACCTAACCTAACCTAACCTAACCTAACCTAACCTAACCTAACCTAACCTAACCTAACCTAACCTAACCTAACCTAACCTAACCTAACCTAACCTAACCTAACCTAACCTAACCTAACCTAACCTAACCTAACCTAACCTAACCTAACCTAACCTAACCTAACCTAACCTAACCTAACCTAACCTAACCTAACCTAACCTAACCTAACCTAACCTAACCTAACCTAACCTAACCTAACCTAACCTAACCTAACCTAACCTAACCTAACCTAACCTAACCTAACCTAACCTAACCTAACCTAACCTAACCTAACCTAACCTAACCTAACCTAACCTAACCTAACCTAACCTAACCTAACCTAACCTAACCTAACCTAACCTAACCTAACCTAACCTAACCTAACCTAACCTAACCTAACCTAACCTAACCTAACCTAACCTAACCTAACCTAACCTAACCTAACCTAACCTAACCTAACCTAACCTAACCTAACCTAACCTAACCTAACCTAACCTAACCTAACCTAACCTAACCTAACCTAACCTAACCTAACCTAACCTAACCTAACCTAACCTAACCTAACCTAACCTAACCTAACCTAACCTAACCTAACCTAACCTAACCTAACCTAACCTAACCTAACCTAACCTAACCTAACCTAACCTAACCTAACCTAACCTAACCTAACCTAACCTAACCTAACCTAACCTAACCTAACCTAACCTAACCTAACCTAACCTAACCTAACCTAACCTAACCTAACCTAACCTAACCTAACCTAACCTAACCTAACCTAACCTAACCTAACCTAACCTAACCTAACCTAACCTAACCTAACCTAACCTAACCTAACCTAACCTAACCTAACCTAACCTAACCTAACCTAACCTAACCTAACCTAACCTAACCTAACCTAACCTAACCTAACCTAACCTAACCTAACCTAACCTAACCTAACCTAACCTAACCTAACCTAACCTAACCTAACCTAACCTAACCTAACCTAACCTAACCTAACCTAACCTAACCTAACCTAACCTAACCTAACCTAACCTAACCTAACCTAACCTAACCTAACCTAACCTAACCTAACCTAACCTAACCTAACCTAACCTAACCTAACCTAACCTAACCTAACCTAACCTAACCTAACCTAACCTAACCTAACCTAACCTAACCTAACCTAACCTAACCTAACCTAACCTAACCTAACCTAACCTAACCTAACCTAACCTAACCTAACCTAACCTAACCTAACCTAACCTAACCTAACCTAACCTAACCTAACCTAACCTAACCTAACCTAACCTAACCTAACCTAACCTAACCTAACCTAACCTAACCTAACCTAACCTAACCTAACCTAACCTAACCTAACCTAACCTAACCTAACCTAACCTAACCTAACCTAACCTAACCTAACCTAACCTAACCTAACCTAACCTAACCTAACCTAACCTAACCTAACCTAACCTAACCTAACCTAACCTAACCTAACCTAACCTAACCTAACCTAACCTAACCTAACCTAACCTAACCTAACCTAACCTAACCTAACCTAACCTAACCTAACCTAACCTAACCTAACCTAACCTAACCTAACCTAACCTAACCTAACCTAACCTAACCTAACCTAACCTAACCTAACCTAACCTAACCTAACCTAACCTAACCTAACCTAACCTAACCTAACCTAACCTAACCTAACCTAACCTAACCTAACCTAACCTAACCTAACCTAACCTAACCTAACCTAACCTAACCTAACCTAACCTAACCTAACCTAACCTAACCTAACCTAACCTAACCTAACCTAACCTAACCTAACCTAACCTAACCTAACCTAACCTAACCTAACCTAACCTAACCTAACCTAACCTAACCTAACCTAACCTAACCTAACCTAACCTAACCTAACCTAACCTAACCTAACCTAACCTAACCTAACCTAACCTAACCTAACCTAACCTAACCTAACCTAACCTAACCTAACCTAACCTAACCTAACCTAACCTAACCTAACCTAACCTAACCTAACCTAACCTAACCTAACCTAACCTAACCTAACCTAACCTAACCTAACCTAACCTAACCTAACCTAACCTAACCTAACCTAACCTAACCTAACCTAACCTAACCTAACCTAACCTAACCTAACCTAACCTAACCTAACCTAACCTAACCTAACCTAACCTAACCTAACCTAACCTAACCTAACCTAACCTAACCTAACCTAACCTAACCTAACCTAACCTAACCTAACCTAACCTAACCTAACCTAACCTAACCTAACCTAACCTAACCTAACCTAACCTAACCTAACCTAACCTAACCTAACCTAACCTAACCTAACCTAACCTAACCTAACCTAACCTAACCTAACCTAACCTAACCTAACCTAACCTAACCTAACCTAACCTAACCTAACCTAACCTAACCTAACCTAACCTAACCTAACCTAACCTAACCTAACCTAACCTAACCTAACCTAACCTAACCTAACCTAACCTAACCTAACCTAACCTAACCTAACCTAACCTAACCTAACCTAACCTAACCTAACCTAACCTAACCTAACCTAACCTAACCTAACCTAACCTAACCTAACCTAACCTAACCTAACCTAACCTAACCTAACCTAACCTAACCTAACCTAACCTAACCTAACCTAACCTAACCTAACCTAACCTAACCTAACCTAACCTAACCTAACCTAACCTAACCTAACCTAACCTAACCTAACCTAACCTAACCTAACCTAACCTAACCTAACCTAACCTAACCTAACCTAACCTAACCTAACCTAACCTAACCTAACCTAACCTAACCTAACCTAACCTAACCTAACCTAACCTAACCTAACCTAACCTAACCTAACCTAACCTAACCTAACCTAACCTAACCTAACCTAACCTAACCTAACCTAACCTAACCTAACCTAACCTAACCTAACCTAACCTAACCTAACCTAACCTAACCTAACCTAACCTAACCTAACCTAACCTAACCTAACCTAACCTAACCTAACCTAACCTAACCTAACCTAACCTAACCTAACCTAACCTAACCTAACCTAACCTAACCTAACCTAACCTAACCTAACCTAACCTAACCTAACCTAACCTAACCTAACCTAACCTAACCTAACCTAACCTAACCTAACCTAACCTAACCTAACCTAACCTAACCTAACCTAACCTAACCTAACCTAACCTAACCTAACCTAACCTAACCTAACCTAACCTAACCTAACCTAACCTAACCTAACCTAACCTAACCTAACCTAACCTAACCTAACCTAACCTAACCTAACCTAACCTAACCTAACCTAACCTAACCTAACCTAACCTAACCTAACCTAACCTAACCTAACCTAACCTAACCTAACCTAACCTAACCTAACCTAACCTAACCTAACCTAACCTAACCTAACCTAACCTAACCTAACCTAACCTAACCTAACCTAACCTAACCTAACCTAACCTAACCTAACCTAACCTAACCTAACCTAACCTAACCTAACCTAACCTAACCTAACCTAACCTAACCTAACCTAACCTAACCTAACCTAACCTAACCTAACCTAACCTAACCTAACCTAACCTAACCTAACCTAACCTAACCTAACCTAACCTAACCTAACCTAACCTAACCTAACCTAACCTAACCTAACCTAACCTAACCTAACCTAACCTAACCTAACCTAACCTAACCTAACCTAACCTAACCTAACCTAACCTAACCTAACCTAACCTAACCTAACCTAACCTAACCTAACCTAACCTAACCTAACCTAACCTAACCTAACCTAACCTAACCTAACCTAACCTAACCTAACCTAACCTAACCTAACCTAACCTAACCTAACCTAACCTAACCTAACCTAACCTAACCTAACCTAACCTAACCTAACCTAACCTAACCTAACCTAACCTAACCTAACCTAACCTAACCTAACCTAACCTAACCTAACCTAACCTAACCTAACCTAACCTAACCTAACCTAACCTAACCTAACCTAACCTAACCTAACCTAACCTAACCTAACCTAACCTAACCTAACCTAACCTAACCTAACCTAACCTAACCTAACCTAACCTAACCTAACCTAACCTAACCTAACCTAACCTAACCTAACCTAACCTAACCTAACCTAACCTAACCTAACCTAACCTAACCTAACCTAACCTAACCTAACCTAACCTAACCTAACCTAACCTAACCTAACCTAACCTAACCTAACCTAACCTAACCTAACCTAACCTAACCTAACCTAACCTAACCTAACCTAACCTAACCTAACCTAACCTAACCTAACCTAACCTAACCTAACCTAACCTAACCTAACCTAACCTAACCTAACCTAACCTAACCTAACCTAACCTAACCTAACCTAACCTAACCTAACCTAACCTAACCTAACCTAACCTAACCTAACCTAACCTAACCTAACCTAACCTAACCTAACCTAACCTAACCTAACCTAACCTAACCTAACCTAACCTAACCTAACCTAACCTAACCTAACCTAACCTAACCTAACCTAACCTAACCTAACCTAACCTAACCTAACCTAACCTAACCTAACCTAACCTAACCTAACCTAACCTAACCTAACCTAACCTAACCTAACCTAACCTAACCTAACCTAACCTAACCTAACCTAACCTAACCTAACCTAACCTAACCTAACCTAACCTAACCTAACCTAACCTAACCTAACCTAACCTAACCTAACCTAACCTAACCTAACCTAACCTAACCTAACCTAACCTAACCTAACCTAACCTAACCTAACCTAACCTAACCTAACCTAACCTAACCTAACCTAACCTAACCTAACCTAACCTAACCTAACCTAACCTAACCTAACCTAACCTAACCTAACCTAACCTAACCTAACCTAACCTAACCTAACCTAACCTAACCTAACCTAACCTAACCTAACCTAACCTAACCTAACCTAACCTAACCTAACCTAACCTAACCTAACCTAACCTAACCTAACCTAACCTAACCTAACCTAACCTAACCTAACCTAACCTAACCTAACCTAACCTAACCTAACCTAACCTAACCTAACCTAACCTAACCTAACCTAACCTAACCTAACCTAACCTAACCTAACCTAACCTAACCTAACCTAACCTAACCTAACCTAACCTAACCTAACCTAACCTAACCTAACCTAACCTAACCTAACCTAACCTAACCTAACCTAACCTAACCTAACCTAACCTAACCTAACCTAACCTAACCTAACCTAACCTAACCTAACCTAACCTAACCTAACCTAACCTAACCTAACCTAACCTAACCTAACCTAACCTAACCTAACCTAACCTAACCTAACCTAACCTAACCTAACCTAACCTAACCTAACCTAACCTAACCTAACCTAACCTAACCTAACCTAACCTAACCTAACCTAACCTAACCTAACCTAACCTAACCTAACCTAACCTAACCTAACCTAACCTAACCTAACCTAACCTAACCTAACCTAACCTAACCTAACCTAACCTAACCTAACCTAACCTAACCTAACCTAACCTAACCTAACCTAACCTAACCTAACCTAACCTAACCTAACCTAACCTAACCTAACCTAACCTAACCTAACCTAACCTAACCTAACCTAACCTAACCTAACCTAACCTAACCTAACCTAACCTAACCTAACCTAACCTAACCTAACCTAACCTAACCTAACCTAACCTAACCTAACCTAACCTAACCTAACCTAACCTAACCTAACCTAACCTAACCTAACCTAACCTAACCTAACCTAACCTAACCTAACCTAACCTAACCTAACCTAACCTAACCTAACCTAACCTAACCTAACCTAACCTAACCTAACCTAACCTAACCTAACCTAACCTAACCTAACCTAACCTAACCTAACCTAACCTAACCTAACCTAACCTAACCTAACCTAACCTAACCTAACCTAACCTAACCTAACCTAACCTAACCTAACCTAACCTAACCTAACCTAACCTAACCTAACCTAACCTAACCTAACCTAACCTAACCTAACCTAACCTAACCTAACCTAACCTAACCTAACCTAACCTAACCTAACCTAACCTAACCTAACCTAACCTAACCTAACCGGAACCCGAAACATAAAAACATAAAATTAGAAAAAGTTTACGTCACTCACTCTCGGACATCTTCTTTCTGGAGAGAGGTCTGCAGGTCGCAATCTGCCCAGCACCTGCAACATAAAAAACATACAAATTGGACAATAAAAATTTTTACAACTTATACAAACTTTTATTTTAACTTAGTAATAGGGTAGACATAAGGACATTATATACACATATACAATTTTAAAATTAGATATTAAGACTATAATTACAGTATAAAACTTTTACAAACTTTTATTTTAACTAGTTAATAGGTTAGGTTTGTGTTACTCTGACATCGACGCTCCTCAATATGTTTAGAAGTCCAGTGGCAAACGCTTCCAAGACCTCGAAAGGGGCTCCACTCAGGCACAGTCCGGCATCTGAGGAGGTGGACCCCGCGCTGGGTGAAGGTCTAAGGACCCGACAGACCAGCGTGAGGAGAGGTAATGGAGAGTCTGATAGATTAAATCAGACATTCTCCAAGACCTCCTCGGGTAGTCCACCCAAGCCGGAGGAGTCGAAGTACTTAAGTCGACTATCCGAGGCCAAAGCTTGCCTAACGAAGGTCAAGCTTGAACTAAAGAGCTCCCGCAACACAAAAGGAGAGATAAAAACAGAGGTGATAAAAGCGGTTGAGAGGCTATACCAGTTGGTGAAAGAGACGGAAAAGGAGAAAGGCCAAGGAAAGAGGCTGACGGCTGGACAGAAGAAAGGAGAAGAACCTCCCTCGTCTGTCCAGTCACCACCCTCTTCATCGAAAGTGGAGGAAAGGAAAAGAGATGATAGTGAACTGCTAAAAAATTTGGAAGAGCATGCAAAATTAATAAAGGAAAACACGGATAAGATGGAGAAACTCAAAGAGACGATAGAAAAACACCAAGAAAGTCTAGAAAAGAAAACGTATGCGAGTGTGGCTGCGGGACTCCCTAATAGACAGGTTTACGAGCAGGCCGCGCTGCACTCCATAGCCATCACCGCAAAGGACGAAACAAAAAGTGGAGAGGAAGTACTGGACAGAGTTAGAAAAGTTTTGGACGCAAGAGAAGGAGGAATTGTAGTCGAAAAAGTTAGGAAGGCAAAGGACCGGAAAATAATACTGGGATGCAAAACAGAAGAGGACAGAGAGAACATCACAGAGAAATTGAAGAGCGCGGAAGACCTAAAGGTTGAAAACTTGACCAACAAGTACCCACTGGTCATCCTTAGGGATGTCTACGGCCACCATGACGCGTGTGACGGTACCGTAATCGATGCGATAATAGCTCAGAATGAGGAATTTTTTGATTTTGAAGTGGACGGAGATAGTGCAGCAACAACCATGGAAGTCTATTACCGAAAACCCACCAGGAACCCACAAACGCAACACATCATCGTGCGGGCGCACCCATTGGTCTGGCGGAGGATGATGAACGCTGGATCACTCCGCCTCGACTTGCAGCGTGTACGAGTAACCGACCAGTCGCCGCTTGTCCAGTGTTCCCTGTGCCTTGGCTACGGCCATAGCCGACGCTTCTGTCAGGGAACACTGGAGAAGTGTAGCCACTGTGGGGGCCCCCACAAGAGGATGGATTGCGAAAAATGGCTCGCCGGTGAGACCCCTTCCTGCTGCAACTGCGTGCAGGCAAAGGTGGAGAAGGCGGATCACAACGCCTTCAGCCAGGACTGCACAATCAGGAGGAAGTGGGACGCACTGGCTCGAGCCACCACAGCATACTGCTAACCAGCCATCCGCAACCAGGACTCAAGTAAACGGGCCGGAGCATGATGTAAACATGAACCACCGCTTACAATAAACGAGCAGCGAAAAACCGCGATGTATGGCCTACAAAACAATAGTGGAAAACAATAGAATAAAAATAGCGAACGATACACAAATAAGTCTTGTTAAAAATATATATTGTTACATATATATTATTTGACTAGCATATTAAATAAAACAAATACATAAATAACATACACTAATACAAAATATACTAAGTTCTCAAATAAAAGTATCAAAAAGTAGTAAGTAAACAAAAAGTAAAAATCAGAAATAAAAATAAACATAACATGGAAAAAACAGAAACAAAAATCCTAAGTACAAATGTAAACATTAATTAATCAAGTATGTCCCAAAAAGTTCTCGCATGAAAAGACAACATAAAGATAAATAAATAAAATATAATCAAAAATTGAAGCAAAAAGCGTATATAAAATTAAATAAGTAAACAGAAAAAACTTGAATATAAGAAAAGTACTAGAATGCGTGAAAATAAATAAGATAAAACAAAAATAAGTAAATCATCCCTTCTACACTAAAACTAAAACAAAAACTAAAAAATAAAGTAAATAAATATTAAAAGTAAAAACCGTCACTGACCACCCATGTCAGAGGAAAAGATGCAAAATTTAAAAAAAAAAAAAAAAAAAAAAAAAACCTAACCTAACCTAACCTAACCTAACCTAACCTAACCTAACCTAACCTAACCTAACCTAACCTAACCTAACCTAACCTAACCTAACCTAACCTAACCTAACCTAACCTAACCTAACCTAACCTAACCTAACCTAACCTAACCTAACCTAACCTAACCTAACCTAACCTAACCTAACCTAACCTAACCTAACCTAACCTAACCTAACCTAACCTAACCTAACCTAACCTAACCTAACCTAACCTAACCTAACCTAACCTAACCTAACCTAACCTAACCTAACCTAACCTAACCTAACCTAACCTAACCTAACCTAACCTAACCTAACCTAACCTAACCTAACCTAACCTAACCTAACCTAACCTAACCTAACCTAACCTAACCTAACCTAACCTAACCTAACCTAACCTAACCTAACCTAACCTAACCTAACCTAACCTAACCTAACCTAACCTAACCTAACCTAACCTAACCTAACCTAACCTAACCTAACCTAACCTAACCTAACCTAACCTAACCTAACCTAACCTAACCTAACCTAACCTAACCTAACCTAACCTAACCTAACCTAACCTAACCTAACCTAACCTAACCTAACCTAACCTAACCTAACCTAACCTAACCTAACCTAACCTAACCTAACCTAACCTAACCTAACCTAACCTAACCTAACCTAACCTAACCTAACCTAACCTAACCTAACCTAACCTAACCTAACCTAACCTAACCTAACCTAACCTAACCTAACCTAACCTAACCTAACCTAACCTAACCTAACCTAACCTAACCTAACCTAACCTAACCTAACCTAACCTAACCTAACCTAACCTAACCTAACCTAACCTAACCTAACCTAACCTAACCTAACCTAACCTAACCTAACCTAACCTAACCTAACCTAACCTAACCTAACCTAACCTAACCTAACCTAACCTAACCTAACCTAACCTAACCTAACCTAACCTAACCTAACCTAACCTAACCTAACCTAACCTAACCTAACCTAACCTAACCTAACCTAACCTAACCTAACCTAACCTAACCTAACCTAACCTAACCTAACCTAACCTAACCTAACCTAACCTAACCTAACCTAACCTAACCTAACCTAACCTAACCTAACCTAACCTAACCTAACCTAACCTAACCTAACCTAACCTAACCTAACCTAACCTAACCTAACCTAACCTAACCTAACCTAACCTAACCTAACCTAACCTAACCTAACCTAACCTAACCTAACCTAACCTAACCTAACCTAACCTAACCTAACCTAACCTAACCTAACCTAACCTAACCTAACCTAACCTAACCTAACCTAACCTAACCTAACCTAACCTAACCTAACCTAACCTAACCTAACCTAACCTAACCTAACCTAACCTAACCTAACCTAACCTAACCTAACCTAACCTAACCTAACCTAACCTAACCTAACCTAACCTAACCTAACCTAACCTAACCTAACCTAACCTAACCTAACCTAACCTAACCTAACCTAACCTAACCTAACCTAACCTAACCTAACCTAACCTAACCTAACCTAACCTTTTTTTTTTTTTTTTTTTTTTTTTTTTTTTACGTCAGGAAATCCTTTATGGATACCCCTCGCCCCCGGGGGGGAGCGGGGGGTTATGTGGGAGTCACCCCCAGAATGGGGGCATACCCACTAAAACCTGACGGGGTTCCTTCGAGGTCGCCATGGTGTCGGGGCTATGGGCACGCTTTCGCACTCTTCCACGGCCCCGACGGCGTGGGCTCTTAAAAGAGCCCCCCTCTGACTGGTGAAGCAACTGCCTCCAACCAAGTCTCTCGCGGGGAGAGAGAGGCGTGCGGAACCTCCACGCACGCCTCCTCGTAGGCCTTTCGCGGACGGAGGCACCCCCCGGTGCCACCGTCACAGCCGTTATCAAGCACTCCGCCGTACCCGGGTTAAAGATCCCGAGCCCGGCGGAGCGCCTGTTACCCGCTTGCTGGAAGTGAAGGGTCATCTATCCAGTCTCCATACGCGCCCCCGTTTGTGCGGAGGTGCTTCTGGCTGCTCCTGATTTTGGGACTGGGTCAGCCCCAGCAGCCCGTCTCCTCCTTGGGTTAGGAGGGGTGCACGCCTTGCTCCCCAGCCTATGTGCCGATGGCCTGCTATTAGCATCACAAATCGAGCACTTTGGCGTATTCGAACATGAGGAGGACTTGTGTCCGACCTGACCGCACCTGTAACACTCCTCGCTGCGGTCGGCCTTCTCCGTGCACTGGGCGCGCACATGGCCGTCTTGGAGGCAACGGAAACACCTCATCGGCTTGGGTTGGAGGATTTCCACCCTTGCAGAAACCCAACCGACCAGCAATCTGCCTTCACTCCCGAGCTTCTTAGCTGCTGCCACTGGGCAGCTTACTAATGCGACTCCTGTGCCCTGATTTGTGATCTTTATATCTCCCACTTTTACTGTTTCTTTTGGACAAGGTCCACACTGAGAAACTGCTTCCACTATATCTTCCTTTGCTACGGAATCGTCAAGACCGGTAATACGGAATCCCGTACATTTTACCGGCCTTGAGATCTTTGCAAGATTCTCACCTAGAGCTTCCCTGAGCTTACTGGCAAGCGAATCTGCTTTCGCACTGCTCTCTTCTCCCCCCGGTACCTCGAGGATACGGGCACCAGTGACGGCCTTGCGGAACCGCAGGCTGTTTATTCCGCAGCTGCTTAGGTCGACTTTGTTCTTCGCTTCTGCCAAAAGATTGGCATATGTTACGCCCTTTTCAGCAGCTTCTGACTGCAGCGTTATCACCACTGCAGCAGACCGTGGAGGGCGAAGCTTCACCTTCTTCTGCCGAGGGGCAGACTTTGTGCCAGATTTTTGGGCTGGCGCTTCCTTCTGGGTCTGGGCCTTCTTTTTCTTCTTTGTAACAGTGGACCAGCCTTCACTTGGACTCTCGGGAACTGGCGGGTCCTCTCGAGCCTGCTTCTGCGAAGAAGATGCTGCTGCATCTTCAGCAACGCTGGACTTCTTTTTCTTCTCCGTTTTGTTCTTGGCCTCTTTAGGCTGCGGAGCCCTCTTTTCGGCTGCCGTTGGGACCTGGGATTTCGGAGCTTCCTTTGGTCTATCCGCAGCCAAAGGAGGCCGAACCCGCTTCTCCTGAAGCAACCTTTCCTCCAATCCATCCAGTCGGGCATTGAGCATCCCACCTACCTGGAGCATTACCAATCGGATCAGCTCCTCCTGCTGGAGATTGGCACTCGCCCCAGATAAGTGAGAAGGCTGACTCGCCTCAGGCCGCCTTGCTGAAGCTACCTCCTCAGCTTTAGTCAATCTGACTTTCACCTCTGTTAGTTCTCTGCGAAGCTCCACCAGTTCGGAACGCTGACGTGCGTTTTCGGCCTGGAGCTTCGCAGTTTCTTCTGTGACTGTGGATGAGCCCAATTTCTCCACTGCTACTTTAATAGAGGCTGCAGAGTCCTTAAGGGCCCTTACGCAGGTGCCCTTGAGGTGGCCGGACTTTGTGGCCACTAACTCTATTACTTCCGCTGCCTCCACCGCCTGCTTCACAAGGTCGGATGCAAGCCCACTGCTATTCTCCGGCTTTGAGGGTGGAGCCACCGCCCTTGTGGCCTTGTGGGAGGCCACCCTTGCAGCGATGTACTCCTCCGCTTTGAGGCGCGCCTCTTCTCTTCTCAAGGCGTTGAGTTCCGCCTGAGCCTTCGCCATCCCCACGTACTTTCCGGTAGTAGGAGGACGTCCTCTACCTCTTTTAGACGCTACCGCAATAGCTTTGGCTGGAACTGCCTCGTCTTCGCTCGAGGCTGGTTCCGAGCCAAGCTCTTTCTCATGGCGACGCTTTCCACGGGCAGTCACCAAACTCCACAGTCGAGGATCCTCCTCGAAGGCCACGGTCCCGCTACTGACACTGACCAACGACTCAGTGTCACTCGATAAGTCGAGCGACGCTCTCAGCGACACTGTACTGCTGCAACCAGCAGCCGCTTCTCCGGCGTAACTGCGCACAACAGCGCCCGCCGAACGACCCACAACTACACAACGGTCTTCACGACCACTACCACCAACATCTTTTTTGTTTTTAGTATTCTCCATATCAAATCCCACGAGTATGGGGGAAATAAAAGGTCACACCCGGCCAGTGCCCCCTGTAGCCGGGGAAGGGTACATACTACGGAGGTCCCCCGGTATCCGTAGGGTTTTATTTCGAGTTTTCCTTCTCTAAGACCGGCCAATTAAGGCAAGCCTCCTTCGGTCTGCACTGCCGCAACGTACCACCTTAACGCCCGATAAGGGGTCTCTGTAGCGACAGTACAGAACCGGCGGAAAGATGGCGTTATCTTTCCAGGCGGCAGGGTTAGTGCCGCCTCTCCCACTCAACACAACTCCTTGAAGGAGTTTATCCCTCGAAACAATCCCCCCCCAACAACGGCGACTCGCCCGACCAGAACAACCAACTCCCCCCCATTCCAAACCCCTATACCCCTATTTCCCCCCCTGTGGCCTTAACTGCATCTATTTTAGAAAATAGACGAGTAAGACCACACCCCAAACCCAACCCTCCCAATCCTACCCCACCGACACGTCCTGAAAAGGACAATGCCGGCGCCTGTGGTTTCTGTTGCGTCTATTTCTGAAGGAAATAGACCAATAACAGGCGGCACCTCGTGAAGGAAGTAACCACAGACTTGCCTTGGGGATCATCACGACTGTTGCGCTCTCCCCCAAGACCAAACGCCTCCTTACCCGCGAACCCCTGCGGCGTAAGGACGGCCCTGAGTTTGTCCAAAACCGGAGCTAGGCAAAACCAACTATTAATGGACAAACCCAGGACCCGCCCAACCTAACCTAACCTAACCTAACCTAACCTAACCTAACCTAACCTAACCTAACCTAACCTAACCTAACCTAACCTAACCTAACCTAACCTAACCTAACCTAACCTTTTTTTTTTTTTTTTTTTTTTTTTACGTCAGGAAATCCTTTATGGATACCCCTCGCCCCCGGGGGGGAGCGGGGGGTTATGTGGGAGTCACCCCCAGAATGGGGGCATACCCACTAAAACCTGACGGGGTTCCATCTTTCGCCATGGTGTCGGAGCTATGGGCACGCGTTAGCACTCTTCCACGGCCCCGACGGCGTTGGCTCTTTAGAGCCCCTCCGACTAAGGTGAGGCAGTTGCCTAATACCTCGTCTCTCTCGGAGAGAGAGGCGCGCGGAACCTCCACGCGCGCCACCTCTAGGCCATATGGGACGGCAACACCCCCCGGTGCCACCGCCACGGCCGTTGTATTGTTTATCAACCGCTCAGTCAGGAGAACCTGAGCTCAGGCGGAGTGGTTGATATTCGCCTGCAGGATGAAGTAGGGTCATCCTAACCCGTCTCCATGTGTGCCCCTGCACCTTTTGTCTGTGCAGAGGCGCTGTTGGCAGCTCCTGTCTCTGGGTTGGCCCTGTTAGTCCGTCTTTTCTTATTGCTAGAAGGTATACACGCCTTGCTTCCCATCTTATGCCCTGAAGGCTTGTTGGCAGCCGCACAGATCGAACACTTGGGCGTTGCCAAGCATCCGGAGGATTTGTGACCGAGCTGACCGCACCTGTAGCACTCTTCGCTGCGGTCAGTCTCCTCCGTACACTGTGCGCGAACATGTCCACCCTGAAGACATCGATAGCACCTGAGCGGTCTGGGTTTCAGAACCTCCACTTTAGCAGAGACCCAGCCGACCAGGAGTCTTCCCTCGCTCCCGAGCCTCTCCGCGGCTGCCATTGGGCAGCTAACTATTGTAACGCCTGTTCCCTGGTATGTTACCTTGATGTCCCCTACTTTAACCGTATCTTTAGGGCAGGATCCGCTCTGTGAGATTGCCTCCATTATGTTCTCTTTTGAGACCGAATCATCAAGGCCAGTAACACGGAGTTCCGCGCACTTTACCGGCCTTGAGATTCTGACCAGATCCTCATCCAGGGCCTCTTTAAGCTTTTGGGCTAGCGAGTCCGCCTTAGCACCACTTGTTTCTCCTGTATCAACCTCTAGGATGCGAGCACCAGTGACTGCCTTCCGGAACCGCAGGCTGTCAATGCCGCAGCTGCTCAAGTCCACCTTTTCTTTCGCTTCCGCCAATAATTTTGCATACGTTGTCCCTTTGTCTGCAGCTCCCGGCTGCAGTGTAATGACAACTGCAGCCGACCGAGGAGGGCGCAATCTCACATTAGCCGAACGAGTGGGTCGTTTGGCCTGTGCACCCCCTTTAGGGACCGATTTCGCTGTCATCGGTGCTTTGGCTTTCTTGCCCTTCTTCCTTCCATTCACCTTAGACCATCCCTCTTCCGTGTCAGCGGAGGCCGATGGTAAATCCTCAGGCAGCCTCTGAGAGGCATCTGTAGAAGCACCAGCAGCACTCTTCCCCTTTTTATTTTCCTGGCTCTTCTTGGGTTGAGGAGCTGGCTTGGGGGCCGGTTCAGCCTCCGGTTCAGTACCGTGCCCGGGAGCCACTTCCTTCCGCTTCTCCGCCGCCAGAGGAAGACGCCTTCGCTTCTCTGGAAGAAGCCGCTCCTCCATGCTTTCTAGGCGGGCGTTCAGCATGCCACCCACCTGTAGCATAATCATCCGTATTAATTCCTCCTGCTGGGAGTTACTTCTCTCATTTGAGGGAGACGGCTGACATTCGCTCGCCTCAGGCCGCCTTGCTGAAGCCGCCTCCTCAGATTTAGTCAATCTGACTTTGACCTCCAACAATTCGCTGCGAAGCTCCGCCAACTCCGAGCGCAGACGCGCGTTATCAGCCTGCAGCTTTAAAGTCTCCTCCGAGGCAGATAAAGAGCCCAAATTCTCCACAGCTGTGATAATGGAGGTTGCAGAGTCCTTAAGGGCCCTCACGAAAGTGCCCTTGAGCTGTCCAGACTTTACAGCCACCATTTTTATAACCTCCGTTGCGTCCACCACCTGCTTAATAAGGTCGGATGCAAGTCCACTGCTATTCTCCTTGGGGGGAGCTACCACTCTAGTTGCCTTATGGGTGGCAACCTTGGTGGCAACATCTTCCTCTGCTTTGCGGCGCTCTTCCTCTCTACGTAGGGCTTTGTGCTCCGCCTGAGCTTTGGCCAGCCCTACGTATTTCCCCGTTGAAGGAGGACGTCCTCTACCTCTCCTCGCTACTGCGATGGCTTTGGCCGGAACTGCCTCGTCGTCGCTCGAGGCTGGTTCCGTGCCGGGCTTTTCCACATGGCGACGCTTTCCACGCGCCAACACCCTACTCCAGAGTGCAGGGTCTTCCTCAAACCCCACACACCCACTACTAACGCTGATCATAGACTCGGCATCACTCGACAAATCAAGCGATGCTCTCAGCGAGACTGCGCTGCAACCAGCAGTCGCCTCTCCGGCGTAACTACGCGCAATAGCGCCCGCCGAACTCCCAACAACAACACCACGGTCTTTACGACCTCCAACGTCCAGTTTTTTAGGTTTAGTTATATCCATATTTGTTCCCACGATTGTGGGGGAAATAAACGGTCACACCCGGCCAGTGCCCCCTGTAGCCGGGGAAGGGTACATACTACGGAGGTCCCCCGGTATCCGTAGGGTTTTATTTCGAGTTTTCCTTCTCTAAGACCGGCCAATTAAGGCAAGCCTCCTTCGGTCTGCACTGCCGCAACATACCACCTTAACGCCCGATAAGGGGTCTCTGAAGCGACAGTACAGAACCGGCGGAAAGATGGCGTTATCTTTCCAGGCGACAGGGTAAGTGCCGCCTCTCCCAACACAAACAGCTTCCAAAGGAAGCTCCCTCAACAAACCCCCCGCCCCAACAACGGTGACACACCCGACCCAAACAACCAACTCCCCCCCATTCCGAACCCCTTTATCCCCTATTTCCCCCCCTGTGGCCTTAACTGCGTCTATTTCAGAAAATAGACGAGTAAGACCACAAACCCCACCCAACCCTCCCGTTCCTACCCCACCGACACGTCCTGAAAAGGACGATGCCGGCGCCTGTGGTTTCTGTTGCGTCTATTTCTGAAGGAAATAGACCAGTAACAGGCGGCACCTCGTGAAGGAAGTAACCACAGACTTGCCTTGGGGATCATCACGACTGTTGCGCTCTCCCCCAAGACCAAACGCCTCCTTACCCGCGAACCCCTGCGGCGTAAGGACGGCCCTGAGTTTATCCAAAACCGGAGCTAGGCAAAACCAACTATTAATGGATAAACCCAGGACCCGCCCAACCTAACCTAACCTAACCTAACCTAACCTAACCTAATCTAACCTAACCTAACCATCTTCTTCTTTTTTTTCTTCTTCGTCGTCTTCTTCTTCTTTTTCTTCTTCTTCTTCTTCTTTTTCTTCTTCTTCTTCTTCTTCTTCTTCTTCTTCTTCTTCTTTTTCTTCCTCTTGTTCTTCTTCTTCTTCTTCTTTTTGTTCTTGTTCTTTTTCTTCTTCTTCTTCTTCGTCTTCTTGTTCTTCTTCATCTTCTTCTTCTTTTTGTTCTTGTTCTTCTTCTTCTTCTTCTTCGTCTTCTTGTTCTTCTTCATCTTCTTCTTCTTCTTCTTGTGTTTCTTCTTCTTCTTCTTTGTCTTCTTGTTCTTCTTCATCTTCTTCTTCTTCTTCTTCTTCTTCTTCTTCTTCTTCTTCTTCGTGTTGTTGTTCTTCTTCTTCTTTTCTTCTTCTTCTTCTTCTTCTTCTTCTTCTTCTTCTTCTTCTTCTTCTTCTTCTTCTTCTTCTTCTTCTTCTTCTTCTTCTTCTTCTTCTTCTTCCTCTCCTTCTTCCTCTCCTTCTTCTTCTTCTTCTTATTCTTCTTCTTCTTTTTCTTCTTCTTCTTCTTCTTCTTCTTCTTCTTCGTCTTCTTCTTCTTCTTCTTCTGATTTAAACAGATTGAAAGAAGTTAGGTTTAGGCTAAAAAAAAAGAGGGTTTGGTTAGGAGTTACATTGCATTAGTTTAGGTTGAAAAAAGTTAGGTTAGGTTGTTAGGCTTAAAAAAAAAATAGGTTAGGTTAGAAGTTAGGTTACATTAGTTTAGGTTCGAAGGAGTTAGGTTGGACCACTTCTGAGATGTAAACTAACCTAAACTAATGATACGTTAATGTTAAGATAAACTCATTGTTTTCAACAAAGACTGTTCTATTATACTTTTACCATATTTAATCATTTGCCTCGTTAAACAATAGGTACCTACAACATTTACAGAATGATTAGTTTTACTTAAATACAGCATGGCACCATTAAAACATTCTAATCTCATTAATCTAATCTAATCTTTAACTAATAAATACCTACTTTATGTACTTACACTTATTTTGTCCCTTGTGGTCATGGCCGTAGTTAAGAAGCGAATGATCCCTCGGTAAAATAAAAAGGTTAGCTTAGGTTTGGTTAGAATTTAGGTAAGATTAGGTTAGGTTACAACCCCACACACCCCAACTACGCTCCCTCAGCGTAGTTGGATGTCTGGCAGCAGATTTTCCACCCGCCAAAAAAAAAAAAAAAAAAAGGTTAGGTTGGCAGAAGTTAGGTAAGATTAGGTTAGGTTGAAAAAAGTAAGGTTAAAAGTGCTAGGTTAGGTTTGGTTATAATAATATTAGGTAAAATTAGGTTAGGTTGGAAGAAGTTAGGTTAGGTTATAAGTTAGGTAAGATTAGGTTTGGTTGGAAAAAGTTAGGTTAGGTTAAAAAAAAAAGTTAGGTTTTGTTAGTTCAAGAAGTTTCTTCGCGGAAGCTGGAAGGGGATGAGTTTTAGCGGGGGATGTTTCCTTAGCTCTCCTTTAACAGAACTGTTGAATCGGAACTCGAAAATGTGGTCCCAGTAAAAAGTTATTTGTATTACAAGTGAAAAGGTGCAAAAAATGCGTTTTAAAACAAAAAAATAGTCAAAAATGTGGTCAATTTGCAATTATTTTCCCTTAAAACAGTGTCTTTTAATTAACTGAGTAGGCTTCTACACGATTCAAAAACAAAAAGTTAAAGATTCCTGAGATAAAAATATTTTCCTACTATTAGTGCACTAGAAATCTACCTCGGTAAACCCTAAAGGGTGGGTGGGAGGGCGATTTTTTGAATTTTTCTTCGTCCAATCCTTCTGATTTTTTGCAGGTGTGCGCGGGGGCGTTGAACAATGAGGTTCCAGCTGCTCCGTGAGGGATCTCAACAAAAATCGCAGGAAAATCAACCAAAAACCTTCAAAAGTGCACTGAAAAGACCAAAAGTCAACCCTAAAAATCAAAATTAACCACAAATGTTTTATTTTGTGCTTTGTTTTGACATTGGAATAGGTAGGTAGTTATTTGCACAACAAGAGAGCAAAGTGGATTTTTGCTTCGAGTGCTGATTTTGATCTAATTCTTAACTTCAAAGGTTAGGTTAGGTTAGGTTGGTTTTTACCCGGCTGACTGTCAAGTCAGACAGGGTTATGTAGATCGCGCGTTTCTATGTATGTTCGTGGGTATGTAAGTAATATTCTTTATTACCACGTTACTCCTAAACGGCTGGATGGATTTTGATGAATGAGGTATCGTTAGAATCGTCTCCATCTCGATTGTGCTCTAGGATACTTTTTATTTCGATAAATCAAATAGTGCGGCTAGAAAATGCAACAATGTGTGAATTTTCAAAATGAAAATCACGCCATCATATCAAAATCCATGTCAAAATCAAGAAGTTGGTGGACTGATATCAAATATATTTTTTTTTAATCTAACATGACGTCTTCGAAGACTAAATCGAGTCTCAAAATTTTTGAAAATCTATTTTTCGCCCTAAATAGAATTGCTAAATAAAATGAATATTAAAACTTTATATTTAGTCACACGCAACGTTTAGAACAAACTGCATCGAAATTGGTTTAGTCATTTAGGAGATATCTCATATTTGGGCGGATTTTTTTATTTAAATTTGTACATTGCATTTTCAGCGTGTCCATCGACTTCCAGTGCATTATTTTAATACTTCTAATAGATTTGTGGTACGGGTATGGTGTAGTTACGCTCGATCGAAAAACAACAAGCAATTTATTCAACAAGCAATTTATTCAAATACAAAAAACCCGGCTGAACTGAAAAGTTGGAAACAGCATTATCTTATCATTATCAATCACAAAATTAAATTACAATTTTATTAATAGGTAGGTATCTAGGGTTCGATGCCGTGCGCATTTTTCTAAACGTTGTTGTGACAGTTGACACACAGATGGCTCTGTGTGTAAAATTAAAAGCGTGTAAGATATTTCTTAAATATGAGATATCTCCTAAATGACTAAACCAATTTCGATGCAGTTTGTTCTAAACGTTGCGTGTGACTAAATATAAAGTTTTAATATTCATTTTATTTAGCAATTCTATTTAGGGCGAAAAATAGATTTTCAAAAATTTTGAGACTCGATTTAGTCTTCGAAGACGTCATGTTAGATTAAAAAAAAATATATTTGATATCAGTCCACCAACTTCTTGATTTTGACATGGATTTTGATATGATGGCGTGATTTTCATTTTGAAAATTCACACATTGTTGCATTTTCTAGCCGCACTATTTGATTTATCGAAATAAAAAGTATCCTAGAGCACAATCGAGATGGAGACGATTCTAACGATACCTCATTCATCAAAATCCATCCAGCCGTTTAGGAGTAACGTGGTAATAAAGAATATTACTTACATACCCACGAACATACATAGAAACGCGCGATCTACATAACCCTGTCTGACTTGACAGTCAGCCGGGTAAAAACGACACGACTTAATGTATTGCATGCATGCCTATAATCTTTACTATACTGAGGTAGCGCATTAGATATCATTCTGTGGTAAACACTAGAAGGAGCACTTAACGTAGGTATAGGGGTAGTCAGAAACAAGTCCAAATCTAGGCTATCAATACAACGGTGCGCGAGATCTCAGTTCGGGGCGAACTACTAGTTTAGGTTAGGTTAGGTTTTAGATGCCCAATCCACTCGGCCAATTTAGTCTTAACAAATTTTGTGAAATTACGAACCACATTGCACTGGTAAATCTTTTTGCGTGAAAATGCCGAAAGAACGAATTTTCCCAGATGAGACCTAGCTAGATCAATTTTTCTCCCCCTTAACGCCAGTACCGCAAATTTCATCAAAATCGTTAGAACCGTTTTCGAGAACGTGATTACAGACAAACAAACAAACAAATATTGCTCGTTTAATAGAATAGGATAGAGAATTGTCAATAATCGAACAACAATATTGCAGTGACGGAGGTGCCACTCAGTTATGTTTAAGTATTTGTATTTTTCGAATGTGATAGTGTACACCTTGTTGATGCAACTAATAAATAAATAAATAAATAAATTGACAAATTGGTCTTTTGACCAAATTTAGTTTTAATTTTATTACCTAGGTACAAAACCGTCTTCTTCTTCTTCTTCACTATATATCCCTAATTGTCTGTAAACAGTCGATTGCGCGATCAAGAGCATTACGCTTTTCAATACAAAGAAGGGTTTTTGCCAGACTAACTTATAAGTGGCTGATAACTTCATACACAAACTTCCCATACAATCTTTCCAAATGAAAACATGTTTAAAAATTTATATGACTGCAAAAAGTGGCTGTTACCCAGCCCGAAACTGATTGCGCCCAGCTTGATCTACCTAAGTCCCATATCTTGGAAAAATATTTTTCTTTCGTTGTTTTTCGCTGCAACGATTGTGGGCTGTGGCTAAGGGGTCAGCATCGGAGATCGAATCTGAGCCATTCACAGGTGTTTTTTATTTTGTCAGTTTTGTTTGTTGTAAACGGTTGAATTCTCACCTTTTCTACCGAGCGAGCGAAGCGTCTCTGCTTCAGCTTGGACAAAAATGTTTTCGTTTGTCTGGATGTCTGTCGGTATGTTCTCCTCTACAGGTCGCATTTCTCGTGAAATTTTGTGAGTAGGTTCGATAATTTTATGGAATTTTATTGTCGTCGGGGATTTTTGATTGAGGAGGGCCCCCCCCCCCCCCCTTCTTCCTCCAAAAAGGGGCAAAAAGGGGGCTAAAGCATATCTCCGCCTTATGACATCCGATTTCACAAAATTTGGTCAGGATCTGATGAGGATCTTCAGCGTGATGAGAAAGATCATGACAATGATCAAATACTTTGAGAGGGTTCAAATAAAACAACAGCGACAAATAATTATTTTGTTTACCAATTATTTATTTATTATTCACATTAAAAAAATTCTCCTATTTTATATTTGCGTATTTTTTGTGACACTTACTTATTACGTATTTGAGCACAAGTGGTAGCTTATAGTATTTAGCTTTGTTTAATCTTGAACGGACTTAAACAGATCAAAATAAATAACTACCTATCTATTTACAAAACACCACCTAGAATAAAAATACTAGTTATGTACCTATTATTATGCCTTTAAAGACATTATAGTGCGTGGACCTGCCTACCTATACTGAAGTCGTTATGTGGACAAAATGCAAACAAACCAAAACTTATATTGAAATAAATAAAACAACTAGGTTTTTTTAGTATTCGGAATGATTACCTATTGCATTTTAGGAATAAAATTAAATACTTAAATGTAAGTAAGTAAATAAAATTAACATGCTTATGATAAAAATAAAATATTACTATAAAATAAAAAAACATACATACAGCCGAACATAGAACCTCCTCCTTTTTGGAAGTCGGTTAAAAATGAAATGAGAAGAGTATAGCGCGCCAGAAGATACATAAAATGGATCTTCTAACTAAAATGTTATTACACCAACTGTTTGATGGTTGCCTAGCAACGGTCTGTTATTAAACATTCTACCTCAGGCTTTAGTACAGTTGTTACCTCAGCACCTCACCTCGGCAGCCGCGGCGGTGAATGTCTTATGTTTCAAGAATTCTGCTACTAAACTAACAGAACTTATCGTTCCTCCACACAGCAGCGGGCCGAGTTCAGCGGGCTTAAAAAGGTCGCTATTGCAGAATCGCATTAAAGGAATTGAACTATTGCCATCTCTTTTCATTGACTGAGAGTGAAAAGAGACGGCATTATAGTTCATTTCAAATTGTGATTCAGATTTAGCGACCTTTTTAGGTCCGCAGCACTTCTAACAGGTACAATCAGATAGGGACTATAGGTGTATCTAATCAAAGATCAGTAAGCTACGTTAGTATCTTCATCCCGGTATTCTCAAAAACTATACCTACACCTACCGTGCGTGCACTCACTCTATCAGGATGTTCATTACTAAATTACAGTCTAAATTATCTTCACTAACTTAAGTAAGTGTTCGATCGAACAGATCTATCGCTGCAAACGTTGGCGAAGCATGGTATCATCGGATGGACGGTCGGATCTAGAGCGGCAGATGCCTCCGGCGGCGCACCTCGTTATCCTCCGCGGGGGCCGGCGGGGAGGTGCGCGGGGGGGCCGCGGTGGTGGTGGTGGTGGTGGTGGTGGTGGTGGGCGGGTCCAGGCCCTTGATCTCGAACTGTCCGCGGAACAGCGGCCGGAACAGCCGCAGGAAGGTCTGGTAGCGCACCGCCGAGTTCTGCAACCAGAGACACACCCGCCCGCGTCACGTGCCGCTCGAGAGGAGATCGCTCGTCCTCAGCTCCGATCGAAGCGTTCGTTCGTTACATTTATCAAAATTATAAGTTCGATCCCGTCCGTCTCCGATGCTATCCATCTGATGCATCGGAGACGGACGGGATACTTTCGAAAGCGATCATAGAGCGACTCACCTGGATGACGTCGCCGACGACCTTAGTGGTACGGATGAGGAGGGAGACGGACGGCCCAAACAGGTTCCCCGGGAAGTCCAGGCTGACCTTGTTGCGGTCGAAGGTAGGGATGTCGTCCGCCTGGCGCGCGCTCCGGCCCGTACTGGGGCTCGAGCTCCGGCGCCGGCCCCACGACGACTGCGCCGAGCTGTGCGAGCCCGCCGCCGTGCGGCCCTTCCACGAAGTGCCAGTGCGGCGCTGCAGGGCACACGGCTCCCGTCACGCTCGCGCCGAGCCTCGCCTCGCTCGCCTCGCAGCGCCTCGCCTCGCCTCGACACTCTCCACGCTGGGATCCTACCGTTTCGTCTCCGATCGAGACGATACCTCAGACTACCTATTGGTTCATCATCTTTGGCTTTTAACAACGTGATCGCTTAGAATATAGATCTGATAAAGATTTATCAAGAGTTTATCGGGCTCGGTGTTGTTTTCCGGAAGTACGATATGCAGTTTTCGCCGCAGGATGACTCGAGATGGCCACTTTTTGATCGACATTGAGGAAGAGCGTCGTTTAACTATCTTCGTTGATGAAACTGATTAACTATTTAGTTGGGAAAGTGCAAATTTTAAAGATAGAGGTAGGTGTTGATGAACGCAACACACGGCAAGTGGACGATTACCGCGCAGCACCGCACCGCAACGCACCGCGCGGTGTGGCTCACGCGTCGGATACTAACGACTATTTAATTGGACGTAGTTATGCATAAAGGAACCAATCCACACTCATGTCAAAATTGAGTTAAGTATACAGAAAGCTTTTAAAATCCACCTTCTACTAACCCTGTAAATATCAAAGTGATCTGACAATTTTGACTTAACAAAACATTTTCTCGACAAAGTAACCAACCCACATAACAACATTTGTACAATAAACTAAAAAGATCCATGCTCTGTGGTACCCCAGAAATCTGAAAAATCTACAAATTTATTTTTTTCTGTAAGGAACCAAACCACATGTTTCTTTGTAAAAGTATTTTTTTTTATCATTCTTGTGGGTTAGTTCTCGTTGCACTAGTTGCTCTTTGAATATTAAATGAATAAAATACCTAAGGTAATCAATAAGTACCTAATTTTAATTATATTTTGTGAATTTTATATTAAATGAAATATCTTAAGTCTAGCATGAAAAAGAGCTATAAAAATACATATTTCACTAGACTGCATTCATTTTAACCCAATCTTCCTCTACTTCAAAACCAAGTTGACCTGAAAAACCTTCTAAATCGTCTTTTAGGGCTTCATCTCTTACCAGATTCACGTAAAAGTGGTGTGGTTCTTGCGGAATCAAGTGTAGCACCTTTTAGGTCTTTTAACTTCGTATTAGTGACAGGTCTTCCTGTTTCAGCGATTTTTAGAGGTCAGAAGACTTTTACGTGAATCTGGTAGGAGATGAAGCCATAGAAGACGATTTAGAAGGGTTTTCAGGTCAACTTGATTTTGAAGTAGAGGAAAGTTAGGCTAAAATGAATGTAGCCTACTAAAATAAATTATTTTTATAGTTTTTTTTAATGTTAAACCTAAGACATTTCTTTTTAAATAAAATTCACAAAATATAATACGATTATTTATTATTTTATGCATTTAATATTCAACAACAGAATAAATTAATAAGGAACCAACCCACACATGAGCAGTTTTGCTAAAAGGAACCAGTGGGTTTTAAAAAAAAAAATACTATAAATATTAATATTTTTTTCCGAAATTATACTTACATACATAGGAAACAGTATTTTGTACAATATTGTAAACAAACTTTGTTAAAATTAATCATAACTTTTTTTCTATACACAATTTAAACAAAAACTGCTTTTTCTCAAAACTATCATTGTGTGGATTGGATCCTTTATGCATAACTACGTCCAATTATAGTCACTAGTTTTGCAAATAGCTTCGACCTCGATGTGCAACTTTAAAAATGACTATTCCTTCAATAAAATTAGCAAAGTGAAGTGAAGGAGGGGATCCGAGGCTGCAGCCAGCCAGCCAGTGTGCTGGGAGGAGGCAGGGTGCCCGCTGCCGTGACACTTCCCGGGAATGACAGCTTTTAATGATTTGGTGGAAAACTTGGAAATATTATTGGTACCAAGCAAAAGAAAATGCCTTTATAGCAACGACAGCAGTAAAACGATCAATTGAAAATACCTAATTGGTGTTATTATATTGTGCGGTTACTGAAATACGGTTTCTGTTAATTACTTGTAGTAATTTCAAGGATGATTGATGTGAATAAAAACGAAAGTACAATCGAATATGTCCTGCAAACAAGTTAAGTGACCTTTACTATAAAACAAACGAATAATGTGGTTTTTGTCCCTTTAGGAAAAGTTTAGATAAAACTAACCATGTTTACTTGCCATTACTTTAAGTTATTAAAACTAACCATGTTTAGGTACTTGCAATTTAAGTTTACATTATGTAAGTGTGATTTTTAAAGAAATGCCTTGTCTATTTAGAAAAGAACGGAGATAAATCAAACTAAAATCCTCTTACTAAAAAACGCTTTTTAATTTTGGCACGAATAAATACACTTGAATGAGAGCACACTGTTCTAGAAGGGGTTGTTTGGGAGGGTGGGGGTGGGATCACGACGAGTCGATGCCACTAACTACAAATTACTTTCTAACTACTGAAATACTAAAAACCATTAAAATGCTACTCAAGTTGTCAACAACTACATGCACGCATTTATTCTTTTGAATTTTCCATCACTGCAGAGATCGACTACAAAAGGACGTGCCTCTAGTTAACTAAGTGTTTCGTAGGATGTGTGCTGGTACGTTTGTGCGTTCCTACCTCTAACCGGCCCATACTGCCACTTTCAAAGATAATTCATTGATAATTTACGATTCAAATCATTTAAATGAGCCTGGACCATGATATCTTTAGGCATTTATCAAAGAGAATGTAGTCGAGTGCTTGCGTGTCTGCTACGAGGCTACGCGCTACGAGCTGCGGGCTACGAGTGCTACGCCGCTACGGGCTACGCTGACCTCATTACCAAATATAAAATAACAATAGCTATTATGCATCTATGTACATTCATCAAATTACAAAACATCTTACAAGTGGTCCATCTTGTCGATGATACGACGGGTCATATTGCGGCAACTATTTACTTGCAAAAAAGCATTACCTATTTATTAACAAACAATTTAATTGGGCTAGAATGAGATAAAATTTACAAAGGGATTGAGGTACCGACTGGCAATGCTATTAAAAGCAAGTACTTACAAACATAGAGGTTATAGGGTGGTACAAGTTTAGTTTACGTTTATCGGTGCAACTTTTACGTACCGTTTTTCTTGTTCAAGGGATATTATGTACAAACACTTTAAGCGATATTCGGGAAATATGAAAAAATTGAAAATGGAAATTGCTCTCAATTATATCTTCGCATGAAGTGACTCATATAATAGTGATCGAACTTCACTTTAGAAGTTCGTTTGATCATCTATTATAAAATCTCAAGTATCTACAGAAAGGAACATGTGTATATTTGTAAGATTGAATATGTTGTTTATATATAAAATGTACAAATGATTGAAGGATGAGGAGTACGGTCGGGCGGGGGGAGGTGGGTGACCTCTGTCGGCGTGGTTGGGCAACGAGCGGCGCGGCTCGAAAGGAGCTCACCTTCGCCTCAACTCGAGCGTTTCACTAAATACAGCATTTGGGCGCACATCCACCGCACGCTGTTATGAATGCCTCTCAAATTACTTCTGCGACAACTCTGAAGTCGAGCAGCTGTTGAGATGACGTCAGCGCCGTGCGCATGCGCTCCATTTCAAGCAACGATGCGATTTTATACAAAACACAAAAGTAAACTGTTTTATGATCAGGGGGTCTAAAGTGGCCACTTTTGATGAAAAATCAGATGTTTCATAGATGCTTAATCTATGAAACATCTGATGAAGCATCGATGCTTCATCAATGCTTCATAAATGCTTCATATATGCTTCATATATGCTTCATATATGCTTCATATATGAAGCATCGATGCTTCGTCAATGCTTCATCAATGCTTCATAGATGCTTCATAGATGAAGCATCTATGAAACATCTGATTTTTCATCAAAAGTGGCCACTTTAGACCCCCAGTTCACACTCACGTTACACATTCACAAACCTTGAGTTTAAATAAAATTTCCGATAAATTAAAGCGTCATTTAAGCAAGCCAAATGCGTCATTAATTTTTCAGAATACGTTGTGAAAATTAAATGACGCATGTGGCTTGCGTATATTCTTATAAGAAAGAACAACCGTGGAGATAATGCATCCTGCTATATTGAATTAAAAATTGAGTTTGTTATATTCAAGGAACTTGTGTGTTATATACAAGGTCTTCGCGGTTATAATATCGATCACGCCAAAGGTCTGAACCGTGAATTATTTTGCAACGATAGTACAATTTTTTTCATGGTCTGAACTGATTTCGAAGAAACACTACTAGGACTCGATGAAGAACAGGTAGATCATCCATATGGGGGATATTTTTACATCAAGGTACGGTGCGATCAAAGCTCTACATGGGTACAAGCGAGGGACTGAGGTTCGACGAAACTAAAGCTAAGGACTAGGTGCGACTAGGAAGAGACGTAAATACAGAAGACTAGAAACTACACTCTCTTTACACTAATAGGTGTCCTAGAGATTGTCGAATAAACCAAAAAGCAGCATCACCATCCAACACTTACAACGGAGTGAGACGCGCGAGCGCTTAAGTGCAGTAAAACACCCATTTACAGAAAAATATTTAATATCACCATCGCACAACTAAAACTATTTACATTATAAATACAAAGACACGGCACCTGGTGCCGCGGGATCACTGGGAGCCGGGGCCGGGACGCGATCTGTACAGGCGACCCGGCCGGGGAGGAGCGGGGGGCGGGAGGGGGGAGGGGGGAGCCAAGCCCGCGACGCGCCGCGCCCCGCCGCCGCGCTAGACGCTAGCGCGGGGGGGGACCAGGGGCGGGTCGCGGGCGCCGACCCTCGATGTCGGAAGGCGATCACGCGTCGTCCTCCTCGGAGGAGTCGATGGTGTCGACGGAGCCGCCGGCGCCGCCGCCGCCGGACGAGGAGCCCGACAGCGACGTGACCAGCGACAGGATGGAGCCGAGGCCGCCGCCGCCCCCACCTGAGGAGCCGCCGCCGGACGCTCCGCCGAGCAGCCCGGTCACCGCCTGGATCTTGGGCCCGAGCAGCTGCAGCTTGGGCCCGATCACCTGGCCGATGATGCCGGTGAGCGAGGCGAGCCCGCCCTGCGAGGGCGCCTCGATGCCGTACTGCTTGTTGATCTCGATGTTCTTGCGGTCCAACGTCTCCACGTATCGCGTCTTCGCGTCGATCAGCGAGTTGATTTTCTACGGAAGAGAAGGCGGTCAGAGCCGACGCGCTCTATGCGGGGGGGAGGGTGAGGGGGGCGTGATGCCCCGGACTGCGTTACTCACCCCGAACACGAAGCCGAGCACGGCGTTCTTGATGCCGAACTTGGACTCCGTGACGCCCTCCAGCTTGCGCTTCTCGCGCGCCTGCTCCGCGCCGTCGCTCGCTTCCTGCACACAACACCACTCGTCAGCACCGCACGCACCGCACGCACCGCACGCACCGCACGCACCGCACGCACCGCACGCACCGCACGCGCCGCATCGCACCGTAACGCACCACCACCATGTAGAAGCCGACACCGGTCAGTAAGGATAGTCCAAGCGGAGGCACGGTCGTCATCGCACGAGTGATGCGCACCGGTCGATCGGGTCCGATCGGTGGAGCGTCGTCGGAAGGTATAGTACGAGAGCCGACCGCAAAAAACCAACGTCACTTGATACTAAGATAAGCTCCATGGCACACGCTCAAAAAAGTGGTGCTAAGCTTGGATCAATTAGTCAAAAGGCTCCGATTTGGCCGGAAGCACAAAAAAAGGGGCTACTTCCGGTGAAAAAAAACGTGTCAATTTACGTCATTTGATACTAATGGCAGACTTATGGCAGCAGTTACTAATTTATATGCAGTGACAGATAAATCTAGTCTGCCAGTTCCTGTATGGCCGGAAGTACTTGGCAGACTGTCTCAAAGCTGACGATTCGGACCCCTAATTTACGTCATCTGATACTAAGTTGAAAATAGTGGCAGATGCTAGATATCAACCCTACGTTTCAGTATAAATTAGTCTGCCAAGGCTATTTTGGCCGGAACATCTTCTAAATGTCAATTTAGTGATGATACTAAGAAGAAAAATTTTCGATTATTTTTGGTTTATCAATGTTTAGACATTAGAATGAAATAATATTATGTATTTATTCATGTTAATATTATTATTATAACCTACTAGAAGCTGCCCGTGGCTTCGCTCACGTGGTACCCGGATAAAAAGTAGCCTATGTCACTCTCTAGCCCTCCAACTATCTCCACACAAAAAATCACGTCAATCCGTCGCTCTGTTTTGACGTGAAAGCAGGACAAATAAACAAACAAATAAACACACTTTCACATTTATAATATGGGTAGTAGACATGTGCGCCGCGCTGAAAATTGTCGGCGGCGGCGCGCTGCAGTTTTTCGTCCGGTGGCGGCGCGGCGCCGGCGGCGTGGCTTTTTTTTTTAATAAAAATACACTAATAAAATCGATCTCTAACGTTTCACTACAACACAAATGACTAGGTACTTACGGATAATCGATCGAGCGAGCGAAGCGAGCGAAGATCTTAGTGGCAAGTTAGGCGATTTTGCTTTGTATGTTTGTATGTTTGTATGTTTGTATGTTTGTATGTTTGTATGTTTGTATATTTGTATGTTTCATTTTTATGTTCTCGCATAACTATCGAACCGCTTATCCAATCTGTATGAAACTTGATAGGTCAATAGGTTGTGCTATGGAAATTTGCTGTGGAGCGTATGAGCGTAATCGATGAAGGGGTTGTAAAGATATGGGGTTCCCAAGGGGGTAAATTTTTTTCAAAAGTACCCAAATATATTGAGTGGGGTGTCATATGAAAGTACTCAATTTATACATTCCAAAATGGTTTTTAGTTTTCTTCTAGGTTCTATAGTTTTTGAAATACAGAGAAAAATAAAAATGATGAAAACCAATTAACGGATGTATGGAAAGAGCTCCCGTTTCATAGAGTTTCGATGTATTCGTAGGTCTGGTTATCAGACAAAGAGTGTGGCATCGTTGTGGTTTGGTTTGCAATGATTTTAGTTGCTTCTTGATATTTTTTCTTGAGATTGAAAATAAAAGCCGTGTTGGCCGAGTGGAAGAGTGCTCGATTTTCGATTCATAGGTCGTAAGTTCGAACCCTGGCCGTGCTCATCAATGGATTTTTCGATTAGAAAAATTTAAATGCGCATTAGCACGAGCTCTAAACGGTGAAAGAAAACATCGTGGGGAAACCAGGGTGGGGGAGGGGGAGGGAAGGGGAGGGAAGGGGAGGGGAGGGGAGGGGCGGGGGGAGGGAGGGGGAGGGGCGGGGGAGGGAGGGGCGGGGGGGGGGAGGGAGGGGAGGGAGGGGGAGGGGAGGGAGGGGAGGGAGGGGTGGGAGGGAGGGGAGGGAGGGAGGGGTTGGAGGGGAGGGGGAGAGGAGGGAGGGGGGGAGAGGGTGAGGGAGGGGGGAGGGGAGGGAATTGATTTTCTCATACATTTTGTATTGAACTGCTATTTTAATAATTTCTCGAACTAAGAGGCCTTCCCTAAGACGCGGTACGAAGTTCGCGGGGTCAACTATTGAATATAAACACGACACGACTTAATGTATTGCATGCATGCCTATAATCTTTACCATACTGATGCGCTACCGCATTAGATATCATTGTGTGGTAAACACTAGAAGGAGCACTTAACGTAGGTATAGGGGTAGTCAGAAACAAGTCCAAATCTAGGCTATCAACACAACGGTGCGCGAGATCTCAGTTCGGGGCGAACTACTAGTTATTATGTTAACAAATCGCGAAAGTTTAACAAGTTATAGGTACATACATAAAATCACGCCTCTTTCCCACAGGGGTAGGCAGAGACCACGAACTTCCACTTGCTACGATCCTGACACACCTCTTTCGCCTCATTCACTTATACTTATAGGTACTTACTGTTCAATAATACTCTAATCATAATCCATGATATCCAGACTAGAACTCTTACAACAACTTTACGATAAGCTGGGATCGTCTGAAGGGCAGAGGCTCGTCTACAAGGTAGCACGTTTAAGGGTCAAAGCGGCATAGGCTTAGACATTTCTAGGATGAAAGGTCTAAGGGCACTGGATATTTCCAAGTGCCCCTGTGTAAAAGACCCCCGGGGAAATCTATTGAGTATGCGAGGACCTTGCGGTGAAAGAGAGATGGTTTTCGTACTTCCACGACCTGCTGAACAAGTAGCATAGAGAGGTATCGCCACCGGACCTCCCTTTAAATCAAGGACTAGTATTGCCAAAAACGCCTGAAGAAGTAGAAAAAGCTCTTCGCCGCATGAAAAATCGGAAGCCGTCAGAATCGATCCCCATCGAGTCTCCATCGAGGCCACGCATGTCATCCACTACGAAGTCAAGCCAGCACTTCTTGGGTCCACCCCTTCTACCGGGGCCTGGCGGAGCCAACATAGCTGAGCATTTGTTCCCCACGTAGCTTGCCGGTTTCCGTAAGACGTGTCCGTGCCAACGTAGGCGGCAGTCCTGCAATTTATCTGCTATATCACGAACATGGAGGCTGCCACGAATGCGATAGTTCCTGACGCGGTCCTTCCGCGTAACCCTACACATCCAGCGCGGCATATTCATCTCAGTGACCAGCAGTTCTTGCTTGTGCTGCTCAAGTACCGACCACGCTTCACTGCCATATCCTTTCAACTTAACTGGCATCTTGGGGTCACAGATACAGAATAGAATATTTTAACTGATTCGTGCGCTCGACCATGTCTTCTTCTAAGCGTACGGATGTGGGATCTGCTTTATTGCAAGCCAAGTACTCGGTTTTCGCCACGCCACGTTGAGTTTCAGACCACCGTTCTCAAGCGATTCCTTTCACGCATTCACACGTCTTACCAGAAGTCCTCTGTCCGCATCTGCCAGCGCGATATCGTCAGCATACATGAGTAACCAAGCCTCTCATGTCTGTCCCTGATACTGTCCGACACTACGTCTAATATCCCGCTGAACAAGAATGGGCTAAGGACGGTTCCCTGGTGTACTCCAACAGTGATGGGGAAGGGTTTGGTGTCACCAACAGCGGTCCTAACCACAGAATCGGAATCATGGTAGGTTCATGTCTCGGATGGTGTCAATATAAACCTCTGGTACACCTTTGGACCGTAATGCCCACTAGATCATCGCACGAGGAACACAGTTGAAGGTCTTCTCCATGTTCAAAAACAGGAAATATAGAGGTGTATTCTTCGTCCTGTATTTCTCCATGACGGTCCGTAGGGCAAAGACTGGATCTATGGTTCCGTGGCCAAGGCGAAAACCATATTGACACTCCGAGACCGCACACTCTAGTCGGATCCGAGAGTCTCCTATCCGCTCAAAGAGTTTCATGGTGTGGGACATGATCTTTATACCGCGGTAGCTGTCACACTCTTGATAGATCCCTTGCCTTTGAAAACCGGAGTGATAGCACTTAGTCTTCTCTGGCGAGGGATCCCTCCAGTGTGCAGTATGTCAATCAATCAATCACAAACATCTACTTGCATGCGGTTGTAAAGATTTGTTAAGATGCCCACACCACACCACGAGGGCCCATTGCCTTCCAGGCCTCGATGGGGACTCGATGGGGATCGATTCTGACGGCTTCCGATTTTTCATGCGGCGAAGAGCTTTTTCTACTTCTTCAGGAGTTTTTGGCAGTACTAGTCCTTGGGAGGTCCGGTGGCTATACCTCTCTATGCTGCTTGTTCAGCAGGTCGTGAAAGTACGAACGCCATCTCTCTTTCACCGCAAGGTATTACATACTTAATAGATTTCCACGGGGGTCTTTTACACAGGGGCACTTGGAAATATCCAGTGCCCTTAGACCTTTCATCCTAGAAATGTCTAAGCCTATGCCACTTTGACCCTTAAACGTGCTACCTTGTAGACGAGCTTCTGCCCTTCAGACGATCCCAGCTTATCGTAAAGTTGTTGTAAAAGATCTAGGCTGGATATCATGGATTATGATTAGAGTATTATTGAACAGTAAGTACCTATAAGTATAAGTGAATGAGGCGAAAGAGGTGTGTCAGGATCGTAGCAAGTGGAAGTTCGTGGTCTCTGCCTACCCCTGTGGGAAAGAGGCGTGATTTTATGTATGTACAGTCAGCGTCATCAATCGGTATCCCCCCATTGATTTTAACAAGGACCCTTTTCATTTCAACTTTGGATTTCAGTCGGATTTGCTAGTGTAGGAACTCGAGCGAAATTAGATATCCATAAGTATACTAGTAAATCCGACTGAAATCCAAAGTTGAAATGAAAAGGGTCCTTGTTAAAATCAATAGGGGGATACCGATTGATGACGCTGACTGTACCTATAACTTGTTAAACTTTCGCGATTTGTTAACATAATAACTAGTAGTTCGCCCCGAACTGAGATCTCGCGCACCGTAGATGGCCAACATTTGGACTTTCTTCTGACTACCCCTATAATTTCAAGTGCTACTACTGCCGGGTATGCCTATTGCGCTAGTTCTTCATGGTAAAAAATACTAGCATGCATGCAATACATAATGTCGTGTCTAATTTTTCATTTATTTCATATTTATGAATTCTCGTCGTATTTTTAAAAGTATACGTCCTAGAATAAAAATAATAACTATTTTAGAATGTACAAATAAAGACCTTTCATTTGACACCGCACTCAATATATTTGTTTACTTAACTTTTTTTACCCCAATTATTTTCATTTTTTATCAAAATTTTTTTTATCATGAAAATAAATCAAGTAGCATCTAAAATCATTGCAAACCAAACCGCAACGATGCCACTCTCTTTTTAAGACCGACCAGTCAATGAGCTACGAAGACATCGAAACTCTATGAAACGGGAGCTCTTGCAGCTCTGGTTTCGTAGTTTTTGGTCTTTGGTCGTATTTCAAAAACTATACATCCTAGATTAAAAATAAAAACCATTTTGGAATGTACAAAATAAGCCCTTTCGTATGACACCCCACTCAATATATTTGTGTAACTTTCATAATTTTTTACCCCCTTGGGAACCCAATATCTTCACAACCCCTTCATCGATTAAGCTCATATGCTCCACCGTAAATTTCCTTACCACAACCTATTGACCTACCAAGTTTCATGCAGATTGGATGAACGGTTCGACAGTTATGCTCGAACAACAATTCGTGAAACATACAAACATACAAACATACAAACATACAAAGCAAAATCGCCCAACTTACCACTAAGATCTTCGCTCGCTTCGCTCGCTCGATCGATTATCCGTAAGTACCTAGTCATTTGTGTTGTAGTGAAACGTTAGAGATCGATTTTATTAGTGTATTTTAAAAAAAAAAGCCACGCCGCCGGCGCCGCTCCGCCACCGGATGAAAACCTGCAGCGCGCCGCCGCCGACAATTTTCAGCGCAGCGCACATGTCTACTACCCATATCGCACCTTCGACAGGACAAGGTCTCAACTGCACATTTTGTGATTTTACAGGAGAGCCATTTTAAATATTTTTATTCATTCAACGTTGTATCATTCTGTATAAACTGCTCTGAAGAGATTGTTCTTTGCACAAAATATACTTTAAACTTTTATGAATCGGTGCATGTTTCATAAATGAGTGAAATATTTTTTATTTGTTTTATAGCAGGTTTTTAAAAAAAAGGGGTCACATTTATGCCCTTGTCCTCCAAAAGTTAAATAACGACAGTTACGACCTTGTCCTGCCGAAGGTGCGATATTATAAATGTGAAAGTGTGTTTATTTGTTTGTTTATTTGTCCTGCTTTCACGTCAAAACAGAGCGACGGATTGACGTGATTTTTTGTGTGGAGATAGTTGGAGGGCTAGAGAGTGACATAGGCTACTTTTTATCCGGGTACCACGTGAGCGAAGCCACGGGCAGCTTCTAGTAGGTTATAATAATAATATTAACATGAATAAATACATAATATTATTTCATTCTAATGTCTAAACATTGATAAACCAAAAAAAATCGAAAATTTTTCTTCTTAGTATCATCACTAAATTGACATTTAGAAGATGTTCCGGCCAAAATAGCCTTGGCAGACTAATTTATACTGAAACGTAGGGTTGATATCTAACATCTGCCACTATTTTCAACTTAGTATCAGATGACGTAAATTAGGGGTCCGAATCGTCAGCTTTGAGACAGTCTGCCAAGTACTTCCGGCCATACAGGAACTGGCAGACTAGATTTATCTGTCACTGCATATAAATTAGTAACTGCTGCCATAAGTCTGCCATTAGTATCAAATGACGTAAATTGACACGTTTTTTTTCACCGGAAGTAGCCCCTTTTTTTGTGCTTCCGGCCAAATCGGAGCCTTTTGACTAATTGATCCAAGCTTAGCACCACTTTTTTGAGCGTGTGCCATGGAGCTTATCTTAGTATCAAGTGACGTTGGTTTTTTGCGGTCGGCTCTCGTACTAGTATAGGAGCGACCGCGGGACGCCGGGCGAGGGAGCCCGAGGTCGACCGCGGAGGCCGCGCGCCGCGCGCCTCGGCCGCTCGCTCGATCGCATGCTCATTAATAAAGCGAAGCTTGAGTAGGTACTTTACAGATGCAATTTAACTAGGATCTATAACTCGTCCTGGTCCTATTCTAGGTCAACGCTGGCGTTGGGCCATCACCGCGATCCTTGGGCTGGATAACATCCACTCCGGTTTACGAGGCGGTCGACGATTCTCGCAAAGGGCACACGGCTTTTGAATCATCCGATTTAGTACGTAAAGTGTTCGATGCCGCGAGGGGGGCGAGAGGCCCCAGAGGATCGAACGAAAGGAGCGAGGGCCTGGGGGCTGGGAGGGGGGGCTTATTTTAGCTATATTTGCGTGAGGCTCGCTGAGCCATCTCCTCGTTTCATAGAAAACAGAAAATAATCTATGATTTTAGATGCATACATACCGATTCCATAAACTATGCACCACTTGAGGCAACGGTAGTTTCACAACTCAACGTAAAAAAGTAGACAAAAGATTTAACTAAGTAGGATTAATTAGGAGAATTATAAACAGTATGAAGGGAGTAAGAGAATGAATTCTTCAGTCGTAATAATTAAAGTTTTAAAAAGAGTTGTGAAATGCGATACCTACTTAAAGACGTGCACCGGTGTTGGCGTTTGTGACAGTTTGTATTCCTCATACCATACCAACCAGCTCGATGCTGGAGGCAAGCACGAGACGTGGCCGGTACTACGGGTAAGTCGCCGTGGGAACATTCCCATTAATTGATGTGATAATCTTTGCCAGTATAAGAAAAATACAAAATATTGGTTTCGTAACTGAATCGAGCCTGCATTGTTTGTTTTTTATGAACGTATGAGGGCTGCAACGACGCAACCGAATTGGACGAAACTTCAAACATGTTTTGTGATTTAAAACGCAACTACTTATACAAGGTACTTCTTATCCATCCATACACTGTTTAGATAACTGCTAGTGTGTCGTGAGCAGAGAGCTGTCGGTACCAGGCTGTGAAACTCTTCAATGCTCTGCCTACTGACATGAAAGCTATTGACAGTGTTAATATATTCAGGAGTAGATTAAAAAAGCTTTTGGTGGAGAGGTGTTTTTATACAGTGGACGAGTTTAGTAGTAAGTCCTGATTAGGTACCTATGACTGATTAGAGTAAAATTATTGTTAAATTTATTTTTTGTTTTGTTTTGTTGTGTGACATTTTACTGCTTATGTACATTCTTTCAATTATTATTAGTATTTTTTTTTTTCTCCTATTATCAATCATGTAATCCATTTTAATTCTATTTTAGTTATTAAGACGACATTCAAATACGATTGTGAAATTGTTTATGAATAAATGAAATGAAATGAAATGATCGATATATGAAACCACATATTTGCGCGCTCTATTGACACCAGTGCAGTGCGCCATGATTTTAATGAGTTTAGGACGTACCACTGCTACTGTTGCACCGACTCACTATGAGAGCTAGTGACTAGGACCAGAACATCATCTGATAATAAAGTAGATACCTATGTATAAATATAATGTTCAAAAAAGTATCTGACTTTTTATGTTGTGGTATTTCCTCAGCTAAGCTCTGGTGGTTGCGCAAGGCGCCGCTGGGAACGCGCACGAGAACCGATCGCGATTGTTTTGCATTTCCACATACTGCAAAATGGCACACTTCCGAAGATCACAAAAAGTGCGCATTATCTAGTTCAGTTCCGATCTAAGACAATGCATCGGCCCTTAACAACTTGCAACACGCCGACGGCCAGCGGTAGCCCCGAAGGCCGCGCAGCTATTACTTTGCGTAGTTAAAATTAAAATACATTATAAAAGAATAGAATACTTAATATACAATTATTTGGAATAGCTTGTCTACATCAATAGCGGTCATCTAATGCAAGAGGACCCTCCGGCGAGCGAGGTGGCCGCGGCTTGTGCATTGTGCAATCCGGTTTGTTCTCGCGGCGCATCATTACTAAACTCATGGAAGGATAGCTCACACATTAGCTATCTCACGACAGTAAAGTAGTAAGTATTCATTAGCTGTGATATTAGTACTATCTCTATATCATTATCAGAATGATTATAGCGTAACCAAAGACCTTATATCTGTATATAATCTAAGAGTGTAACTTGAGCATATAGAGACGAATATAATATTAAAATTGTCTCTGGTAGAGCCGTCTAATTTCTTTTTTCTTGATGATTTATCTGTGTCGATATGATGGAGGCTTAATCAAAGGATGGAGGCTGTCATTTCGTACCGAGTTTCGTACGCTGTGTGATTTCGTACTTTTAGCATAAACAACCTTTGACCTTCATTAGTATTGTGCAAACATCTATGTAGGAGACATTCACCAACAGCTAGAAGAAACTTTATATGGTCCTTGATGTAAGAGGATATTTGTAAAACCCTAATAGTTATAACTATTTTTGAGTTTTGGAGCGTTAGTACTGTCACAGCGATGTGGCAGTGGCGCGCCTCGCGCCTCGCTCCGCATGTGAATGTGGCTAAAGCCCCGAGGCGGGCTGTAGGTAGCTAGCTAGGTAGGTGGGTAGGAGGTAGGTAGGTAGGGTATAGAGGTACCAGCATTGAAGAGCACAGACCTTGATGAGATTGATGAATATTAAGCGTGTCATAAAGTTTGTTAGGTGTTGTAAGCGGAATACCAATGATCTTCCCAAGTCCTAGGCTTATACAGATACAATATAATACTAAAACGTCATTTCAACTGTTCATTTACGTCTGCTTATAAGATATTTTACAGGCGAGGGTTGCGAGGCGCTGTAAGGCAAACGGTATTCATCATAGACACGAAGCAGAGCCAAGCTAAGTATATACATTACCTAGGAATCATGACGATAGATTTGGTACATGTAAAAAGTGAGTAAGTCAATAAAGTAAGTAAATACATATAGTTTGACTCTGCTGAAATGAATTACAAAAAATAAAATAATCATTAGTAAGCAAAGTAACGAAGAATGAAAATTGATTTTATAGAAGCATCGAATGTATTTCCATTTAACTTTATCTTTACATGTGATGTAACGCTAGCACAACGAGATGGAGGCAAGTTGGTGCATTCAAATGTAACAGTTAGTGCATGGAGCAGCCGCTAGCCGGCGGCGGCGCGGGCGGCGGCGCGTAATGTTACGCGGCAGCCGCGGTGGTACAATCACCCGCAAAACATCTTGATCTAATTATGATTATGCAAGCTATTATCTGTGTCAGTCGCGGCTCTCGCGGCGGGGGAGACTCTGTCATACATAACGACACCTAATTCTCATGTCATTAAAAGTATAACACGAAGATTTTATTGAAACATTCGTGATAAATGTGAATGTCGAGAGCGGGCCTGCGGACGTGTGCGTCTTATAGAGGTGGGTGGCATGCTCCCTGCGGAGGTCAGTGCTAGTGCCAGGGCGCACACACACACACACAGTCACAGTACGCGAGTGCAGTTTACCTAACGAGCGGCGTCCAGCGCGCGGTTGTGCAATCCCCCCCCCCCCTCCCCCCCGGTGGCACCGCACCGCTTTAGTTACATACCCGGTGACCTCGGCACATCAATTATATAAACTAAAACATTTACTGCCAGATCAAGGAGCTTTTAACCTCCTACCGGCTCGCATTTATAGGAATTGCCTCAGCCTTGTGAATCTGGGCCGGAAAGTCCGTACAAGGCCTTAGATCGGTCTGAGATTTTGACTGATAGCATACTATAATAAAATGTGGCCTTGATTGAATTATATATACATGAATTAAACGTATTTCAATATTCATTTATAATAATAATGCTTTCTAGTTTCGACGCGTGAAAATGCTACACACCCACCGATGCGCCGGCTATCACGCAAAACGGAAACGTCGTTTAACTTAACAATGTTAAAAAATGACGCGAGCATCGTGCCTGACCTTGAACTAGAAAGTATTCAAGTAGCGCATGAAAAATCTTCAACATGAGCTAGACGAAGAGAATGTCATTAGTCCTTTAAATTAATAATTGCTATAAATTTGAGCTGGTAGGAGGTTGAAAACAAAAAAAATTAGGCATTTGCATCTTTTACTAGATGATTTATACTGCGTTAGGTGGTGACGAGACGCTCTATATACTGACTGGGTCACTGGGACATTATAGTAAGTATAGAGGATAGATTTTTGTCACCTAAACCATCCTCTCAGCTTGATCGACCTCATCTGAAGCAAAAAGATCGTCGTGGGGCTACGCGTGGGGCTGACTATCGCTGGTTTCCTCATGATACCTACCTACTCGTAGTTTCCTTTACCGTTTAGAAGTATTTTCCGAAATGCTGGAATTATCAGATATGGGTCAAGTTGTGAGTTTGTGAGCTACGTACGGGCAGCCTGCCGCGGCGTAGCGGTCGGTGCGTGGGTATGCTAATTCTGACCCTGTTCGGGCGCACGCCATCGCCGCTAGTTTGGAAACTAACATAATTGTACAACATCCATTTAACGTTTTCGGAATGATGACACCACCGCCGCTGACTCTAATGACACATATTTAACTAATCATCGATACTTAATAACGATCAATCACCACGATCCGAATGAAGGAATGTTATAACTGATAATACAGATAATTTAAAGCTTCATAAGACAGTAATGGACAATGGAAGGCTGGAATGTTAAAACCTCCATAGCAATGTCGTGTCACGGTGTGAATGCGCCGACCGCGCAGGTCATCGTCGGCTCCCGGATGCCTGCGATGACCCGCCGCCCCATCCTCGTCGGGATAGCGTACGCATGATGTAGCTTCTTTCTATCGTTGCGAATGTATTAGTAAAGAAGATATTTGAGAAGTTGCGACAGCATTCATCGGAAACAATAGGTCGCGGTGCGAGGGCGCTACTGCGGTGCGGGCACTCGTCGGCGCGGGGGGAGCGGTTGCGCAACCGATGAATGCTGCTGCATGGAAGTTGCATCTTCCACATCTCACACTACAGTCAGCTACGCAAACTACTCTAAAATATTATTTTACTAATTGTGGTATTCATGTAGAGTAGGTAGGTTCGCTGTTCAAATGGTAAACCATAATGTGCATCGAAGTGTAACACAGCGGTGACTCGAGTCGTCCCAGACTTGCGTGGCTGACTGTACCGGTTAGTAAACGGTGCGTGGACATGACCTGCGCGACGCGACACTGAACTTTAGCCGCCTTCTGCAACCGAATGTGATTTCGCAACTCACATGACCGTGTGGCTCAACAGACGAGTCCATTTACCAGTTTTTTAAGATCATAGATCAAATACAAAATTCAGAGTTCGGTGTCGCGAAGCACGAAAGTACGGTACGGTGGGCTATCGCGGTGTGGTAATCGGGTGGGATGACACAATGTTTGGCTGACATTTGGATGCGGCGACGGCTCGCACGCCACACTACGGGGAACCGGACTTTCGCAAGCGGCCGGTCACACGGGAACCGGCGGAGTCCGATCGGACGTCTCCGGGACCCGAGCGAGAGCTCCCGATACTCCTCCGACACATACAAAGGTCAGCCATCGATCGGACCCGTCCCGGGTGCTCGTCGACACCGTCCCGCCGACGACCGAGAGGGGTCGGACTCTCGCGGAGCATCGATCGCCCGATCCCACGAGCGGGCATCTCGCCGGCGGGAGACGGAAGCGGTGAAAAGCGGGCGGGTTACCTCGAGCGGCTGCAGGGCATCCTCGTCGGCGAGCTGTCGCCGCGCGCGGCGCAGCTCGGCGGGCGCGGGGAGCAGCGCCGGCGACACCAGCGGCAGCACCAGCAGCGCGGCGAGCAGCGCGCACGCGGCGGGCGAGCGGGACAGGGAGCGTGCGGACACCATCGTGCGGGACTGCGGACTGAACGCGGCCGCTCGCACCCACACCCACCACGCCGCGCGTGCCGAGGGAGGGGCGCGGTACGCCGGGGCGCCCGCGCCGGCGGCGCGAGAGGTGGACGAGGACCTTCGAGGCGATAGCTCACCGCCGACGACTTCACCGCCGAGCTCCGGCTCCCGGACGAAGATATGATCGCTGAAGGTTTAACCTCATACTCGCATGCGGTTCACGATTTATAGCTTTTTTTTAGCTTCGATTGAAGATGGTACGTTACGTGATTGAAAATAAATTACTCGACTACTGTGTGGCCGTATATTATGTTCTATATAACTCGCAGAAAGCAGGTTCGGTCGGTTAGCGCATGCGCACGAACGCCACGTTCCCGACTCGAGCGCACGCACTGTGACGGTGCGTGCGCGCATCTTACGTACATAAACAAACAAACACTTTGCACCTCATCGTAAGCGTAGCTAACCGAACCACGCTTTCATTCAATACAGACAAGGGGGAGCCGATGTAGACAATATCAACTAACGAGAAGAGCTCAGCCTGGCTGTTCCATGTGACATTACTCACGTTAGAGCTGCGATAATATTTTTTTCATTGTAAGTAAGATATCTTAGTGTATAATTACATACGACTCCAACTGATCATTTTAATTGTGTGCTTATTATAACCGCAGATTATATAATTCTAGTAAATAATACTACCACACAGTTATGTAGCTATGCATTCATATTTTCTGTTAACGTAAATCTGTGTAGCAGCGAGTGGTCACTTACGTGAGTTACAGTAGGCGAGCTCCTAGCCAAATGTTTAGGCAATCTGCCGAGAGCTCTGCGGCGTTCTGCTAACATTTTATTGAGCATTTTTTGCGCAGACCAATATAATTAAATGGTAATTTTCTTTATATCTCATGAATACAATACATTTGCATTATTTAAGAGTGTTGACCGAGTGCAATAGAGGACGTGTATAAATAGATTTATCGGTTAAAAAAATTTTAATGCGCATTATCACTAGCTCTAAACGGTGAAGGAAAACATTGCGAGGAAACCTTTCTAATAGCGTTGATGGGCTTGGAACCTGTAATGTATGGAATCCTAACTACTGCAAAATGTGGGCATGAACCAAATATGTATATTATTTGGACATACCTCTGACTTAAGGCCCTCGTACCTAAGGGCCTTCGGCATCTTCAACGGATCTACCGAGAGATGTCTACCGCGCTTATAGGATACAGTGGTGATCATATTTAATTTTATTTATTACCTACTTAATATATTTATTTTATTGTCCGCCTGTATTGCCTTTTCCGTAATTCGCGATCACCGAACATTCGACATTCAACATTCGCGAGCAGCGAGTAGCGCGTTCATGTCTTTTGTACGGAATAATGTCTCATCAGTCTCAACGCAGCACCAACCCAAAGTAGATGTTTATTTTAATTCTATGTAATTTTACGAAAATTGTTTCTCAAGCACTCGTTAGTTAATTTATGTAAATAAGCTATGAATAATATTAGTTGCAGTGACTGAAAACAGCCTTTACACCGTAACCGCGCGTGAGGTCGCGGCGGGAGGGGGCGGGGGGCGGGGGAGGTCGGGGGGAGGGGTGTCAATCCTTGATCCCCTCGCCATGAATTACATTAGAGTACATAATGTACTAATAACAGCATACATTAGCGGCAAGGCTGTCTCTTGCGGGCGCAACGAAACCCTTTCTAAATAGTACGATAAAACTAATTATCTATGCATTACCTTCTCATATTATGTAGAACAAAAAAAACTCACATTTAGAAATTACAAATTAGTAAATAATATTTTTAATCGATTTAAAAGGTCTTGCTTTTTAGCCAATCCTGGCAAGTCGCTAAGGAAACTATTAGATTTTTAAGTGTGTTTTACAAAGTAAAGGTTGCGTAATTGCTTGAAGCCCTCGGAAGTATGTGTGCGGTACACATGCGCGTGCGCACATTGTATTAGTATTGTACACAATGTGCGCGCACCGCACGCACTAACATCCTGGAAATACCTCGAGAAACAATGTACGAAAAGCTAGTTTCTTAAAAATGCATTTTTATAGTTAGTGATATTGTCTCTAGCTGCTGGTTTCAAACCGCGTCTAAATTACTTGAGTCTAGTAAAATAATAATGTTCATCGATGAATTGCGGTTTTCAGAGTAAATTGTAAGAAGTATTGGCAACATCCCGCCGTCGCAGCCGCCGCAGGATCTCAGACCGTGGGTTGTGCAAGACGACATACGAGTACGTTCCGAAATAATGTACCTATCATGTAGGTCATCCGGTCAAATATAATAATTGTGTGTCTACATAGATCGTTGACTCTCTGACCTGTGTAAGTCAAGACATTATAAAACTTAAGCTTTTTTTAACTTAATTGTTGTGTCACGCTATTCACCTAATATTTTTATTAATAAAAAGGGTCACATGGGCAAGGTCCCACCCTGACCCGCTCACCACAGCGGAACACATAAGAGTATGTGCGATCCTTATATAATTGATTGCACGTTCGTTTCCTACCGACACTTATGAAGCAGATAGTAAAGTTGCGAGTTAATCAGGCCGACAAACAATTGCGAAAATTATGACTTTGCTGAAATTATATCATAATTTATGAAATTATTTTACTGGCTGCTTCTATTCATTAGGTCATATCTGTAAGAATGGGGTATTGTTTTAAATAAATAAATGAATATGATGTGATTTTACAGAGTTGTTTTGAACGAGTGGCTAGGTTACACAATCCATGCAATTATATAATGCGAACGAATACGTATACAGTAAAGAAAATTACCGTGCGTAAACTATGTACTCGTAGTTCAAATTCCAAAAAACAGGTAAATATTGGTTACTTATTGTCACTTCGTAACTACTGTCAAAAAGTAGGTAGGTCATAGAATATTTGTGCATGCCTGAGACTATCTCCCTGAACATCTTCAAAGGATCTTTCGTTGAGCGACTTAATTTAATCATATCTAATAGGTCACTCAACTATTATTGTCCTTGGGTAAAAAATCTTGAACCTGTTTATGCTTTTTATTTTTTACTCCTGAAGAGCGACTTTCTTTACATTACAGTGAACGCGACCCGAATTGAGGTAATTACCTACGAATGACTCTAGCGCGGCGATGAGCACCACAGGATTATAATTATAAAATGAATGCAACGTTATCTTATGCAATTTAAATTTGGTAATAACTCTAGCACCTATCTATTATTTCATTCACGTAACAGTACAATGGATGGATGCGTCTAATGCCTGCAATCAACGGGTTTTGATCAAAATGATGATAACCCTGTTCTCACAGTCAACACTCTGACACTCTCAGACATCAATCGGTATGTTACAACTTTGCTTCAAATTAAAAGTAATACTAGTAATACCTACGTGAGAGGTGCAGCGGACCAACTGCAGCAGTATTCGGAGTAGGGCTCCGAATATTACCCAACACTTGTGAATGCGATAATGCTCCAAAATCAGGAAATGATTACCGATGTGTGGTATCCAAAAATAATAAAAATAGCTTTCTGTGGATATGTAATAGTACTGGTATTGCGAAAATCAGGTTTGTGTCGAGAGAAGGGTGTCGGTCGACGCTCCTCAGGCGGCGCCGCCGTACGGCCCACCGTTGTGCCCTACTTCTTAGTGCTTTACAGACATAATAGATGAGTGATGGGATCTAGCAGGTTCCAGGAGGTTCCAGCAGGTTCCAGTAGGTTCCAGCAGGTTCCAGCAGGCACGCGGCGGCGACGGCGGCAGACTGCGCGGAGGAAGCCGGTTGCGCAACGCGCCTCTGACACAATACCGCACACTACATTTAACACATTTACATACATATGGTTACCCAGATAATTTACATTCGTTTCTATAAGTAGTTCATTTATTTGTTTAGAAAGGGATACAAGTGTGATAAAAAGGCTTTTATTTCCTGAACTTTAGATTTTTCCTCAATTCCTGCCATGCATCACTGGAGTTATTGTTTCATTACGACCTGTAATCATATTCTGAGTAGGTACCTGCCTACTTATATTCATAGAACTCTATTCAACAGGAACACATTTTTCAAAAGGATTTTTTGTTGAATATTATGTTAACAAGGAAAATGTTATTGTTTGTAAATCATGAACCTGCACCAGGAAGGAAGAGACGTGCATGCCGCCGCCGCACAGGAGAGCGCACACACACACACACGCGCGTACAATGTACCTACATGCGTGTGTGCGTGAGGGCAACATTCACCTCAAATGTACCCCAAGGCTGGTCCACCGTTCGAATGCTCACCACAATATTATTGAAATCAGTTATAATTTACGCAACCGGGTTAAACTACACTCCGCCCCCGCTCGCCGACTCATGCCTAGACTAGACTTGTACACCAGCTGCACTCCACAGACTGGCACTCTACACTCCGAATACATTTTAAATATGCCCTTCTATCATTTCACCGTTTACAGTTCAACCAGAGTCTACTTCTCCAATTCAGAAATATCAGAAAAGAAAGAATAGCTACGAGTATAATGTTGAAATCTTCGATAGTTACCATACTACCAGCTGATATGAATTAGATTATGTTAATGATGGTCTACTGACCTGCGAGTAGGCACTAATTAGAATGTACACACGTCCTTATTTGCAACTATGCTACAATATTGCAAGTTATCCGCCGAATTTGTAGCAGTGTTATCTGGAGGAAGTGGCCGCGGTTGCTAAACGTCCGTCCGGGCCGCAATCTGCGGCGCGACAACGCAGCGACACGGTGCGGTGCGACACGGTGCGTTGCGGTGCGGTGCGGTGCGGTGCGTAGGAGCCAGCTGCTGCAAAGAGCTGCGCTGTAACCGCCAGAAGCCGGAGCTCGCGCTCGGGCTTCCCCATCTTGCAATTATTGCAACCGATTATAGCGAATTTGAAAGTAGAGCAATGCTTTCCGAATGGCTGCTGTGGTAGGCGTATATTACAAAAACGAGGAAAGTCTTAAAAAAGATGCAAATATTTCAGCGATTCCCACAATAAACTCGACGAAGAACTGAAAATGGACGAAAACTATTTTTATTTCATGAACATAAGAGAGTGGTTCCACAGTGTTGTACGACACTTGAGAGTTCGTTGCGAGTTGATTACCGTGAATTATAATTGTATGCAGCTTAGTAATACATAGTCTTGCCAATTTTTTTTTTCCATTCACTTCAAGGTTTTTTTTTGAATGCATGTTCGACGTGGCCGCTGCTCGCGCTGCACTCGCGGGTTGCGCAACGCGCTCTCTCGCACTATATTACAATTATTGCATTTACTTTATCGGACGGCTATAAATGTAAGTAAAGCACTAGGTGAGCTGAGGCTTTACGACGGCGAGCTCACTTCCGTGTCATGAGGGGGAAGGTTCCTCGAGTTCAGACAAACTTTGCCTCTAAGTACTTTTCAGATAATATTGAAAAAAAAAAAAGTATTATGATGCTGCAATCGATGAACATTTTGTAAGCTTAACTCACGTAAGCGGTATTTACTAGAGTATAATTTATCTAGCATTCTCTAGCAGGTACCTTCTATTTATCGTAATTTAACAAATTGCGTCTGATCGGATCGGAACCCAATATTATTGGAGTGTAAGGACCCCGGAATCGGCACACGACATTATAATGCTGGCGCGGATAATGATTTATTTGTTTGACATGCATTGCACGTCCACCTATACATAACAATTTAATTGTAAAACAATTATTTAGATTCTCTTGTTTTACCTTAATGCATACACGTTAGTACCCCTAACCATAAATTAGTTGGGTGTTTTGTTTACGAAGTAATTTGACCAAGCGAGCGAAGCGAGCCAAGCTTCTGCATTAAGTCAAAAAAATTTTCATTCCATCTATTCGAAAAGGACGACTTTGTTCGCCTTTAAGTGCGCCCAAAGTAGATGATTCCTCTTCAAGGAACTTTTAGCGGGCAGTAATGAGTTTTTAATCCTCTTTATAAGTTTAGCGGGCAGTAATGAGTTTTTAATCCCCTTTAAGTGCGCCGGAATTATCTATGAATTATCTTTGCCGCGCACTTTTGAGGTACAACTACTTTCCACATTCATCTCAAATCTACCAAGATGAATGAGGGAGGACTCTTCCAAAAACACCACAGTTGTGATCACATTTAGAGATTTATTACTCTGCAGTTTTCTATCCATACATAATTGTAATTCCAACCTGATAAAATCCTGTGCGTTTTCGTCAGCGCGATCTAGAAAGACGGTCTACTGGCGCCATCTAGTTTGTTTTCGTGGAACTATTGAGCAATTCTAGCGGAAGAGATTTTTTGTTTGAACGCGCTAATCTCACAAAACAGGTTTTTATAATAGCTACCTACAACCTTTTTAATATTCATTATTCTGTATATTTATTTAGCTATTTATTTATATTTTATATTGTTTGTGAGAGAAATAAATAAATAAATGAAATGAAATGAAATCTCAGGAACTACCAGTCGGATTTGAAAAATTATTTCTGTATTTGATAGCTAAACTCTTGAGGAAGGTTATAGGCTACTTTTCATCATCATCATCATCATCACCATAAACCATCACTACGGGGGCAACGCCGCGAGGGCGCTGCTAGTATCGGATAAACATACCGCCCACCATTCAGCCGGCGCGCGGCCACCGTCTGAATAAAAAAAATTTAATCCCCGATTACTCTTCTCAAGTGGAACTTCGTTGATTTAACACATTCCTTTCTCCTCCCTTTTATTTTCTCATAGATTGTAATGAAAAGTAGAGTGTATCACTCGGGCGCAAAATATATTTTTGGCTCGGGCGACGTACTTTAAATCCCTCGCTTCGTTCAGGATTCTACTAAAGAATCCCTCGCTACGCTCGGGATTCTACTCTAGAATCCTTCACTTCGCTCTGGATTCAAAAAAGCGCCCTCGCCGTAAAAATATTATTTTCCCCCCATATAATACAATCTACTATTATCTCCCTCTGTCTGTTTGTTGGTACTCCTCTACGAGTCGTATTTACAACCGATCTGAACGAAACTTGGTATTCAGTTTGACGACTTTCAAGAATATTTTTGCCATTGGGGATTTTTGGGGTACGTCCTCCAAAAAGGGGGAAAAGGGGGCTACTGGATATCTCCATCTAGATGTGATGCCATCGTTCTTTTTTTATTTGAAATGTACTTTAAGTTGGTCTCATAAGAAATTGGTAAATGGAGCAGAATAAATGACCAGAATAGCTCCTCAAAATGCAGTAAATTGTTCACTTTTAGATTTTTACCAGTGGAATTGGCTCGGTAACTACTAGGTAAGGATTGATGGATCACCTGGGACCACCTTCTCATCACAAAACTAAGGAATTCTGAAAATGTTTTTCAGAAATCTTTAAAACGAGGCTTTCGATAACTAAGTATACCTATTAATGGTTTAAAAAAAAATTGTGCACGCGAGGTCTACTGTTCGCAGAACTACTAGTTAAACTACTGGTTTTGTGCCGTGTTAATTAAAGTTTACTGGTAAAATATGCTTATAATTATATAGAACTTATTAATAGTTTAATTTATTTATATAGTCAAATTATTTTAACCAATTTCAATAAAATGAGTATGTAATTTATTATGTTAACGAATTATAATAAATAACCCAAACAAGATAGGTACCTACAATTTTTTACATTGAGCTGTAATTAAAAGGACCTTGTAAGTAAATGATATTTGCGTTGTGCACTTTGAACCTGTTTACAGAGGTTGTTATAGATAATAATATGCACTGCATTAAATCTGGCTTATTACCTGGTTGACAGGCAACCAACCCGTGTTAAATGTATGAAGATGGATCACCGAAAAGAAAGGCTAAAGGTTCCACTATTTCTTCACGAATGAACAGGAGTAGAACTACGAAATCTTCAGAAAGATCATATCTTTTCGTTTAAAATACCTAGATAAGTATAACATATTAAATTTTTTTCGAAACGAAAAATCCAAAAAATAGATACACAGCCGGGATTCTAACTCATGACCTTGAAAAGTACCTATCTCGTTCGGTTAACATGCTTTTCCTTATATACTCGTATCCTTCGGTGATCCGTATAAGTTTCGAATAAGTACTTAATTAGAAAATATTCTTATACGAAGGCTTGAAGTGTGTCACTTCCAGAATGTTTCTGTTTCAGTAAGTACAGTTTCCGTATCGTACTGCTGATGGGGAATAGCGGAAACCATTCGCTTCTCTCTTACGACCTATCTCCGCTTTTTTCTTTATGAAAAGTGATTAACTATTCGTACGGAGAAATTACGAATGCGATTTCGAAAATGCAATCTAAATGAACAATCAAAAGTTATTTTAATAAAATACCCTGGAATGTATTGGCCGTGTTCAGCACATAAAATTAAATGTTCTTCTTAAATAGGAGTTGAACTCGTGACCTGAAAGCAGAGCTATTGCCGACTGAGCGATGGGGCCAGTTGAACCGCGCACTTGTACAGTCGTCTGCACTAACATTATACATTCCACTATTTTGAAACTAATGAATCCAACTGTTTGCCGTTATACTCGTATATCTATTGATTTTGCCGAAGTTTGATTGTAAAAACGTTTTGTTGTATACCTTTGATTAGATCTGTTAGTTTTACTGTTACGTTATTTAAAATAAAAACCAGCCAAGTGCGTGTCAGGCCACGCGTAGTGTAAGGTTCCATAGTAGCTCGTTATTTCTCCGTTATAAACAAGCAACTACTTCATCTTAGTCACTTTAAAGTATTTTATTCTAGGGATTTTGCATTTGGTATTTACAAAATTATCCAATACCTAAGTTCAACGACTATTACTGCTAAATTAATAAAGTTATCTTAATCGCTATAGTTTTCCTTTCAAGTTCGTAAAATGCGCTATCATCAAGAATTTTTCCAGATTTTTGAAGAGGGCAGTTTAGCTTTTAGAGGGGTGAGGGGGAGGGACACCCTACTGGAACAAAAATTTGCACCTTAAAGTTTAATATTTCATTCAAAGTCAAGTCAATTTGTGCCACACGATGAGTAGGCAGATGACGAAAAAAAAATTCATCCCCACTTCACATGTAGAGTAGCTATTACCCTATTAAAAAACTATACACACCCCTACAAAATTACAGTTTTACTTATAGTACTAACGGTCTCTAGCAAAACCTTGGACAGACGGACAGACAGACAGACAGACGGACATAACAAAACTACAAGGGTTCCTTGTCAGGACTGCGGAACCCTAAAAATACCTATTCAATGTATTCATGTTATTGCAGAGGACTGTACAATAGAATTTAACCTTTTCAAAAACCCATCATTGATTAGAATATTGACAAATAAGCAGTTATCCTCCGGCAGGTCCGCGCGGTGTCATCAGCGCGCGTTCACGTTACGACATCGTTATTTATTAGAGATTCATTTGGATGCGCCATAAATCAAAACATGTGAATTAGTAAACTTTTCATTGACTAATTAATTGAGATGACTGCCATAAAACTGAGTTTATCAAGTAACCACCTCTTTTTTTCAAGGAGACTACTCGATGAAGAAATAGATGTAAGTACTATTATGGATATGAACATTTTCTGGAATCTATATAAATGTCTGAAATAATTTACCTGGACCTCTGAGTTCATATATAATAGTTTTTAGAGCTAGGTGATTCTACTCCTGTTCCTTCGCGACCAATACTGTGAAGAAACGGAGTAACAAGCATGGTTTATGGTCTAGCTATCTTTTCGATGATCCATCTCCTAAATAATCAAGCTCCAAAGTGAAGCTCATCAAAGTAAATAAAGGTACTTGTGAAATTTTGTAATTCACAAGGGATGTAAATACCTCATCAAAAGAATATTAATTTAATAATTTAACTGATATAATCATATTTTAAATTAAGACAATAAAATGTAGTTCGCAGTGCTACGCGCGGTTTGACAATAATTAGAGCCGATGACAATAGTATTTATTAAGTGCGGCGGCTGCGGCGGCGTCACGGCGCGCTGTCGCAAGCGATCCTTCGCCCCTGACCGGCCGCGACCCACGGCCTGCCCCGCTGCTAACTTTACGTGTGAAAACATCCAAAGGTGATGCCCAATGCTCTGTGATTTTGTGAACATGTTCTTGAATATTAATATGACCAAAAAACCTTTACATATCTAAGTAAAACTAACTAAAAATTAAACCATCTAGGCGGCCGCCCCGGTGGCGCGGGAGCGTCCCGGCCGGTGTGGCGCAACCGTTCATTAATCCATCGGTCGCGGTTCGAGACAGATAGACCTAGGGTCTAGGACATAACGATATCTTTTTGCGCCTGCGCACGTTTCGCAACCATTGCACAACTCTCGAAGGTAATTCGCAGATCATACTCTCATTAAAATCTTGCACTTCGATAAAAATTTGCATTTATAATAAGACACACGATTCTGTAATCGTACATTCAAATGGCGATAAATGTTTTTCAGTGACCACCGCGGGGCGCAGGGGTCGTCGTTACAAACAGGAAGTCATTATCACGTCATTTTTTTCATCCTAGGACATATCGTTTTCTAATAATTGTACGTAATGACTAATTTGAATAATAATATAAGTGAAGTGGCCGTCTCCTCGCGGTGTAACTGATCCGGTGCGAGCCGCGGAGACGTGGGTTAGCCAACTTCAGGTAATGAGGGTATTGTGTTCCCACAACGAGTCTAATCACTATCATTACACATGCGCGCGCACAATACGATTATACCTCACAATGCAGTAGTCTGTGCACGACATCCTAAATGTTAAATGGCATAATCGATCCCAGCTCTACTTATTCAGCTTAAACTAATTGGTGACAATATCCTTAATAATTTCGCGACAAAAGTAGCTGAACATTTTGCCAAGTACTCATACTAAAGTGTGGACGAGCGCGTTGATGTCTTTTGTTCCGCGCGCTAAGCCACGCGCCGGTTGTGCGGGTTTGTTACCAATACAACCCAGAGCTTAGTCTGATTCATACTTTCGAAAAATCACAGATTATACTTAAGCCTGGTCAGGATTGATCAGTATTTCAGAAAGTGAATGTATTTCACATTAATCATTCCCCCAAGAATTACATAAACAGTTGCAGCAAAGATGAAAGATTAGCTCCGAACATGCAGCGCAACATGTCGCGTCAATCAGTTGCATTGCGAGGCTTGCTTGAGACTACTCCTGCTTCCGACTCTCTTTGTTCTGCCTGAAGAGATACTTGACAACTCACATTAAATAACCTCTTACTATGCTAAAACTAGAACTGTTTTAAATAATGTAATTATTACACAATTAAAAATTTTGTTTGTTGGAATTATAAATAGGTAAATTTGAGCTCGGCCTTGCATGCGTTGTGCTAATGCAAATTGTGGAATACTTATCTTTCCATCATTAACTGGCCATCAAAATTCATTTATGGTCTGCATATACGTTAAAACACTACTTAATTTAAACTTAAAATAGTTTATTCATTTATATACATGAAAAAACTTCGTGTAGATTAGGTATCTACTCACAGTAATTTTTAAGGAGTATTTAAAAAACTTAAGCTGCTACATAATTTACTAGATAATTTATGTTGTTATGCCTGATGATTGCCTCACTTGATAAGTGATACAATTCCGGGATATATAAAAGCGGTAATTAAAAAAAATACAAATGGTTCGTAAATTTTCATTTTGCAGTACGCAACGAGAGCTTTACTCGCGCCGCGCACAGTGCACGCGCTGTCAGTGCAATAACTTCAATTACTTTCGGTTGTTATTTACTTTTTTTTCCTATGAAGCTGTTTACGAAGCAAATAAATAAATATAATGTCTCTCTTAACATTATGTTAAGTGTTGTGGGCACAGGGCAAGACATTTTAGTGACACGCAAGTTTGGGCCAAGGCTGTTGTTATGAGATATGTAGAAAAGATGCAAATAAAGTAGGTAGAGGACTGAGTAACATAGTCCTCATCTATGACAACAGAGTGCTGGTCGATTATTAGGTAATTTATGTATCTAGGACATAACTATATGAGTATTAAATTATGTAATCAATTATCGTTAATCCATCAAAAAACTGCCAAGTTAGTAATTAGAATAAATTAAATTCTTTGAATAATCTCGTTTTACGACTGAATTGTAAATCAATCGGTGCTCTGAGTAAACAAAAACGTCGGCTTGAACTTTGAAATGATGTGATGGATATTTTGGAAACTGATTAAAAATTGGATTGTTTGTTTGTTTGTACTGCGAGTGCGGTGCGCTGCGGTAAAAGCGCTCGTTTCGAAAGTCCGACGCAACAGATTATAATGATAATTACGTAAGACGAGTGGTGCCGGGTGCCGCGCCGGTGCCGGGGCCGGCTGAGGCTGACCCACTACTCTGTCGCGGTCGCTCCACTTGCAGTGCAGGGCTGAGGGCGGCCTGCGGCGAGGGATTACCGACTCTTCATATGCAACAACCTGAGCCGCAGCAACTACTCATAATATTAAAACGACGACCTTATAGACCAGGATCCAACCGAATCCGAAAGCTCTCACCGTTATCTCGAGCTCCGGGGTGTTGCCGCTCGTTCGTTGCACAATGTAACCGCCTTGCGTCGGATATGATTCATGGAATTTTTCAGTCTCGGTTAAAGGAACTTGGTAACTTCCGCAAACGCAGGTTATTTGACATTTGGTGGAGTGAGGTGGCGGCTGCGGGAAAGTTAATCAATATCCAATCCAGGTCAAGGTTTATGGTGCGAGTGTCTCAGCTGTAAAGTGTCAATTAGCACGCGAACGCGAATTGTTGCGGGACGCGGGGGCAAGGGTCGGGGGCGGGGGGGGGGGGGCAGTGTCTCGCGGAGAGAGGTCGCGACCCTCGCCCCCGGCCTGGAACTGACGAGGCACATATCTTTGACTCTTTGATTTTGTAATAACTAATCAGTTACTAATTTTGCAATACAGAGCTGAGACCCTCGAAAGTAGGACGATGAATACCAACTACCAGTTGAAGACCAGGTTTCATCTATAGGTAAGTTATACATAGTTGTGTCACTTGCAACTTTTGTAAAGTATGCAACCTTTGTCAATTTAAAGTGCGCGTGGACACTACTGTGAAAAGCTTTCAATCAGAACTTACAAATCAATAACATGATTTTTGTATAGTAGAGTATTTCATGAAGAAAGGATTAGACCGTACGTTTTACGAAGTGTGACGCACCAGTGCGCATGTCATGTTTTCATAGTACATTGTGACGCCACTCTCTCGAGTGTCCCGCATCGTGGCATGATGACATAAGTGATGTCACTGTCGCGTCGTGACTGGTCTCCTCGCGCAGACACTTCCTCGAAGCCGAGCCGAGGATTGGGAAACTGCACCTCTTACAATGAGCCTAGTGATATTTAAAATCTTCAGGTAAGAAGGGTTCCACACGGCATGAGCCGGTCACGACGCTCGAGGGAGCTGACATCACCTGCGCTCCCATCATTGCAAGCTGATGGATATTAATGACATATAAACAGCGCCTGCTAGTGAGAATCCGAGATGCGACACGCCAGCGCAGAGCGCGGGCTGGAGACGCCTTGACTTTGAACTCAAAATCACAAACACAATGGCGCATGCACTTGTCTAAATTATACAGATTCACATAATCATAATTCCCACATCAAATTGTTTAATAAAACAAGCCAACTCATTGTTGACATTGCGAGGACTGTACAAGTGTACAAGCTTCCGAAGTGTATCAAAACGTTCACAGTTTGTTCCGCCGTAGCCAATTGAAAAGCTATCTAGACACAATATTCATTCATCAATAACTGTGTAGGTACTTATGCATAGCCTACGGCGGTCACCTAGCGTATTGTGTTCGCAAAATTATTATACTTAGTCTTTTGTGATGGATAGGTCTGTATCATAATCATAATATGACTTGGTCACAAAAAGCATTGTTAGATAAGAATCGAATTTGCTTTTGAGCAACAATGTGTCCGTCCAGAAACAAGGTGTCATGTTTCTGAAGTCGCACGCCCTTCCGTGTCGCGACCCCCGCCCCGCATCCCGACCCCCGCCCCGCACCCCGACCCCACACACATTAGCATCTGAAGGCTGTGATCCTGCGGCTCTTGTGACGGCACTCATATCGACAAATTTAAAAAATCAATTAAACGTCATCTCTATAAAAAAGCGTACTTACTATAAAATATCAGATTACTTGGATGACAAAAACGCCTGGGACTGAACATGCTCCAACTCCGTTTATTTATATTAAAATCATAAAATATTGTATCAAAACTATATCAAATAATTGACGTGTCAAAGTGATCAATCTACATGATCTTATTAAATAAATCATCTTGAGTTTTGAGTTTTGATGTTAATTAACGCCTCTCTTAATACTTAACGCCGAAACTAACGTAAACTTTTGAAATTGTTTGAAACAAATCCTATTTTCCGATTGTAAAATGTTCTTTAATTACACCTCTTACAATCGGAAAATAGGATTTGTACCAAACAAATTCAAAAGTAGAAGAAAATCCTTCAAAATAAATGTTGTTGTGTGGTTCTTAAAGTTTTTTTAGGCAAATAGGTTCCTTCCACCTATTTAGGTATATTAGATACTTACTTACTAATATCTACTTCTATAAATGCAAATTTTTATAATCTTCAAAATGATTGCAGAAAAGTCAATATTTTACGAAAAATCTGACTCTACCGGGAAAAGTAAGAAAAGATTCTGCGCAAGCTCATCTAGTGATGAGCGACGGCCAAAGCTCCTGCGCCGCGGGAAACCCTTTCGGAAAACTGAAGTGGGGGTGTGCGGGGGGTGGGCGCGGGGCGCGGGGACACGCCGCGGCTAGAGGCGGCGCCGCGCCGGCCTCCGCACTGTGTCGCGCGCGCTCGCCTCGCTCGCACGTCTGTGTCGGATCTCGCCTCGCGCCTCCTAGCTCCCGTCAGTACCGCAGCGCCGAGCCGGCTGGTAACGTACCGCACACACAACAGCGCACCCGGATCACTGATTCCACCGGACCTCACTAAACATTCTCATCATCACTCATTGTTTACATCGGCTGTGAGCCATTTCAGCCCTTCAGGACAAGTGAACCGGAAAATTGTGAAGCAGAATCACTGTGAAGGGTGCCCTGCACACTCCACACCGACCGTACGCTGGGGGCGCGAGCGCTAGCTCGCGCCGGCGGCTTCGCTCGCGGAGGCGAGTGTTGCCTCACACAACCTCGCTTCGGTTTCGCCACCTCGGCCGCGCCGTTGACTGCGATTTCGATAACATTGAAAGTTGTTACACAGCACACATAATTAATTTCCTGACGATATGATAGTGGTTGATTGCGAGAGCGTGGGCCCTCGCGGTCCGCGGCATCGCCGGTGCCGGCTCCGGCTCCGCGGGGACCTAGCTCGCGGAGTAAACAAACTGACACCCCTAGACCGCTCGACAACCGTTGACCTTGATGTAGCTCTTTTTTAATTTAAACATGTTCATTTCAATTGCAAATTCATCGTGCGTAGCTATTTTTAAGCTCTATTCGACATTTTAGTATAGATATTAACATACATAATATTTATTTTTCCTTGTGTAGATTATACGATTAGGTATTATATTAGCATAGATTTAGGAGCGGCCGATTTATCTTGTTCGAGCACTTAGTTCCGGTTGGGTTGCGATCGGTGCAAGGCCCTCGTGGGTCGCAGGTCGCGGGTCAAGGCGGCCCCCTCCCCACCCCGCCCCCCTCGCCTGCCCCCTCTGGCCCTCCAGCAAAGGCTTCGCGTTTGTGAAACTGAAACCGAAATTAATTCATTGCCGTAAAATTAATTATAACATTCGATCGACATTGAAATCGAAGCATTGGTAATCGAAAGCGCCGCCGGCAGCGCGGTGGCCGGTTGCAACAGCGCCGCGCTGCGCAGGCGCAGCAGGCTAGTTTCAATGGCGCGGCGCAGGCTACGTTACGTATTCGACACACATTCTCTAATTTCACTTTCGAGTGTCGCTCCCTATCGGGCTCTAAGCCCGCGCCGCGCCGCGCCGCGCCGCGCCGCGCCGCACCGCGCCACGCCGCGCCACGCCGCCGCCGCCGCCGTGTGCGAGCGCCACTCTTATATCAGAACCGCCACTCGGCTCATGTAAATAAACTCATTACCTACCTATTAGGTACGTTAATAGCCGTATTTATAGTTTTCTTGGGATTTCCTTGTTGCGAGCAGGTCGCACTTTGCTCCTCACAATCCTAATGAGTTTGGAGCCGTGTCGTTTATTTGCCTGCTAACGAGGAGCCGTTTCCTCTGCCGATATTTCTCATATCGGCGTACCCCTGCTAGAGCAACCAGCTCAATCGCTGATTGTTAGGAGGAGCCTCCTCCGAGTGTTGCCGAATGCTCACTTTCGACACCTCTCATTAAATTCAGTTTACAACACTTGAGTTAAACGCTGCTAATTGCTTCTGACGAGCTTAAAGTGAATTTCATACTATATGAACACTTAAACAGTTACATGCCGGTAATGACTATTCATGAGCGACCTACTTAGAGACCAACTCAGTTTTTGGCTGAATATAAAAAAAACAACTGAATAAAATTTTCAAGCCGTTGACACTTCAAATCATATTGCATCGAATTATTATAATTGATACAACATGTTCCACATTCTTAATCAGAACGTAATTAACAAAGCGGTTCGCGACAGATTAATGAAGCAGACGTTCACAGGTCGCTTAATAACTTGATTATGTACTCGATGTAAGGCAAAGTGATTAGTTGAGCTCGCAAACCTATATCAGCAGGTAGCGGTGCGCGGGCGCATAATTGCGTCACAGTGGCCTGCGACCCGGGGCGCGCAGGTGTGGGGGCACGGGGGCACGGGGGCGCGGGGGCTAATACAGAACAACTGTAATGGCAAGAACGTGCACTACCGAGTGCTCAGCTAATTGGTGCGACGTGCCCGCGCCTGCCCTACCAACCAACACTAGCTATCAGTGAAATGTCACGCAGTCACTCCTTACAAAGGACAACAACGGACTCTCCCAGCATTTCACAATAATTGTCACAGTTTGTCATCAGGTCATTCACCGATCAACGCTAGCGACAGCACAAGTTGTCGATCGAACGTAATCGTCTCTCAGCTCTCTTGGGCATGTTGCCCTTTAACTTAACAGTTCCCTCCCGGCTGAGTACCTTCCGCCGGTTCGGTCTGGGTAGCTGCAGCGGAGAGTATGCACGGGTATTTCACCAATTCAAAAGAAAAATTAAACAATTTCCAAGCAATAGAATGTGGTAAGAACAGTAGATAGCAGTTACAAAATAATTTGTACTACATAATTTGTTCTCCTGGACTATTTGTAATATACTGGTGACAACTACTGACAACAACCAACAATACAAGCATAATCAGTGACGAAGCTCCATATCATGTAGATATTTTAAATGCGCGAATGTAAGGCATTCAAAGCACGTCGCACTCGCCAACCCGCAATCTCATCATTGCTACTCGCGCGGAACCTTTTAACGTAGGTACTCGTAGATATAGGTATTTAATTGCTTTCAAGATAGTTCAGCCTAGTCCGAGTCCGGCATCATGAAGTCGGTATCCTTGTCGTAGGCCGACGTAGGCCGCGGGGCCACGGTGCCATTTCGTCGAACCGCGCTGACCTGAAATGCAACTGATTTTTGGAAGTAACATTTAAAGTTCCACAAATTAAAGTAACAAGTGAAATTGGCAAACAAGTACAAGGTCAACGACCTCGGATTATAATTGTAACTGGTTGATTGCTCTGACATTTTGTTTTATTTACTTAAGGTTACCCGCAGGTAGCCTATCCACTGCACTAAGCCACTAACAGCCGTTGGTCACTCGAACAGCTCGCATACTACTGTTTGGCTTCTGTCACCAATTTATTTATTACAATAATTGACTGTTGTATTTTAGGTAAGTACCTACATACAATTGTATGCAAATTGTGTGTTTCTCCCAGTAGGTGAATGTGTGCTCTATTTAACGTCGATTACGGTGAAGGGCTCGCCCTCGCGCCGCCAATCCACGCTCTTGTTATACAATACATAGTAATGTTTTATGATGCATGTGTAGAATAAACCAAAAATAAATCTCTTACTATTGTAAAGTGAACTACCATACAATTTTAAAAACTTTGCAAGTCAGCTAGAGACAAGTTGGGGCACCAGATCCAAAGGTAATGAGCCGAGAGGCGCGTTCTCATGCGCACAATGCGGCGCCGACGCGCGACGTCGCCTCAAGTTCAAGGCCGGCACTCACGTCTCCTCGTTACAGCACTCTCGTCAAACAGAAAATAAACTAAATCCTACGTAATAGGAGCAACAATAGCTTGGCGGCGCCCGCGCATGCGGCTCGAGCTCGCAAGATCAAGGGCCGGCGCATCTCGCGAGTGCGACCCAGTTAGGACGCGGCGCGCCGCGACTCCGTGCCGAAACAATACGATTGTTAAGTCATTTATTGTAATCTTCTGCGTACAATTTATAGTTATGTAATGCAAAGAACATACGTGTACTCTTTTATTTTGCACTTTTACTCGGTGTAAGACGTTGCGGAATGTTCTGTCTTGCTCAAGACCTCCACATCCGCAGCTGTAACCTCATCCTTTATCTGTTGACACAGTTCTGCGCCCATCAGAGGCTATCGCAATATACAACATAATAGAGCGCGAATGTAGGAAGAATACATTACCATATTAGGGTTATATTTCTCAAAGCTTAGGTAACCGGTGTCTGATGTCGTTGCATAAGGAACTCGATATCGATCTTCTATGCGAATCTATAACTTCACCTATAGTCGGCGTCGCGCGTTGTGCAACGGCCCCGCAGCGGGGCGGGTGCGGAGCGAGTGCGGGGCGGGCGCGGGGCGGGGCCGAGGTCGCGGTGACCTCTCCCCCGACTCCCGGAAGTGCACTCACGTAACGCGTCCTTGTCGATGCCGTGCACATGCGCATACGCTGCATCACTACTCTGACCAATAGACTCCCCAAACACTAAGTGCAGATCGCGAGCCAACCAAAAAAAACGTGTTACTTAACGCTAGATCTGACGTAATCAGATAAATTGTAAAATATAGCAACTCATCAAAGTAATTACCTACGATGACAACGTTTTACATTGTTCAGAGCTAACGATGCCATAACATTGACAGAGTTTGTTTTCATGTAATACAGTTATTTTTCTTTAATTACCACCTGTTATTATAGCATTATAAGTGACAGGTTTTAATTAGTAGAACTGTATTTTTTCTTTCCACTCAACTTCAGTCTCGTGCAGGATCAACTGTAAACGAATAATTCCAACTACTTACCTACCTATGGAAAGTATATTTCTATGTAATTGTACGTAGTTTACGTTAGTTCAAGTAACCTGTAAGTAAGTGGTTACTTAGGGATCAAAGTGCGAGAGGTCACGACACCGCGAGTCCCCGGGGTCGGCCGCGCTCCGGCTCCGATTATGTAAAGCGGTGCGAGTGCTCGCATCGTTACGTCACGCACTCTCCCTCTCGCTCACAGTCGCGACACGTGTCCCGAGGAGGCTACCGCTTCTCTTACAACATGGCACATCGAGGTCGAACCGATCCAAACTAATCTGTCCTCATCCGTCACGCAGCCGCCGCGAGATGAGACGCCCGACCATTTTACGAGCTGATTATATTGTTATCCGAAAGATCGTCATCGTTCTCTAGTATGATTGTTTCCTGCGCTTGCGCACAAATCTCAATAATCCACTCGGCGGCACTGGACTGGAACACGCGCGCGTGACGTAAGGGAGTTGCCCTTGCCGCACACTCGATAACTGACAAACAATACTTAAGTAGCACTTAACACTTGTCCACATTATAAGGTTAGCTTACTTGTTGGCTATCTATAATTGCAGCGTATTATTTTATATATGGTTCAGTGTAGTGTAGGTAGCTACTTAATTATTAAATCAAGTGCGATCTCGGGTTTTTACCTAAGTACCTATATTTTTGTATGATTCAGCAACAAGTCGTATAAATCGTCGGTAAGTAATGTTTTCGCTTTTTGTAATATAACAAAAAAATTAATGTTAAAGTTCCTTTATGGAATTGTAGAGGATGTTTGCGCAATATTTGCTTATAATAGTTTTGTAAATGAACTACTTATATTTTAATTACACTTTATAATTATTATGTTAATCATGACATGTTAGGAACCACAAGGTCGGTGCAAGGTGAGCACTAACACGACTTCAAAACTTCGAAATCAAGACAAAATCACTCCGCGATTTACATTTTGACAGCTCACATTAAACGTTCAGTCAGTCGACCTCGACAATTTGAGTGGCCGAATAAAATATGTAAATTTTGTAACTTGCCCCATTTTATACCGGCATCTGCTGTTGGCGAGAGCGGGGTCGATTTTCGGAGAACCCGCGCCGGCAAGGGCCATGGGAAGGTGCGCGCGCGCAACACTTCCATATCCAGAACTAGAACATTTCAATTCAGAATCGATAAAATCAAAAAATATGGCGTTATATAACCAAATCACCAACATTTATTTTATTATTCAACCGTTACCAACTGACCGACTTCCCAGAGCCAATCTTGGACAATATGCAAAGCTTTTATGCTTAATCATTGAAACAATTTATAGGGTCTTGTAAATTAAATGACTTAGACCAATTTTATAAACAAATCGTGCAAATGGAATGTTTAGCGATCGATACACGTATCTTATGAACAACTTCACATACAAACTGCGAAGAACAGGGAACTATCGAAGAACAGCACAATTTTGTCGATGTTGAAGAAACTCTAATTGCAACTAGGTATTTGACGTCTGGCAAATTACGTTCCTTTATCATTCCTAACATAATCAATACATTTCGCGAATTTGATTTGGTAGAGTACCGTAAAAGTGCAGTGTGAGTCGCGCTGACGTCACGCAAGGCGCGCGGGCGCCGCGGGGGGCGGGGCGGGGCGGGGAGGGAGGGGGACACTTTCGCTGACGGAAGGAGGTCGCTGATAGCGAAAGGGGAAACGCACACAAACACAGTACAGTCACAGCTAGAACAAACAGCTAGATCATAACTTCACTACTAACTACAGTTGTCATACTAATGAAAATTGAATGAAAGTTAAAACGACGGGTAACTCCAATGACCTTGAGCGTTTGGCGGCGGCGGGTTATATTTTCTGCGCTTAAATGGTGCGTCGTTTATGTTATCCCTTTACTAAATATGAACTAATTTACTTTATCTTTTAATCAAAATGTTTAACGAAATATGTAAGCGCAAGCAAATTAATTTATAGCAAATCATTTGTTTAGTGTCGTATGTAGTGGTCCAGCTGGGACGGTAGCGCTGTGGTTCAGCGCGGTGACATAACGGCTGCGCAGGCGCACACCCGTCCTTAAGGCTACGTTCAGATGATAAGCGTTCAACGCGCGTTTCGATAACGCGCGTTTACAATTACATACTTTTTATTCAGGCCGTACACATGCTAGCGCGCGTTTTAATAAAGCGCGCGTTGACGCTGCGCTAGCGCTCGACTGTTGTCAGCGCGCGTCAACGCGCGCTTTGAGATCATTGGTTTTCTATGTTTCCGTTCAGTTGAGCACGCGCTTTCGACGCGGATATACACATTTTAGTGATCAGTTCGTTCAGAAATCGTCCGAAATGGAAACCGAAGCTTTTAATACGGAGTTGTTTATAGATGAAATAGAGAAACGTAGAATAATAATGTAGAAATGTAATAATGTAGAACTCTACTGAAGTCTGAAATCTATGGCGGCCGCGACAACGCGCGTTCAACGCCTGACAAGCGCGTGTCATGTGAACACTATACAAAAATTTAGCGCGCGTTCAGCGCGCGTTGAACGCTTGTCATCTGAACGTAGCCTAACTCGGACACATCGTGCGCTCGAGCGACCGACCGCACAAGTTATTGACTCCACCAAATATTGAGGTCGATATAAATAACACTCACCATTACGTCATCTCTAGGTCACTTTGCGATTTTGTTTCTGCGCAAAGTAATTCAACTCAATTTTTGGCACTCTAATTAAAATATATAACACTAGTTTCCACCCGCGGCTTCGCTCACGTGGTATCTAGTACCTACCCGGATAAAAGTGTTATTCCAGGTCATAAACTTGTATATTCTAAGTTTCAATCAAATCCGTTCAGTAGTTTTTGCGAGAGAGAGTAACAATCCTTCATACATCCACACATCCTCAAAAACTGTAGCATTTATAACAGTAGGATTGAGTTACACCTCTTATGTCATCATAATAATCCATTTATTGAAAATGTTGAACTGAGGACATTATTCGTGCAAAATAATAAATCAAGTGTTAACATTCTAATTAATATCCAAGTATTAAAATATTTGGATAAGAATGTGATGCTCTAACTAAAGGATCAAAATATTGCAACACGCACGACGCACGCACGAATTCCGCACGTGTCACTCCTGTCAGAGTGACGCATGTCACGCTGACGCGAGACATCCCTGACAGCTGTCACCGTTTGTCGTCGTCCAAATTTGAGTTACACCTAACTCTTATTTTATGGTCGTTGAACTCGTGATAACATCTTGTCATAGAGCCATTGTTCTTTCGACAAGTACCTTGTTACCTACTTGCTATTATTTCGGCGAGACGTGCATCAGCAGGGCTATTTTGTCTCACACGTAAAGTTGCTTATTCGGATTACTTCCTACAAAAAACTATGAATAATTTGAAATTGTAGAAGATGGTTGTAAAAAGTGATAGACATTTTGTGTAAAATATTCAAAGTAATTCTGCATTCTATAACTTTAATATTGTTCGTTAAAAATCAATTTGTAGGAAGACATCCGAGTTAGCGAATTTACGTGTGAATCAAAATAGCCCTGCAGGAACTCTTTCTATTTGCAAACCGTGCACACTCCAGACCTCGCGAGGAACTCAAGATATCCCCAATCCAAGGTCAACTCTTGAAAATCAATCCTTACCTAAATATATCTGCCTGAACTAAACAAAAGTTGTATGTGAACCAAATAACTGATACAATAAGTAGATTTTTATTGTGTATACTTATAATACTTATAACGCCTATACACAAAACTATGTCCTGGGTATATATGAATCAAAACCTTGACTTACAGTAACAACGCAGAAGAGCAACTAATAATTCAACTGTGAGGTCAGTCAACAAAGAAATATAAATTCTGAATTCCATTTACTCACTTATTTTAATAAAGACACCCAAAAAAAATAATATACGAGTTATTTATATTCGTGTTAATAAGATACTTTATTTTATATACCTATTATAATGTGGAGGTCATCTATGAGTGGCTAATCAATCACATTTCATAATCCACCCGAGCTGCTCGGACTAGTTCCACTATTGCACAGTTTTAGGATAAAAACTTAGTTCTTTTTCTTTTAAAAAGGTCAATTTTAGGATTTCAATCGTGTCTGACTTTCAAAAACGAAATGTACACAAGTTATGCAAGTACTTACAAATCCTAAAGTTATGTGTTGTGTTCTATTCTAATTGAGTTGACATTTACGAAGTTCATAAAAAACTTATCATAACCATCATCTACATACTGCTGGACATAGCTCACTTAAAAAATAAACCATTTGGTCGTAATGGTGTATTTCGGAAGAGACCCACGTCTCGCCGTTTCTCATTCAATCGTTGTTATTTACATATCGCAGACCGTCGGCGTCGCTTCATCTAAACAAAAAAAAACTTACCTAAAATGTGTCCTTGGTTAGATTGCTCACCATGTCCTAATTTGAGATAGTCTGCTCATGCAAACCTCACGCTGTCGCAACGCAGCCTTCCTCATAAACAGACATTTATGATAAGCTTGCGACAGCGATCGCGAAACCCACGACGCTAGGGCCCCAACCTGTAAAACGCGCTCGGCTTGATTACACCAATACATGACATTACAACAACAAGAGTGTTGATAATTGCTGCTATAAATGACGCTTGCGACATCATAATACTAAATTGATTTTTAGTTATAAATTGTTACGTAATAATTTATGCTTCATTTCGTGCGTAGCAGCGGCGTAGCAGCTGCTACGGATGCTCTACGCGAGCGCGTTGATGTCTTTTGTACGGCGCGGCGCACCAAACTTGACGACTTTTCCGAAACTAATATTTTTATCAGCGTTTATGAATGTTTAGAAAATTTAATTAGTTAAAATCAAACCATTTATTTTTATTTTAATCGATTGTATTTCAAAGATAGAAGAACCGTAAACAATTGCAATAGGCAAATGCAAGAAAAAGCCCAGTGTCGAGATAATTGAAGGCGCAAGTATCAGATGGAGTGCAGGTTGGGTGAGAATAGATTGAGGCAATGTGTCCCTGCGACAGTTCTTGCGCGCGCGCACAATGCCCCACAATGCTCCCACGTCGTTCCGCAACGTCGCATGGGAATATCGCACCGAAAACTTTCCTTGGACAACCTATTGATTGTTATAATTCTCTCAGAGTTTGCAAATTAGGTATTCAATATATTTCAATAGTATTGATTGATATTCATATTATTCAACAGGAGGTACCTACTGATTAATATTAAAATTATTCATTAGTATTTTATAATGTTAATCTAAAATTGTGGTTTTCTTGGTGATGATGAATAAGTTGGATAATATCGATTCTTATTATTATTCTTATTATCACGACATATTATGTCGTGATCAGAGTGTGGATACATCCTTTCTCCCGCTGATTTAGTTAGCGATGTTGTGCTAATTTGTCTAAACATGCGGTCATCAAAGGTGACGCAAGCGCAGTCCAAATACAAATACAGCCGACAAGTGTTACTGAAATGAAGCTGTACTCTGGTGTGAAGTATGGTGGAGAGGTCAACGTCCGATACGAGTTGCATTTGTTATTCCATGCAATAATTGATCAGCTCAGGTTAATAGATGTCAGTTCTCGATTGCATTTCACCTCCAAACGTACACAATCAACATGGGATATAATGTAATTAGACTGTTGTACCGAATAGCCTATGACACGTTAGAATGACGCAGGATTCCCATGAAATAATTTTTGAATTCGAATAAGTAGCTTTGGAGATTATACATCATAAACCTACATCATCCACATTTGCAAACTTTACCTGTAATATTAATGTATAAATGTAGATGTAAATAAAGTATAGTGATGTAGTAAACAATAGTGTTTACATAAGTCCATTTCAGAGATCCGTTTAAGATAAAACATTTTTGACAAAAACATTTTGGTTTCACAACGGAACGCTGTAAACGCAGTTTTGTAAGAGCACGTTCTACTCGCAAATAACATTCGAAACACCAACTCTTAGAACATAAAAGTTAGTTCTCGTGCTATTGTTCGATAAAAGCTAGAACGTTAATGAGCATTTCAAAATAAAAAACAGTTACTCAAGCGGTTGCTTTCCCTCGTAAAGACGATGCGACCTTCGGTTTAGGAAAACTACTGAGTTGTTACTTTTGAGTGATCTGCTCATAATGATAGTTGCATGCCGAGCAAACAAACAGTCCGTTACACAATGTTCAACATAGAAGAATTGTATCGACACTCGGCTGTTCCCACATCAGCGCCTGCACTCGCATGAGCGATGCGGTAATAACTACTGATAAAAACATGTAGATTAATTGTTTTTTGACTTTGATTAAAGATACTTTAAATCAAATACATTATTTAACAAAAATTGAATACTGAAAAAACCCTAGCGCTACCTGGGTCTTCCGTGGTAGCACTTCTAACTTAGGCCTTTACATCTTTATGCATAAATAATTTACTCAGTGTTAGGAGGAAATCTTTGCCTACACTTATCGGGACACTGTAGTGCCTGGGACATCATTTGAGATGGAATAGGCTTGCCCAGCACCTAAACCATTCTCTCAGCTTAACCGGCCATATCCACAGGAAAGACATGGTCAAAACACTGGCTGACTAAGCCACGGGTTTCCTCACGATATTTCCTTCACCAGTTGGAGCTCGTGTTAATGCGCATATACATTTTTCGAAGCATTTTTAAGACAATCAATACTTATAATATTTGTAATAAATTGACTAGTAAATCTATCTATGTTATAAAAAAACTATTCGTTAATCAGCGAATAACTGGAAAATAGTTGGATCGACCGATTTAGCTTTGGAAAAATTTACATTTTTTTGTGTCTCGAAACTCGAAATTTAGATAGCACAAGGTCAGTCGCATAAATATAGTTATAAAATAGATATGAGCAATATTCCATACCACGGTGATTCAGCGGGCGCGGAGGGTGTGACAGGGTGTGGGGGCGGGGGGCGGGGGGCGGGGAGCGGGGGGGTGCTCCAATGCGAACTGGTCCACTTTTACCGGCGCTGTCCTTGCACAGCCTCTCACCTCACGCACGACCCGCCTAAATATAACTCAATTATCATATTTTTACAAGACAAATGTTATAAGAATACCTTATCTGTACAAGTAGGAACATTATGAGACGTGGAAAGGAAGCTATCTGCAACTAGCCATCCATAGATGGAGAAACGCAGGTACTTCTATATGTATTACTATCATGAAATCGATTGCTCGGAAGATCTGGGTGCGATTTTAGCGATGCGTTATTTTTAATCTTAATACAATACTATGACTGAAAGAGCTACATTTGTTGTCAATCGGCGTAAACTAAACGTGGCATTGAACTAATTCAACCCATTTGTAGCAGAGCAGCAGTGATGTGATGTCTTCACTAGCGGACAATACTAAACGCAGTATTGTGCGGCCGCGACCTGTTGCTCTCAATAACGTCTCAATGCGCTCACTTGAACGCACAATACACCATTCACGAGGCAATCCTCGTACTTATTTTTCGTGCAGTCATTCAGAATTCTTTTGTCAACGCGTAACACTTATACATACTATGTATGTACAGCTTAATTTGTATACAATGTATAAAAGAAGTCTAATATAGACGCATCACTTCTCGCTTTAAATTTAAAGTCCGTTTGATATTATTAGTCTAGGAGAGTGCTCTATAGTACAGAGTAACAACGACAAGTGCCTCGGCTGACATAATGGCGTTACTCTCAATAAGTGGTTACGCAAGGTGACGTCACTCGCTACGATCGCTTCCTTCGGCGATCAGCTTTAGAAAGCAATTATCCCGAACTGATTCATTACATTACATATAATGTCTTGTTATATAATATTTAATATTGTACAACAAAAACTTCGCGAAGAGAAGTAAGATGTAATGATAATTATTATTACGGGAACGTCGGGAAACAAAATAAATAAAAGGTACGCGATAAAATCCCGTAATAATAATTATCATTATGTTAACAAATCGCGAAAGTTAACAAGAAGTAAGATGTGACTTGTCACTGAATAATTAGTTGTAAGAAACCGTGTGTTCAACCTTTAGCAACGGGCTTGTATTATTTTCATCTTTAAGTACAATCAACTTTAGGGTCACGGGTTCAACACTACGCGTCAACATTTGCAAATATCATCAGTCATTAGCATCTATCACAGTAGTGTTAAATTCACTAGTTAAACCAAAATGAAACATATTGGTTCTTGATCAAAATCACATTCACAACATGTTTATGGACTTCCGCGCCAGTTCACCTTCACACTGTGAGTATTTTGAGTATTGTATTTTTCATTAAACATTATTTAATCACAATCAAAAACCCGACGAGAAAGGGCATTTGTGGGACGGTCGTGGACAGATAATTACTTAAACAGGTTCACGTAACTTAAAATAACAAAATTATGAATTAGGCAAGCTATTTTAACATTATAGTTGCATGATATAAATAACGATTTCAAAATAATGGACCCGTAAGGTTTCCTTACCTAACTAAACGTTTCTTCGGAGACACATTAAAACGTCACAATTATAGCATCGTTAACCATGACAGAGGCTTTTACACAGCCATATACCTCCACTAACTGATTTGATTACGTGGTAGTACTCGTAGTTCGTACAATCGTGAACTTAGCTTGTTCACTGGCCAATAATCCGGCTAATCAATGCATTCGCTGTTCCAACACTGAAATCTAAACGTAATCCATTATTTGCAAGCTGCTGAAGTAACATGCACCTTCATTGATATGTAATAAGTTTTAAAACCTGTTCAATCGACGACCGAGTTTCCTTGGTCCGTGTGTCGAGGTTCTGGGTATTTGCCGGCGGACCCCTGCACCCGCGCCGGCGAAAGGGCACTCTGTAAACATACGTATTACATTCATATTTGCAATCATATTATATGTATTCAATGGGTACCTACCGCTACAGATAAAATATTACTTCGCTAAGTAGCTCTACGATGGAATGTATTATTTCATCACATTTTATTTGTAAAGACGTAGAGTTGTTAGATTGTTACATTTACGAGGTGATGCAACTCGAGTGGTGCTAATTCCGTTATAAACATTGCACTAAGTGGGCAGGCAGCCGCTTTAGGTTCATGAAAACCATTCACTCAATTAATTTAGAAACCTTGTAGTGCACATTATATTGTGGGGTTAATAAGCAGCTTAGGATATTCGATGGCTGGTGCACTGAGATTACAGAGTATGCACAATCCATAGCCTTGCTTTCACTGGACCTGCAGCTGAGGCCGCGCGCCTTCCTGCAGTGTAGGAGCCGTCTCCTCTCTGAGCTGCTTTTATGCCTTTTTTACTGCTCTTACCAAACTAACAACATTACCAATGTACGATTTAGTAGCAACAAGGTAATTTTGATTGCGCGGCGTACATGTCATCTTATGTGTGGCGTTGTGCAATGTTTTCGCAAGTCCACGCGCATTGTTTACGAAACTAGCAATTGGCTCGCACGTGACCAGCGATCCTAATATTCTAAGCTTTGACCTATTGTTACCCGTTAAAATATTATGAGATATGATATAACAAGAATAATTGGTATCCGCGAATACTGAAATCAGCACGTACGGTGCTTGTCTACGACAACTTGGAATTAATTGCTCGGTTTTATTGTTTTATAGTTACGAGCAAGTTCGTTATAGTTGTTATTTCAACATTATTACTCAAAATTTATTTAAGGAAAACCTGTTAGGTAAATCGTTTCCTTATAATTAAAAGGTTTGTAATGTTAAGCACGGTAACATAAGCCTTTTAAAAGTGAAAAGTACGAAGCGAGGCGACGTCATCATCGGTAAGGCATTTTATTCAGAAGAATTGGTTGCAAAACTCAGGGAAAATCCACTTTTCCTGACCTCCGCCGGCGCCGCCTCACGAAACAATAGCATCCGTTTTCCTTATCGCGTCGACTGGAAATGATTCATCACCTATTTATTAAACGAATAACTTTGTTTCGTCAAAACTTGCTCATAATCTGTTAACAAATAAGAAAGGTCCAGCCACGCCTGCGCATGCGACTGACTAACTCACCGCTTGCGCAAGAACCTTTCAAATGTCAGAAGTAGACGCTTTACAAGACATGACTCTGACATAAGATATTGACATGAAATTACATTTTTCATCGATCAGTCTACGATAATTTGACAAACAATCAGATGCTTCTAAATGCACTTCTTTACAAGATTTACGAAAATGTAACCTTTCTGAAATATTAGAGACAGTAATGGAAGTCGAATGCTTTGCCGTTGGTCTCAAAAGCAGGCTTTCAATGATATAACCTTCTCCAGAATAAGGACATGAGACAAATAACTAGAACCATGACAGAACAAACAGCAGCATTACTAGGCGCGCCCCCCGCCTTTGCTAGCGCGGCTCACGGGTCTCGGCGGTGGCCACACCTGCCCCCTCTCTAGGGCTTGCAATATAAATACATACATACTTGACCGGTTACCTTTGATTTGCATTTATTCAAAGAAGCGTCTAATCAAAACAGTGTTTCACAAAATAATTAGGGATATTTTTTGGGAAAAGTGTAAATGTTATGTTGGCAATTAACCTCTATTTAAATGAACTCATTGAATACATCTCTTTATTAGTTCGTTGTGCTTTATGTTGCATTAAATTATCTAAATGAGCCCCAGTGGTAGCCCTAGCGGCGGCCGCGCACGCGCAGTCTAGATGGTAATTAGGCGACACAGCGCCTGTGTTTAACAAACCCGTGGCATTTGCTGCAGGAAGCGACGCAATGATACTCATTTCATTTGCAACGGTCGTGGACAGGTAATTACTTAAACAGGTTCACGTAACTTAAAATAGCAAAATTATGAATTAGGCAAGCTATTCTAACATTATAGTAATGGATGTGAATGTTGGTTTCAGTGACATACTTTCAGCACTTTCCATCCGCGTTCATATCTTGCCATGAAATCGTTCGGTAAAGCACGCGCCTCCCGACCGCCTCCCTTCGCCTGTGGCAACGAGTGGTGGTTATGTAACTCCCATTGTTGTTAAAACAATATCTTTTTCACGTAATGCGTAATCGCTGGACTTTTCCGTGGTTTAACGGCAGTTCAGGCTTCCTCGCCGGGCATTGTGTAGCGCGCATCAGGCGGTGCACGTCATCGCGCCAGTGCAGTGGGTTAGTAGTAAGCTTAAAATTTGAAAATATGTACTAATACATTCCAAACTTACCTAATCAAATCGACGCGATAGAAGTTTCATCATCCTCATCTCAGCCTTTGGACGTCCACTGTTGGACATAGGCCTCCCTCAAAGATTTCCATGTCTTGCGGAGCGGCCTTCATCCACCGCCGACCGCAGTTTTCACAAGGTCATCTTTCCATCTTATCGGTGGAGTCCAACGCTGCATTTGCCGGTCCGTGGCGTACTCTTGAGAACTTTCCGCCCCCATCGGCCATCTGTTCTGCGTCTATTCCGTTAGAATAAAAGTTTGATAAAAGTTAACTTACTTTACTCATATAATCAACCTCCGACGGCAACTCAATCATTGTCATTATAGTGCTTGTCATTGTTTTATTCAAGAGTGTAGGAAAACAATTAAGTTAATACCTTTAAATTCGATTCACGGTTATTTTAAAGTGAAATAAGAAGGAAACGGCCGTGGCTTGTAAATGGATAAAAAATTACATAATGCACGAGTCATGGCTCCGTCAATAGACATTAGCTGTAGGTAATGCACACGACCAATGCTTCTCGGCGTAATGGCGAAGAACACGAACTCGCAAATCTATAGATTACTACCTATCTGATAAAGGAACAATGATAACAATTCATAAGTATAAACATTATTTAATAATTATTGAAAGTCTGTGTCTATGTTTATAAATTTTGCCGACCCGACTTCAGAACTCAGGTTACTATTTCTTTGAATTTAGTAATGGAGTGACCCATTTATAATGAAACTTGCTTGTAAAACTTCAGTGAGTAGTGAGTTTATAAAACACCTATTTAATTCTGCAACAGCCATTTAACCGAGGCTCGGTTGTCACCGAAAAGCAGCTATAGTAGATACCTATCGAAAATTCAAAAATATATCGGTAGATCTCGGCATTGTTTCCAGCACGGAAACCAACAGCCACCAATTATTTGTAAGGAAGTCGTTTTTTGTGATGGCACGAAGACGCGCGGGAGATTGGGACATGTTGTTCGGAGAAGCGTTGATGTAACAAATTATGCAAAAACATCAAACATGATAGACCGCAATTAGGCCTCCGTTGTCGATGCTAATGCTCGTCGTTGCGCAGTCAGAGGTCAGGCGGCGGCGTCTCGATCGTTGTCGACTCACAATACCGACTGACATTATTTGACCATCAAACATCATCCCGGTTGATGATGAGTCTCCAGTTTAGTCAAGTGGTTTAGTTTTATTATTATGTGAGGTTTTACATAATGTGGGTTAGGAATAAGATATACATTTTAAATATCTATGATAGGTTTGTTTTGTGTAGGTATTAATCTCTCTAGCGCTATTGTGAAGCACTGGATTGCAATTTTAAAATCACCAGCAGTGTTGGTGGTTCAGTAGATAGTAGGTAAATCATATCATCATCATATTTATCATATCATCATCATATTTATTTCATAAATACATTGTTACATACAAACATAGGACAAAAATAGTTTAAACAAATAGGGCAAATAATTTACCAAGATTTAATAAATAAATGGAAATACTAACATAGTTTGTAAGGTTTATTTTAAGTCAATTGTTTGCTTTACTAACATTATATGGACATACATATTACCACGATTACGTCTGAAATAAATGATTTAATAATACCTAATAAAAATTAGGTTTAACTTATTTCTTGTATATTCTGGAAGTGATGCGGTTAGTTCTGCCTACTTCAATTCGAATAGGTATCTTCTTATTAATGCAACAAAGTGATCTTTGTACTACTGAATGATTTCAGTAGTACCTACATCTCGAAGTCAAGTGGGTCAATATTTGCACCGAGCACATGCTGTCAGTGCACGTGATGCTGCTCGTTTTAGCACAGAACAGATATCTAATAATACTCGTACAATAATAAATACTACTATTTTAGTGTTCACATCGCATCTGTGTCAGGTTTCCATTCAGCGGTCTAATATCAGCAAACAGTTATCTCGCGGTTGTAAAATTTCAACATCCATCAATCAATGAAATGTTTTATTGATCACCGATGTCGAGACATTCGTTACATTTTGCTGTAAACTATTAGATACGTATAATTGTGTAGCGGTGTGGACACGCCGCGAGGCGAGGCCCGGCTCTGGCGCAAGTCACCTATTGAGCTCCACTCACCAAATTATTGGCCTGGCCATCCATTATTTATCAATAGTCATCAATTCCTACCTGCTATCTGCTGTCTAATATTATTGCGCAGTTTTCTTTCAAAATCCTTTTTCAGTTCACAGCGAGTAATGATTACCACCTACTATTATTACTACTATAATTGGCAGGCTATCTATTATTTGTATAATTATGTGTTCGCTTGTATAGCTTCTTTGCAATAGAATCTAGGGATGTACGGATGGTTGGTCGAGCTCTGCACGGTTGGTTGCTCAAATCTGGCTTATCCGGCAGATAGCGGCGTGATAAAATAATTAACCACGGTCATTACATTACCTACCGCGACGCTCGCGCCTTCTCCGTGTTAATCACGTGAGCGGACACGAGCCGGTCCCGATCATCTTTAATAAAAATCGTAATTGTAAAAATAATTACAATTATGATATGATACAATACATGTGTCTTGCTATTAAAAAAATTGAAGTAGTAATGATGAAGATTTGATAGGTTAGTATGCACAACCCTATAATGTTAGATTCTGAAGGATATCTGCAAAATGCTCCATTTACTGCTAATTACAATTAGCTAGTCCGGGCGCACATCAAGTGTTAGCTCTACCACAACCCAGCAAGTGCCCAACCGAGGCTGCTGAGTGCGGAATAGAACGCAGGGACGCGCAGTGACACAACGAAAGTAAAGCATCACCGTAAAAGGAACTCAGTAGCTCAGAGCTGAAATTAAAGTAAAGATATTGATTAAATAGAGTGGCCCCGGAGGCCATAGAAAGGAGCCTCGTGGAGGCAGCAGATGTCAGCTCGGAGGCGACGAGCGCACACAAGGCTGACTTACCGCTGATGTGTGGAGGTTAACAGACTGGTTACAAACTTTACTTTCTGTTAACTACCAAGGCCAGTTGTTACTTTTAAAATGCAAGTTTAAATACTTGAAGTTTACCTTCATATTGTAATCGGCTCGAAATAGAAAGAATAATTAAAACAAGAACCAACGCAAAACTATAACCGAGCGTGAATGATCTACGTAATATTTGATTTTTAAAAACATACATGTATTGTGTTCTAGTTCTATCGAGGAAAAAAACGCAAAAGTCATAAATACAATAGAATAGAGCGACCGCCTATAGAGCGAGTACGTGTACCGAGAGTAGGTCCTTTCATTGATTAAAAGATAACCGGAACAAAAACCTGCACGTGCACCGCAATCATCCACTAATAAGACGTAAATGGCGAATAAATACAACTGTCGATCGCTTCAATCACTATTACAGGACAATTAGCTTTTTACATCTTTCTTAATTGAACGACAAACCATTAATTAGAGCATCACGAGATAAAGTCCTTTCTGCCCGCGCTCGGGTTCCCTACAAACGTCAATCTGAATTCATGACATGAATTAATAAACTTTCTGGCGACAGCGCGGCTGGTCTTCAGGTTTAAAGCTATTTCAGAAGCCGTATGTCTAATAACACTGAAAGATGTTACAGCTTTTGATCTGGACCTTTCAAAAACGGTACTATTTGCTTGCTGCAATTAACTTAGAAGTGCAGAATAAAGGTGGCTGTAATACTATTGATGATGACAAATTAAATAATAATTATTGTACATAATTAAAAAGTTTCTAATAATAATTTACTACATTTTGAACTCCTAAAAATTTAATGTTTTATACTCTACGATCCAAACAACTTAATAAACAAAATCAAGTGGTGCGAATACTTGATTTTGCTTGATAAGTTGTTTGCGATATGTACTTGTGATACTAGGTAGATACTTTTATACCCACCTACTGTAATATCTATCTGAGTAGTTAGTAAGTAACCACGATAATCGGCGACCTCTGGCCAGCTCCAGTTGCGTCAGCGGCGCGCGGCGGCCGCCTCGAGAATACTAATGCGCTCCAAATGTGCAAATACCAACTACTCCACCTTCCTTACTGTCGAAAAACAGCGAATATTGTATAATTTGACGTATGTACAACACGTTTAATCAGTGGGCCACTAATCTAAACAAATTAGTGGATAGGAGTCCACTCATTCACGAAAAATGCGTGTGGTTAAATAAAGGTCGCGCCACACCGCGCGGCGCAACCTCGCGCGTGTTGCAACTTGGCGCGGCGGCCTGCATACACATCAGGCACTCACGTCGACGACAGACACCTCGCCGGAGACGACCGAGAGCCGCCCAGCGAGTAACTTTTAACTAATAGCTCAGCTCTTTAAACACTGAATACATAATTTACACATTTACCACCTACCTGTGCGGTACTTTACCTTCATGCGTAACATTTTTGAAATTACATGTATGGGGGTCGTACGACTCGCGAAGCGCTGAACCATACACGCCTGCAGTGCGTGTATAAGCGCCTCGGAGATCGTATGAGCTCTCTGACCCCCCGTTGATGTCATTACTAATAAATGTTTCGTTTGTCTTGTTACAGGTGACGAATAAAGTTTGCAACGGAGAGAGAATCAGTATTGACGAGTATTAGTGAATAGTGAAGAGAAGACTGTAACAAGATGAGGACGTCAGTGTACATATTAGCGATATTCGCGTTCGCGACGAGCTTAGCGGCGCCCGCGCCCGAGCCCGCGCCTGCGCCGCAGCCCGCCGCCATCAACGACCAGACACCTGAAATTATTGAAATCATCGCACCAGCGGCCAGCGCACAGGTATGATAATTATTGGGCTTTTGGTATAATAGACTGCCATTAAATATACCGTTATGCTCAATTGGCACAACTTTGCAAATTTTATCGTTAACAAAATTAAAATTAATCATCCCGAATAAGTAATACTAAAACTATAATTTGAATAGATAATAATCGGCAACGCAGACTATAAGATATTAACAGAGTTGCGTCCTTGTTGCGCAGCGACGCGTGCAGCGCACGACTGCGGGGCGGCGCAGTGCTCCTGGTGTAACGCACACCGTACCTAATGAAATTCCATTTTTAACCGACTTCAAAAAAAGGAGGAGGTTCTCAATTCGTCGAAACCTCTTATTTTGTGCTTTTTTGTATATATGTTCACCTATCACTCGAAGAACTCACGCCTAGACCGATTTGATTTGTTTAAAAGAGTATAATACTTTCCGATTGGTGCTAAAAAAATTTGGTGAGGATGTGTCGAGAATCTTTGGAGTTACGAACAGAAATGCACCTCAAGAGTGCAGAAAATTGCTTATAACATGAAAGTCTGTTTTCCTTATTCTTAATTTAGCTAGGTACCTACCTACTTGCATTAATTGACATAGGTAGGTATATACTTACCAAACCAGTGCGTTCGCTGACATATAAATACATTAGTAGGTACCTATATACCTACATTTTATTAATAGACAACAAAGGCCATGAATTGTCTGAGCATTGTCTGTAACCAAGATGGAAATGTATAAATTATAATAAAGTTTAATAATGAACTAAGTACCTACCTACTTTAATACCTAGATATATTTAGATGCGATTGAGGTACCTACATGATGTACTCGTACCTAATGCAAACGCAGAATACAAAAAAATGACGGAATATTCTGAGATTGCTAAGGCATCTGACCAACAATTGCAAGGAGACAAAGTTATGCGTCTCACGCGCCGCACGGTTCGCCGCCTCTCGGCTTCTTCATCGCGTGTCCCTAATATAGGTACTAATTAGTGGTAAAGGTATGTACCTAGCTAGATATTACAATCATTACAATATTAGGTACCTACCTGCCTAATTGTAAGTCTTCAATGAGAAGTTATTCTCGTCTTTGTGTTGTGACACCGTCGACCCCATACACTAGACCCCGGTGACCCCTAGAGAAACATTTACAAACTGTGAATGTGACCCTAATTTGCGAAGACAAAGAGAAATCGGCAATGCCTAAGATCAAGGAATATTTGAGGTCGTTTTACGTGCGCTGGCGCAACCGCCGACTCAATGCAATGGCACTTCAAGAACTTTGACACCTTGACTCAACCTCCGGCGCAGCATTAGGTACCTGCTCGCTCTTGGATTGTCTAATACCTAATTATTTAAATATCATCATGACTGTTTATTTTTCTTTACTCAACAGTTAGGTGCAAAGTGGGTATAGTTGGTGAGACGCGCTTGTTTGTTGTTGCAGGAGACGCTGGCGACGCTGAACCTGGGCGCACCGGGCTCCGAGCTCAGCGAGCGCAACAAACGCACCATCGGCATCCTGCGCCAGCTGTTCCCCACGCTCACGCAGGTACCTACTCCTCACTGTCCACACCGACCTCCTCTCTCCACACCAAGTCCGGGTCAGCGTCTTGCCTGTTCGGTAACAATGACAATTTTTGTTTGGCGCCCTGCTTGAAGTCAAATAAGCTTAGCTAAGAGACAATAAGCTTGACCATGACCATGCTTGACGTAAGAACTCGAAGGTTTGATTGCACGAACGGAATCAGGAACGAGGAACAGACTCAAAATCGACTTTTCAAGTGTTTACTTTTCTCAAAGTGACTTTTAACTGCAAAATAAAAACTTGTTGACATTGAATTTGGATTTAGGTCTTCACCTTGAGATTGGAAAATGAACATGTACAAAGTGAGAGCACATGTACTTACCTACACAAACAGCAAAGTGCCGAACGATGGTGGCACGCGCTGAGCGGTGCGCGCACCGCACCTGGTTTGGAGTATTATCACATTTATTTGTTCTATTTCCCTTACAGGATCTGCATGTACTTGATTGTCAGCCCCAAGCATAAAGCAGAATTATTAAATTATTATTTTTAATATGCTTAGGTACTTTACGTAAGTACAGTATCCACTTGCACTGATGTTGTCCAGAAAGCCTTCGCTTACAGATGGCGATCGAACAAGATCGAATATGAAATAGTCTGTACTAGGTCGGAATGTGTTCTAGATAATCGAACAGAAGGTACAGCAGCTCACGAGCATGATCCTGCAAACGTTCGGACCCGTGCTCCTGCGCGGCTTCCTCGGCGGCGGACGCAACGCGGGGGGCGGCGGAGGCACCGTCGAGCTCGACGACGACGACGATGACGATGACGATGACGATGAACCGCTCACCTCCGCCCCCACCTCCACGACGGTCACCGTGAGCGTCAGCACGGGCGCCAAAGCCGACGCCGACGCCGACGCCAGCGCGGAGGCCAGCGCCGACGCGGCCGCCGAGGCGTCCACCTCGGCGCCGTCGCTGCGCCGCCGAAGGCGCGCGCTGTTCTTCCGCCCGGTATGACGTCACGCACGTCACCCTCACCAGCCTGCCAAGGACGGCAGTGCGCGCGCAGACCGCACGCCCATCGCCATTCATTGTCACGTCACCTCACGTCGATCACCACCCACCGTCCATCCGCCTCGCCGCCCCTGCCGTGCCCTGCTGACGTGCGCCTCGTGTTTCAGACCGCCGTGGAGGAGAACCAGCTGCTGTCGGGCGCGGAGTCGCAGCAGGCGGAGGTGCGCGTCGCGTTCGGAGACCAGGACCAGCAGCAGCAGGACCAGGCGGTCGCCGCCAGCGAGGACCAGCAGGCCGCCGCGCAGACCGCCAGCATCGACGAGATCTCGCTCGACGACGCCGACGGCAGCGAGGAGAACAGGAATAAGAGGTGCGTACATACTCTTTTACCAATTTACTGATTGAATGATAGATCTATTGGTATTCAACTGTCCTATGTTGATAACTTGACTGCCCTACTGGCATTTGGCTGAAACTGCGAAATGCGATTAGGCGGCTACTATGTGTATAAACTGTGTCGCTACACTCGCGCCCACATCCTACGACGAGAAGCGAAACGTCGATTCTGTCGTATTATTTCGTGAAAAGAAACAGTTAATTTCTTCAATGTCAAAATAATTTGCAAAGATACTCTCAGCATTGAGAATTGATTGCGACCGCGGCGAGCAATGATTTTATTTTATTTCCGCAACGAGGCGTGGTACGATTCAATTTACCGAAACTAGGAAACGAAACAATTGTTTGATACAATATTTTTGCAATGCACCGCCCCGCCGATTTAATACTTTTTATAGCTCTCGGTGAGAGTAGCTCGTAATAACTTAGCCTAATGAACTCGAGCCTGAGCAGTAGGTATAACATACCACCCAAGTTAGCCGGAACTCTATACCCACATCTTTCACAATATTATTGTGCTACTGAATTTCTAGTCGATTGTCTCTGCGGCACGCGATGAGACTAATTGCTATCGTACCTACGTCAATCGCGAAGCCGCCGCGCTCGCTCGGTGCTCCATCTCTCGACAACAATAGTTTGAGAGTGGCTGTGCTTTTTGCTTTACTTTTCGTTTCGCACGTTTCGATTTCGCCGACGGCGGCGACGCGTCGTCGGTAAGTGCGCAGCTAGAAATGTGCGGATCATGTAACGCCGTTTGCGTGGAATAAATTAGTGTTACGACTTACGATGCGATTGCGGTACAACTGCGATGCTTACGATGGCACAGAAATATCTAGATTTACCCACTTAAGTTATATTATTTAGCGTAGTGGTGGCGAAACCGACCACTCGCCATCATGAAGTGGTCAATTAGCCCGGTTACGATGCGGTCATCTAAATCGCCAAGAAAAGTACCAAGGACATGTCGCTGACGTCGTCGCTGTTACGTTTCAGATTCCTGAGCTTCGGGGGCCAGGACTCCTCCTCCGGCGGCGGCTCCGGCAACTTTCTCTTCGACATCGTCAGGGTGAGAACCGCGTTCACCTAATAATCAGTCCACTAAAACTTTTCAATAACTTCATTAAGTATCTTCTTTCCGCCACCTACTTCATATCTCTTCTCCTCCTAAACAATCTATACTATACGAACAAATCCACTTCCGACTTTATACTTTGACGTGACTCTTTCGCATCACCGGACCGGAGGACCGAGCGTACCTACGGCAGCACAAGAGATCCTGAAGGATGAACGGAAAGGAGGCCGCATGGTGTGTGAGCGCGGTGCGAATGAGAAGGGTTGTGTTTCAGCGCGCGCCCGAGGCGATGGCCCGCGCGGCCGGGACCGCGTACCGTCTGTTCGCGGGCACGGAGTCGCTGCGGCTCGGCCTGACCGCGCAGCACACCGCCGCCGCCGCGCTCGACGACCCACAAGTACACGCACACCGCACTGATCGCTCGCCACTTCACACAACTCCCTCGATCTAGCACTCTGCGTAGCATTAGCGTACTCATAACATAGCGTAGAATTGACGTAGTGATGATGTAGCATTAACGTAGCATTAGCGTAGCATTAGCGTAGCATTAGCGTAGCTTGAGCGTAGCAACTAGAATAAATAAAACGTGCTCTTGTTTTGCAAACTCTTGTAGATGCGGACATACTTTGCGAAATTCTGAGGAGCTTTTGAGAGGAATGGAAGCTATCGTCTTTCTTTGCATTATTTTTGGTCGCTTTCAAGAACTTCTGTTTCTGTATTCATCGTTTACACTCCACACGGCACACGGTCCCGTAGGTTCCGTACACTGCATGAGCGCGGCGACGGCGGCGACGACCGCACCACCGCCGACCAACAGAGGCTCGAGGCAAGGCCACTCTTCCACTCGACAGTTTCAACTACCTATTCAAGTGTCTCTACGTAACCAAAGTATCAAATATGTAAATTGGGAGCTTTAGTGCCGATATTGGGCAATTTGTTAAAATGATTGGTTTCCATCGACCTCGATATGAATTCCTCTCGAGAGCCTTGAGACGGCGATCGTACCTAATCACCTGTGGAGTTTCGTAACAGCGTTGTTCAGGCGACATGCACCTACCCTAAATGACATTGCATTATTAACTGACGACTTTGGACATCTTCTTTCTCTTTCTTTTCTCTATTTTTCTTAATTGTTTCTTTACTCTATTTTTCTTTTTAAAATTAACTGTCTTTTTAACCTAACGTTGTTAGCTACTAACATATAATTATGTAGCTCTTCACGTATCTCAACAACTGTCGCACGAGTATTTGCTTGAGACTTCATAGCACTGTCTTCGTTTTAATCTAAACAGTTGCTAAACATGAAATTTAAATGTATTTAGTAGTTGAAAATCACATAGTTTTAGGGCGTCTCGCACCACGATTCCTAATTCTTGAATACTGCACTTTCTCAGCGATGTCTCTTGCGCTGCACTTACTCCTCTTGATATATTTTTGTAAAGTTATATCTGTTTTAAACATAACTTTCAACCAATTTCGAGCAGTCAGTGGGCCAAAAAGGTAGAGTTTTCCAACATTCCCTCGACCGCCTCAATCATGATCCGTAGAAGTAAACTCTCATGTAGAAGGTTTTAATTCGGAAGATGCAATGCAAGAGAGCGCAGGGTGTAATGAGTGTGTCGTGTCGTGTTGCAGCTGGTGGCGGGCTCGTCGTCGGGCTCCGGAGACGCGGGCGCGGGCGCGGAGGGAGAGGACGCCGGCTCCGCCAAGGGAGACAACCTCACCGAGGGAGTGCCCGGACCCATCACGAGGCTCTTCATCATCGCCAACCGAGGCATCGCCAACCTCATCCAGGACCTCATCCTGCGTATCGCGCAGACCTCCGAGAGGATAGTCAACTTCAAGGCGCGGCTCATCACCTCCATCATTTAACGCGCGAGCGCCTAGACAATAGCTAGTGTAGGGTAGGTAGGTAGGGTGGGCGCGCCGCGCTGCGAGCCGGGCTGCTGGACTTCGACTCTCAAACTCGATAGGTGTACGGACTCGAGCTACCGGTCGACCTGTAGAAAATTAATACTGAACGAAGCCTCGCCTCTGTATTCGGGATTGTTCGGTAGCTGCCTGACCGGTACGCCGTCTCGGCCCTGAAGCCGCACGGCGCCGGCGCGCCGCAGCCGGCGTCGCGCCCGCCGCGCCTCCTCCGCCGCGCTGCGACGCGATGCGATGCGGTGCGGCGCGATGCGGCGCGGGGCGGCCCGGCGGGTGATGACCCCGGCGATTGAGTGCTCAAGCTTTTTATACCGTGACATTCTAGATTCGTTTTACGTTTGTAAATATGTATTATAGCGGAATTTGTGTAAAATAAATAGTTAAATTATTGTCATCTCCTTCACTTTCATTGCGTTCGACGCGAGAGCTTCTGGTGTTTATGGCTGTTATCGTAGATCGGATGTACCTACAACATGATCATTTTTATTTTTTTGTTAATATTTTTTACTAAGATTCCTAAGAAAATAAAAATAAATTATAAAAATATAATTTGGTATTTATTTGAGTTCTTTCCCGTAGGGGCGAGTGTGCCTCGACTTTCGATGCAAAGGATGTCAGGTCGAATCCCGGCCGTATTAAAACGGTTTACACGAGTTTTAAAACGGTGAAGGAAAACATAGTGAGAAAACTCGGCCCTACATGTAGGTACCTATGATGTCATACCTGTAGATAAGAGTGTGATTTAGCTTATCTGAGAATGGTTTAGGTGCTGAAAAACCTCACTCCATCTCAACAAAATCCCAAGCATACAGTGCGCGATCAACGATCAGTGCCTTTATCACAAGTTGACACAAGGTGACAACACCTTGTTGAAGAACTACCTACTTACAAACCCATCTCGCAATTGAGCCATGTTTCTCAAGGATCAGCTCGTGATAAAGGCACAGGTGAATGCCTACTTCGCCTACCTACTTCGCCCAAAAAACCGCACCTAAACGCACGTAAACTTGTACTTGCACTTGTACCGCAAACTCTACCTTTTTAGAGAATCACAATAGTCAAGAACACGAAATTTAATCAACCCATAGGTATCTTACCTACCACGTTCACGACAAATTATTCATGAAAGAGTCTACCAACTTGGCGACGCAGCCGATGCAGCAGCGGCGCCGTGACAGCAGGCTGGCGGCGCGCGGGAAGCGAGCGCTCGCCGTCGCCGGCGCCGGCACGACGCGGGGCCGGCCCGGGACCAGAGCCGCGCCCGCGCATCTCTGGGCGCGCAGCAGTGGCCGAGGAGGCAGCAGCGGGGATCTAGCTGCTAAACTTGTAGGACGAGGAAAGCTCATATCCATCCAAATCCAGCAACTTTTTATAGAGCATGAATAGCTACAAAGCAAAAATAAATACCTAATCAATTAATACCTATCAGTTATTGTAGGTAGGTAGGTACCTAGTAGGTAGCCAAGCCACATAGTGCTAAGTAGATAATGCTGGATCATCGCAATTCATTTTACCCAAAGATTTACAGATAGGTAGGTTATGCAGGGGCCACACTACGGGGATATGGCAAATTATTTGCCGGTATTCTGTATTGTGGCCGTAAGAAATCCGGCAAATAATTTAGGGATGTGCGATCTCTTCATTTGATCCGATTTTTAGGATCGTAATGGATCGTAATGTCTCGATCCGATCCGTGGATCGGATCGCATTGTTTCGATCCGATTTTCAAAAGATCGTGTCAAAAGATCGAATGAATTATATCAAAATAAAGTATACTTAAAATGTTATTTTAACATGCAAATCAATCTAAATCAAAATAAACAAACATGTCAACCTTTCAGATTAATGCTCTTAGTGCCACTCTTTTGTGTATAAACTTAAAAAAAACAAAAATTTAATACCTAGATGATTTGGAACGATCATTTTAAGATTCACACGACTTAGAGCCTGTCCAGAACGTAGGCGTTTTACGCGCGTAAGCTATTGCCATCCTCTTTTGTTAGACAGTGAAAAATAAGGATGGCAATAGTTTACGCGCGTAAAACGCCTCCATCTGGACAGGCTCTTAGCGACTTGCAGGTAAAGTGATGTGTTTTATTTTGCTAGTTACTTATTCACCATATTTACAATATTCACAACTTGGACGGTTTAAGTTGTGATATATAGCCCTGATAATAACAATCTTTTTAGCTACATTTAGTTGATTCATTCGATCTTTTTGATCCGATCCGATTTCTGGTGTAGTTCAATCGATCCGCTAAAAAATCGAATGGCTTTCATACGATCTGATAAATCGCTTGATCGCATGCAAGCGATCCGATCTTCTAAAAGATCGGATCGGATCGGGGCGCATCCCTAAAATAATTTGTCATATCCTCGATGTGTGGCCCCAGCATTACAGGTGGTAGATACCTACCTACGTATAAGGTCTTTGGTAGGTACCTACTTATCGAATTCTATGATTTTACCTTTGTGTGGTACCAGTAGGTACCTACCTAGGTAGATTATGATAATTTACAATTTTCTTAGAAATTAGGAACATTGATTGAATATTGTTTCAGAACAGAAATAAGTAAGGGAAGTATAAACCTAGGTAAAATAAATAGGTAGGTACTTACCTTGGTAGTAGGCACCTAGGTAAGTAGGTAAGTAAAAATAAAACTTAAAAATTAAAAATCTTTTGACTCACAGAGCATTACGGCACAGTTGCGGCACAGGCACAGGTACAAAAATATTAGGTGAATTTACTGTAAATTAACTGTAAACGTCAATGGCTTTTTTGTTGACTCGCTCTGGCTTGCCAATCGATCACCCCTTAGACTGGCCGCACACACCGGCCAACGACTACAAGTATTTATTTATTTATTTATTTATTAAAAGGATCGCACAACAGCACTATGTATCAAACTTTTTCTAAAACTAGATAGCAGGGATAGGAACTAAACTAATACATGTGCCAATTACAGGCGAACACAACATTCTTAACAAAATTCTATAAGTACAACCTTATAGCGCCACCGCCGACCTATTTCCTGTACATTTCATCATCCATTTTATATGAACTCGCCGTACACGGTTGACGCCGATGATCGCCACACCTTCGTAGCTTCTAGCTCAAGTGCCTCAAGTGGTAGCGCAAGGCGTTGCGTTGATGGCTGTCGCGACTCGCGACTCGCGTGCGGTCCGTGTGCGGCGTCCCTTATGGCCTCCAATCAAATCATTCAGTTTCAGTTGTTTGGAAGGTAAGAATGTCAATGTCATGCATTACTATTGTCAAATGACAGTGACATGTTGTCAGCAGCTGCAAGACAAAACATGACATGATGTCATGTCAGCACTCAATCATTTTGTAAAGTAAATAATCAGGTTTTTAATTCGAATCTCATTTTATTTCAGTTTCTTTCTTTAATTTACATTCCGAAATATCGTGGTTAATAGAATGAAGTGATAACATAATAATATTAATAACTTTTGAATTATAAACATGGCGTACGAAGGTATAGCGCTAATTCAGGAGAAGCAGGCTGTAGTTTTGGACCTCGGCACCGACTACACAAAGTAAGCATTAGCAACACAACAGCCTAAGCTCTGAGTATTATTTTTCAGTAAGCAGGTACATTATTTCGGACGCAGCTTTATCTGTTCGTAACTGTGACCGCTGCAGCTTCATTTCAATTCAATTTATTGCTTCTAGTTAGCAGCCTAGCCTCTTATTAGCCAGTGCTGTGTTCGCCTATTTTTAATAAATGAATAAAGAAGTTGGATTTAGGGTTTTAAAAACATTCGTTCCACAACAAGAGCCCCGCTGGGGCACCGCAACATTTAGTTACTACCATTGTAACTCAACATTGACCGGCCTATGATATTTGTATTTATTTATTTAAAACTATTTTATTTATTTAAATTTATTGAGTGCGGTGAGAGCCCTTGCCGTTGGAGCGGAAGCACCAACAACCGTCCTCACACCAGGAAGCGGAGCAAACCTCCTATATGGATATGAATACCTACATGAGTAATGTTGTCAGGTTCGGGTTCACGGGCGAGGCGGCGCCGCGCTGCATCGTGCGCTCCGAGTTCTGGGACGCGCGACGGCGCGCGCGGCGGCGCCTCCACGACTACTCCTCGCCCGAGGAGCTCTACGACAACCTCGTCAACATGCTGCATCTGCTCTACTTCAGGTGAACCACAACAAACTATACCTATTGCCCCAATTATGCCCCCATCTATAAGTTAGCACAAGGTTTTTTCACTAGCAGCTGTCTTCCAAACATATTGATATTTTATGATTTTCTACTTCTGTTATCTCCTATAGCTCAATCCCAATCCTGTTACTTTCATACTACAATCATCCCATCATCACGATCTCAAGGAACTATAAAAGAAAATGCTGAATTGGTAGTAGATATCGATGCCCTAATTCTATAAACGGGGTACATTTCAGACATGTGCTGGTGAACCCCAAGGAGCGCAAGGTGGTGGTGGTGGAGTCGCTGCTGACGCCCACACTGTTCCGGGAGACGCTGGCCAAGGTGCTCTTCACACACTATGAGGTAAGCTCTTTGTTATAAACTTACTTGGTTATTCAAGACTGCTTTGCGCGTGCACGCTGGGCGTGCCCGTCGTGCTCGTGCTGGCTCTGTACATAGTTGTGGTTATGTTGTGTGCAGGTGTCCGGTGTGGTGTGGGCGGACAGCGCGCGTCTGAGCGCGTGCACGCTGGGCGTGCCCGTCGTGCTCGTGCTGGCTCTGGGCGCCAAGGAGGCCGAGGTCACTGCAGGTACACACATACACTACTTTACTACTCTTATAATTATGAAATCTCAACATGCAGTTAGTACACTGAATTCAGCATGGTGTAATGTCAGCTTTGTGGTGTGTTCCTACAGTGGTGCACGGATGTGTGGTTCTGAGCACGCTGGAGTCGCAGCCTGTCGGTGCGCGCGCGTTGCACGACGAGCTCGCGCGTCTGCTCGACGAGGATAACGGAGAAACACTGAATCTCTCCGATGACGTCATTGAGGATATCAAGGGTGAGCGTACTACGTCATTACTTACCAAACGTGATCACCCATGTTTTTTGCTGGCCGACAATTTGGCTTTTGATACCAATCATGTATGAAAACTGAATGTCCTCCTTTGGTCCCCCTTTGATCATCAAATAACACCCGAATACTGAAAAACTCTACTTAGTTTAATGGTGCTTACTTAGTTTAATGGTGCTTATCATTGACATTAACTGTCATTTTTGTATACGATTCTGAGGGTAAGAACGTCACAAATATTTAAGAAGCGTTTAGTATTAGGGCATAAGTTGATCAGATCATGCTTTATGCTCTAATTTAGCACTTGTTAAAGCACTTCTTACTAAGAATCTGGTTTACTTTCCTTCATCTCTTTTCGAAGCAATAACATAACATGTGATAACATAACATGTGTCTCTTTTTAGGGTTCCGTACCTTAAAAGGTAAAAAAAGGAACCCTTATAAGATCACTTTCTTGTCCGTCTGTCCGTCTGTCCGTCTGTCCGTCTGTCCGTCTGTCCGTCTGTCTGTCCGTGTGTCACCATCGATTATCTCAGGAACGGGTAGAGCTAGCAAGTTGAAATTTATACCATATACTAAGGTCTATAGTCCCTATTGTGAGTATAAAAATCAAGGTCCTGAGTCAACACTATAAAAAGATATAGGCAAATTTAGGTTTTCGTGAAACTTGTAAGTACCAAAACTTACTTTAATTATCAACTTTTTTTATTTTTCGGAATTTTTCCTTTACTTGTGCTGTAAGACCTTGCTTGTAACCAAATTTGACAATTCTAGGTCAACCGGAAGTACCCTAGAGGTTTTGGGTTGAAAACCTAAATGGTAGTTCCCGTTGACCTAGAATCACGAAATTTGGCAAAAAGCAAGGACTTATAGCACAAATAAAGGAAAAATTCCAAAAAGTTAAAAAAGTTGAAAATTAAAGGGTGTTCCCATACATACATAGTTGACGCCAATTAAGATTGTCCTCTGAGTTGTATGGGCGCTCATACAATTAAGCGGACTAGCTTAATTGGCACCATGGCTAGGTACGGAACCCTCGGCGTACGAGTTCGACTCGCACTTGACCGGTTTTTATTTCAGTGAAAACGTGTTTCGTGACGAGTAGATCGCGCGCCCAGCAGTGGGCCGGCGACAGTCCCCCTCCCGCGGGCCGCTCGGTGCGGTACCCGGTGGCGGGCCGCGCCGCCATCACGGTGTCCGGCCGCGCCAGAGAACTAGCAGCGGAGGTAACTAGCTTATTGCCTTAAGTACTTTAGTAATAATAATATAAACTTTATTTCAGGCAACTTAAGAATAGTACAGATGGTAAAAACTAATTCTAAGGCCCATAGAAATAAATACCTTAAACCTAAAAATACATATGAATAAAACTTAATCTAGGTCTGTGTGTCACGGTAGTAATGCTGGGTTGACACGATCCAAGTACATGTAGCGACATCTACCTGTCGCTAGATGAACTACGTAGACATGCTACGCTCTACGAACTTCAGTGAAGATGGCGTCACACAACATCGTAATGTCTAGATCTCGCAAGCGAAGTTTTCAGCGGCGATAGACACATCCGACCGGCCAACAACAACCGTCGGTCGAAGGACCACGGGCGAGTGGGCCAGATGGGCCGGCCCGTTGCAGAGGAACCACCTACTCTGCCTTTGGGGAACGATTCCACCATGTTCCCCAAAAGAGTATAACAAACAATATTTGTGAACACAGTATACATCTACACTCAGCCAGGACCGAGTTATACAGGGTGATTTTTCAAGAGCGCCTCTGATCTGAGGTCAAATCTGAAACTATTAGCGATAGCAAAAAACACTCAAAGGAGTCTCGTAACAGATTTTGATAAAAAGTAAAACTGCATCATTAGATTTTAAAAATAATTAATCATTTTCGTGGCCAGGAATTATTCGCTCGTCATGATATATCGTGTATGTTGTGTGTCAGGTTCTGTTCGCCCGCGACCTGGAGCAGTGCGCGCTGCCGGACCTGGTGCTGCGCGGCATCGTGCGTGCGCCCAGGGACGCCAGACGAGCGCTCGCACACAACCTGCTGGTGACGGGCGGCGGGGCCAGGCTGCCGCATCTACTGCCGAGACTCAAGGAGGAACTGCACCACCTTCTAACGGAGGTGAGCTAAGCATTCATTTACATAATTAACGGGCCTCTACAGTAGGGTTCCCGCTAGCCGCCAGCCAAGTGATACCCGATAGTAAGTCGACAATCCTTCCGCGTTACGCGCTAGACAGCGACAGAGCTATGCGTTAGACAAAGAAGCAATGTTTAGGTGAACAACGCATCGGGCACTGAGCGTTTAAGCGAGCTGAATTGCACTTTGTTGCGTCGCAGCAAACGTCGCTATTTAAATAAAAGTTTTCACTAAGTCAAGCTTCTATTCTCAGGATGTCGGAACTGCGATCGTCCGATTGGGCCAGGATCGTCAGCTCTCTATCTTAGCTTTTATGTTATCTCCCAGCGTCTCGACTGTGCCGCAGCGGATGTGGTCACGGGCGGACCGAAGCCACTGACGTCATTTTATTTGCTCCACCTGTGCCTCGATCGCCAGTATGCACGAGTTTACTATTCCATCCATGACTATAGTAAAGTATGGACAATTGTATGGACTGAACTTAGTTTAGTCAGGTTACCGCTGGAGGCGCTGCACTGAATTCCATACAATTGAGATACTTGAATATAGTCTCAGATAGAATAGTAAACTCGTGCATACTGGCGATCGAGGCACAGGACGAAAAATCAAGTCATGTTCCGGTCCGTTGATCGTTTTACGTTTCCCATTCCAGGAGCCGTACAAGTCTCAGCTGTTCGTGAGCTCGTTCAAGTTCCACACGGCGCCGTCCCACCCCAACTGCACGGCGTGGTGCGGCGGCGCGGCGGTGGGGGGCGGGGGGGCGGGCGCCGCGCGCGCTCTCCCAAGGGACGTCTACGCGCGCGCGCCGCGCCTGAGAGACTGGGCCTGTCTGCTGGACAACACGCCGCCGGACCACCCGCATAGACAACTGATGCACGACATGTAGCCTGCACGACGACGGTCACGTGACAACCCCAGCCATATTACACTATCTATCGTCGCTGTAGAATAGAAACACTTCAAAATGTATAGGATTTGACGTTTCAAGTAGATGAGTCACGTGGTCGGAACGTCAATTCCTATACATTTTGAAGTGTTTCTATTCTACAGCGACGATAGATAGTGTAATATGGCTAGGGGGGGCTGATTACGTAAGGCGAGGGACACACAGAAAAGACGTAAGACGCAGACGGGGCGCGGACATTCGTCTCTTCCGCGTCCCTCTCATACAAAATGTGTAGAAGCGTCGCGACGCAAAACATACAGAAGAGACGGGGCGCGGGCGCAACGCTGTTCGCTGGCGCCCCGTCCGCGACGCATCCTCGTCTTGCACCTCCTCTATCTGGCCCGCGCCAGACTTGCGACAGCGATGCGACGGCGATCACCACGGGACCGGTCGAAAAATATCACTAAAACGCGTATTTAGAAAACTAATAGCACGTCTATCGCTCGCCTGTTGCACTTGTACACTTTGCGACCGTGATACAGTATTTTTCGACCGGTTGCGTAGAGATTGCTGTCGCATCGCTGTTGCAGATCTTATGTGATCAGGGGACCGGTCTGCTGGACACATGTAGCCCGCTGGACCACATCTCGGCTATGACCACCGCCGCGCCTCTCCGGTGGTCTCCGAGGCCCGCTGGAGACGCTGTTCACGGCCAACACGGGCTTCGCGGGCACTGCACGCGCTAACCTCACTTTCGCTTCTTTAAAAGATATCACTTAAAATGTATTAATTAGTGAAAACTTGTAAAATTAACATAAGATTAAGAAACTTAAATTATTTATTATAATTTTACTTCAATGAGTTGTTTTACTTCAGCAAAATAGCCAAATAATTCACTGTCCTTTTCAGCCTTATGTTCCTTCTGAACTTTACAGCAATAATACTAAAAAATAAACTCATTCCCTGTCCCGGTGCTGCGGTGCTCTATGGAGAGGGCCGCAGGATGTCCGCAGCTTGGAGCATAGTGTGCGTCATGCATGGGTACCACCTAAAGCTAGGGGAATCTACAAAGTAGAGAAATAGCTCATTTCATGTAGCAAAATTAGAGCTAATTAGTTTATGTTGATTTGGGTGGGAATGAATTACCGAAATTATATTTTTTTGATAAATCACAAAAAATGTGTAATTTGTCTCAAAAGTCTTGTTTCCTCCAAAGTTTATGTCAGAGTCAACGTCATGTTTACAAGATTGTCAATGTCATCTGTGTCAACGTCAGAACGAATTCTGTCGCTGTCATCGCTTCTCGTGTAATGTGATTTTTCCAAAAACTACTATAAATCACGCAAAAACCCGTCACCCCGAACCGCAGAATATCCGCGAGATCGTCGACACGATGGCCGACGAGGTGAAGATCGTCGCCGCGAGCATCGTGAACTTCCTACGGCAGCAGCTCGACGGCGACGCGCTCGGGCCCGACTCGCGCGAGAGCGTCGAGGTCGCCGTGCAGTGCGTCGAGACCGCCTTCGAGCTCACCGCCGCCGACGCGCCGCGCGGAGCCGACCTGCTGCAGCTGCTGAGGGCGCGGACCCCGGCCCCCGTCGCGAGCAGCCCCCTCGCCGCGACCGCTCCCCCCGCCTCGCACGACGAGGCCGAGCGCCTGAAGACCGAGGGCAACGACCTGATGAAGCAGGAGCGGCACCGCGAGGCGCTGCAGCGGTACTCGCGCGCGATCGAGCTCGACCCGCGCTCCGCCGTCTACTTCTGCAACCGCGCCGCCGCGCACTTCAAGCTGGGGGACCACGAGGGCGCCGTGGCCGACTGCACCGCGGCGCTCGCGCTGCAGCCCGACTACGGCAAGGCGCACGGCCGGCTCGGGCTCGCGCTGACTGCGCTCGACCGGCACCGCGAGGCGCGCCAGGCGTTCGCGCGCGCCGCGCAGCTCGAGCCGGACAACGAGTCGTACCGGCAGAACTTGCGCCTCGCGGACGAGCGGCTCGCGGAGCGCGGCGACCGCGGCGCGATGGACCTCGGCGGGCTGCTGCAGAACCCGGCGCTGCTGTCGATGGCGACCGAGATGCTCGCCGACCCGAGCATGCAGAACCTGATCTCGGGGCTGATGAGCGGGTCGGCGGGCGAGGCGGGGGGCGCGGCGGGGGGCGGCGCGGGCGGCATGTCGGCGCTGCTGGAGGCGGGGCAGGCGCTGGCGCAGCACATGCAGGCCTCCAACCCGGACCTGGTGGAGCAGCTGCGGCGCCAGGTGCGCCCGCCGCAGCCGCCGCAGCCCGACGGGAATCCCCCCTCGCAGTAGCGCCGCCCGCTCCCGACTTCCGTCTTTTCCGTTTCGAAGAATGATCGCTCCTCTTCTCTTGGTGATGTGTTGGACCGATCCGAGATTAGATATTTTTCAAGCTCCGCTTTTGTGTTCTTTGTTGTTTTTATCCATTCTCGTGGCGCGCGATGTGGGGCTCGCTGTTATTGTTTTAGGTCTCGTTCCGTTTCTGGGTATGAAGTCTGCTGGAGCTGTAGTGATTTCTTGTTTGAGACCTTACTACGGGAACTTAGGACGCTTTGTTGCATTTATGTATCTGTTTATGATAACTTCACCGCAAGTGTTTTCCAAAACATTGTAATAATATCAAGAGAAAATTTCAAAATAATATGCGACATGCACGATGCAGGTGCTGCGTTGATCTATCGACTAATTATAATAGTGTTAGTAAGAGACAAACTACCTACAGTACAGAACAGATTATGGTCAGTTTGTCTTTTTTTAACAAAATGTATATTTAGATAAGGTTTGAATTTATTGGTATGGTATTGTTAATAAAATGTTTATAAAAACAATTTTAATTTGAATTTTATTAATTCACTAGTGAACGCCAGCGGCTTCGCCCGCGCAGACTACTTTTCTTTATCCCACGGAAACCATACATTGTTTCAGGATAAAAAGTAGCCTATGTCCTATTCCCGGTCATTATCTATCTATGTTTCAAATTTCAGCCAAATCGGTTCAGTAGTTAGGGAGATACGTGGTAACAAACATTCACACACGCACGGTCTTTCGCCTTTATAATATTAGTAGGATAGTAGGATTTCTATTGTCCTTTTTTTGTTATTATGGAACTTGATGTTGTATTTTGACCATTTTAATGTCTTGACTATCCAACTATGCCTCATACTTGCCTTCTGAAATGGTATTTTTTCGAAGTGAGTTATCCAATTATTTAAAAAACAATATTTTAATTGCTGTCTAGACTTTTAGTAAGTACTACTAGCCGGGCACCAATCTCAAGAGCATCATGTCTTGTCATATTTTATTCACTGAGTAGTTTCATTGAACAGCTGCAGTACTTCTGAGGTGGCTTACTTACTTATCTTCGCATCGTATCAAGCTGTTAGGCTGGTTTTAGTGTCACGCGTACCGTCGGCGCTGATAGGCGAGTGATCTTTATTACAATGAAATAGGGATACTGATTGTTCAGCACTGACGAGTGCAATCAGCGTTGCCATTTTTGCTAAACAATCAGTATCCTTGTTTCAATGTAATAAAGATCACTCGTCTATCAGCGCCGACGGTACGCGTGACACTAAAACCAGCCTTACTATTAAGGCGCGTATCGACATTACGACGCTGCCTCGCGTGGAGACGCGTTTGCATCGCGAGCCAATTTAAACGTTGCCTTGACTTGCTGTCAAAAGAACAGCCTCGCAATGTCGATACACGCCTTTAAAGATTATTGCTCTTCCTTCATGCCTATTTCATCGGGGGTACCACAGGGTTCCTATTTGGGACCTTTGTTATTCCTAGTGTTCATAAATAAATAACATTAACTTATTCAGATCGCCTTCTTCAAATTTTTTTATTTTAGGTACCTACTGCTTGTTTCCCGAATAAAATACCTACTTAACTCAAAAGAATCTACTATCAGATATCTGACTGCCATATTCTGATTGAAATATTCTAATCTTTACTAAAGTTAAGCTTACAAGTCAAATCTGAGGGTTATTTAAGTTTATTAGTTGGTTGGTTGTATTGTAACTCACTGTAAAGGTACAGGCCAAGAGAGGATAACAGTAACTAAGTGAAATATCCACCAATACTTATTTATCCAGAATAAGAAGCTACAGCAGGTATCCATCTGACTTTAGTTACTTTATTAAAACTATAACTGTACAGTTATCCTCAATTGTTTATCTTTGGTAAGAGGCCACCTATTTATCCTGGTACTGACTAGTTGAAGGTGAAAGAAAAAAACACTTGCTTTCTTAACTATTTATTACACACTATGTATAATTTATGATTATTATAATCAATTTACATATCTTTATGTACACATAATGTAGTAGCAAATTGTAAAAACTTGTTCGACAATAAACGCGCCCGTTCCTGCCTCTACAACACTTATCGAAAACAGTAACATCAGGCGCGGGAAGGGACGCCAAAATACATTCCAAAACATCTAACCATTATAAAAATCTGTATTTACACTAACGTCTCCCGAGGGCGTAAATAGTGTGAACTACTTTAGGAAACTACCGGGTGTTCTCGCCAGATGCACTCTAATCCAATGATCAACCCTTAATATAAAGCAAAGGCACCACAGTAGCCGTAGGCTCGCACATAAATGCAGAAATACACGTCAGTTAGAACAGTGAAGTGAAGTAAGGAAGCAACCAATTTACGACAAAAATATATTACTTAAAGAATTAAATTAGTTATCTACATTAGATAAATAGTGGAATTTTGATAGCTGACCAATTTTACCATCATCAAATTCATAAGTAGTCAAAAAGTTAAATTAAAATTAAAACAGTAATACCTAACATCCAGCTAGCTGGATGTTCAAATGATTGGTTGCGTAGCTTACATTAAATTGCTAACTAAATAATTTTGGATCATAAGAATACAATCAAGCTACTTTAAATAAATAACGGCGTGGGGTAATAAATGTTTCGAAGTCAAGATGCAAATGAGTAACATAGTATTAGTGTCAAAATGTATAAATTGATCACAATTGATGGTAACAACATTAAGTAATATTAATAACATTTTGACACAGATACTATGTTACCCATTGGCATCTTGACCTCGAAACATTTATTACCCCAGTACCCCACGCCATAATAACTATGTAAGTAGGTAAATAAAAATCGAACCAATAACAAATCTTTCTAGTAAGTTAAAGTAAAGTAATAAATAATTCTCTTCAATTCTTCCCATTTACAATAGGCAGATAAATAGAAGGGTTTTCCCTTGTTTTTGCATCTTCTATAATCCCGACCAAGTACTTTAATTAAGTAATATTATAAAGTAGTGGTATGTACCTAAGTAGGTATCTATGTCCGAAACATTGCCCTCTCACGCTCCGATCTACATGCACTGAATACGGATGAGAGGATGAGTATTCAATGCGGCGCAGCAGTAAATACATCTCGGGTGCGGGTTACTGCTTTCCAATGTTACACAAGTGAAGCGAAGCGGTTGTAACGTTACAGGACGCGAGTGAGACAACAGCCGCGACCAGGCTCGCGCCCACAACACGCACCCAACACCGACGACAAGAGGGGCGTAATGTAAGCTTTTTGATTTGAGAGCTCCAAAAATAGCAGAATGGTACGAGTAAAATGTGTGAATAATATTAGCAGATACAAAATACAGCCTCGCATCTAAAAATAAGTTAATCTAAGAATTTAGGAAAGAAAGTTATTTTCTCAGTTCTGTTCGACACCTGCGCCTGCGTCGCGAGACAAGCTCGATATTTGGATATTCTTCGTTTCATACAATCAGCGGTCTTATTAATAAACAGTGGGACAGCTCTATCGTTTACGATTAAACTGATGTTACACATCGCACACTCAGCTCTGGACAGATTGCACATTTCAGTTTGAGATAGTAAAATGAAAGTTCCGTACAAAAAAGTACACAGAATATTGCACAGTTGATAATTCTAAATTTCTAATACAAAACGAAGAGCCACCCACCGCATCGAATCACATAAGTCGAGGATCGTCGGTCGCACACAATAATTCTCACCTATAATCTACACAATGTTCGGGATCGTCAGTGGGTGAACCGACGGAACCTCGCATCTAAAACAACACCTCAATCGCGCATACATACTCGTACAGTAGGGCCAACGGATCTCGGCGTTCGTGAAGTCAGGCTTTTCGCTGCGCAGTAGAAAATTTTGTATGAAAAAGTTGCGCTGCGCATCGAAACGGCTAACTTCACGAACGCCGAGATCCGCTGGCCCTGTACTCCGCAGCCCATTAATGAAACCCGTCTAGTGCGACTAGTTGCGTTTGGACGGCGGCACGAGGTGGTTGGGCAGCTCGACGGGCAGGTCGTGTCCGTCGATCTTGACGCGGATGAGATGCATCGCGAGCGCGAACTCGTCGTCGTCGAGGAAGCCGTCCTTGTCGATGTCCGCCAGCTTCCAGATCTTGCCGAGCACCGAGTTGGGCAGCTTAGACTTCACCATCTCCGTCTTGGCGGCTGTGGACGGACACACGGATTAGCAAGCCGACCGTACTACGCACAAAGACGCCGGCCCAGCGCTCTTTTAGACTGTCTCAGTTTCTTCTTAAGCGAAGAGTTCACTAACAGCCTGCCGCGGACTGTTTGGCTGGAGTCTGCCGTTCTTCATGCAAAGAATTGCAGAGCGTGAGATGCCAGAGAGACGCAGAACCGCTTAAATCGGTGCTGCATTCATTGCAATGAAGGAGAGGGGGGTAAAGATACCTAGATACGTGATACAGATGAATTGCTTACAGAATTATAAGCAAGAGAATCAGCGGATTTATACAACTACCTTCATATGGATATTGAGACTAGCACACTACTTCAATTAATATAATTTCTTTGAATAGACATGGTTCTAGTGCTCTGCAAAGTTTAGATGCTGGCGGAAAGTTAGATGAATATCAATAATTATTCCAATTTATGTTATGGCAAATATTATTTTTTAAAATAAAAAACAAAGAATAGCAATTCAGAAGATGCTTATAAATAGAATCAGGATTCAATTATTTTACTTACCTAGATGTATTAATCAAAATTTACCATTAGAGCTGATTAATTTACTAACATACTTAGAGGCTAATAGCCTAAGTTACGATAACTTCAAAATACACATCAATATGAAGATTCTCACTACAAAGACTAGAACAGTAGGAACTCAGTGAAACATTGAGTAACAGAATCAGTTGGCTGGCAACAACTACGGGTTGCGAAGACAAGCGATGAAATACTTTAAAATGCTGACGAAATTGGATCGATAGAACAGCTCTACGACAGAACCAATCCTGACGGTTTCCACTTCAGGACCGAACGCAACGAGCCTCGCCTTATCCACCCAAGAATCACTTTCAAAAGATCTTTCAACGGTGAACTCGATGAAGTGCTGACCGGTCATGGCGTACACCATGCTCCCAAATACGAACTCTACCACGACCAATGCTACGACCGTGTTCAACGCGAGCAAAACTATGAACCGCACCGTATCGTACAGCTGACGAACAAAACTTTTCGCTCCTACGATCACATTAGACGCCGGAGACTCCACTTCAGATTCTTCATCGGAACCATCTCCGACATCATCGTTCGAGTCGAATCTTTCATATTCATTTTTAGGATCGGGACTATCATCATCGAGGCACTCGAAACCTTTGCAGCTGACATCGTCGGCCGACCTACGACCGTCGATGGCGAACGTGTCCACGCTGTGAATGGAGACGGACGACATGGAGTCGTCGAGGAGGGCTCGCGAGTGGTTCAGGAAGTGCGCGATCATGTTGGTATTCTGCGCCAACACGGACAGCGTGTCGACGACCTTGTCCCTGCGCTCGGAGCCCTCCTCGTCCCTAAAGCTGATATACAGCTCGCTCAGCTGCGAGTAGTTCCGCGTGGAAGAGAGCAATGCTTCTAGAGTTTTGTCTAAGACTATGGTGTGTATCCGGCTCGCGGTTAGTGCGTGCATCGTACCGGCGCCGGTGACCTTCCCGTCGACGGGGTTGAGCGCCTGGAACATCTGGTCGTAGTGCGGCTTCTCCTTGCTGCAGATCCAGTCGGGGTCGCCGGCGCCCGCGTCCGCGCCCTCGCCGCGCCCGTAACCGAACGGCGACACCTTGTCCTCCACGCCTTCGAATGCGCCTCCTGGAAAACACGATAATGTTCTTTGATTATTTATTTATACACATGGATTCGAAGGATCATAGAATGTAGGTGAATGGTGTAGGTTCATTGTTGGTGTCTGAACATAAATGTAAGATAACGATGCGACCGTTCTTACGGTTCGGATAGAAACGGTAAACCTCATCATCCGACGGGCGCTTCAAAGGCGTATGTTATTGTTTTAACAAGAGTGTGAGGATAAATATTGAATAACCGTAGCGATCGGAGCGTGCGCCGAGCGCAAACAATGGTCGATCCCTACGTGACGGCTGCGGCCCTCGCCTAATGTTATATCACCCGTTTACATTACAAAATACCTCGCTCGACTAACTACAAAGTACAAGCACTTAAGTAAAGATAGAAATTAAGATAAGAACATAGAATAGTATAGGGGCAAAATGTAATATAGAACGTACACTCGAAAGAGACAAATTATTTTTTAATTTTTTTTATCTCTGTTACATAAGTAGGTGGTTACCTACATAATAGTATAGTAGGAGGTATGTAACACTTCAAAATATAATATACCTAGGTTACATTACCTATTTGAAGTGGGCGTTACTTATCCAATATAGTAGGTACATACAAACAACTTCGACAATATTTGTGAAATACTTCTATGGCCATTAGTAGCCGGTTACGTATTTATGTCACGAAAATTACAAGACAGATTTTTGAAATCCATAGGAACGTTTGACAGATTTTTGATTTCTTTTTTTTCATAATACAGGAATTCAAATTCCATAAATTCTTAAGCCAGATTTTCATTTGTTTTTTTTTTACAAGACAGAAATACAAAATACATCTTAACATTTTCCAGAAATTTTAACATCCAGATAATTCACTTTACCGCATGTTTGTTTTCCATATAATTTGTTTTCCATATATTTTGTGATCCCGAAAAATCATGGTTCAGGAAAGACCTATTACAAAATTATGTATTCAATCTTTCTAGTAATAATTCAGAGCGTTATAAATACTAGGTACCTACCATAAAATTAAATGACCGATGTCCATTATGTAGCTTGAAGTACTGTAGGTAGATATCTATTAAATATTGTACCTAGTTACTTTTTTTTATTACCTTTAACATTTCCTAACTAATTTCGTGCTAGATGGTTAAGTAACCTCACCAAACACTTTTGGCAAATTATCAAAGTTTAATTTAAATCTTCCATCCATTTCGAATTTGTGACGGCTTCGGCGCTTCGGGAAGTGCAGCCCCTCCGCCCTTGCGTAACAAAACGCAGCATCAGCACGAGCCTTCGCAGTTCATAAAAATACTCTAGGGGGTAAAAATTTAGTATTAAGAAGCAGGATTTTGGGGGGTGGGGGGTAGGAGGGGGGAGAGGGGGTTCCCCCTCCCCCCTGGTACCACTCCCATTACAAGGTAACGCACCGTTCTTGAGAAAATCAAATTATTGTAACCTAACCTAACCTTTTTTTTTAGAAAGGGTTCGCTTCGCTCGCTTTTTTATATACAAACCTAACCTAACCTACAGGATGCCCTGTGTCGGATCTGATTTAGTTTCTCATTTAGATGTTATGGGGGTTTATGCGAGCAGATTTTGTGGGTGGGCTCGCTTCGCTCGCTTTTTTATATACAAACCTAACCTAACCTACAGGATTCCCTGTGTTGGATCTGATTTAGTTTCTCTTTTAGATGTTATGGGGGTCTGTGCGACCAGATTTTGTGGGTGGGCTCGCTTCGCTCACTTTTTTATATACAAACCTAACCTAACCTACAGGGTTTCCCGTGTCGGTTCTGATTTAGTTTTTCTTTTAGATGTTATGGGGGTTTATGCGAGCAGATTTTGTGGGTGGGCTCGCTTCGCTCGCTTTTTTATATACAAACCTAACCTAACCTACAGGATGCCCTGTGTCGGATCTGATTTAGTTTCTCTTTTAGATGTTATGGGGGTTTGTGCGACCAGATTTTGTAAGTGGGCTCGCTTCGCTCGCTTTTTTATATACAAACCTAACCTAACCTACATGGTGCTCCGTGTCGGATCTGATTTAGTTTCTCTTTTAGATGTTATGAGGGTTTGTGCGACCAGATTTTGTGGGTGGGCTCACTTTGCTCGCTTTTTTATATACAAACCTAACCTAACCTACAGGGTGCCCCGTGTCCAATCTGATTTAGTTTCTCTTTTAGATGTTATGAGGGTTTATGCGACCAGATTTTGTGGGTGGGCTCGGCTCGCTTCGTTCGCTTTTTTATAAACAAACCTAACCTAACCTACAGGGTGCCCCGTGTCGGTTGCCCCGTGTAGGTTAGGTTAGATAAAAAAAAAGGTTAGGTTAGGTTACAATAATTTTATTTTCTCAAGAATGGTGCTTTACCTTGTAATGAGAGTGGTACCTAGGGGGGCGGGGGATCCCTCCACCCTCCCCCCCCACCAAAATACTGTTACCGAATATTACATTTTTACAAATTTTTACCAGTTTGTATATAAAACAATAATTTGATTATCTCCAGAACGGTGCGTTACCTTGTAATAGGAGTGGTACCAGGGGGGAGGGGGAACCCCCTCTCACCTCCCCCCCTCACCGCCCCCCTCAAAATCCTGCTTAGTAATACTAAATCCAACCCAAGATGGAAAAGGTTTTATATGGCTGGAAATTTTCTGGTAAGCGTTACTTCTGTCTTTTAAAATAAGGTATAAGGATATTGTTGTCGAATGAAAAAAAAACGAACTGATAATCTGGCATTAGTGTTTCTGTCAAATGAGACTTCTGTGAAACGTTTTATCGGAGTAATAAAATTATGTAAGACATAGTATCTGGATTTCGAGTTTCTATCAAACGTTTTATGGATTTCAAAATTCGGTGTATCGTTTTTCGAAAGATTGATAGGTTACCTTAGTAGCCTTATTGTTATGAAAGTCACTACCTACACATTTCGCAATTCAAAGATGAATCATTATATTACATTCCTTAGTAAAAATAAATATAGTAAGTATAGTTAGTTGCAAGTTGTCAGAATTGCATAACAGCATTGTTATTATAACTGTCCCACAAGATAACCGGGCTGCGCGCTAGATACCCCATTCACCTTGGTAGCAGTTCATTCAGTGAGATAGCCCTGGGTGACCGCTGCTCGCCGGCCAGGCCAGCCAGCGAGCACCAGCGCAGCGCAGACGCCCATTCATTTCACTTTAGGCCTCCTCACCACACCACCGGCACTGCGCTCCTGACTTGATTTGACTATCATCAACCAGAATCAGTGACGATACCGCACGTTATGATAGCAAACTTGTCGTGAGGACATTTTGAAGTTAACATTTAAAGACTGCATCTGATCTGCAGTCTTAGAAGCTATAAAAAAATTTCATTACAACACCTACGATTGTCGCGTAAAGTAATGAAATATTTAAGATCAATCTAATAGAGCAATTAATTGATTCCTATGGCTCTAGCAGATGAAGCAATGAAGCTGCTGATCACAGCATATTATTTATTTCCAAATGAACATCATCGTAAAATATTCAATGTCTAGTAGGTATAATCAGTACCTAGCTATAAATTAATATGGTTTTTCTGACATTGAGTGTTTTCATTGCAAGTACGTTACTAACCTATCTACCTCCAGTTAATTATAATTTAACCATTACTTATTGCGGAAAATCTTATTCAGACACAGAAAAACAACAAAACCAATGCTAATGTATTGTCGATAAGTGATGGAACCTTTGGCCAAGGTCGTCCATCGTCATGCTTGATTTGAATTAGATAATATTAATAACTTTATTTGTATTCATTTAGAAGCTATTGTTCGTACAAGGTTCGATTGCAGCAATTTCCAGATTTAGGTCAGTGATTTACCAAATAGCGGAGTGAGCAAAAAGTGCAAAAAACTCGCGCGTCATACTTTACCTAACTACTGGCGAGCTCGGCCGAGGACTGTGCGGTGCATCGACTTTTATGATGCATGCTTATAATCAACACAACTAAAGAACAGCCATCATTTGATCGCGGGATCATTGGTTGGTCTTTGCAGCGTATATTTTAAGATTTGCACAACATTGTTACTACATCAGCAAAATTGATACAACAGTGAATTTAGATGCATATTCTTAAGATAAAAGGTCAATGTTGAGGCCAACAACGATATTAAATTGAGAAATATGGTTGTTATACCAATTACATATAACCTAGTGCCAGCTAGCGTCAATTGCTAAGAAGCAACGAACGAGACACCACCGGGAAACATAAATAACTGGCGCGTTAGACTAATAAAGCCTTTACGGTCATCCCTATTATGCTTTGCACCCAACAGAACAGACAAGTGAAGAAGACATGAATGACAAACTTCTCTTTTAACCAGATAGGTTATTAAGAATCAGCTTCAAACTGCGATCACTATTCATATTGAAAACTATATGGACACGGCTATGTTAGACCATGGATGTTGTATTGTAACATAGCCGAAACGTCGGGATATAGGTATAAATAAGGTAAATTGCGCGATAAAATCCCGTGTCCATTTATTTTTCAATATAACGTCCTGTACGTTTAAGGTTTCTGACTCCGTTTTCATGATAAACATAGATCACGGTAATTGTATCTTAGATAAGTTACAGGAACAAATTGAACCGATTAAAAGGCATTTATAAGAACAGAGCGCCGAGATCGCGTGTCGCATCAAACTGTAAAATATAGCGCTTATGGAGGCGACCGCGCGTTTTAAATTAATGATCATAGTGAAGTGTGACGCTTCCGCTTCACTAGTTTTCCATAATATAATAGTGAGTCCGCATTTCACAAACTACGATACAATTATCAGACGTAATTAAAATAGTGGAATGGAAATATCACTTACAAACCGTAAACAGACCTATAAACGCGCGATCTACATAACCCTTGTGACTTGACAGTCAGCCGGGTAAAAACTCCGCTCAGGTATTTCGAAAAGAAATAGCTGAAGGCAATAAAGTTTAATCAGCACACCGGGTACACAATGAAGAGGCAGTTTCATTTGTGAATAATGGCACATGTCTCGCACCGTAGCGTTACAATAACATGCCTTTAGCGAGCGGCTGTAAACCGGCAGAATATTGTACAGCTCTGCTTACTACACATGTGCGGATGATTGTATCGTTTGTCAACTCGCTGCTCATAACATTTACGTTTTGTGACTCACTCAATGCTAGTGAACACGACACTCAGGGAAAATAAGAGTATCAAGTTCCCAATGGATATTAAGAATATCCTATTCTTTTATAGAATTTAATGTTCTGAAAATTACAGCATTCAAATTAACCTGAGCCGACAAGTCAATTAATAGCAAAATCGATGCAGTCCGCACCTGCGCCACAAGTGCATTAAACATTCATCGTCCAGTCGCCGAAGGTAGAGCCGATACAACGGATATAAATAAGCAAGCGACTCAATGTCCAGTATTTGGACTGTACTGCTGAATTATTGGTAGCTATTTACAGATTCATTAGGTACTTAATACGACAGTTGTGATGATTTTCATTATTTTCAATACTTTCTCATTGCGAGACAAATGTCTCCAGTAAGGAATATTTAGGTAAGTACCTACTTTAAATTTCGAAGTTGGATTGAATTTTTTAACTTACAGCAACCATAGAGGCTCGTAATGGTGAACATCGGCTCAATATCAATCAATTCAGAATAATCAACTAAAAAGAACATTAATTTGAAGAGAGAAGTATCTTATCTACTACTAATTAAGTGTAATATTATATTATTGCAGCAAGAAGTCCTAGGTAAGGGCTTATGCATAAAAGGTCATGGTAATGTTCTTACGACAAGGCGTCGCAATAAATCAAACATTTATAATTTGCATACTGATGGAAGCAAGTAAACAATAATAAGAGTAATTAGTAGTTGGTTTTTGAAACAATAAACTGGATGTCTAAAACATCAACTTTTTTTCAACTGCATGAGAAAATTTCGTAATAGAAACAATACATTTGCGGAGTTACAGCAATCGTCGGCAAAAATGCGTAACTTGATAACGTACAGCTTAGCTTTTGTATCTTCTTGGTACTCAAGCGTCATGAGAAGAAATATGATTACATTTGAAAGACACTGTCGCTGATGCAAGACGTGCTGGTGATGCTACGGACAGAGTAATTTCAACATATGTGTCACCTTCACCTTCCTACGTATTCGGCCGTACCCACAGGAAGACAAGGTTTAATTCGTTCCTCACAATTTTCCTGTATCGTTATGAATCATTTGAACACGTGTCAATTCACCGGCTTTTTACCTATTTTGCTTTCAAATATAGTAGGTATACGTACGTATACTATATTTGAAAGCAAAATATGTAATAAAAAGTGAAAAGGCATAAAATACGAGAAAATTTGCATGATCGCTCATAAAACTTCATTAAACACCTTCTTGTTATTTTGGTGGCCATCAGCCGCCATACATGAGAGGTACTTAATGGCAACTTAAACAACGAAACACAATATTCTACAGTAACAGACATAAAAGCACAGAACGTGTTGCCAGCGCATTGAGGTGAGGCATGTCATGCGACGTCCAGAAAGGTAGCTAATCTAGATCGGACAATGCGCGGCCGAGTGAAAGTGCGGGAAGTGTTTTCCGTGACAGATGATGAACGGACGTACAAATTGATTACACCGTACGATAAGTAAATACTGTGGGTAATAAGACCACCGAAGCACGCGATTATCAAACCTAATAGGTAATTATTTGGTTAAAATTTTACGTACCTAATATGCGGGTGCGATTCATTTCCTTACCGTTCTCAACAATGACACGCTTCAGTTTGGACCGATAGTTTTATTGATAATCGTGTATGGTGCAGTGTCGCACGCAATGAACCGCGACTATAAGGAACTGTCCCCCGAGACGAGGCGCACTAGCATCTCAAGGTGTTCCCTGCAGGATACCTGTATCCTCGCCGTAAGGAGGATGCGCGTCCGCCCCCGCCGCCCACGCGGCGCTCGCGACCTTGCCGCGCCCAGCTGACCGCTGTGCCGAATCTTGGCCAACCTTGAAGGACGGTCCACTCGGCCTTGAACTTGCTACAGCTCAAGATCACATCGAGCGAAGATCCAGATAGCCTGTTCAGTTTCCGTAACCGTTACTTATAAGAACTCCTTACATTCATAAGAGAGCAGCTCTTAACATTTTAGGTGTAAGTAATAAAATACGTGAAATAACTATCTAAGGAATACATAACATCTACTTGGCAACCACCACACGAAGCACTTGAAATGATAACATTTTCCAACAAGTGTATTGGGGAAATAATCAACAACGATAAGAAAAGGTTTGATTAAATGTTGACTTCCAAGGAAGTCTCAAGTAATAAATATAGTAGAACCACAACTGTCGCCAGAAATTAAATCATGGTATTTGGCATTATCAACCAACCCAACAAATGATATAATACATAGGTATATAATGTAGGTACTAAAGAATTCCTGAATGCAATCACGTTGTATTGAGTGCCGGCGTTGAACAGCAACAGAATATAATGAAAGCTATCATGCAGGCCTGCGCTGCACTCTGCTATGATTTCTCGATTATTATCCCGTAACGGTACAATCAGGACGCGGAGGTGGGAGGACAATGGCTGCATTGATGCACGTCCCCATTCGAGGCACGTCGGCGCACGCGCTCGCGATTCCGACGCCTGCGCCCATGACGATTATTACAATCAATAGCTTCGAAATCATGTCATCGACATTCTAATTCTACTAAGAGTGCGAGTCAACAGTGTAATCAAGTTTTGATTTAACTGATGTTTCAAGATGCTCACAAGAGGTAAAATAGTTTATTCGTACCACTAATCTTGATATGAGCTTACAGCAAGCAAATAGACCTATTAGGCCGAACTACAGAGAAAGACTTGGTCTATCATTACATTGGCACTTTGGCAGTAAACGAGCACAGTTGTTCCAGTGGTTCGGCCGGCACGCGTGAGCTTCGCGGTCATCTAAATGCCCCATAAGGGAATCCAATGTATCTCACTTCAAAGATTAGGATCAGACAGAATACAACAACATAACATACATACATTACATATAAAAAACCCGAATACAACTCTATAAATATCAATGGCTTTGTTTCCATGACGGAACAAGCAATTTTTATGATGGACCAACATTATGTATGAGTCAATGGGTCAAATAGTTCCTGCGATACATATCGAGTTCGATGATTAGAATGATTCGGAATGATGGTTTATTGGGTATCTCTGAACACTTTATTGAACAACACAATAGTCTTCTAAAATGTACCTTACATTTGTTATTTGGACATGAAAAAGAAAGAAGTAGAACTTGAAGTTAGAACTTGAGGGCACGACAGTAAAGAGAGAAAGAACCACTGAGTCACATGAGTCCTATTTATAGCGACAATATCGACCGACTTCCCTCGCGTAACAACGCTAAAAGAACAAACGATCCAATTCCGAGGCAATGCAAGCCGACATACATCGTGCGTGATGCAAGCACAATAGCGGCCTATTCAACGACAAGCGGGCCGCTCACAATGGATGCTGGACGCTCTCTCAATGGACACTGCCGAGGATGGACATGATGTCACGGCGGATGCAGGAACAATGACCCGCCACAATTAAACCTATACTCACTACGCTTGGTATGCAACACAACGGATGTAGACAAAATCCATCCATCCAAGTGGGTTACTGTTACCATTAAATTAGGACTGTTATCGGGTCAGTCGATAATAAATTCCTTGCCATACAAGTATTAGATTAATAACCTAGTGGATTACTCGCCCGGAAACCATGAGCCACGCCACAAATCATTTAGGTATACTATGTAAAAGCGTTTTGGCACCGATTTGCCGTTTATAAATCAGTTATCAAAATTAATTTAATATCAAATTGTTAGGTCCAAATCCCTTTTAACTTCTTAAATGTTTCTAGAGTTTCAATAAAGTGAGTCCCTCGGATGTTCGCGTGTCGGGTGCCACGCACGGATGTGGCCAGGAGCCGGCGCGGAGCGGTCAGCTGTGAAGGAAGACTACTTTCATTCTTTGTTTGCAATCAAAGAGACAAAAAGTCGCATTTGGCAAGCATCGGCGATCGATTTGCGACACTTCCACACATGGACGCACGCGAGCCGCGATGTCGGTCGGACGGAGCAGTCATTATAACGCATAGTAATCTAGATTCACCTATAGTACGAGAGCCGACCGCAAAAAACCAACGTCACTTGATACTAAGATAAGCTCCATGGCACACGCTCAAAAAAGTGGTGCTAGGCTTGGATCAATTAGGCAATAGGCTCTGATTTGGCCGGAAGCACAAAAAAAGGGGCTACTTCCGGTGAAAAAAAACGTGTCAATTTACGTCATTTGATACTAATGGCAGACTTATGGCAGCAGTTACTAATTTATATGTAGAGACAGATAAATCTAGTCTGCCAGTTCCTGTATGGCCGGAAGTACTCGGCAGACTGTCTCAAAGCTGACGATTCGGACCCCTAATTTACGTCATCTGATACTAAGTTGAAAATAGTGCCAGATGTTAGATATCAACTCCACGTTTCAGTATAAATTAGTCTGCCAAGGCTATTATGGCCGGAACATCTTCAAAATGTCAATTTAGTGATGATACTAAGAAGAAAATTTTTCGATTTTTTTTTGTTTTATCAATGTTTAGACATTAGAATAAAATAATATTATGTATTTATTCATGTTAATATTATTATTATTACCTACTAGAAGCTGCTTGCGGCTTCGCTCACGTGGTACCCGGATTAAAAGTAGCCTATGTCACTCTCCAGCCCTCCAACTATCTCCACACAAAAAATCACGTCAATCCGTCGCTCTGTTTTGACGTGAAAGCAGGACAAATAAACAAACAAATAAACACACTTTCACATTTATAATATGGGTAGGTACGGATGTTACTCGTTCGTTACATGTCACGGGTCAACATCGGCTCGGTACTTTTTCATTAATTTTCATAGATTTATTACTCTCATGTATCAAGAGAAGGTCGCAAATTCGCAATCCAAAATACAAATAAAATAATATAAAACCTTACACGATTCCTGTATATTTGCGGAAGACATTTTGTTTAAGTCACATTTTCGTCTTTCACTAGTAGGCTTTAGCAATAAAAGTAGGTAGGTAATAGAACGTAATCTTTCAATACCTTTAATACCGCGTTCACACGCTTGAACGCTTCCAAGCAGTGTTGCCAACTCTAATCAATCCGAGTCGCTAGATTCAATCTGTAGTTGACGTTTTGCTTGTAGTTCATGAAAAGTCAGCGTGTCAGCGATTGACTGCCTTATAAGACGTAAAGGCGTTTCATTGGTCGTTAACTCGCATGCGGGTATTCCCCACACACGGCGGCCTAACAATAATAACCAATGAAATTCCTCGGTTGGTGTAAAGCAAGCGTGGCGTGGCGACTCAGTTTACGATAGGGATGTTCGATACGATACGATATTTGCGTGTATCGTTACAATGGCATACGATACGGGGCGCATCGATACGACACATGCAAGGTGTATCGGATCGAAAGTATCGTATCAAATTGTTTTGACTTCAAAATGAAACACAACAAATGTCTAAATTAAATACCTGCCAACCTATTTATTTTATTTGTAATAAGTAAGTACCTACAGTCGGCGAAAAATAACTATTTTGAGTTTTTCAAGTCTCTTTTTCATCACGCTATGTGCGAAATTGGCAACTTTTGTTTAAAAGTAGTAGGTAATAGAGCAGGGTTTGTAAATAGGTAACTACCTACAATGTTATATCCAGTATTTTAATTATTTTTATTATAAGCCTTTTATTTCAGATACTTAAACAAATTTTTACATGACATCATATTACATTATTTTTATGTCCAGTAGGTATTTATTTAAATAGTGTAGATTAATAAAGGTTTCGGTTAACTAAAAAGTTACATTTTTTTTATTTAAGTACATAAGTAGGTACCTACATACTTGACTTGATTCGATACTGTATCGATACAAAATATTGTATCAAATCCCCCGTATGGCCGTATCAATATCTGCCCCCCAATTCTTCTAGATGACAACGTCAATCATTGCGCTGCGTTTTGGTTCGATCTCATAAAAGTCAGCCATTTGGTGAATAGTAAAATAGCTTTTCAAAAATTTGTTCTGCCAAAGTCCAAACCTTAGCTTAAACTAGGGCTTGCAAATATTCGAAAATTTTGATATTCGAATATTCGATTTTTTTTCGGGTAATATTCGAATTATTCGAATATTATTCGAATAATAGACAAAAATCTTTGTTTTTACTAAAATCACATCTTCGTTTATTCTTTCATGTGTTATTTGCATAAACAAAAGATTGTGTCGCCGTAACGAGACATTGGCGATTATTACACGCACAATCAACCACAAATTCTCAGTAAAATCAGTCAACAATATCTGTACTTAATATTATTAAGAGGTAAAATTTGTTTGTATGTAGGAGGTAATCTCCGAAACTACTCATCCGATTTCAAAAATGAACTTTCAGGATGAACAAAGGCTATTAAGTTATGTAGGTACCTAGCGGGCAAAGCCAGCCGGAAGCTAGTCTACAATAAAATGACTATGCTGGTTTTGTATGAAAGGTTGGTGCCTTTTTTTTTCGCGCAGTCATCAACCAAACAAAAATCACCTGATGCTTGGAAGAATGCAATTGTCACCATTGTGCACAAAAAGGGATACTGCTCGAAACTGAACAATTACAGGCCCATAAGTCTCTATAGCTAATTCGATGTTATTTCCTAGTGTAAGAAAGCTGTTGGATCTCCAATAAATAAATAAATAAATAAATTATCTCAGGTGAACAAGCTATTTGCCAAGGTGGTATGCAATCAGCTCACTCGCCAGTTAGATGAGTACCAGCCCGTCGAGCAAGCCGGCTTCTGTAGTGGTTATTCCACGATCGACCACATCCACACCATGAAGCAGCTGATGGAGAAGAGTTCAGAATATAACTGGCCCCTGTGCATAGCTTTCGCCGATTACGAGAAAGCATTCGACAGCGTCGAGCACTGGGCTGTGTTAACGCTCTCTATCGCTGCCAGGTTGACGCACGATACGTGGATGTGGTGCGGGAGTTAAACGGCACGGCAACCATGCAAGTTCACCTTCACAACACTACCAACCCTATTAACATCAAGAGGGGAGTGCGGCAGGAAGACACAATATCACCCAAGCTCTTCACGGCGGCTCTTGAAGACGTTAGGAAGATGCTTGCATGGGATTTTGCGGAATAAACATCAACAGTGCCTTCCTGTCACATCTCAAGTTTGCCGATGACCTCGTATTGTTTGCCTACAACCTGGAATGGAAGATCTCCAACTCATGATCCAACAACTTCTTGATGCCTCTTTAGCCGTTGGCCTTATCATGAATTTATATTTATTTATTATTATTTATCATGAATATGTCCAAGACGAAGATTATGGCGAATGCTTCTGGAACCTCAAATTTTACCGTAACGGTGAAACAAGAGACTGGAGGTAGTTGACAAGTATCTTTATCTTGGGCATATTCTATCTTTTGGTAAAGAGCATCAGAGTAAGGAGATCTCCAGAAGGATACAACTCGGCTGGGCCGCGTTCGGAAAACTGGCAGATGTGCTTCAGTCGAAGAAAGTTCCACAGTGCCTGAAAACCCGTCTCTTTGACCAATGTGTCTTCCCAACTTTGACTTGACGTGGACGCTTACTAAGCAGACTGTGTTCAAAGTATAAGCTACACAGAGTGCCATGGAGCGGGCCATGCTCGGCATTAAACTCAAAGAACGAATTCGTAACACCGAGATCCGGCGCCGGACTAAAGTCTAGGACGTCAGAGTAGGGTTACGAATCTTAAATGGAATTGGGCTGGACACTCGGTTAGACGAGGTGATGGCAGGTGGCAATAGCGACAAAACACTCAAAAGAGTCTTGGGTAACCAATTATGATAAAAAGGTAAAACTGCATCATTAGATTTTAAAATAATAATTCTCCTGGCCAGGAATCAAACATGTAGATTAAAAAAAACTCTTTGTGTAGATTTGCATTTTTCTGACAAAACACCTGCACTGGGTTGCCGGCAAATAAGCGAAAGCACTACGCAATCACGCGCGGCACTCTCGAGTGTTTCCGAATCCTATAAAAGTGGCATTTTATGCACATCAGAGTTCTGAGTTTGGTGTTATTAATTATAATCGAATATTCGAATATTCGACTTCAGTATTCGAATATTCGAACGAATTTAATATTCGAATTATTCGAATATTCGAATATTCGAATGCAAGCCCTAGCTTAAACCTCACCACAACTGAGTCGTTTGTCATTAGTAGAGTAGGGAACAGTCGAAAATCTAAGGTTTAGTTGACGTTTTGCTTGAGGTTGATAAAAAGTTCGGTACTAGAATTAACACCCTGTACCGATACAATGCATTACGATACATTGCGATACGAAATATCGATACAGTCTGAAATATCGAACATCCCTATTTACGAGTGTTATTGGACGTAGCCTAGGAGGCTAGCCTGTTTGTGATCGGAGGATGCCCCTTAAGCTTAAGGGGAAAATATACAAAACGATCATCAGGCCTGTCGTATTGTATGGATCGGAGTGTTGGGCGACCAAAGCGACGGATGAAAGAAGAGTACATGTGACTGAGATGCGAATGTTGAGATGGATGTGTGAATGACGAAAATAGATAGGATATAGAATGTGTATGTCAGGGGAAGTTTGAAAGCAGCGCCAGTGACTGATAAGTTGAGGAGTAAAAGGTTAGCGTGGTATGGGCATGTCATGAGGAGGAATGATAGCCACGTTACACGGAGAGCGATGAATATGAATGTGGATGGATACACCGGCAGGGGTAAGCCTAAGAAAAGATGGATGGACTGTGTGAATGCAGATATGTATGTGAAAGGAGTGAGCACTGAGATGACGAGTGATAGAATGAAGTGGAAGAGGGAAACATGTTGTGCCGACCCCACCTAGTGGGATAAGGGATGATTGGACGTAGCCTAGGTGGCGGTGCGGGGCAAGGTCAAAACGTTATCTTTTGTCACATTCGGTCTCCTGTGGCAGAGCTACTTCTTACTCTCTCTGATTATAGTATCTGTCTCGTTGAATGTCTGCTCAGATTAATGAATTGAATACAATCTTCCTAGAATGTCTGTTTACTTGGAAGCAGTGTTGCCAATTTAGCGACTTTGTCGCTAGAAATTTATTTATTTATTTATTTATTTATTTATTTTCAGAAACAATTATAACACCGTAACAGTACATACCAAATCAGTGTTATAAGTAAATAAAACAGAAATTACAATACAATTTACAAAATATTCAAAGCGACTTAAAACCTGTGTGTTAGCGACCAAATATATTTAGCGACTTATCTAGCGACTTAGACTTCAACCTGCAGATTAAAACAGTTTTAGGGCAAGTAAGGAAATGTGGAAAGGACAAAAAGCCAACTTGAAAAAAATAATTAAAGATTGTTTATTTTTCATTTTATGTAAGGCTCGGCGCTAACGGGCCACCGACCACAGCCACCGTAACACCGGGGTGCCAGCGATAGCTACTTAGCACACTAGCACACTTTTCATAATTATATTTACCTATAAGATGTTTTTTTTTGTTGGTATTTTTTTTTTTGTGACATAATTTTTCTTCTGACAACCCTCCACCGTCCTGATTAGAATCAGTTTTAGTGACTTTATAGCTACTTTTCAGATTGAATCTAGCGACTCGGATTGATTAGAGTTGGCAACACTGCTTGGAAGCGTTCAAGCGTGTGAACGCGGTATTAAAGGTATTGAAAGATTGCGTTCTATTACCTACCTACTTTTATTGCTAAAGCCTACTAGTGAAAGACGAAAATGTGACTTAAACAAAATGTCTTCCGCAAATATACAGGAATCGTGTAAGGTTTTATATTATTTTATTTGTATTTTGGATTGTGAATTTGTGACCTTCTCTTGATAGATGAGAGTAATAAATCTATGAAAATTAATGAAAAAGTACCGAGCCGATGTTGACCCGTGACATGTAACGAACGAGTAACATCCGTACCAACCCATATTATAAATGTGAAAGTGTGTTTATTTGTTTGTTTATTTGTCCTGCTTTCACGTCAAAACAGAGCGACGGATTGACGTGATTTTTTGTGTGGAGATAGTTGAAGGGCTGGAGAGTGTCATAGGCTACTTTTAATCCGGGTACCACGTGAGCGAAGCCGCGGGCAGCTTCTAGTAGGTAATAATAATAATATTAACATGAATAAATACATAATATTATTTTATTCTAATGTCTAAACATTGATAAAACAAAAAAAAATCGAAAAATTTTCTTCTTAGTATCATCACTAAATTGACATTTTGAAGATGTTCCGGCCATAATAGCCTTGGCAGACTAATTTATACTGAAACGTAGGGTTAATATCTAACATCTGGCACTATTTTCAACTTAGTATCAGATGACGTAAATTAGGGGTCCGAATCGTCAGCTTTGAGTCAGTCTGCCAAGTACTTCCGGCCATACAGGAACTGGCAGACTAGATTTATCTGTCTCTACATATAAATTAGTAACTGCTGCCATAAGTCTGCCATTAGTATCAAATGACGTAAATTGACACGTTTTTTTTCACCGGAAGTAGCCCCTTTTTTTGTGCTTCCGGCCAAATCGGAGCCTATTGACTAATTGATCCAAGCTTAGCACCACTTTTTTGAGCGTGTGCCATGGAGCTTATCTTAGTATCAAGTGACGTTGGTTTTTTGCGGTCGGCTCTCGTACTACTACGAGTATAATTCACTTCCTAGGTTCGTTACAACAGCACAACACAACTCACGAACTTATGGAATTTGTGTTGTGTAAAGTAAAGACTGATAAGCTTTGTAATTTATTTAACGCCTACAGGATGTAGGTACTGTAGAAGATAGGAATCTGCAGTGAGTACAGTTAAATTTCAACACGTGAAATCTGTAACTATAGACATTACAACTATGATTACTGGAAATTACCTACTTAGTACATCATAATCTATCATGATTTGAAAAAGTGTTTAAAGATCAAAAAACTAATAAAATGTAAATGAGTGAGAGTAAGCATAATGCTACAAGCTGTGATGTGACGTACAATGAAGGTTTGTAAAGTACGATGATCCCCAATGCGCGGACAACAACCCCGGCAATTAGACAACGCATGCACTTGATTATACCGTGCTAATCTGACAATCGCTAAAAATACTGTATCGCCTCAGGGAGAATTCTGAGTTGGACCAATGTCGATCAGACTTTTGAAACTTGACTACACGTTACTAAGTATCACATACAAAAGAGAGGAGGCATAGAAGCCTGGAGGCGGGGAAAGTATACGTTCCGGTCCCATTGGCGCGGTCCCTGCACGAGGCCGGCACCGCGCCAGCCTTCCACTATATCGATGACGCTGGTGAGGTCATCTTCCTATACTCTACATATTTCACTATTTACAGACTTCAAAGAATCAAATTTATTTACTGCAACTGAGGTCATTGATTCAAATTCATGTCCGCAAAGTGGAGGTATATTCGAATGCACAGGCTGATATTTCAACCGTTCGTTTCTTGTTGTTTCGCAATCTACAATAACTACCATACCAATAAAACTCAAGCGATAAAAAATACTTTCTTGCTCAGTTATAAATTGAATCTAGCTTTTAAATTGCGACAACCATGCGATCTGGAGCAACCAGCTACGGACGACCTACATTGTCATCATCTTAATCAAAGAAAGCAGACAGACGTTCCTCAGTTTTATCAGCGAATGCTTTGCACATTACGTTGTACACTCGAGTTGGAGAAAGCGCTCGAAATAAAATCAGTACCTAGTCTTAGACAACATGCAAGGAATATTCGATTATGACATGGTTCATGCATGAACTATCCGCTCCGAAAAGTACAAGGAAAACATGGTTGAATAAATATTGAATTTCAAGATAAATCTAAAGATTCGAGAAACATAAGGCTTACAGCAATCAAAGTTAATTTATTGACAGTTTCGTAGTTGAAAACATTTAACTTTATGATTTCCTGATGCAAGTGAAAGTGGAGTTGTCGGTTGGACAGCTGCACGTGCAATAGGCCCTTTATGGAGATTGGGGCCTTGACATTCGCGAACTCGCAAAAGTCGCAAACCTACTTATCAAACTGTTCTGTTGTTCCTATCCGCAATATACAATACCACGTTCGCGATAACTTTAGCGTAACTAAGGATTACATTCTGATCGATTATTGTATGTTGAACGTTGTGCCTGTTTGTTGCAGTGTGGTGATTAGAATACATTGTTCTCTGAATGTAGATAACAGTAGTTTAATATCTCCGTTCTACGGATATTGTACAATTTCCACGAAGTTTAACGGGCAGAATTTTTGAAACCAATAATAATCTTGAAAAACGAATTACTTGCTAAATTCTAAAAGTTGGCAATTTTGAAATCATACAAGTTGTACTCAGACGAAAGAGATCAGAATATCTCTCCACCTCCGTATATAAGTGCTGCTGGTTCTGTGCAATGTTAGAAGTGGTGTAGAGATGGTAGTTGCTGTCCGAGCCAAGGAGGCAAGTTTCAGGCAGGTCGAGTGAGACGCCCTAAATTACGTTTCCGCATTAGCGCGCGCGACCACTCGCCACTCATCAGCAGCGCGTGCCAGCGCCGCCACTTTGTGGCGCTCGCAACTCGGATGTATCGTATCGAGCTTATTGCGATGCCAGCATGTACTCATCTATTACACAATTATGATGTCCACGCGAGATATAACAAAAAAACGACTAAATACTATTTTAATGAATATTATTCGTTCAGTTTAAACAAACAAATTATTAAAGACTTCAGAAATTACGATCGTTTCTTTAGAATAACATTTTGTGGTTAAAGTACTCTTTGAAGTTTCGAAAAGGACCCAACACCTAAGACAATACAACTAATGAATACAAACGATCATCGATGTGAGTGTGAATGTGAACGCAGTACGTGTTCAAATTGCTGATTATAAAGAAACTATTGTTAATTCTTTGTCGCTGACACAAAAATATTGCTGACTCGATAACGGAGGTACGAGTACCTACACATTATGAGTAACAGCCGATGACGCAGCGCTCGCTGCAGCAAATGTGCCGCTTCCAAGTGCTGTTGGCGAGGTAACTGTAGAATTGTTTTGTGTACTCGAGCTGTTAGAGCACGTTGCTTGGCAACATGCGGGCTAGCCTTTAGGTAAAATTGGAGCAGAACATTGAACTTCGGTTTCAATGAATGGTTTATCAATGCCGAGGACTTGATATTGGGAAAGATCAAGTCTCACAACAAGTGAAGTGGAGATGACAATATGCAACTCAAAGATGACAATAATAACAGCTCGTCTAGTCTGAGTATGATATAAAACAAAGAGGAAAATTGATTGTAAAGTAGGTTTATCAGATCTTTCTGGAGGAGTCAGTGAGAACAAAATTAAATGTTGTGGTTTCGGTTCGGTTTCGGTTTGGTGTCGGCTCTCAGTGGGCGGTGAGTGGTTTGAGCAATGCTCTACGAAACTGATAGCGCGATAGATACCAGTCACGAACACTTAGCAGATTGTTTGATTAGAGCCTCCGTACCTTGCAGGATACCTACAACTACCAGTTAGTAGCTAATTAGTGCTTTGCGGTCGGTTATATAATCAAATTACAAATGGAAATTACGATCGCATCGTATTCAAATTAAATGGTGTTTGATTAATAATGTTCATAAATAATGTATGCCAACGTGGTGAAATGGATATTAGAATTATTACTATTTTGGGGAACAGGGTGGAATAGTTCCCCAAAGGCAGAGTAGGTGGTTCTCTGCAACGGGTCGGCCCATCTGGCCCACTTACCCGTGGTCTTTCGACCAACAGTTGATGTCGGATAGTTGTATACAAGCTTCAACTCGGTAGAAACTCCGCTTGCGAGATCTAGGGAATTCCGATGTTATTCCGATGTTGCGTGTGATTCCGTTGCTCCTTTAGCCTGCAATCTGGTCTGAGGTCTGATACTGTCCAGCGTGTTCTTCTTTTTGCAGTAGAAGTTGCTTTGGAGTAGCTTGGAAGTTCGTTATCCTTAAGAAACTCAGATACGAGTCGTTGATGTCGAGCGTGGCGCCATCTGTAGTGCGTAGCATGTTTTCTGTAGTTCATCTAGCGACAGGTAGATGTCGCTACATCACTCCCTTTCCAGACCGAAGGTCGATATGATCTTGTCACCAGCATTGTACGTGTCCACGGTGAGTCGGGACGAAGCGGTGCATCGGTGCGTCTACGGTGAGTCGAGACGTGTCCACGGTGAGTCGGGACGAAGCGATGCGTCGGATGCGTCTGCGGTGAGTCGAGACGATGTCTGTCCACGGTGAGTCGGGACGGAGAGGTGCGTCGGGTGCGTCTACGGTGAGTCGAGACGTGTCCACAGTGAGTCGGGACGACGCGGTGCGCCGAGTGCGTCTACGGTGAGTCGAGACGTGTCCACGGTGAGTCGGGACGATTCGGCGTGCGGTGCAGTGCTCTGGGTGATGTCCACGGTGAGTCGGGATGAGATACCCAGACGATGCTGCGGTTGAGATATCTCCACGAAGCGTATCGAAGAGCGGAGAGCCTGCAGAACCAGGAAGTCGGGGCGGCTTGCGATGGAACTGCGGAGGCTGGAGGCTGAAGATTGCTGGTGTGGTGAGAAGCTGCTGGTCCGGAAGGCATGCTTGAGGAGAGAGAGAGAGAGAGAGACGAAGGTTGATGATTCGCCACTGATGATGATGATGATGGCGCTGTAGGTGCTGCGTGTTGAGGGTCCCAGTCGTCGGGTTTCGGCAGGAGTCGTCCGAGGTAGTCGACGGCTGGATCACGTCGGGGTCACCAGTTTGGGGAACAGGGTGGAATAGTTCCCCAAAGGCAGAGTAGGTGGTTCTCTGCAACGGGTCGGCCCATCTGGCCCACTTACCCGTGGTCTTTCGACCAACAGTTGATGTCGGATAGTTGTATACAAGCTTCAACTCGGTAGAAACTCCGCTTGCGAGATCTAGGGAATTCCGATGTTATTCCGATGTTGCGTGTGATTCCGTTGCTCCTTTAGCCTGCAATCTGGTCTGAGGTCTGATACTGTCCAGCGTGTTCTTCTTTTTGCAGTAGAAGTTGCTTTGGAGTAGCTTGGAAGTTCGTTATCCTTAAGAAACTCAGATACGAGTCGTTGATGTCGAGCGTGGCGCCATCTGTAGTGCGTAGCATGTTTTCTGTAGTTCATCTAGCGACAGGTAGATGTCGCTACACTATTATGACGGAATTAATAACGATGTTGGAGAGGAACCTAAGAATGGAGAAGCACATAAGAAGGCTAAAACAGTAACAAGCTAATAGAAGGTGGAAGAACAGAACATTTTAGACACAATTATCTCTCTATCAAAAAGTGGATTATATTGTTTTCTTAGTCAAACTAGAAAATAGTACATTAAGTACTTTTTATAACCGGAAACTCAGCAACCACCGCAGAGCAGACTCATAAATTAAATTGGTTCTGTTAATTACATTAAAGATACTAATTTACATTAATATTAATGGTTGATTTGAAAGTTTTCGCATGCTGTCAGTATTCTAGCTTAGGTAATGAAGAAAGCGACGATTCATTTTATTTTAGGTGACATTTATTTTACTGATACATTTTGATAATTTATCACGCAACAAGCAACATTAGAGATAAAACATTTTTATCTGTGCTAGTAGAGTAGAAATCGAGAAAAGAGATCCCAATCATGGAGGAGTAGCAGAGAATCAAAGGATATCGGTCACGAAGCTCAGCTTCATTAAGAGTTCAGAGAGAAACTAGAGCATGCTCATTGGCCGATTACGCAGCATTTTAGTTACATTTCCGGTACAAATTACCATCGACCAATGCAATGGGAATGAAACCATAGAGGCTCAGCAACAATACGTTAAGGTCGTGCGCACACAGGTGCGGCCACTATCAGTGACTCACTCCAGTCTGTAGTGACGATAACATTACAACTAAGATAAAAATTCAATAAGGGAGATTCATCTGTGTATAATTCAGGGCTCTAATGAATTACTCAATACTAGAACGGTATCACGTGACTCTCATGATAATAGTAACTTCTAGTATTGAGAAGACAGTCAACGATAGACTTCCATAATGACGCATAGCTTGGTTCAAAGTGCTTAGCGGAAATCTAAGAAATGTTGGGTAGGTAAGTTATTGAGTAACGTAAACGCAACTAAAGTCGATCAAAGCAATGACAGAGTACAATAAACTAAGATATGACAAGGAAAGTTTCTCCCGGCCGTAATTATAGGCATTACATTTACGAGCCTCGAACCAAATAGGTAACAATAAGGGTAACATTGAGTTTTATTGTAAAATGCAAGGTGCAGTAAATCTGCTTTCGTTTCAGTTTCGACATTGTGTGTTACTTTTACGGCAGAAATGAGGTGACGGTGATTGTGATTGTTTCGCAATGTTCACCTTCCTGACGATTAGTACAGTTGGGCCGACGGATCTCGGCGATCGTGAAGTTAGGCTTTTCGCTGCGCAGTAGAACATTTTATATGAAAAAGTTGCACTGCGCATCGAAACGGCTAACTTCACGTACGCCGGGATCCGTTGGCCGTACAGTAGTTAGGTACTGTAATAATAAGAGATCATATTGTGCTCAATATTCAAATAACGTTTATTAATAAAAAAAGGAATTGAAGAGAGAAAACAAAATAAGATACTTACCAGATAAAATGATGCAGGTCAGGTGTGATCATCATTCTATCATAGTCACTATTTCATGGTGGTAGGTGATTATAATTTACAAACCATCGATTACTATTCATTTACATAGATACCTTGCTTCATTTTAAATAAGTTAGTTATGACGAAATGTGGTATGTATGCATTCCATGCAAAATGCAATTACATTCTCACAACATTCCAGCAAACAAGCTAGTTCGCTGGTTACCTACGTAGGATTAGCCACGTGAAGTAGACGCTAGTTGCGAGTATCTCGGTTCAAGATAAGGATAAGGACATTAATCATAATTAAAAACGGGTCAAATTGAAGCATTAATTAAGCAGATGAGATCGATGTGGCGAGACACAGACGTGAGGTTCAGCTTAGTTGAGTCAACCTGCCCTAAAATGATTTTTTTTACCACGTTAACGCGCTCGCGAGGTGTTTTTTATCTGCTAATTCATCAGTATTTTACACATGTATGTACGCACTTTCTTAAATTGTCGGAATAAACTTATGTATTCAAGAAACAGTCAGGGGTCAGGCGGTGACCCTGCGCTGTGCTAGAGCTCACACTGATACGACATCGTGTTTTAATTTAACACGCTGAAAACAATACTGAAAATCTTGTAAGCGTGTCGTGGACTAAATTATTTTGTCCATGGTATGGCTGCGCTGCCACCCGATTACTTACAGGGTAAAAGTCACTATATACTAGCAGTATACGGGTTTTTGTTGTTCGTTTGATATGTGAGTCACTTGACCAATTTCCTGTTTATTCAGTCTAGCTAGAGTGCTAGACGCTTACATAGGGACATTCGGTTCAAAGTCACAAATACATTTTAGGCAATACCGATGACATCGATCGACATGATTGTGTCGGTTCGTTCGTTCGTATTGCGCTGGTAGCTAACTCGTAGGTAAGTAGAGTTAGCAAAACACAAAATAGGCAAACTTTTTTTACGAGAACTTAACATTCGCACTGGTACCTATGCAGTACTTTGACCGCAGAATAGCGAGCAGTGCAGTGTGTGTGGAGCTCTACGCTGGCGCAGGGGCGTCCGTCGCGCTGCGTACGACCGACCGACGACGGACGGGCCTCGCCGTCACTTTCGCCGACAATGGCGCATTGATTGCTTCCTCGCTATTGTGCTGCTCTAATTATCTGATTACTGATTACTGTTAAAAACACCTAATTCCAGGGGGAATTAGGCGCATAATCTACCGAATTGTAGGTAACTTAACGTAGGTGCTTTTTAGTGTTCATCTCCTTTCTGCTAGCCGTAGGTACCCTTCTATATTTGAAGTAAATGATGTCAATCTAATCTAGTTGTCCTAATCTACCTCATCTTATTACAACTCGCACTCGCAATCACCAAGGGCCGGCCTCGCAGTTTTATCAAAGAATACACAATACGCATCTTAGAGAACTCCGAATAGGTAACAAGGAAGTCCGCAAAACAAGCAATGAAGTCAGACATCACGATTTAATTCTAATTATAGTGATGCTATAACAGCTAATAGTAACTGCTAGTTCTTGGTTATCAGTATGATAAGCTTGCTTATTTAGGTCAATATCTAGAGATAAGGTGAGCGCCGCGCGCCACGTCTGCGCCGAGCTTGAATCACTCCCGATTCACTTTCTAGGAAAGTAAACGCTGCTCCATCATTTTAAGTGACAAATAAGGTTTACTTCTAAAGCTAAATATCATTCAAGTTTAAAATAAACAAGTTGAAATCTCCTTGAAATCAGAGATAACAGAGAAAAGAAGGGATAAGACTCATAATAAAATTAATTCAGCAATGCACTGTAATCACAATCCACTAACAGATTGATGTCATAGTTTTACTGAAGTGAAACATTGTGAATATCATTTAGTTTAGTACATAATAGACTGGGCTATAATATTTCTTCTTTGGCCTTGTGCAGTGATAAATGGCACTCCCCACTTGTAAGTTGCAATGTTGATTATAGCACTTGGATGATACCTATCACAGACGCCATATCTTTCACAAAATGATTGAACAAAATTGTACCAACAGCTTAGTAGGTATCAGATATCATTTGATAAAAATGTGTGAACTATGCTCTGTAGTAGTGGAAGTAGTGGAGTTTGATCATACGACATCACTTAAATTAATCCAAATATTCATAACACAAAATTTTGTAGTACAAACCCCCTGAGGGATGGTTTTGTTTAAGGATGTTTGGTTTGTGTTTGTTTGCCTTATAACCAAACCCAATACATCTGAATAAAGATATTATGATACTCTTCCAAACTGTTCTCAATATAATAATAGCACTTACCCTTTATTAAAGGCTCGCTGACAATGTTGACATCCTCCTGCGGGATCATGTCCATGAGGCGAGCGATGTCGGTGGCCAGCATCTGGTCCACCACCTCCAGCAGCTTGGGCTTCAAGGGGTGGAACTTTGTGAAGTCATGATTCGCTAACGTCTCCTGCATCTTCTTGATATCTGGGAAATCTCCAGGAGAGATCTGCATCTCTCTCTGTATTCTGTCGTAGACCTGACCGAGGTTCTTTATCAGATCCTTCTTCTTGCCGTCCTTGCCGAACACGGAGGGCATCTCTTTCCTCAGTTCGCTGACGATGTAGGCGTGAACCTTGGCGAGGCGCGCCCTCTTGATCAGGTCGTTGAGTTTCCGCAGCGCGGCGTTCCTCGGCAGCGACTGCATGTCCCGGAAGAGGTCCTGCTCCTCGTCCTCGAAGAGGCGCCGGTTGACGTCGTAGCGCAGCGGCTGGTCCCAGAAGGAGCCGATGTAGACGCGCGCCACCTCGGGCGTCTGCAGCACCTTGCCGAGGGACCACATGAGCGCGCCGTACACCCGCATCAGCTGCTGGTGGTCGATCATGTCGGCCTTGTTCAGCACGATGCGGATCTTGTCGTCGTGTCCGCGCAGCGCCTCGATGCTGCGCCGGAACTCGTCGGATATGTCCAGCTTGTGCGCGTCGAACAGCAGGATGATGCGGTCGACGCGCTCCGCGAACCACTCGAGCACGCCCGTGAAGTCGTACCCGCGGTCCACGCGCTGCTTCTCGCCGGACAGGATGCCGGGCGTGTCCACGATCGAGATGCCGCGCAGCACGGGCGACGCCACCGTCGAGCACTGGAACCTGTTCAGGAAGGCGTTTCCGAACTTGCTGAGAGGTCGGAACTGTTTTTTAGGGTCGACCACGAGCGCGTTACCGGGGATTACGCCCTCTTTCTCGTCGAACATGACCGCTATGAATCTGTCCGTGGTGGGCTCCGGGCCGATACGGATCCCCGGGAAGTCCCGCTCGAGGAGGTACTTGATGAAGGTGGTCTTGCCGGTGGAGTACTGGCCCACCAGGAGGATCATGGGCTTGGCGTCGAAGTCCGGCTCCTCGAGCTGCGGCGAGTGGAAGTCGTGGAACTGATAGTGCTGTTCGAGAGGCAGCAGTTTCGTCCTGTAGATCCTTTTGAGCCCTTCCACGACATTTTCGATACTTTCGGTTTTTTCACCTTCCTTCTTCAGCCAGCTGAACATCTTGGCGGTGCCGGGGACACTTTGATATTTATATTTGAATTGCACGGACACTAACTCGCGCACTGAATCACTTTTTAAAACTATTTTCTAAACAAATTTAGCGTGACCACCACGATCATCCTCGCGATCCCTTAAAAATGAATGAAACGAAAAATGACGAAATGAAAATGCGAATTAAATGTCAAATGACGTGTGTGAAGGCAGTGTTGCCAACCCAAATTTTTGAAAATTGGTAGATGAGTGGCCAAAAATTGGTAGAAGTAGGTAGAATGTGAAATGAAAAATAGGTAGATCTACCACCCTAATTCAGGAGATTTTTATAGAATAAAATTTTTATTATTTAAGTTTATCCGTAGGTAATTTAATTTACAAGTTTCAAATGTATGATCTAGGTTGCCCGCTTTTTGATAAAAATCTTTTATAAGTGTGGAATCCCTTGCTAGAGTGTCTATGCCATAGATGTAATTTTTTTACTTGTATGCGTCAAATTCAAAACTTCAAATTCAAATAGGTTCAATCAAACTTAGAAAACAGTCAAGAATGGTATCTTATCCATTAATAGTGTCTATAGTTTTAAATCAAAACACAACGCACGCTACCCACGAAAGCTCTGCAACAAGGAAAAGCTTCTTCTTCTTCTTTTCATTGATGACAACCCTCTGAATGAACGAAAATGTAGTGTCAGCTAAACAGCTAACACTTTTTTCAATTGGCAGGTTACAGGCAGGCTAAACATTACTACTAACTACCAATAGGACCGTACCGCAATGGCATTTCACATGAAAGAAACGTTCATCAATGTGATTCCGTAAGATTTAGAAAAGTAGGTAGATTCTAGGCTTGTGGTGGTAGATAGGTAGACTCGAGGCAAAGTAGGTAGATCTACCTACAAGTTGGTAGATATGGCAACGCTGTGTGAAGGTGACGCTGACGTTTGAAATACATGATTTGTGACATAATCGTAATCTACATGGATGTTGCCAACCAAAAATCCAAACCTTGCTTTTTTAAATGCCTGTAGATGTATTTAAATAAAATGTAATGAAATATAGAGGTGTATCCGTTTAATATTTGTTTAATTTTAGGATATACAAAATTACAAATATTAATATTATATTTACTATTAGCCATAAAAAAAACAATTGGTAAAAAAAGTCAAAAGTGTGTGTCGATGTCGATGTGATTGATTCGTTTCGTTCGTTTCGTTCTTCGAGCTTATCTTCGTTCGATGCGTGCGACGACGGTGCGCGGTGTTGCCAATTTAGCGACTTTGTCGCTAGAAATAGCGACTTTTACCCTAGTGTTAGTGACTTATAATCAGTTAACGACAAAATATATTAGCGACTTATCTAGTGACTTTTGGACTTCAACCTGCAAATCAAAACAGTTCTAGAAAGGTAGAAAAGGCATAAGTCAACTTGAAAAAAAAATTAAAGATGGAGAATTTTCAATTCATTAGAAGAATAGACTGCAGTTGTAACTTGTAATTAAGTTAACTTACTTAGTACCTACTCTATAAGATCTTGTTTAGAACAACAAGCTGTCAAACGTAAGGTTTTTTGTACCACCATCAAAATATTGTTATTTTTACACGACACTTCCCTCTCCCCTTCCCCCCCCCCCCCCCCCTCGCTCATGGTTAGAATCAGTTATCGACTTTCTAGCGACTTTTCAGATTCAATCTAGCGACTTCGATTTATTGGAGTTGGCAACACTGACGGTGCGATGCAAATTGCTTGCAATGCATGGATGTAGGGATGTTCGATATTTCGGATTGTATCGATATTTCGTATCGCAATATATCGTAACGCATTGTATCGATACGCGTATCGATACAGGGCATTTGATACGATATATCGTATCGATACAGTATCGAATCAAGACAAAGTATGCAGGTACTTTAATAATTTAAAAAATATATTTTAGTTTAATAATACACTATATGGGAGCACTATTACGAAAATGTGCATAGTTATAACTGTCAAAAAAGGTGATTTGTGATATCACACTAATATTAAAAAAAGCGAAAGTTTGGATGTATGTTTGTTCCCCTAAAACTCGACAACCACTGAACCGATTTGCCTGAAATTTAAACATAGATAGATCATGACCGGAAATAGGACCTATGCCACCTTTTAACCGGGTAACTTGCAAGTCAAAACTATTCGTTATCAAAATAATTTGATACGATACTTTCGATCCGATACACCTTGCATGTGTTGTATCGATACGCCGTATCGTATGCCATTGTATCGATACAAATATCGGGTGTATCGTATGCCATTGTATCGATACATGAAAATATCGTACGTATCGTATCGAACATCCCTACATGGATGGAGGGATTGTGTTGTTGTGGTTGTGTTTTTCATTTGTAATTTAATTTGAAGGAGGAAGGCGTAGTTATTCACTATGACTATATTCCATGATGAGGTAGAGATCGAAGACTTCGAATACGATGAGGATGACGAGATGTACTACTATCCGTGCCCTTGCGGAGACCGATTTCAGATCAGCAAGGTTAGGACATTCAAATTAGTTTGTCTGATTCACATGTTCTCGAAGTTCAATGATCGTGTGCTTCCAGGAGGAGTTGATGGCGGGTGAGGAAGTGGCTACCTGCCCGAGCTGTTCCCTTGTTGTCAAAGTTATCTATGATTTGGTAAGTTAATTATTGTCTCAGTTTGAATGTATCGTAAGAAGCACCTAATGCGTACTAAAGCTAAACAACACGTTACAGGAAAAATTCAAAGCTGAATCTGAGGAGATGGTAAAAGAGGATGGCGATAAAGAAGCTGTGAAGGCATAGCGCTTCCTCGGACCTTGACTGCTCACGTAGCCGGTGCTACCGCTCATCAACAAAAAGATGAACCTAGAAGAGATATCTTCTGGAGTGTGGTTATGAACCAAGTTCTTATGCTGTGATTTATTTATAATAGTGTTTGTAAATTAATCTTAGATAAAGATTCTTTACAAACTGCATCAGGGAAACACACTTCATTTATTGTTATTCCTGTTTAGGGATCCTCGAGGGCACTTAAACGAGCTAGAGCTCGCAGTGCCACAGATAGAATTGAAACCAAAATTAAATTGCAAGTGATCTATATTACACTCCATAAAAAACTTGATAAACACATTGTTAAGTTATTCTAAAATGTCTATGATCAATAATTTTATCTAAAACAATTTTAAATAAAGATTTTTAGATTCAACTAAATGTTTGACTAGCTAGTACAAAAGAACTATTCTGTGTACATACATTACACGTCCACAATACAACAATATTGTCATTTTACAATCAACAATACAAACAAGTTTATAGTTTTGACTTTATGGTCAGATAGGATAAAATATTCAACAAATAAAAAACTATCTTGAAGGCAACAAAGTTTCATATAAATCAGACCAGCTGTTATATTATTATAGCTGTTATAAATCAGTTAAGCAGCATGTCAGTAACCAATACAATAAACAACTAATAAAGTAGATCCAATACAGGCGTTGATGAAAATGAGTTATTTAATCTACAGAGAACAGACAGACAAAATTCAAGTTGAAATATTTATAAGGACTGTATCCATATAATAGAGATGGAGAGAGCAACACAATACTACTAGGTAATTATAAAGAGATTACAATTAGAGCACAAGGCTCCGGCGGCTGAGATGGAAGGATAACTATTGAGCTAAACATTAAGCTAATTATTGTGCCTAAATAATCTAAACATTTTATTGGAATTGATACAAAAATACTTACACACTAGCTAAGCACAAAAGCAATATAATACTGGAATGAATCATACACAGCTACAACTCTTTAATTTAACAAATAATATTTATAAAAATAATTTAGTCAATAAGCTTCGAAGGAACAGCTAGCTAGGGTTATTAAAATAAAGTATTCTTAAAAAACTATCTCTACTGGCAACCCTGAACACACGATAGCTCCTCCCATTCGCACAGATTGTGTATTTACAGTAAATTAAGTGCTTATTTACAATACTCAGACAAAAACGCGTGTTTAAATCAACCAGTCTATATCCAATGATGATTGATGGAAAATTGAGGCACCTAGACTAGGTCCTAGACTGTAGTAAGGCTAACGGCGTAATCTTATGGCGCTATTGTGTCAAATACGTCAAATGTGCTGAAAATGCTTATTTTACACAAATTCAAATTCATAATCTTTGAATGACCCAAACTTAGGCCTCTAAATAATCGAAAGATTCATGTTGCAAGTAAATTGCTTTGTCTAATTTACATTATAATCACTTAAATACAGAGCCTGAGCGTGAACATTATTTATAAATATCCCACATTACTAGAATAAATTACTGAACAGACAATACAATTTGGATGCCATACTATATGGCAGGTATCACTGATCCAGCTATGTTATAAGTACCTATATCAACAAAACAAACCACCAATTTGCAATTTTACTTTCGTGATACATGGCTCCATGAGATGAGCTAGAGGTTATATTCACTGTAGACCCGTCGGCCATCGCTCACACAAACAAGTTCTCTTTTTTGTTGCGCGTATCTGTTTTGCTGCTTATGAAATAACACCATAGTGTTGTTCTTTCACTCACACCTTAACAATCAAGAAGTTCAGATAATCAATGTGGCTGTCCTGTTATATGTACGTTCAAGTGATCACCGACCAGAGCAGACCGACCATTCTAAAGCTGAACATAAATTGGTATGTAGAACAACTTCAAACTTTGCCACTTGATATCTAAAGCAGTAGTTCCCAGCGAATATCGGATGGGTCCTGGAAAATAGGACAACAGATCGACCGACCAGGCCAATTCCATACAATGAATTGGATCTGTAACCCATTTCAAGATCATCCACCAAAAGCAAATGAAGAACTCATTGATCTGTCATCATGATAGTGATTATGCCCCTTTCTCCTTCATGAAAACCAAGAGGCGAGTCCCGAATGGAACTTTTGCTAGGCGAGTCGCGGTCCTGTCAACTTCGGGAACCCAAAGTATGGTATACGGTCGGAACGTTTCGGTACACTGATCAAATCATAGGGTGCATTTCGTGGATCGAGGCGGGCGTCGGTCGGGGCGCTCGGGACGTGCGTTAGGAGTCGGCGGCGGGGGGCTGCGGGGCGGGGGGCGCCTCCGCCAGCGGGAGGGGCAGCTCGGGCAGCGCGGGGGGCGGGGGCAGGGGGCGAGGGGGGGCGGCGGGAGGGGGGGCGTGCGACACCGGGATGTTGAAGTGACGCACGGCCGCCTCCAGCGCTACATTGTTGCCGCTGAAGTACGCCGACACCGCGTTGTGGAACAGAAGGAGCTGCTTGTTCATCACCTTTATCTGTGAAGACAACACTCAGCTTTATAATAGGACAAAGATCTGAGAATTACAATACTGATGATCTCATATGAACCACAAAATTTTGGAAATACGTTGTATTTGAATTCATCATTCAATTCACCACTCATGTTTGACTTATACAAACAATGTTGGGTCCACAATCTACTTGTATGTTTAACTAACCAATACTAGTAGTTCGCCCCGAACTGAGATCTCGCGCACCGTAGATGGCCAATATTTGGACTTTCTTCTGACTACCCCTATAATTTCAAGTGCTACTACTGCCGGGTATGCCTATTGCGCTAGCTCTTCATGGTAAAAAATACTAGCATGCATGCAATACATAATGTCGTGTCTAATTTTTCATTTATTTCATATTTATGAATTCTCGTCGTATTTTTAAAAGTATACGTCCTAGAATAAAAATAATAACTATTTTAGAATGTACAAATAAAGACCTTTCATTTGACACCGCACTCAATATATTTGTTTACTTAACTTTTTTTACCCCAATTATTTTCATTTTTTATCAAAAATTTTTTTATCATGAAAATAAATCAAGTAGCATCTAAAATCATTGCAAACCAAACCGCAACGATGCCACTCTCTTTTTAAGACCGACCAGTCAATGAGCTACGAAGACATCGAAACTCTATGAAACGGGAGCTCTTGCAGCTCTGGTTTCGTAGTTTTTGGTCTTTGGTCGTATTTCAAAAACTATACATCCTAGATTAAAAATAAAAACCATTTTGGAATGTACAAAATAAGCCCTTTCGTATGACACCCCACTCAATATATTTGTGTAACTTTCATAATTTTTTACCCCCTTGGGAACCCAATATCTTCACAACCCCTTCATCGATTAAGCTCATATGCTCCACCGTAAATTTCCTTACCACAACCTATTGACCTACCAAGTTTCATGCAGATTGGATGAACGGTTCGACAGTTATGCTCGAACAACAATTCGTGAAACATACAAACATACAAACATACAAAGCAAAATCGCCCAACTTACCACTAAGATCTTCGCTCGCTTCGCTCGCTCGATCGATTATATTTTACTACTACTACTGCTATGCTAGACTCAAATATTGGACTCGCAACATAATAATATAGAGAATCTAAGCTTTACAGTTATTTCAAAACAATTTTCACCATTTGTAAGGTAACCCGGGCGCAGTCAGGACTGGCCTATGGCGTGATAACGTTATGACGCGGGTATGGTATTCAGTACCTACCCTGTTCTGATGCAGCAGTTGCAGTTTGACGGCGCAGTCGTTCCGCAGCCGCTCGTACTGCTTCCACAGCCGCTCCGTGTCGGCGGCGAGCGCCTCGCGCCCCGCCCCCCCGCCTGCCCCCGCCGCCCCCACCCCCGCCCCCGCCCCTCCAGCCTCCAGCTCGCTGCGGTACGCGTCGTACTCCACTCTACAACACACAACACTTCAGTATCCAACACTCCTTTTTAGATCAAAAGCTGGCTTCGTTTTCTTCTGTTCAGTTTGTGCGTGTAGCAAAGCGAAAAAGCGCGACTTGATAAATCAATTGTTTTTTTAAGACCTGCCTTTATGAATGCCGTTGCGAGTAGGTTGGTGTCATGTGTTAGGCGCCAGCCAATTTTAGGAGGCGCCTTATGTTATAATCTTTTGCCTGGCATTGTGAGTGTTAGTGTCAGTGTTAGTGTGATTGTGAGTTACCTGGTGGTGTGAGTGTTGTTACCTGGCCGCCTCGTACTGTCGTATGGTGAGCAGCGTGTCCTCTATTGTCTTGTAGGTGAGCGTGGCGAGCGCGGCGTTGAAGAACTGCAGCGCGCTGACCAACGTCTCTCCGTTGCGCGTCAGCGCGCGCTGAGTGTCCGCGTTGTATAGAAACCTGCGACAACACCCGCTACACTCACTCAAACTCAAATGCATCTATTCAATAGGATCATAATGTATCACTTTCAATCGTCTTAAGAGATAGGTGACTGATGCCCGAATACTAAAACTACACTAAAACACTACTCTCTCACACTACTCTAACTCTTCAGAATCTCATCAAAAACGACGTTAATGTCGACGATAAGCACCACTTAAACTAAGTAGCGCTTCAGTATTGGGGTGTTAATCACATGCTTTGATTTCTGATACTATGCTATTCAGATGTTTATCTTGAGCTTTAGCTCAAGCAAGTAAGGCTGTATGAACAGACAGAACGCTGGTAAAGTTTAACCGAATTTGGATGAAATTTGGAAATAATTTAGTAGATTATGTTAAGTGAGCAGAGAGGTCAGTCATCGATACTATGTTTGTATCAATAGCCGCCAATAGTCAGGTTTCAGATGTAGGCATATCGGTGGGTAAATCGTCAAGCAGAGGTAGGTGCTAGGTAGATGTGAGTAGTTACTGGTCGCGCAGCTCGGGCGACTTCTGCGCGAGGTCGGCGAAGGCTTCGCCCAGCGCACGCTGCGTGGCGAGCGCGGCGCTCAGCTGCGCGGCCAGCGCGCCGCTCAGCCGCAGCACGGCGCCGTACTTGCGCTGAGTCTCGCGCACCGCGCTGATCTGCGCCTCCAGCTCTGCAATACACACGCTCATCGCTCACTAACCGATTCCCAGAGCCGGGTTTGGCATAACCGGCGCCCTGCGCGACATTTTTACGAATGTACTATGATGCTCATGTTTATAAAAAATTGTTGAATATACATTAAATCTTCTTTACACATTTTAAATGAATCTTTATAAATCAGAGGCATAGAAAATATGTTTAAATGCCTTTTGTCTTGTTACCAGCAGAGCTAAAAAGGTTGCTATTGCAGAATCGCATTAAAGGAATTGAACTATTGCCATCTCTTTTCATTGACTGAGAGTGAAGAAAAGGTTATTTGACACCGGTGGTGGGATTGTCTTGCGTTTCCGCATAAGCCTCCCCTAAAGCCTGCCATGATCTCCTGTCTTGGGTTATCCTACTCCAAGTTGCCCCGGCCATTTGCCGGATATTGTCTTCCCATCTTATGCGCGGTCTCCCTTTCTTCCTTTTATTTTGTCTTGGACACCATTCAGTTACGTCTTTCGCCCATTTTTCTCTCTTACAACAGCATTATAGTTCATTTCAAATTGTGATTCAGGTTTAGCGACCTTTTTAGGTCCGCTGAGCAATGTAGATAGAATCTCATCACTACAATAGGTTGGACAGAGCACTCACCCGTGTCAACAGTCCGTGAGCTCTTCCCGAGCTTCTCATAGAGGATCTGCTTGGTGCACTTGTAGGTGGAGACTCCCCAGCTGCGGATCGTCTCCAGCTTGGAGCCGTTGGAGCGTAGGAGCGTGCTCGGGCCGCCCGTGCCGTTCTGTGACTCTGATGCTGGAAACAGTCACATTTCTATTCAACACTGAGTTCATTGTTTCAGTGACATGAATAAACATTATTTAACACACGGGAACATTAAAATTTAAACATTATTTAAGACTTGAATAAAGTACCTCAGAAGTACAGTTGTCGCAATAGATCTAGACATTCGTGAAGTTAGGCTTTTCTCTGCGCAGTAGAAAATTTTATTTGAGAAAGTTGCACTGCACATTGAAACAGCTAACTTCATTAATCTGTTGTAAGAAGTGTAAGACGGTTTGGGACAATGGACTTAGCGTACAACTGTTCTGAAGTGAACACTAAAAGGTTTAAGTTGTTAGAAACTGGCATTGTGTAGTACAAGTTGTTTGCAAGTGAATATTAAACAGCAAAAAGCGTTATTATTGAATAACATTAGGATCACATGTATCACTTTGAATTTTCTGCTGTTTCTATAACCCATAGCTAAGTGTTCTTAATAGACATCTACAGTTGTATCTGTTCCATTTTAATAAAGTCTATGACTCAAATCAATTAACACTGATTGACCGTACCTACATTCCAGATGTAGGTATTTGGTCCACGGTGATGAATGATAGGTACTGGGTATAGAGCATGGTGACTGACCGTACGTGGGCGGGAAGGGCATGGAGCGCGAGGTGGGGAAGTTGGGCTCCGTGCCCGACGTGATGGAGTCCGACGACTCGCGGATCGGCGGCGTGTCTTTCAGCATCTCGTGGATACTCCGCTCCGATTGCCTGCTCGACACCACGCACAATCATAAATATTTCCCACTGTCCCATACTACACAGCAATGAAAAGCTTCTGTACTATTGAAGACGCTTTCGGCTAAACTTTATAGATTTTCTGGTGATTCACGACAAACGACTTACCATTTGGACATGTTGTCGGTGAAGGAAGTTCACAGTATCGACACGAAATCACAGCTTTATAATTCCAGTTCTTTTTATATAGATAATTTAGACATTTTAGTGATTTTAGCTACGAATTATTATTTATCCAAAAAATCGACGGCTTTGACGCTCGCTTTCATCGGTTTCGAGCTTTTTTCTTTTCTTTCGACATTTTGATTTGACAATTCCTTGACAAAGACAAGCGTTAAAAAATCAATCAATGTCAAAATAAGATGTCTAAAATATTTTGTCATTGTCAGTTGTCAATGTCAGGCAGCTAAATTGTAGTTTGTTGCCTTTAAAAAAAAATCTTTCATTCAGAAAATTGAAAAACCGGAAGTACTATGTATTTCTCATTGTTTTAACTTGATTTCTTAATTTTCTGCTAAAACCTACTACTACCTACTACTGTATCTATTACAGTAAATATGCGTCCTGTTCGCCTGTAATTGGCACATGTATTAGTTTAGTTCCCATCCCTGCTATAGATCTAGTTTTAGAAAAAGTTTGATACATAGTGCTGTTGTGCGATCCTTTTAATAAATAAATAATCGGCATCGGAGGTGGTAGCTGGTAGGTTGCTGGCTGATAGGTTGCTGGCTGGTAGGTAAAGGTATAATCAATAAAACAAAGTTTTCTAGTGTTTATAAATATTTTTATTTTGTACATAAACTTAGATCGGTGCATTACTTTGTAGTAGGTAGGTAAGTAGGTAAGTAGGGTGGGTTGTCCAGCAATGAACCAGGTAAAATTCAAATGTCCATATCTTTTACATTTTTTGACTTACGGATCTAAGATTTGGCGTGAAGTAAGGTGATTAATCTGGCTAAGATTGTGCATTATTAGTTTATTCATATAATATTTAGATTTCTTAGAAATACAGATTTAGCAAAAAATGAGAATTGGTTCATTGCGTAACACGGGTGGTACGCATTGAACCAGACCGAATTCTGCAATGAACCACCTATTTACCAAGAGAAAGGGCAATGTTTTTACTTTATTATTAATACCTATCAGCAAAATTATTACTAACTATGAAATATAAGCCGTTAGAGGTACTGTTAATTATATTTAGGCTTGAGTATTTTAGTCTTGATAAAATCTATGTATTGACATCAAGCAATATGGTTTTTTTTATCATAATACTAATTATAAGAAGGTTATCATACAAATCTAGTTGTAATAAGTGGTGGTTTAGTTTTTCAACGTTTAAGAATGGTAGGTGCAGCTCGGACTGGGAAAATGTATGTGAGTACCATGGTTCAATGCAGGACACTATGTCATGGCTCATTGCTGGACACACCCCATTGACAAAACAAACCTCAGAATTTCACCTGGTAAATGATGATACAGCATACTAACTATAGTGTAATTTACAACGTTATGTATGTGTTATCATACGTAACAGGCAAAAAAAACTGTAGGTAACACCCAAAAAATGTAGAAAAAGAATGAAATCAACACAAAAAACTGACTTTTATGATACATTTTTATAAATTCGATCACTGGGCGTACGTCTTAAGCTTGCGCTGCTTGTAATTTGGGGAGAGAGTGAGGGATGCGTATGCGTTCCTGTTGGCAGTAATCGTAAAGAACGGCAATGTCACATTTTTGAAATATAGCGGTGGCTCATTGCATCTGCCTGGTTCACAGGTGGACAACCCACCCTACCTACATATGTAGTACCTACCTACCTAGGTACCTAACTCATCCTGTCTGTAGGTACCTAAGTACCTACTTATGTATGTAGGTACCTACCTACTAAATAAAATAGGTAGTAAGTAGGTAGGCGCTACCTAGGTATAAAAAATATCTAACGGTTTAGATTAGAAGGTGCACTCTTCGAAAGTAGGTAGGTACAATTTAGGTATAATGTACAAGGGCACAAGGTAGGTACCTACCTAGGTTTAATACCTAGGTACCTGCCACTTTTTACTTAATAAGTATAGTGGCCAACTCTGATGACAGAGTTTTTAGGGATTTCGGCGCCGAGTGCCGACTTTCGCACTTTGCCAACTTTTGCAATATTCAATACAGGTTACAGCGACCTGCGCCGCATAAAAGGCCTTCGTCATGGCTTACTTTTACCTAGGTACCTAGGTAAGTACACCTACCACTTGTTAATAATGTGTGATACCTACCTACTTATTATTTACCTACGTAGGACTAGGTGCCTCCATAACTAAAAATAGGTACCTACTCACAAAGGATCCAGGCATTCGTGAAGTTCGCCGTTTCGATGCGCAGATTGCGCAGTGTAGCTTTTTCATACGATACGAAACGGCTAAGTTCACGAATGCCTAATCCATTGTGAGAAATGCCTACACAGCACCAGCCTAGGCGTAAGGACCTGGATAGGTGCCTTCTTCTAATGTTTACTTATTACCTACTATTATTTACAACATAATTATTAGAAACAGTACCTACCTATGTCACTGTTTTTTTTTATTCACAACAGACTAGAGTTTATTTTACTGTGTTTGTAGGTATTGTAGAATTGCTAGCTCTTTGGTAGGTAGGTATATTTTTATTGCCTCTGCTACCTCTGCTGTTGCATGCAGCCGCAGAGGCGCGGCGGAATTGAAGTCAGGTCGGGGCAAAGCTGTTACCTATAGAAACTAAGCTTTTTCTCGGGGGAGTAAGAAGACCCAATCGTTGTTTTCGTTACATTCTGTATTTTAGTAAAACACAGTCGGCCTCTCTCACTAGGCATTATTAGAAGTTGATAGGAGTTTATTGTAAAGGTACCGTCTCGCGTTGGTAGTAAGTACGTACCTACTTACCTAGTTAAGGAAGTATTATTTTTTCTGTGGGACCGTAGGTACGTTTTTGATAGGTAGGTATTTAGTATCAGTAGGTACTAGTCATCATGGTGGTAGCAGGTGTTATACCTACATAAAGCTATAAGGACGCTTTTGGACGCGAAAAATAGTTGTTTTAAAATTCCTCGATCACACGGTTTACAGATTGTTTAAACCACACATTTTTCCGGTAAAGTTCACGTATTTTATATAGTTTGTACAATGTTCGATCTTTGTGGCTTGCTTCACTCGCACTATTGTGGCTTGCTTCGCTCACACACAGTCACAGTTAATGTTCGATCTTGAGTAGCGCGGCGGTGGGTAGCCGCAGGGGCCGGCCGTCCAGCCCCTGCGAGCTGTCGGTGATGACCAGCGACTCCGGCGCGCAGCACGACGTCTTCATCGACACCGACTCCGAGGACGACTTGTGACTCTGGAACGAGAGCGGAACATTAAATAACTAGAGATAATAAGACCTATAGGTACATAGGAATGGGATAAATTATGGACTGAAGATGATGATGCACAAGCGATGATCTGCGGCTTTGTTGGTGTGATGTTTCGAATCAAAACTTAGACAGACTGCAAAGCATGACCTTTTGTGCACTATCATTCTGAAAAATTATATGTAAAAGCAAGCTTCGACGGATTCATTGAATAAAAATCTTGTAGGTAAAACGTAAGTAAATAGGTAGGTAATGGAGGAAACAAGGCAATGCTGTAAGCGTAGGAGGCTAATACTGCTAATACCGCGTACATCCAGGCACGAGAGTGCTGCTAGTCGCTATCTCGGCTCATCTGCGCACACGCTCAGTCTGTCCAAATCCAAACACACCACTTTCACTTCTTGTACTATCATTCTCTGAAATAGAAATCGTTATTTTGGTGTAATGGTTCGTTTTTTATTTGAAAGGTTAGTTTGAGTTGGTCTCATAAAACTTTGGTTATGAGGATCTTTAGTGTGATGAGCAGAATAACGCCTAAAAATGTAGTTAATTGATCACTTTTAGATTTCTTTAAGCTATGCAAATACAGACTCGCGAGGTCTACAGCTCACAGAGCCACTAGTAATATCGATACTTCGAGGCTCAAAGGGCGTAAAGCACAGCATTATTATGGATGGATTCGGGTGTGTGGTAGGTCTCACCCGCTTGAAGCAGCCGGCGAGCGAGTGACAGAGCGCGGCGAGAGGCTTGCGGCGGCGCATGAGCACGTACAGCACGGGGTCCAGCACGTAGTTGAGCAACATCAGCACGTCGGACAGGTGCGCCAGCGGAGCCAGCCGCGACCACCCGCCCGGACCCAGCGCCAGGTACAGCGCGGACGTCACCTGACACACACAACACCCTGATACAGTACCTACACTCAATCTCACTTAGGTACCTACTGACCTTTGTCCTTTGTCTGATTCATACTAAGAATTTTGTCATTAGAACAACTACAGACCCTACATAATATGCACAATGGATCTAGGCATTCGTAAAGTTAGCCGTTTTGTAGAAAATTTTGTATGAAAAGGCTGTAAGTAACTACTGCTCATCGAAACGGCTAATTTCACAAATGCCTAGATCCATCGTGCGTACTGGATACTACGGTAGGTAAGTAGGTAAGTATAGGTACCTAATTTTAATTTAATTCATGGAAAGCAATTTCCTTTCAAAACATTTGGACGACGATTCAGTTTACTTCATGAAGTTACTTCAGTAGTGAAAGTGAGGTCTCCACAAAAACATAAACTATGTTTTGTGTCCCCTTTCTCGATGAAGCTTTTGCACTTTTACAATTACAATCAGCGAAAAAAATTAGAGCTAGTAGCAAAGATCCTTTTTTTACCCGTTAAATTCTAAGCAAGTTTCAGATAACAGGTATCTTTAACTAGGTCTAAGATTTGGAGAGAAGAAAACTACATTTTCTCAAGATTTACTAATCATAAAGTCAACGACCTTCATTCATGGCACTTGCGTGATACGGCCAAGTGTCTGTGGGACCCAAGTTGACCCAACAGACACCAATTTAGCAATTTATCTTTTGAATAGCTGACGGGCTATTTCCATCTATGGTGTGGTGATCCATATTTAGAGCTCATCCATGAAATAGGTCTTTATCGAGACTTTTGTTTGTGCTTGAAAAAAAGTCAAGAAAGTTTGCTTTTTTTGTTTGAAACTTTCTTTGTTTTCTAATGCAGGACTAGACATTTCACACATCATCATCTAGCTAGCTCCAAAGTAAGCGGAGCTTGTGTTGTGGGAAAAACTACTTGACTGAAAATACTTTTTTTTTGTAAGGAAGTAAATAAAATACTTAGGTAGGTACCTACATTAAAAATAAAATACCTACCTAGGTAAGTACATAGAAAAACTCCCAAACCCGAGACATTTGCAGATCCTATGCAAAAATTTCCCTCGCGGCGGGAATTGAACCCGCAACCTTCTGCTCCGTTTCAAGCGGGCCTGTGCCACAGCGGTCGTCTTGATTTGATTAAGGTAGGTAAACAATTAAGTTGTTTCAAATGTAAACAAGATAATCACATTAAATGTAAGCGCGAAAAAGCTTCTTAGTATTCCAATTGAGTGTGTCGTACACAATCGAGGTGTTCTCATCGAAAACGAGCTGAATGGCAATGTTTTTCTGATGGCAGAAATACCATTCTACTAAGTAAATGTCTGAATAAAATTATTACGAATGATCGCGAAACCCAGTTTGTGTTTTGTAAATTACTTTTTCTGTTTTAGATTCTAGAATCACTAATGATTATAAGTGTATTTTTCTTGAAAATTAAAGTAGGTACCTACTTGCCTATTAAACTTTTTGCAAGTTATAGAATGATCAACCTTATTTTTTTATAAATTTTAAGCTCGTTACGCACTGTTTTATTTGCGGTCACTGTTACTTAAATAATTAAGTAGGTACTGAAATTAAAACTTAATGTTACTATGATGACTCAGCTAAAGGAGGGAAAATGATATAGGGAAAATGAAAAGAGAAGAAGAAGAGAAGAGAAAACATTTATATAGAGTGCAAGAAACGACAATACTATGGATAATACTAGCAGAATGTAAGGGTTCCAATCCGAAAAGAACACCCCCCCAGATTAAAAAAAAAAAATCGCAAATCATAACGCGATCCTCAAGGTCGCCAGGTTTGAGGAACTGTTCTCATGCTGACACTCGGCGGGACGGGTCTCGCATACAGATGGACAATCGAACTATACTTACGATACGAACCCATACCTACACACGTGCCGAGACTGACAACTGCAGCCGCATGAACTTCACAGCAGTTCTTAATATGAGGTAGGTATTTAAACAATTTTCTTACGACAAAATAATGTGTAATCGACCTTTTCGTCAGTATCGGTACCTACACCACAGATTACTCCTACACCTATTTGTAGAGTTACGAAGCTACGCTTTTCGTAGCGTTTTGACAAACAGATGTAGGGGAGCGTAGCGTGTAGCGTGTGGCTAAAATTAAGGACTATTAGAATATCTAAGCTCTTGAAATACATAGTTTGTTCAGGATACAGCTTACAGCAATTATTATGGTATTTCAAGTTTTCTACATTATTCAGAAAGTACCTACATCTCTAAAATATTGAGATTGGTGCTTGTGGAAATCTTCATGCAAACGAAATGCTCAGCCAAAGCAACAAAATACCAGACTTTGCAATGGACTGCTTAAAAAAATTATCATTTTCTACTATCAAGACAAATATAACTACAGTTCATCTGTTAAAATCCATGAAAGCCAATCAGGCTACCGAAGCAATTTAGACATTCACACACTCGAGAACCAAAACTCCCGGTCACAAAGCTGGTGTAAAGGTGTGTGCGGTTACCATCTGCGGCAGCCAGCAGATCATGAAGAGCACGGAGAGCGTGGCCATCAGCCGGCTGAAGGCGACCTCCTCCTGCGTCGCGGCGTTGTGCAGCAGCGCGGCGCCCGCGCCCGCGCCCGGGGCGGAGACCGACGCGCGGCAGCTGCGGCGCGACACGCGGCGCACCAGCGGCGCCGCGCCCGCGCTGCGCGGCCGGGAGATCGCATACAGCGCGCGGATCACAGCCAGGTTGCAGTACACCAGCACGATGCACAGCAGTGTACCTGCGACAGAGGCCACCTGAGCGAACGCTCACTACTCGGTCCATCGCGACCGATACCGTGAAGAACCAACGGACGCGGTTATGGGCCCAGCTTTCTTTTCAAAGGTCCGAAGGAGGGGACTCAGCATAATTCGCAAGTTCATGTGCGTTGGTGCCGCTCAACGTGTTTTAACCATTTATAATCAAAGTGTTCATGGTATAGCGGTTGTGTGGTCAGTCAGTCATGTGGTTGCCATAACACAAGCTCTGCTTAGCTTGGGGCTACATGATGCTGTGTGAAATGTCCAGCAATATTTATTTATAGCTTTGGTTCTTCTCGATGGATTGTCCAAATTTAGCAAGTTTTTGCAAAATCAGAAAATGCATAGGTAACTTTTTCTAATTTTTTTAACCTTTCTTCTAAGCCTAGTAAGTGTAAGTGAGTGCACCGATTTGCAACAGACAGACACCGTGTCAAGCTAGTCCTGTGATTATGTCTGCAAGTCGGCAGTTTTGCCTTGATAGTGCAACGACCGCGCCACACGCGTCACGGCCCCGGTGCAGAATTCTGTAATCATTACGATAACGTAATAGGACTAGTTTACCCATTAACAGCCAGTGAACAGACAAGACATGCCTTATTAAGCTGAGCGGAAACTGCGTGCCTTCGAGATAGCGCTTGATGCGTTATGACTACAACTAACCTACCTCAACACTGGATTCCATTGAAATATAGCAGTTAGATTTTACTAGATGATTGATTGATGATCAATTCAGATTGATTGTGTATTTGGCATGATTTCCAAGGTTTAATTTCGTAAATAATGGCAATGATTCTGTTTTAGGCGTCCTAAAATAACGTCACCAGAGTTGGCCACTTGTTCATACGAACTTACTTTACTTACTTACCGAATAGCACGTAGACGGCAGCGTAGGCGAAGTCGAGCGGGTCGGTGGCGAGGCGGTAGCGCACACACTCCTGCTTCGCGGCGTCGTAGTACAGCCCCACGCCGAGCACCGGCGCGCACGTCAGCAGCGCCGCCCAGCACCACGACGCCAGCAGCGCCGTGCGGATCACGTAGTATGTCACTTGCTGGGGGGAACACAATCCTTCTTATTCTAATATCGAAAGAGAGACATGGCAAGATTTTTATAGGTAATTTTTAAATAACTTCACTAAGGGAGTGGGCGCAGCTCAAAAACGCGCATCAGAAAACGGTCGTGTGCGCACTCTCGCGGGATGCTGTAATTTCTGAGACAAGTATCTATAGTAGAAGTTGGCTTTGCTATGCATCTGTGCCTGCAACTAAACAGGTAGGTATACACAATATTTATATGGTTTGATGAAAACCAGCGCTCTAACAGCCATGGCGCTGCTGGAGCAAATGCTGAGGGGTAGCCTTATTTTCTTGACACTGTAATGTAGCATTTCTGATTTGTATCGTAGTGGCGAAAATAAAACTTTTTTCTATTTATATTTCTTTTGTAGATATAAATAGTAAATTCTTCTGAATAATTAAGAAGCTATAAATTCACTGGGTTATGCATAAAACTTAGTGCACACTAAGTTTTATGCATAACCCAGTGAATTTACGACCAAGCTCACTAGAGCGTTGTTTCTAAAAATAAAAGAGCACTCTAGCGCACTAAGTTTTTATGCACAAGACCGTCAATGTTCATTCCTACGCAAATATCGTCAATGAAACTAAAAGAAACGACGTTCAAAGATATTCCATCAATCGTAGATTCCGAAGAACTTGAATGAAAAGCATCTTAGCAGCAAAGTTATCTCATCTCGCGATAGTTTGCAACTACAATCACGTCCTACAGCTTGTGAATATGAATACCGATGTATAGATCTACACCACTTGGAGTTCCACTGGTCACACTAACGCCTAGTATTATTTTATGGATTTAGCGGTTTCCTAGAGCTTTGATGACGGCTTAAAAAAATTCCGTCTCTTTTCATTTACTTAAGAGTGATAAGATAACAAGCAATTCATTCAAAAAAAAAAAAACCCGGCTGAACTGAAAAGTTGGAAACAGCATTATCATAACAATCACAAAATTAAATTACAATTTTATTACTATGTATGTAGGTATCTAGGGTTCGATGCCGTGCGCTTTTTCCTAAACTTTGTTGTCACAGTTGACACACAGATGGCTCTGTATGAAAATTAAATGCGTGCGATATTTCTTAAATATGAAATATCTCCTAAATGGCTGAACCAATTTCGATGCAGTTTGTTCTAAACGTTGCCTGTGACTAAATAGAAAGTTTTAGTATGCGTTTGGTTAGCAATAACATTTAGGGCGAAAAATAAATTTTCAAAAATTTTGGAAGTCGATTTAGTCTTCGAAGATGTCATGTTAGATTTTTCAAAAAAATATATTTGATATCAGTCCACCACCTCTTGATTTTGACATGGATTTTGATATGATGGCGTAATTTTCATTTTCTAAATTGACACATTGTTGCATTTTCTAGCCGCACTATTTGATTTATCGAAATAAAAAGTATCCTAGAGCACAATCGAGATAGAGACAATTCTAACGATACCTCATTCATCAAAATCCATCCAGCCGTTTAGGAGAAACGTGGTAATAAAGAATATTACTTACATACGAACGAACCCACATACATAGAAACGTGCGATCTACATAACCCTGTGACTTGACAGTCAGCCGGGTAAAAACATTCCCTACAGCCTTGCAATAATGTGGTAAGGGTCCAACGGCAACAAACATTCTAGAAAGTAAGAGTCGTTACCGGTAAAGATTAGCTCAAATGATATGCCTTACTACCTAATAACGTGGGTGGATGATTGATGACATAAAATGATCCAATCATCGGTTTATTATTAGACACAGCGATAAAGCGGAGTCAGGAGACGAAGTCTAACCGCAGTGTAGTCCAATATCAATCAGTATTTATAATCTGTTGGCTCAACTGGTTCTTAGCACTATTATTAAATGTAGCGTCAAATGTCCAATATTGGTTTATCAAGGGAACCCCGAGGCAGGTTCCACTGTATTAGTTTTCCTTGTGTAGCTAACATTGCGTTGGAAACTCCGCATCAAACGAGTTTTCTGACGGCCGTGCATTTACTAACTTTCAATAGGATGCAATTTATGATATTGCTTTTTGCTAAATAGATGTTCTTCTATACCTACACACTCTGATAGTTGAACGTTTTGCTACATAGACATTTTGCTAATTAGGCTTAGGTATACCTAGGTAAGGTACTGGCTCTTTAGACTTTTCGCGCTGTTGGACATTTAGCTATTTAGACGTTCTAGGAGGGGAAAGATGCAATGGTGTATTAGTAGTTTTTTAAATTAACAAAATCAGTAAATTAAAATAAATGGAGTTTTAGATTGCTTAAATACTAACTACGTGCAAAAAGTGAGCATGTGCCAGATGAATATCTGGACTGCCTCTAACTAGCCTGCTGGACATCTCTTTAATATTAATATTTCGAATGTTTGAAAATCTGAGCGAACGTCTGAAGATATAAAGTAGTCGGTTCTTCTTTACACTATGTGGTTAGGAGTTTTGTTTCTGATGTGAAGATGCCATCCAACGGGCATAATTTGCTTACCTTTACAATTAGCAAACAAGCAAATTAACTTCTAAATACCTATAACGTTTTTTTTTATTTAGAATTCATTGTCATCGAGTTGTGAGCTACCCTGAAAGTTTCAGCTGGATAGCTAATCGGAAAGTGCTCAAAAAATGAGTTGCAAGACTCCACCCAGAACAACAGACAGACAGACAAACAAGAAAGAGACTTAATAAAAACATGGTACCTAAGTATGAACTTTAGTTTAGAAATGAAATGCGATGGCGTCAATGACTCGTATTAGAAATTCAGATCGCGACGGTAAACACTCTGCGACCCATTTATTGAATTACGCAATTTTGACACGTCTTTACCTGCCTCTCGCCCTTTGACGATATCAATTGAATCATTTCAAAAATATACGCAATAATATAAAGCAAAGCTAATTAGATAATGCTGATGTGATGATTCTGTTAACTGAATTATTACTTACTGAATTATCACTAAATCCTAAATCTCAATATTTTACTAAATCCTAAATCTCTATATTTTAGTAATATTAGAGTGTTTGTAGAATCGAAAAACAAGGTACCTACTTAATACTTAGGTACCTACTTTTAGAAAAGTAGCTTTCAAATGAGCTTTCGGATTTAGCAATATGTAATTTAGTTAGCTGGTGTACAACAGAATCAACACCGTATCTACCTTATTTTTTCGTAGTCAACATAAATTAGAGGTTATCAGCAAACTAACTGACTAATAAAGGAATACTTTCTTGTGAGAAAGCTTGCGAAGTGTGAGAAGAAAGCTTCCCTGAAAGTGAAAGCTCTTTTTTTAAATAAAAGCGTTTAAAAAAGATTATAGTAGGTCGAAAAGAGGGTTTGAGTTCGTCCGAGGGTTTGAGTGATGACGGTGATGACTATAATTCAGTTTCCTTAATCTACCACCAACTACAACAGGTAGCGAATTCCGATGTCCATGATCTCAATTCACAATGCATCCCAACCCAATTCACAATCAGTTCAATGTTTGTTTCCGGAGCCATTTACCTTTTGTGTTTTGGGGACAAGAGACGCGGCCACACTGGTATCAACAAAGTAAACATCATCAACAGTGATGAATAATTTCACGTAAGTTTATAGAGCGGCTTCCGGCGCGCAATTAATTTAGAATAGCACTTCCTCGGCATGCGAGGCACGTGCCGCGAGGCTAACATTGTTGCCTGACAAGTGCCAAGTAGCTTTGTGATTATGAGTCAATCAGAGGACTATCATGTAGGTATTGCCAGTACAATAATCACAGCAAAGTTTAAGTTACCTACTATGACTATGTTTTCTTAACAATTTGTGTATGTATGTAGGAGACATCGGAAACGGATGTTGTTTCACAATCAGGGGTTTTTTTTAGAACGAAGAAAACAATTTAATAGGTACTTATATATGTAAACTTAAATGAAAGGTTTTATGTAAAGAAAATGTCCGACATTCTGTGTTAAAATAAATACCTACTTACCTAGTGATGTTTCAGCCTCACTAAAAGCGTTGCAAATTTTCTCTATTATTTAAAAGTTTTCCTGTTTTCCAATCCGTGAGTAATGGTATCAATAGAATGCAATTTCGCGGCTAAAACACTCAACAAGTGGCTAAATTAAAAATTTTAAAAAACCGACTTCAATACAAACTGTTATTGGGTAAGGCTAAGGGTGAGCTAATTAAAATTAGCCCAAACATGGATGTTCCACTGTTATTCCCTGAGAAGTTCCATTGGACAGGTCCTGACTCCATCATCAGATCAGCTAGTTGTCACCATATTATTACATTATAGTCGGAACTTGACCGACATGCTGAGTTCCAAGTTTCAACTCAATCAGACTATTTACTGAGGAGTTCTGTTGAACAGCTCCTGACTCCATCCCCAGATCAGCTCGTTGTGACCATATTATTACATTCTAGTTGAAACTTGACAGACGTGCCGAGTTTCAACTCAATCGGCCTATTTACTGAGGAGTTCCGTTGAACAGCTCCTGACTCCATCATCAGATCAGCTCAATGTTACCATAATATTGCATTGTCACCGATAACCTATAAAGCTTTTAAAAAATACCCTAATCGCTTCAAGTGTGCCTATAAAATTTGAAGAGTTACCTCGATTTCTCCAAGATCCCATCATCAGATCCTGACCTGATGACCAAAAGGACCAATTGGAAAGTGTACCCTTTCAAACAAAAAAAGAATTTTTGAAATCGGTCGAGGCGTCTCCGAGTAATCGGTGAACATACATAAAAAAAAAAAGCACAAAAAAAAAAAAAAGATTCCGACGAACTGAGAACCTCCTCCTTTTTTCGAAGTCGGTTAAAAATACATTTGGTTTATGATCTTGTTTTGATGCCCATCGGCTTATGATTCCTGGGTGACCTAGATAGAACATCTTGGCATTGATATTGGTATCTAGACACTCAACAGTCTAGTAGATGTATGATTTTTTTTTTAGTTTGAGACTGACAGAAAATCAACAATCGTAGAATAAAGAGATGAAAATGTGTGTTAAAAGTAAATTATAATTAAAATTTAAATAAGTAGATGACAGTTGTTTTTACTAGAATGCCTTCAAATCCATAATAAGTTACAAGTCATTAATTGTAGGTACCTACCTAAAATTTTACGGTAAGTACCTGAAGGTATTTTTGACGATAACGTTATTTTTCAGTTTGACCATTCACAGATAAATCTGAGTTATTTACTACGAATACGTACAAGCATTTCTATGTGTATTTCAATTCAAATGTTAGGTAGATCCAAGAGTATAAAGTATCGAGAATTCGAGATACTCTATTATATAGGTTTCGCCACAGAACGGGGCGAAAGTGGACTAACATTTGGAATTTCATTACGATTTTATTACATTTTATCCCAATTTCTTCGTAAAGTAATAATGTTTTGGTATTTTATTTGGACTCAGTTTAGTATCACTTTAATAGCGCGTCTACAAATGGTCTGATGTATAGGCCATTTGTACACCATGGTTTAGAGTCTAAACTTTAGACTCTAACCCATGGTGGTATTTAATAGACAACATTACAAAAGGCAACTAGTAGTTTTAGAGTAGAAGGAACAATATGCCATTTGCTACCATTCCTTTTTTGGTGCTCAGCCGGAGCAATAACATGACTCCATTAGGCTGTCGTTTGTTCCCTAGGAATGGCGTAATGTAATTGTTTGTGCAAAATAACTGTCATCGTGATCAGGCAGATAACTTAGTACCACCGACGACATGATGAAGCGCCACGCTACAAAATAACACTACTAGCACAGCACATCTTTGATTATAATGACAGGTAGATACTAATATTGATAAAAGTATGAAGCTTAGCTTTTTGTAATCGTTCCAGTTTTTTCTTGATTACAATGCCACTACTTTTGCTTTTCCTAGCAGGAAAAGTCTCGCGTGAATGAAAGGTATTCAATTAACAACAACCAACTCAAACAATCAACTCATATTTACGAAATAAGTACTTATAACAAATAGTAATACAAATAACGACAAATAGTATAATAAATAGTTTGTTTCTAGTAACAAACTATTTATTTTACTATTTGTCGCCTCGCCTTATTTACGTAGAGATTTATTGTAATTGCCTGGAGTCCTCGGCTTGAGGAAGGTTATTTGCGATTCCGATCAGAATTCCGCAAAATTCGGGTTGACAATCAGTCGATTTGTCACCGAATCTAAATAGATATCTAAGTACCTACCTACGCGCAAGTTGTGAACAACTCATGACTTATTCAGGTCAGGATAAGCTGAGGATATTTTGATGGGCCCTAGTAGGTATTTCAAGTTGGGAGGATAAACTCGCTTGTGTACTTTTTAATCATTATCATACTTTGAAATGATTAGGTGCCCAGCGACATCATATTTATTCTAATTATATTTACATCTGCCTTCAAGCGTGATTGACTGCAAAGTCAAACATAGATTACTTACAAAGTTTCGTATTTAAAACGTTTATCTTCTTATGAATTCCCTGCGATCGATAAATCAATCCAGTAGGATCAAACAATCGTATCGCTATGATAATCGGACTTTCAGGCGTATCAAACCTTCCATCATTAATATTACTAAAAGGATGTATCAGAAGTGATAGGTACGCCTCATATTGGTAGTTGGAGAAGAGAGATGTATTTCGCTGTGGAGCTGTCAGCGAGTGATCAGGGAGTGTTGCGGCATGTTTGCGTCGCACGTCTCATCAATCGTCCCGCCACATCAGACGTTCGTTACTGTCAATCGCATCATTTTACGGATAGGTGAATTATTACACGATAGGTAGACATAATTTGCCAATGCGATGATGGAAGTATTCTCACAAGTTCAGTCTTCATAAGAAAATAAAGAATCAAAAGACACTTTCTCAAAGAGAGAAAGAGCAAAAGAACCGTGTTTATCACGGGATTGATCGCGCAATTAACAGACTTAGTTTCACCTGCCGATGGTATTGAATAACTGTTTGTGGATGATTTGAGTGTTACCTTCTGGTAGAGGAAGGGCCTGGTGAGCGCTAGATAGCGCTCGAGCGCCATGGTGACGGCGATGCAGACGCTGCCGATGCCGAAGGTGCGCAGCAGCACGCGCGCGCCGCAGTACAGCCGCGTGCCGCGCGCCTCCGCCACGTGCTCGCCCACCAGCATCGCGCACATCATGCCCACCTGCACAAATTAACATTGGCTTTGAAATCGAAGCATTGTGGAATTACATTTTCTTTCAGCTTCTCGCTGGTCAAGTTAGCCGCGTACGTAATTTAACTACATAAGTGTGGCTACATCAGCCCGTGAGCGTGTGCAGCTGTGGCCTTACTGACTATGGTGGTGCACCATCACTCTTGTTCTCTGTCCGACCTTACACGAGAGGATTTAAGCCATGCTTCGGAGCGGGACAATAGACTTGCTTTCATACTGGTCTCAGCTTTAACGTCTTTCTTAGCCATAGACTCGATAAGAAAAGGGTTAAAATCTCAGCAGGGCAAACATTTTTTGGGAAAAAAAAACAGAGTCCAGTACTTGCACACAACCCTTTTTTTAACGGAATTCCAATTTAAAGTAGCACGCGAAGTTGTCCTTGTACGAGTATACAAAAACCTGTCCCCAATATCCGATAGTCTTCATACCAAAAATATCATCGAAGTTGAGTTTCCTCACAATTTTTCGCTTCACGCAGTTTGCGCGCGCAAAAAAATGCGTGAATTAACAAAACTGCAACCTACACCTTTTACTGATTATCAAAGCACTGGAACGACTATTTTTTAATAACGGATGGAAAAGTTAACTCTTTCAAAACAATAGTACAAATTTTTAATTTCGAGTAAGCTATTTACGTCAATTTCATTACTACACAAAGCGTAGACTGTTTCGTAGCACGTGTCGTAGCACTGCTTCGAAATATTTCCCACAAAACAGAGGGTTCCGGCTACTTACAGATCTAGTAGCTACTGAAAATAAATAGCTATTTATCAGGATTTAAAAATATTAATAATAAATCAAAGCGAGTTGTGCTTATCGTGCGCTTTCGAATCAGAACGGCGCGGCGCAGCGTAGCTACGATAAGTGCTACGAAATTGATGTTGGCATATTCATGAATGTTTTTGAACAGACGGTGACAGGGTTGCAACACTTGCAACCTGTGACGTCTGGTATGGTAACTTCTGGTAACTGTGGGCTTATTCTAATGTATTTGAACGTGCCAATGACCCTTAGACATCTTCAGATCTAACGACTATAGATCTGAGAAACGTCTCTCCTTGGGGAGTCGGGATCATGTTTTTAGTTTAACTTTTTTCTTGAACAAATGGGAGCACATTAATGAATGTGGATATGAATGAGGCACCATTCCTTCCAATCCATGCCACATTACGCAAATAGCTGTGGCAAAATATAAGTGCAAGCTAGATTTTCGTTATTTCTCGTCTAACTATCGTGACGTGACACATAAAAAGACTTACTAAAGCCACGAGGTCGTTGACCGCCAGCGACGTCAGCAGCAACAGGTGTTTCCGATTCCTGACCCTCCTCTCGCCCCTCCGGAGGCACACGATGGCCGCCGCGTTACCGATGATGCCTATAGCGTACACCACCTTGATGAGGACTCCGAACATCCTGCCCCTCTTCATGGGAGCCGCCATGGTGGCGTTCACCACCTCCTGGAACAGCGAGCTGTTGGGCGCGCCCGTGATGTACTCCATGTCGAAGTCTAGCGATGACGCCGTCGCGTTCAGTTCTGATAGATCCATTTTGGGGTTTTGTCGTGACGTCAGCTCGAGTTTAAGAAGATTGGGGGTGATTCATCGCGATTACGTTGATTTACATTTCTGAAACAATTGAGAAATAGATTATTAAAAAAAACTAATCATATTTTAACCTAAGCGTAGCACTATCCCATTACTGAAATCTACTAATTATTCAGGTTTTTTTTTAATAACTTCCATCACACGACATATCCTCGTAAATAAAACAAATCAGAGTCCCTCAACATAATGGCTGCCGATTAAACATCGTAATCACTTGTTATGTATGAGTATTAACGAGCTCCTACCATAGTACAAACACTGTAATTAATCATTCATAACCGATACTATCATACATTTTTAAGGGAATCATAAGTTTACGGAAACTCATTCGAAAATTATAACAAGGGAGAGAAACTACGTGGTAAGGACCAGTCTACACTATTAATCTACGATATCATCATCTGATCCAGTCGTCTCTATAATCAAATACGAAATGAGCTAGACATACTAGTTTATCTTCTTACTACATACATATTTAGTTTAGGCTTATTCAAAATTATACTTAGGTCTCTTCTTCTTATTTAAGGGGTAGCCCCTTGTCGGCATAACTGATGTTTCTTTCTCCACGAAGCTCTTTCCAGGGCAGCCTCCTTGACTTCCCTATACGACATGACAGCAACCTTCTCTTTCACTTGGCTCATGTAGCCTATCCTCGGTCTTCCTCTTCCTCTCTTTCCTTCCACTTTTCCTTCAATGATGTTCTTAATGAAGCTGTCATGTCGTATAAGATGGCCAATCATCTTCCCTCTTCTGTTCTCGACAACTTGCAACAACGATCTTTCCTCCTCTACTCTGTGCAACACCTCAATGTTGGTGACTCTTTCCGTCCAGCTGATCCTCTCCATTCTACGCCAACACCACATCTCAAAAGCTTCCAATATTTCTTTGTCCCTTTTAGTCATTGTCCACGTCTCACACCCATACAGAGCTATACTCCAAACGTATGTTTTGATAAATTTCTTTTTGATCCTTTTAGATATTTTAGATGTGAAAATGTTTCTTCTGTTATTAAATGCTTGCTTAGCTATTGCAATTCTTGATTTTATATCTGGTGTACATCTTGAATTTGAAGTTATAAGGCTGCCTAAATATCTGAACTTCTTTACTCTTTCTAAATTGGTGTTATCTAAAGTTACTGTGTTAAATACTGAATTGTCTGTTTTGGATGCTGTTAGTATTTTGGTTTTGCTGATATTTATTTTGAGATAAAATTCTTGGAAAATATTATTCATGGTATCGAGTAGAGACTGTAGACCATTTTCTGTTTCTGCTAAAGCTGCTATGTCGTCTGCAAATCTTATAAATTTTATTTTTTCTCCGTTGAATTTTACCCCTTCATTCGATTTTTCTAAGATTTTCTTCATGGCTGATTCTATAAAAATGTTAAAGATGAGTGGTGAGAGTGAGCATCCCTGTCTTACGCCTTGTCTAATTTTGGCTTCTCTTTTTTCATCTCCTATTTCTAATATTGTTGTTTGGTTTTTATATAGCTGATATATTATTTTTCTGTCTCTAAAATCTAAACCAACTTCCTTAAGAGTCTTCATCATTTTTTTCCAATTCACTTTATCAAACGCTTTTTCCAGGTCTATGAATGCAATGTGAGTATTAAGTCCTAAATCCATCCTTCTGTCAATTATTAGACGCAAAGCAACTATCGCCTCTCTTGTACCTTTGTTTCTTCTAAATCCGTATTGATCCTCGCTTAGGTTTTCTTCAATTTTATTTCTTATTCTGTTTTGTATTATTTTTAATAGTATTTTAGAGGCTTGGGATATTAGGCTTATAGTACGGTGTTCTTCACATTTAAGGGTGTTGGCTTTTTTTGGTAGTGTTATTGTTTTAGTTGTTTTAAAATCATTTGGTATCTCTCCTGTTTCATACATTTTTTGGGTCAGTTTAAAAATTCTATTTATTAAATTATTATTAGCGTATTTTATTAATTCAATATAAATTTTATCCGTTCCTGCAGCCTTTCCATTTTTCAAACTCTTTAGAGCTACATCAAATTCTTCCTTAAGTATACTGGGTCCAAGAAAGTCTTGCTCTATTTCCTCCTCATTTTCAATGTCATTGTCTGTTAGTTTCTCACCATTATACAGTCCCTCAACGTATCTTGTCCATCTTCCTAATATGTCTTTATTATCCAAAAGTATTTTATTATCTTCATCCAAAATAGCTGTTGATTTGGTTTTTATTTTTCTACTAAGATTTTTTATGATATTATAAGCTATGTCTGTTTTCCCTACACTCATAAAGTGGTCTATATTGTTGCAATCGTTTTCTAAGTCTTTTTCCTTTTCTTCTCTGCATTTAAGTGTTATTCTATTTGTAATTTTCCTATATTTAATAATACTATCTTCATCGACTTTGTTTCGATATTTTCTTCTTTCTAATATTAAATCACTAATTTCTTTATTTAGCCATTTCTTCCTGGGTTTAATAGTCTCTCTGTTTAGAGTGCTTTCAGCACTTTTTTTGATTGTATCTCTAATATTGCACCATTCTTTATCGATACTTATGCTATTTACGTTATATTTATCTAATTCCTTATCTATCATATTACTATATTGCTTTTGAATAGTATTACTATTTTTTAATTTGTTGAGATCAATTTCTTTGGTTTTATGTTTTCTTTGTACTCTTCTTAATTGAATGTTTACTTTACTTGCTATTAAATTATGGTCGGTGTTGAGATCAGCTCCTGGATATGCTTTACAGTTAGTTGTCATATTTCTATATTTATCTTTAACTATAATATAATCTATCTGATATCTTCCTAAGTTCCCAGGCATTGTCCAAGTGTATCTTCTTCTTTTAGGATGTTCAAAGTTTGTGTTTGATATAGTTAAATTATACTCTCTGCAGAACTGTACTAATCTATCTCCCCTTTCATTTCTTTTACCGAGTCCAAACTTGCCTACTATGTTTCCATCAATGCCTTCTCCAACTACTGCGTTGAAATCACCTATAATAAATAAGTTGTCTTTTTCCTTAACTAGGTCTATTATCGTGTCTAACTGTTCGTACATTTCTTCTATTTCTTCATCTGGGTGACTTCCGGTTGGCATGTAAACTTGAATAATAAAAGTGTTTATTGGTTGACTTTTAATTTTTATGGCTGTTATTCTGTCGCTATGGTGTATGGTGTTCTCTACTTGGTTGCCCCATTTCTTATTCATAATTATAGCTGTTCCATTACTTCCTTGTTGTTCTCCTCCTGTATATATTATTCTGTACTCATCACTCCAGTAATCCCCACTTCCTGCCCATCTCACTTCGCTCAGTCCTAGTATATCTAAATTCAATCTCTTCATCTCCCCCTTCACTTCTTCCAGCTTACCTGGTGTAAGCATTGTGCGCACATTCCATGCTCCAATTTTGCAAGGATTTCGCAGGATGACGACCTGAGTAGCCTTACCTCTACCCCTGCCGGACTCAGACCGTATTACTTAGGTATTTTACGATAATTTTATTAATTACCTTTTCTTGATTATTTTAATCATTGGTAGTTATTAGGAAGATGAATGGACTGTGTAGTTGCGAATATGTATATGAAAGCAGTAAATGCTGAGATGACGGGTCATAGAGGAAAATGGAAAAACTTAGGAATAAGGACAGAGAGGTAATGATGATTTTATTTATTAATTTTTAAATTTATTTTAATTTTTTTTTTAATCTAATTTTATTCATAATGTTACGTGAGTGAGTGATCATGATCAGTGAACCAGGTGTTGAGCGTCGAGAACCCGTAGTAGTGATGTGCCCTTCCGGCGTGGGCGGTAGAGTGTCGATAACGAACTAATTTGAGCTTCGCAAAGCTACCGGCTATATATTACCTAGGCAGGCATATATATTTTACTAGAGCAATTAATTTCTTGTTTATAGTGCGTTTGGGGTAATAGGTTGTAGGAGTGTTTATTACCTAATAAAGATTATTTTAACATAACTTAAGTATCTAATGTATTAATTTATTATTTAACTAAACAAGGCGATTGTGAATGGAACAGCTGGAAGGGGAAGACCTAGGCGAACATACCTGGATCAGATTGGTGATGTTTTGGAGAAAGACCAGGTCAAAAGTACCCTAAACCGGCGAGCTTGTATGAAAAATGTGGTTGCGAGTAAATGAGGCAAAAGAGGTGTGTCAGGATCAAGTGGAAATCCGTGGTCTCTGCCTACACCTGTGGGAAAGAGGTGATTTTTATATATGTATTAAAGGAATGTGAAGTTTGTGAGTTTGTATGTAGAGGGTATTTTCCGGACTCACTGCATCTATTTTAAAAATTATTTTACCATTTGAAAGGTAATTCTGGAAGGATACTTGATTCAACATGGACCGAGGCGTGTCAGGGCGGGCGCTAGTAATGGATAAGGGGAGTACAAAAGAGAGCGACCGAAAGTGGTTTATACCTTGACGGACATACTAGACGTAGCTGCTAGGTAACATACCTACAACCTATAATAGTCAGAAGCACGAACTTTTTGCCGTAAGTATATAGACTTTGATCCTACTGATTCATAAAATCATGATATGAATTTTTAAATTTTCGGACAAACAGTTTTTGAAATTTTAAATCAAGCTATGTATAAATAAGAGATATCTAAGTAGTTCTTTACAATAACAACAGACACACCGGCTGCATAGCCTAGTCTAAAATAGTACAAAAACATGCTTGCTCTTTTTTCCTGTGTTCCAACTATTTAGTTGCAATAATCACTTCCTCTTTGACAATAGAATACTAAACGTCCACTACTCGTAAGTAGGTAGTCAGTACCTACATAATTTATATGCATTTTTTGGGTTCCTAAGGAAGTAGGTATTTTTTGTTTTTATAATTTTTAAATAATATGATTAATAGGTGGGTATATAATACAGGTAGCTGGTTCTTTACAGTATTTGTCGCGAAGTAACACAAGTAGAGTCATTTAGTTTTTTGTGATGATGCCATAAAATTATTTTTAGGTAAGTATTGTAGGTAATTATCATTTAATTTTTTATTTGTAGATAGGTGCATAAAACGAAAAGTTATAATTTGTCTTCCTCCAATTATTATTAAAATATGTAGAAAACAAACAAGTTTTCCTGTTAAAAATTCAAAAAATTAAAACTTTTGTTGGATACTTATTAGAATTAGGTACCTACTTAATAGAAATTATAATGAAGAATACACAAAACATACTTAGATGAAATATTTGTCTGTTGAATACCCACAAAGTATTTGGACTATCTACGTACCCAAAACTTATTGATTTGAAATTGTAATCCAAACATGTACCAAATCTAACCTCGGTGATTTCGCAGCGTAGGGGACGTAGATTCTCTGCTGGTTTAGCATTTCAAGTGAGTCTTGCAAGAAATCACATTATTTTACGCTCGTATTATTTTTCCTTGGTTCTTGAAAAATAAATTCAATTGAAGATCACACCAAATGTTTCTTAATAAAAAATCTTGCTTCTTTACTTTTTATAGTTGATCAAAGGCATTGAAAATACTCTTTACTTTTGATTAGTATTTCACGAAGAGCCTCAACTCTTTCAAATAGATTTAAAAGCAGATGGATCAGCGAAAAGAAAGCTAGGCCCCATACCGTGTTTGTTGCCCTTATAGTGTTGGTCGCGAAAGAACAGGAGTAGAAAGAATCACCCCTTCTGTTTTACAATAATTAGTTACGTAAGTAGGTACTTAATTTAACGATAATTTGTCAGACTCGCACTTGGCTGTGATAACTACCTTTGTTTTTTTTTTGTTTGTACCTACATTGTTAATGTGTCGTTGTTCTTCTATGGGATACCAATAGGAAAACCCAGAAAAAGCATAATTATTTAGTGGTTATTTAGTTGTATATTCGTTTTATATTAACCTCTAGTAAATAATTTTAGGTAGGTAAGTACTTCTTAGATACTTACGATAATCGATGTTACAAAAAAAAAACGTTCTAAGTACCTATATTTAACTTTTTAAAAAGTTTCACCAGAACTTTTTAGAAAGCAACTTATACACTTTAACTTTTATAACTGTTTGTAACTGTCAACACAATATTTTTTTTTAGTTTTTTTTCCGCGTGCGTATATAGCCGGCTACGCGCAGACGGGCGTATTCCGACGGACGCGCGCTGACTGTGGAGCAACACCGCTCGTGGCGAGCCCTCGAAGGACGAGCGGCCGTTCGCCGGTGTAAACAATCTGTTACTCTAGAAGCGCTCGTGGAGTATCTTGCTTAGTAGATCGTTGAAGTTAATCGACGTTTTGAGTGGTCACAATTTCGATGGGTGACCGGCATTGAGAGCTACCGTGCTTTGGAGGGCATGTTAAATGGTCGGTCCCGTCTTTTGAGTCGGAGAAGACGTAGGCTATCAAGCGGTATAAAAACTCCGGCATATGGCCGGTTAACTGATAGGTGCTGAGTAAACCTACTCCATCTCCCTCCTAATTAGAAAACTCAACAATGTGCCGGGCATAGACAAAGATTGCCTCCTGACACTGTAAAATCATCTAGTACAAGATGTAAAGGCTTATAAATCCCATAAGTAGGTACTTTATGTAGGAAATTGGATTGACACAGATTTTCACGTTTGGTTTTGTGTAGTTTTTAATATTCACTTATATATTTTCTCTAGACTTCCTAATCCAACCTTTTGCCTTCCAACGTACCTCTCTCCTTCTTGTTACCTAATGTAAATATGGATGATTTTTAATATAGTGTAAGTACCTACTTAACTTTATATGAAGTAAGTATTCCTGATTCACTGACATCCCTCCCTACATAGGTAGGTAATACCACGGGGCACCAGCTTGTCAGTCAATAAGATCCTTTTAATTTGATCCTTGAATGCCACATAAAATTCTCAATTGCTTCCAGTATTGTTTTAACGGAAATCGTCGCAATAAAAATTATCTCGCTGTCTTTCCACACCCATTTTGGATAGGAATGTTTTCGGTGCGGAAGAAATTCCTATTTTGGTAAGTGGCCTCCACAAGGGACAATTTAACTTTGACACAGAATACAACAACAGCACGAGATACAGATATCTTATCGGGGACAAACGCGCTCTATGTGATGCAGTTACATGCATGATAAATTCGACTGAACAAGATAATTAGACTAATTATGGTCAATGTCGTTTATTTTATTTGCTTTATGACAACACGACCGAGGGTCACTTGAATCTATCCTAGCTCTCCTTAAATCTCCGCTCTCGTAGAACAAAAAACCCTTGACTTTGGAAATGTATTACGCTTGATTTGTTTTAGTCCTAGAACATGAACTGAATGATTATGAAGTAGGTAACTGGTAACTCCAAATGTTGAACGGTTTCCGTATAATCAAACCCAGTGCTGATACAAAGTTGGACAGTTTTTGCACTTTTGTCTTATACAATGCAAAATTTTCCAAATAAACAAAGAGGAAAGTATCAAAGGAAAGTGTGAGCTGCGCTATCGTGCGCGGGTTTACTTGTCTTCTCGATGGGCAGGCATGAAGCGGCCACGGTCTGCTTGGTGCGATGAAGCCCCAAGGATCACTCTGTTGAGTTGCTGACAATGACTACTATGTAGTATCCCGGCGTACGGCGATGACTCAAATTAGGTTTTCAAAATCCTTTGGAGATGTCCAAGGGGGTAGTTAGAGGCACATCCGTAGATGATACTATGATATAAATTACGAGACATTACGTCCTCTCAAAATGTGTTATGCGAGTCATCATAGAGATGTGAACATTGATCAGATAAAACATTAATTCGAAAAAAAAAGATAGGTCAACTTGCCTCATTATTGTCTAATTCAAAATAAAAAGTATCTAGGTAGGAATTTTTGGACTAAATTGTCTAGTCCTGCCTGGTAAACAAACCGCAGAACATCGCATTGTACACCTAGAGCGCCATAAGCGGCGCGCGCACGCCATAACTATAGAGGAAGCACTGACTTCCTAATTGGGAGCCATTGTTCTTTATGTTAAGTTCGGCTAAAATAAATTGGCATACCTTTGGACTGTACCTACGTACTCCCCACCTTACTACCACGCACTGACTAGTAAAAATCCACAACAAATGTTCAATTTAACCAGCGGTTACAATAGCAGTTAGTTGTGTTGGTGAACGTCGGTCATAGACTGGCCCTAATAATTAAACTGGTGGATTATTATTCGCACAATGGGTAGTTTGGCGAGGATTGTCGATAGGGTGATATAACATGGCCCTTACTAGGCGCTCGTAGTTGTTGGCTATTCAATCATGAATAGTCACTAGAATTTAATAGATAAATTCTCAAATAGCAGCTCCTTTTATACTTATGTCCCCATAACTGGAAGTTTAGCAAACAATAATTTGAAACGATTGTAAAATATTGCTACATTACCTCTGGCAGTAGGTGTAACTGGCATCGATGATGGTGATCAATTATTTCGTTCTCGTCAGCGAAAAGTTCAGAGTCTGTGACCTGTTTCTTAGTTCCATGCAATGAAAGCTGCGGGATACCATAGCGGTGCTAAACTAAGGGCCAATTCAAACCGAAGTGGCAGCAGTCGGCGGGGGCCGGCAGCGCCATTTAAAATAGTACCTATCACTAGTACCTACCCTTGATGATACTAGTAATAATGGAACTGTCCAATGGTACTAATGACGTAACGGCGCTCAGATCAGCAAGCAGGAGAAAGGAAAGGCCGCCTCTTGTACGCGCGTCGAGTCCACCCCAAGTCTTTTGAAGGACACTATGCATTTCCTAAAAGAAACAACGGTTAAAATGGTTTGACTGTGAAATTGCCGACCGCTGCACCGCCAACTGATGCCATTTCGGTATGAATTGACCCTAAGCGAGCGTCGGCGAGACGGTGGCAGTGCCACCCACGCAGACACGATTACAGCCCAGCGAGGTGCCACACATCAAATTAATTAACTCCAATAATAACGCTAAGTGGTAACTTACTTAGGAAAATAAATGAAAGTAGGCACCTCAAACTAATACTCGCTAACTATTGACCCAAATAAGGGTAGATACAGTAATCAAATTCCTAAACAAGTGGAGTGCAAAAAAGGGTTTAGTGATCAAATTCCTAATGAAATGTGGAGTGCAAAAACTTTCCGACAACATTCTCGGAACACAACACGTACTTAATACTTGATCCCTAAGCCTTATTTAATACATTAACGCGTTCTGTGCCCATGACGCACGTGCGGATATATCGTGCAGTCGACTACAGGGTGCTCACTTTTGTGGCTGGGCAGGGAAGCTCCTCAAAATGCAGTTAATCGCTCACTTTTAGATTTCTACCAGTGGAATCGGACCTTTAACTAATATGTAGGGATTATTATTACGGGATTTTATCGCGTACCTTTTATTTATTTTGTTTCCCGACGTTTCGAACACGTTGCAGCGTTCGTGGTCACGGGATGTAGGGATTGATGGAGCACCTGGGACCTTCTCATCAAAAAAACCACAGAATTCTGAAAATGTTTTTAAGAATTCTCTAAAACGAGGCTTTTGTTTTAGATAACTTTAGTTAGGTACCTACGTAGTATTATTAGATGTTTAATGCTTTAGTGGTAGGTAATTAATTGTTGCAAAAAAGTTTGTGCCTGCGAGGTCTACTGTTCGCAGAACTACTAGTATTAATTTAGTTCACAAGGTATTATTAGCTTACTAGGTATTATCATGGACGAACTATTTATTTTCATCCATGGTATTATTAGTTTTATCAAAAACATGACGTCTTCAGACTTCAGACAGACTCTACCTACTTAGTACGTAGTTATTCGAGATAGTCCATTCATTCGACGAACACTTGTCAATGGAAACCGCAAACACGTAACCGCCTGATTAGGCTCTGTTGTACGAAAATAAAACAACAAACAACATGATCACGGCTTAGGACTGAAGCGCAGAATACAGCTTGTTACTCGCACAAAAGCATGCCAGTTACTGGTAAGGAAGAGCTACTGGCATGTGTATCGAGATTCTGGCATTTGAGATATGCTGAGATATAAGAGATATCCTATTCTATTTAACAAGCAATATTTGATTGTTTGTTTGCACTCACGTTCTCGAAAACGGCTCTAACGATTTCGATGAAATTTGCGGTACGCAATGCCAAGTAGTCATTCCTTCAGAGGATTGTTACAAAAGATAGTCATGATCAGAAACCAATTTACTTACAATGCGTGCAGTCAATGACACGCAAATGCGACATCCGATCCACCGCCAGCGTCGTGACTCAGAGTAACGATCACCCAACTGGCCCGTTCGAGGAATGCCTTTGTTTATTTTATCAAACAAAACTGTTGTAAAATATTTTCATACTCGCCTTTATTTTGTTACCCCGTTCGAGGGTCTCAAAACGTTATTTTTCAGCCCTCACATTAAATAAAATTAAAGCGCATAAAATCCACCATTTAGATTTTTGTGTGTCACCCGCGCCATTAAGATGAATCGGATGAAAATAATGACGTATCATTTATCAAAATTGGTTGAGCCATTGAGTAGTTACGAGTGGACATAGAAACGGATACATACAAACATACATAATCGATCGAGCGAGCGAAGCGAGCGAAGATCTTAGTGGCAAGTTAGGCGATTTTGCTTTGTATGTTTGTATGTTTGTATGTTTGTATGTTTCATTTTTATGTTCTCGCATAACTATCGAACCGCTTATCCAATCTGTATGAAACTTGATAGGTCAATAGGTTGTGCTATGGAAATTTGCTGTGGAGCGTATGAGCGTAATCGATGAAGGGGTTGTAAAGATATGGGGTTCCCAAGGGGGTAATTTTTTTTCAAAGTTACCCAAATATATTGAGTGGGGTGTCATATGAAAGTACTCAACTTATACATTCCAAAATGGTTTTTAGTTTTCTTCTAGGTTCTATAGTTTTTGAAATACAGTCAAAAATAAAAATTATGGAAACCAATTAACGGAAGTATGGAGAGAGCTCCCGTTTCATAGAGTTTCGATGTATTCGTAGGTCTGGTTAACAGACAAGGAGTGTGGCATCGTTGTGGTTTGGTTTGCAATGATTTTAGTTGCTACTTGATATTTTTTCTTGAGATTGAAAATAAAAGCCGTGTTGGCCGATTGGAAGAGTGCTCGACTTTCGATTCATAGGTCGTAAGTTCGAACCCTGGCCGTGCTCATCAATGGATTTTTCGATTAGAAAAATTTAAATGCGCATTAACACGGGCATGTACCAAAATTATAGAGGGAGGGGGAGGGTAGGGGGAGGGGGAGGAGAGGGGAGGGGAGGGGAGGGGAGAGGAGCGGAGGGGAGGGGAGGGGGAGGGGACGGGTAGGGGGACGGGTAGGGGGAGGGGAGGGGAGGGGAGGGAGAGGAGAGGGGAGGGAGAGGGGAGGGGAGGGAGAGGGGAGGGGAGGGGGAAGGGAGGGGGAGGGGAGGGGGAGGGGGAGAGGAGGGGAGAGGAGGGGAGGGGAGGGGGAGGGTAGGGAGAGGGGAGGGGGAGGGAATGGATTTTCTCATACATTTCGTATTGAACTGCTATTTTAATAATTTCTCGAACTAAGAGGCCTTCCCTGAGGCGCGGTACGAAGTTCGCGGTGTCAACTATTGAATATAAACACGACACGACTTAATGTATTGCATGCATCCCTATAATCTTTACCATACTGAGGTAGCGCATTAGATATCATTCTGTGGTAAACACTAGAAGGAGCACTTAACGTAGGTATAGGGGTAGTCAGAAACAAGTTCAAATCTAGGCTATCAATACAACGGTGCGCGAGATCTCAGTTCGGGGCGAACTACTAGTATAGGTACAGGTCAAACATAAATATAATATTGTGTGTTTATGTTCCAAATAAATAAATTTGAAACTTACATCAAACTCCGTCACCAGAGTTGGCCACTTGCTCATACGAACTTATTTACCTACTTACTTAGGTCAAACACATGCATAACCCTCTTTTTGGGCGTCGTCTCAATCGGGTAACAAAAAATGCTTTGCTTTGCGTGTTCAAATTTTGATAGTAACATTCTGGGACACCCTGTGTAAGAAAGCTACATTGTTTAATTTCCGAAAAAATATTTTTTTTATTCAACCAATCATTAAGTTAATAAACTTGTATTTGTAGATAATGAAGGTAATAAATATTCACAGCAACCGATAGCTCAGTCGCATGCGCAGTGCAGGTGGAGCTTCATTTGCGAACAATGATGTACCATTGTTCAATACTCAGTCGTCAAATACTAAAACCACTGACCTGTATCTATACAAGTACGCTGGACCTCTGACAAGCCGGGCCATAGTGAGGCGATTTGATTTTCGCCATTTTGGCGCTGATCGCAGAAGTGGGTGGGAAAGGAACTAATAATAGAGATGGGACAATGAGATAAAATACATCGATAAAAGACATTTCCGACGAGTTGTCTAATTAATTTTACTAGGTAATATTATTAAGTGACTAGTTTGTTTGTTAGGTTGAACGCGCAAATCTCAGAAACTGCTAGTATGCCGAAGCCGGACTAACGGGTACTTAGTATGTGGCTAGCTAGATCCAAAAATAAATAGGGAACGTTTTTTAAATAGAAATGTGGTTTTTTCAGGATGGAGTGGAATAGGTAAGGTATTTATAGAAAATAAAAATATATGTACAATCCTTTAACATTTTTTATTAGTTTCCGTCATCATTTTCATAGTTACTTATGTAACATCAAAAAATTTTTTAAAAGACTTTTACATGAGCTCTTGATTTTATCAAATAATTTTTAACTCTCTGCAATGCTTTTTTGGATGACTTAGGAGAGTTTTCATAACGATGATCATGCTTGATACTATAGCAGATTTCGGAGAGAGACCTAAAGGAGACCTGAAGGAGTACTCTGTTGCGGGTCACAGCTTGTACTTCAACGCCTTCGACCTGAAAACAAAATTTCTGTTAATCAACAATTAAACTACAAATCATAAGTACATAATCGACCCGATATCGGTACTGAATTTTAAATTTATTCGTAATCTTAACCAATCAGAAGGAAGAAAAAAAAACAATATTCATTATTAATGTAATAAAATATAATAAAATTCAATATTAAAAAATTTAATTCATTATTAAAACACCCCTTCTGCTCCACCTTATCTTAAACAATGCTTTGAATTCCTATATCTTGCAAATCCCCGTAATCTGCGATCTTCCTCTACTCTTCAGTTAAGAACTCCAGTTCATAGCTCCGGCTTCTTTGGTAACTCGTTTACGGTACGAGCTATCCGGTTGTGGAATGACTTGCCTGTATCCATCAGGAAAGCTAAATCCTTAACAATTTTTAAAAATGAGGTCTATAAACTTTATTTAGCAGCTTCTTCAAAGTAAATGTTCTTGTTTCTCATGTTATTAGTATTAATATATATTATGTCTTGTATTTTTGTCTTTAGGTTTATTGTAAGTATCTTTCTTATTTGTTTTAAATTTAATATTTGATCATAGGTATTTATTGTAACACCACCTCCTCTCACGTCCTTTACAATCCAGTCCATCCAAAGGTTGCCTGGAAGAAATCGCTTTGAGCGATAAGGCCGCCCATTGTGCCACCATGTTAGTATTTAAGTTTCTCTAGTTAAGTTAAATAATCTGGTGTAACAATAAAGAGTTAATCTATCTATCTATCTATCTATTAATATACTATTTTAACACATGGTGGAAGGACAGCTTCCCAAATAACTGGAAGGGAGTATAGCCCATCATTCAAAATCAATATCTACGGAATTTTCATCAGAATAAAAATTTTATGTATGACCTATCTATCTATACATTTTAGAAATGATACTATATTTTTATACTAACCGGCACTGCTACAGAAAATTGTTGGAGTACTGCACTTTTTCAAAGTAGTGCATGAGTTATGTTTAATAAAACAGTCATCAGAGAAGTGCTTTGAACATAATGTAATCATATTTTTTCGGACGCCAACTAGGTTTTTCAATGTTGTTCAGCCATAATTCCAGTCTTATGTCTGTCGGAAACCTGTGAATTATTTAAAAATTATATGTATTTGTTAATAAAAATCGGTCATCGGCGATTTCCGTTCTTGAAAGTAAATAGATATCTATAGGAAAAATATCGATAAGTTTTATCGACAGGTAACTTGGACAACACTATTAAATTTTATTGTTTATAAAAAACCGGTAATATGAAGATAAATATGTTGTTATTACGTATAATAATTAAGATAAGTTTAATTTGATGAATATTAGCCGAAGATTAGCCGTAAATTCACTTACTTGTGGAATGTAACCCCACTTCCCTTCTGGTAACGAGTTTTGCTTAGCACACACTCTTTCATAGTTTACTTATGAATGCCCACCACTTATTTATGTATCAACTAAATAAATAAGACACAACAAACAAGCTTAATCGCGTTAAACCTCCAAAAACACTTTAAAAACACGGGAGACAATACAAACGAGACAACGGCCATTTGTCAGTTACGTCAGATTTAGTTCTCTTCCCCCGCATTGGGGGCGCTTCAAATCGGCACATTCAAGAGCTGTCATTTCAAAGGGTATCAGAGGTCCAGCGTACTTGTATAGATACAGGTCAGTGACTAAAACACATACTTATATCTACAGTGTTGCGAAAATGTTCCTCCAAATAATTCCCAAGTGTCATGAACCCAAGAAGATTCTAAACTACGTAACTGGAGTTCTTACTGACATTTAATGTACAAAGGATTTTGAACCTTATCACGACTACACAACGATCTATTATCATTTAATCTTGGTTATAAGGATTGTTGGTCTTGTTGAGAGGCTTTCTTGGGTGCTTTGTCTCTTTCACACTCGTTGTTGGATTAGTAGTGTGCCCATGTCATTTAAATTTCAGGATATTTTTACCTTATCGCGCTCGACAAAATCAGCGCTTGATTTCGATCCATGGTTTCGATCCTTGAATTAGATCCTTGAATTAGATCCTTGATTTTGATCCTTGATTTTGATTTCGATCCTTGATTTCGATCCTTGGTTTCGATCTTGGATTTCGATCCTGGATTTCGATCCTTGATTCTTGAATTTTGAACCTTGAATCTGAAATCTTGAATCTTGAATCTTTGAAGTGACAGCTTTCAAACTTCAAATGACCATATCTCAGGAACTACTCGTCCTAGACTCCCCGTTCCCAGTTCAAATGAAAGCTATGACCAAGATCTTCATTTGAAGTGACAGCTGTCAAAGTTCAAACCGCCATATCTCGAAAACTACTTGTCCTAGACTCCCCGTTCTCAGTTCAAATGAAAGCTATGACCAAGATCTTCATTTGCAGTGACAGCTGTCAAACTTCAAATGGCCATATCTCGGGAACTACTCGTCCTAGACTCCCCGTTCTTAGTTCAAATGAAAGCTATGACTAAGATCTACATTTCAGATGACAGATGTCACTTTAAATGTAGATCTTGGTCATAGCTTTCATTTGAACTGAGAACGGGGAGTCTAGGACAAGTAGTTTTCGAGATATGGCGGTTTGAAGTTTGACAGCTGTCACTTCAAATGAAGATCTTGGTCATAGCTTTCATTTGAACTGAGAACGGGGAGTCTAGGACGAGTAGTTCCCGAGATATGGCCATTTGAAGTTTGACAGCTGTCACTTCAAATGAAGATCTTGGTCATAGCTTTCATTTGAACTGAGAACGGGAAGTCTAGGAGGAGTAGTTCCCGAGATATGGCCATTTGAAGTTTGACAGCTGTCACTTCAAATTAAGATCTTGGTCATAGCTTTCATTTGAACTGGGAACGGGGAGTCTAGGACGAGTAGTTTCCAAGATATGGCCGTTTGAAGTTTGACAGCTGTCACTTCAAATGAAGATCTTGGTCTTAGCTTTCATTTGAACTGGGAACGGGGAGTCTAGGACGAGTAGTTCCCGAGATATGGTCATTTGAAGTTTGACAGCTGTCACTTTAAAGATTCAAGATTCAAGATTTCAGTTTTCAGATTCAAGAATCAAGATTCAAGATTCAAGAATCAAAATGAAGGATCAAAATTGTATCAGTATTTTAATTCAAAAATCATGCCCTGAAACAACTCGTAAATCAGAAAATGATGGAAAAGGCCCCATAAGGACTAGGAATGTTTAGTTTATGGTCACCCTTTAGAAAGAGACACGCCGCCCAAGTTTTATCTCTCAAGCGGACCTTGTTTTCTGTCTCAGTCAGCATTCCAGGTACGTAGTATAGAAATTCCTTGCATGAACCTTATCATGTTACCCAGCTGACCTTGTGGCTCCACCATAATTGAAACTACAATAGAACTGGCAATTGCTCGGGATCTACATTCGTACATAGATCGTAGGTAAGCCATTGTGTGTTGTGACCTATTATTTAACTATCTATTTTTTCACTACGATTACGTCACAAAACCAATTACCTTAAGAAGAGAAAAAAAATGTGTTGAACAAAAGTAGATCATTATCACAGAACATACAAAAACACAAACATACTGGAAACTGGCAAAAAGTTTACTTAGTCCGATTGATCGAACAATGCGGTCGAACAACGTGGCCACAGCCAAACTTTCAGTCAAAATGGCTTTTTTGCGGCTATTGTTTCAATTTGCAGTTTCAATTTGTGTTGTGCTACGGGCCTACGGGCTACAGGCGTAGCATTAGTAGCTTTTCGTAGCACTCGTAGCGCTCGTAGCGTGGCAAGCGCTCGTAGCGCACAGACAGTGCCACGCTACGAAGCACTACGCACTACTACTAATCAACATTATGGATTAATAGTCTTTTTTAAACTTTCGCGATCACTATTCATATTGATATTGCAACATAGCCGAAACGTCGGGGAAAAATAAGGTAAATTACGCGATAAAATCCCGTGTCTATAAAACTTTTCAATTATGGATTAATTAATAATAATTGTCTGTACCCCGATCGCGAGTATGCACAGAGTCTACTATTCGATCCGTGACTGTAGTATAGTCTCTCAAATGTATTGGGATTTTAGTTCAGTCAAGTTACCACTGGAGGCGCTGCACCGGAATCCCATACATTTGAGAGACTATACTACAGTCCCGGATCGAATAGTAGACTCTGTGCATACTCGCGATCGGGGTACTGATACGTCATTACAACATTACCTACTCTTGTAAATCCTATTTTGATTTATGCAGTGTTGTATTATGTTAAAGTTTTGTAGTTCAACCAACGAAGTTAGAAAAGTACCTATAGCTGAACTATTAATTTTTAATCGAGCGAAGCGGTGCACGGTGAGTGGAACATGTAAGTAATAAAAATAATATACCTACCTAAATAAACTTGTGAATGTCACGTCACGTCTTCGAGAAAGAGTGGAAGGAGAAGGGATGAGACAGTGCTTTGAGTGCCGAGAGAACAGGAGAGAATCCTTCAATACCTTCTCACATTGTGACATAGATACTTAATTAGAAATAGGTACCTATACTTACCTACTTAATATACACCGTTTATTTTTGGTCAGTTTAAAGCCGGCGCCTACGTAATCTATATCGATAACCTTACTCAAAAATAATAATAAATATGAGATCTATTTTTTTGCAAATAATAATATCACGAAACATAGGCAGGATAAATCACGGAGATACGTGCTCTGTGCTCAGCTGTTGCTACGGCGTAGAGTCTATGCTACGTCGTAGTCATACATACATACCTAGGTCATTAGCTCTGCGCGCCTACGACACCATAACAAGTGTTTTACTCACTTTTGTTAATCTTTTCAACTATTTAGTTTCGTATGAAATACTTATCAAATTCAAAAACTAAACCAACGACACGAATACGATTAAGCAATACAAGCAGTGGGTGCTGGCTTTAAACTGACCCAGAATTAACGGTGTATAACTTTTATTTAAGTATTTATATTCAAACACGTAGGTATACGTACTATAATAATACTATACCTATAATCCTATAATCAAAGCACGTAGTATGTATTACCTATTTGTTGATGTAGGTAGGTATGTCTTTGGTTGGTGTTTATCGTAAGTAGGTATACCAACCAAGCATAATAACCATACCTGCTAACCCAACTGCCAACCACTCACCACCCAACCACACCACCACCAAGCATAAGTAATAGCATGTAGGTTCTTAGCAAATACTTTGAAATAGTTCTTATGCAATCAACCAATAAACCTGTTTCCAAGGTTTCAACAAAGCTAAAAAGTCAAATCACTGACAACATTAAAAACATTTCCAAAAATTAAAACATCAAAACACCCCTTTGCTACAAATCTTCTTTAATCCAAGCTTAATCCATAGCATAGCAATAGCAATGTAACGTCGAGCGCCGACCGTGGGGAGCTGACATCTTGGAGGAGGCAGAGTTTGGTGGACGAAGAGTCAGGATGATGAATTTACTGCACACGTTCGCAGCACTGCTCACCGTGGTGCTGTTCCTGATGCGGAGACGCTGCGTCAAGGCGCGCGTCTGTCAGGTCAGCTCGCCTTCCTAAAATGTTAATTGGTCGTTTCGTGTTGATGAGGAACCTATCGGTTTTTGCGAGTCTTGGTCGGTATGAGCGTGGGGCGAATGAAGACGTATGGGGAAACCTAGTGAAAGTACCTAATAGGTTGAACGGGTTGAACCAGCATGGTCACCGTCCTAAGTGACTGGCTTGGGCGTACGCCTACGCAAACTATAGGTACATGCAAACATCGTGAATGGGTAATGCCTAAACATTTTTCTGCTTGCCTCGGGTCCTTTGTTCATTATGTAAGCTCTCTCATTTGGAATCACATTTCATTATAAATTCTACTACCAACATCATTCAATTCAGACAGCCTCAAAAATATCATATGGATAATAATTCCTATGCATAACCATTCAAGTCCCCGCGTATTTCGTGAAATGAAAATCTTTTAGAAGCCCAATGTTACCAGGTTAAAAAAAACTTCCAAAATAGTAAAATAAAGCAAAATTATTAATTTCAGACAAAGCGCAGTTCGTTTGAACCTCTCTGCCCCTACGAAGGCTCGCAGACGTCGATGCGGGTGCCGCGCCCAGCGGAGAGCTGGATGTTCTGGGCGCGCAACGCTGCCAACGCCATCACCACCAGCTGCTCCTTGCCTAAGCACAAGCGCGACCCTGACATACTAATCGATGACAAACACATGGGCGTTTCTCCTTCTGGTTAACGATTAATGATCACGTGCAATAAATAAGTGTCCTTAAAGTTCATTTTTTTAAACTTTAGGGAGTGTCCACATTGCGTTTTTTGTAGCGCGTTTGTATCGATACAAACGCGTTGCGAACGCGATGCGAACGCGCAGCTCAAAAACGCGCTGCAGAAAACGCAATGTGTACACTCCCGGTTTGCGTTTGTATCGATACAAACGCGATGCGAACGCGCGTTTGTATCGATACAAACGCGGTTCGAACGCGCGTTTGTATCGATACAAACGCGGTGCGAACGCGCGTTTGTATCGATACAAACGCGCGTTCGCATCGCGTTTTTATGGATACAAACGTGTTTAAGCAGGGTTTGCTTTTGTACTTTGCTTTTTTGTATGCTCCTTTGTCTGCTAGTTTGTATGCTAGTTTGTATGCTAGTTTGTCTGCTAGTTTGTCTGCTAGTTTGTTTGCTAATTTGCTTATTTGCTCTAAGTTTTTCATTTGTTTCGGGACACTTTCTTCGGGACACTTTTACTTTTGCTTCGGGACAATTGCTAAGGGACACTTTTGCTTGGGGACACTTGCTTCGGGACACTTTTTGCTTCGGGACACTTTTGCTTCGGGACACTTTTTCTTCGGGACTCTTTTGCTTCGGGACACTTTTGCTTCGGGACACTTTTTGCTTCGGGACACTTTTTGCTTCGGGACACTTTTTCTTCGGGACACTTTTTCTTCGGGACACTTTTGCTTCGGGACACTTTTGCTTCGGGACACATTTGCTTCGGGACACTTGCTTCGGGACACTTTTGTTTGGGGACACTTTTGCTTGGGGACACTTTTGCTTCGGGACACTTTTGCTTCGGGACACTTTTGTTTGGGGACACTTTTTCTTCGGGACACTTTTGCTTCGGGACACTTTTGCTTGGGGACACTTTTGCTTCGGGACACTTTTGCTTCGGGACACTTTTTCTTCGGGACACTTTTGCTTCGGGACACTTTTGCTTGGGGACACTTTTGCTTCGGGACACTTTTGCTTCGGGATACTTTTTGCTTCGGGACACTTTTTGCTTCGGGACACTTTTTCTTCGGGACACTTTTTCTTCGGGACACTTTTGCTTCGGGACACTTTTGCTTCGGGACACTTTTGCTTGGGGACACTTTTGCTTCGGGACACTTTTGCTTCGGGACACTTTTGCTTCGGGACACTTTTTCTTCGGGACACTTTTGCTTCGGGACACTTTTGCTTGGGGACACTTTTGCTTCGGGACACTTTTGCTTCGGGACACTTTTTGCTTCGGGACACTTTTTGCTTCGGGACACTTTTTCTTCGGGACACTTTTTCTTCGGGACACTTTTGCTTCGGGACACTTTTGCTTCGGGACACTTTTGCTTCGGGACACTTTTGCTTCGGGACACTTTTTCTTCGGGACACTTTTGCTTTGGGACACTTTTGCTTGGGGACACTTTTGCTAAGGGACACTTTTGCTTGGGGACACTTTTGCTTCGGGACACTTTGCTAAGGGACACTTTTGCTTTGAGAAACTTTTGCTTCGGGACACTTTTACGAAGGGACTTTTGATAAGGGACAAACTAGCATACAAACTAGCAGACAAACTAGCAGACAAACATCAGACAAACTAGCAGGCAAACTAGCAATCAAACTAGTAAACTACGAACGCGATGCGAACGCGCGTTTGTATCGATACAAACGCAATGCGAACGCGCGTTTGTATCGATACAAACGCAATGCGAACGCGCGTTTGTATCGATACAAACGCAATGCGAACGCGCGTTTGTATCGATACAAACGCGCGTTTGTATCGATACAAACGCGGATACGCGCTGCGAACGCGCGTTTGTATCGATACAAACGCGCGTTTGTATCGATACAAACGCGCGTTCGCAACGCGTAGCAAAAACGCGCTTCAGAAAACGCAATGTGGACACTCCCTTAGACTTCATTATTTTTAAGTTTTAGGTCCTGTTATGATTTAGGGAGTGTCCACATTGCGTTTTTTGTAGCGCGTTTGTATCGATACAAACGCGTTGCGAACGCGATGCGAACGCGCAGCTCAAAAACGCGCTGCAGAAAACGCAATGTGTACACTCCCGGTTTGCGTTTGTATCGATACAAACGCGATGCGAACGCGCGTTTGTATCGATACAAACGCGGTTCGAACGCGCGTTTGTATCGATACAAACGCGGTGCGAACGCGCGTTTGTATCGATACAAACGCGCGTTCGCATCGCGTTTTTATGGATACAAACGTGTTTAAGCAGGGTTTGCTTTTGTACTTTGCTTTTTTGTATGCTCGTTTGTCTACTAGTTTGTATGCTAGTTTGTATGCTAGTTTGTCTGCTAGTTTGTTTGCTAATTTGCTTATTTGCTCTAAGTTTTTCATTTGTTTCGGGACACTTTTACTTTTGCTTCGGGACAATTGCTAAGGGACACTTCTGCTTGGGGACACTTGCTTCGGGACACTTTTTGCTTCGGGACACTTTTGCTTCGGGACACTTTTTCTTCGGGACACTTTGCTTCGGGACACTTTTGCTTGGGGACACTTTTGCTTCGGGACACTTTTGCTTCGGGACACTTTTGCTTCGGGACACTTTTGCTTCGGGACACTTTTGCTTCGGGACACTTTTGCTTCGGGACACTTTTGCTTCGGGACACTTTTTGCTTCGGGACACTTTTTGCTTCGGGACACTTTTGCTTAGGGACACTTTTTCTTCGGGACACTTTTTCTTCGGGACACTTTTGCTTCGGGACACTTTTGCTTCGGGACACTTTTTCTTCGAGACACTTTTGCTTGGGGACACTTTTGCTTCGGGACACTTTTGCTTCGGGACACTTTTGCTTCGGGACACTTTTGCTTCGGGACACTTTTGCTTCGGGACACTTTTTGCTTCGGGACACTTTTGCTTAGGGACACTTTTTCTTCTGGACACTTTTGCTTCGGGACACTTTTGCTTTGGGACACTTTTGCTTGGGGACACTTTTGCTTCGGGACACTTTTGCTTCGGGACACTTTTTGCTTCGGGACACTTTTGCTTAGGGACACTTTTTCTTCGGGACACTTTTGCTTCGGGACACTTTTGCTTCGGGACACTTTTGCTTGGGGACACTTTTGCTTCGGGACACTTTTGCTTCGGGACACTTTTGCTAAGGGACACTTTTGCTTGACACTTATGCTTCGGGACAATTGCTAAGGGACACTTTTGCTTGGGGACACTTTTGCTTAGGGACACTTTTGCTTCGGGACACTTTTTGCTTCGGGACACTTTTGCTTCGAGACACTTTTGCTTGGGGACACTTTTGCTTCGGGACACTTTTGCTTCGGGACACTTTTGCTTCGGGACACTTTTGCTTCGGGACACTTTTGCTTCGGGACACTTTTTGCTTCGGGACACTTTTGCTTAGGGACACTTTTTCTTCGGGACACTTTTGCTTCGGGACACTTTTGCTTCGGGACACTTTTTCTTCGAGACACTTTTGCTTGGGGACACTTTTGCTTCGGGACACTTTTGCTTCGGGACACTTTTGCTTCGGGACACTTTTGCTTCGGGACACTTTTTGCTTCGGGACACTTTTGCTTAGGGACACTTTTTCTTCGGGACACTTTTGCTTCGGGACACTTTTGCTTCGGGACACTTTTGCTTGGGGACATTTTTGCTTCGGGACACTTTTGCTTCGGGACACTTTTGCTTCGGGACACTTTTTGCTTCGGGACACTTTTGCTTAGGGACACTTTTTCTTCGGGACACTTTTGCTTCGGGACACTTTTGCTTCGGGACACTTTTGCTTGGGGACACTTTTGCTTCGGGACACTTTTGCTTCGGGACACTTTTGCTTCGGGACACTTTTGCTTCGGGACACTTTTGCTTCGGGACACTTTTGCTTCGGGACACTTTTTCTTGGGGACACTTTTGCTTCGGGACACTTTTGCTTCGGGACACTTTTGCTTCGGGACACTTTTGCTTCGGCACACTTTTTCTTCGGGACACTTTTGCTTCGGGACACTTTTGCTTGGGGACACTTTTGCTTCGGGACACTTTTTGCTTCGGGACACTTTTTCTTCGGGACACTTTTTCTTCGGGACACTTTTGCTTCGGGACACTTTTGCTTCGGGACACATTTGCTTCGGGACACTTTTGCTTCGGGACACTTTTGTTTGGGGACACTTTTGCTTGGGGACACTTTTGCTAAGAGACAATTTTGCTAAGGCACACTTTTGCTAAGGGACACTTTTGCTTCGGGACACTTTTGCTTCGGGACACTTTTGCTTCGGGACACTTTTGCTTCGGGACACTTTTGCTTCGGGACACTTTTGCTTCGGGACACTTTTTCTTCGGGACACTTTTGCTTCGGGACACTTTTGCTTCGGGACACTTTTGCTTCGGGACACTTTTGCTTCGGCACACTTTTTCTTCGGGACACTTATGCTTCGGGACACTTTTGCTTGGGGACACTTTTGCTTCGGGACACTTTTGCTTCGGGACACTTTTTCTTCGGGACACTTTTGCTTCGGGACACTTTTGCTTGGGGACACTTTTGCTTCGGGACACTTTTACGAAGGGACTTTTGATAAGGGACAAACTAGCATACAAACTAGCAGACAAACTAGCAGACAAACATCAGACAAACTAGCAGGCAAACTAGCAATCAAACTAGTAAACTACGAACGCGATGCGAACGCGCGTTTGTATCGATACAAACGCAATGCGAACGCGCGTTTGTATCGATACAAACGCGATGCGAACGCGCGTTTGTATCGATACAAACGCGCGTTTGTATCGATACAAACGCGGATACGCGCTGCGAACGCGCGTTTGTATCGATACAAACGCGCGTTTGTATCGATACAAACGCGCGTTCGCAACGCGTAGCAAAAACGCGCTTCAGAAAACGCAATGTGGACACTCCCTTAGGATTGAGAGTTTCGATCTAACAAGAATAGTGACCTACCTACTCTTACCAGCATTAGTAGCGTTAAGCTAAGTAGGTAGGTAGGTACTTATCTTACTTAGGAATTCCCATCTTTGTTCGTCTTATATGCCGAAAACTTCATGATATGAAACAATGCATCGAACAACCTAAGAGTTAGAACATCAGCATCTAGGTACATAAATAGATCTTTATTCAATGGGATTAAAAACAAGTTGTTCCAAATTGATGTAAGTAGGTACTTAAGTATTTTTAGACTAGGTACATAAGTACCACTTACTAAAACTTTAAAAAATAAATCTTGCTGTCATTATGTAGTATCAATTGCTTTGCCGAGTTGGCGATGTATACATCCGTCTTCTCGAAGCTGGAACCATCAAGAACCTGACATTTTTCTTGTAGTATGGGCAGTTTGGTTCATCACATCCCAAGACCTCGGCTTCGTGCACTGTGCGTTCTTTTTGCAGCAGTTCATCTCCTATTATGAGTCTCCTCGCGCATGCCAACAAACCAGGACCACAAAGAGCCACTGCACAAATTGCTGCTAAAAATTCCAGCAGTAACATTATAGAGTCACTCCACATTTTTCATTTAGCTAAGCTTAGGTCATTCTGACGGGTTTAGAAAGAGCAAAGTATAAAAAATGCACATAAATCATTCAATTTCAATTCAATCCCAGTAAATACGAAGTAGAGTAGCACAGAATACTAGTACTAGTAGTAGGTACCCGCCTTATTAGGTACAACTAAACGTTGTGAAAAGTACCTATTAAAAATACAATACAATTTTTTTAAACGTTAGAAAAATGTATTATGATTTATGAGTAATTTCTCTTTGGCACTGCCGTCAGTGAAGGCAATGTTTTTAATTCGTGCCAGCCATTAAGTTTTTTTTATACCAAAAAGGTAGATTTTATTTTGTAGAGAATGGCAACACAAAGATTTATTCGAGGTAACTGCAAGGTAACTGTCAAAGTCATGTGGTTTCAATCAAATTTTTGACAGTAAAAAAAACCGGATCGAGTTCAATCAGCGTTGCCATATCTACCAACTTGTAGGTAGATCTACCTACTTTGCCTCGAGTCTACCTATCTACCACCTCAAGCCTTGAATCTACCTACTTTTCTAAATCTTAAGAAACCACAATGAAGAACGTTTCTTTCAAGTTTCATGTGAAATGTCAGTGCGGTACGGTCCTATTTAGGCTGCGTTTCCACTAGAGATGTGCGATGGAAATGTGTCGTGTGAAGATGTCTAGCGGTGCTGTGAAAATGTGTGGGGGTTTCCACCAAAGTTGTGCGATGAAAATGTGTCTATGAGGATATGTAGCGGAGCTGTGAAAATGCGCATTAATGTGTGGTGCGAGGACGCGTTGCGAAGCCGTGAAATGTGTCGATGGGGGTGCGGTGTAGTGTATCCTTCTCAACACACATTCTTCGCAACACATCCCTCGCACACATCCCTCGCAACACATCCCTCGCACACATCCTTCGTACACATCCCTCGCTTGTTTTGTATGCGCAAAAATCTAGCTCCGCTGAGCCGATTTTTATCAAAAAGCAGGCAACCTAGCTCATACATTTGAAATTTGTAAATAACAGTACCTACTTATAAACTTAAAATACTAGTTTTTTATTCTTGAAAAATCCTCCGAATTAGGGCATTTTCCGTTCTACCAACTTCTACCTACTTTTGGCCCCTCATCTACCAATTTTCAACAATTCGGGTTGGCAACACTGAGTTCAATGATGGGAAAGTGATGAGAAAGTGCCGCAACAATTCTCAAAAATAAAAATAATTGGAAAATAATTGTTGAGTGAATAATGATTATTATAATATGTTTGAAATAATGTAGTCTATAGCCTTTTATATCAATTGTACTTTTTATCCAGCAAGATGCGCTCTAAGCTTCAATTTGGGTAAATATGAATTTATTTACGGTAAAAACAGTTTCATTTTCAGCTTTCTAATATTTCTAGAGGATCTGGTAAGTCTTCATCCCATCAGTAGCCGTATATTTATACAATTCTTGTAGGTTAAGTACTTAAACTTACACTTTTCAAAATTGCTGAATTTTACATTCAATTTTGCAGACTGTTACTATTTTTCTGTATACTTACTAGATACCTACATAGAGTTACATTAAATAGTACAGTTACATACTAAAATATCTCATCTTGATCATTGAATGATCAGTTTCAAACGTAAGCTTATTTAGATTTCCAATGTTAAGGTTCCAGTGTAAATACATTTAAACTTACAGTAACAATCCAAATGGTCTCAAAATAAATAAAAAAAATAAAGTAGTGTTGTGTGTTTTCAGGGCAGTATGTGCGGTGTGCGTGGCCACCATGTGGCTGTTCGTGGTGCTTTACCACGAGCTGCAGGAGCTGTACGAGCGCTCCGGCACACTCTCCGACATGGAGTATTCTTGGTAACTCACAATACCTTTTTTATCCTTTACTTTAATTATTAGCTAGAAGGAAACATATTGTGCCGACCCCACCTAGTGGGATAAGGGCTGGGAGATGATGATGATGACTTTAATTATTAGCTAGGAGCCAGCATTATGCACTTTGTGCTGTGCTTTTCCTGATGTACTTACTGTAACTTGTGTGTGTCAAGTAAACATTATTCTATTACCTAACTAATTAGGCCCAAATTATCTCAACGATTCTGGAAACTTAGTAAAGTAAAGATGTTTTTGAGTTCTGATAAACTTATTGATAAGAACAGAATTAACTTGCTTAAAATATTAATTAAAGAAAGTCCTGTTCTCCTTGTAAGGTCACAGGTAAATTCTAACAAACTTGCTGTCAATATTCTAATGAGCTTATTAACAGCTAGAAAAGTTGGTATCGAAATACATTGTTTGACAAACATTTCAGAAAATCAAGTTGTTTCTCTTATTTTGATGAATTGATATGATTAAATAATAGAATTGTATGTTGATTGTAGGCTCTTCAGACTACTGCTGAATCTGACCGGGTACGCCGTCATCATGGTGCCCGGCTTCATACTCTACCAATATCTACAGAAGACCAACTACTTTGATAAGATCAGTGAGTATTTTTATTAAGAGGCCTGCGACCGGCGAATTTCCTTAAAAACGTAATACCGAAATAATTTAAAATTTAAGCACATTTTTATCAGTTTATGTTGTTAGATTAGGAGAGTAGGTATTTATCTAGGTTCCTGTTAAACTTTTGTTCCGAAAAACTTACCTAAAAAGAAATGTAAGCAAATTGAATTGAAATCTTTCTAGGTACTCCAAAAACGGCATTTTTTCTTTTCATTTGTTCAATAGTAAGTTTTTTGGAACAAAAGTGTAACAGGAACCTAGATAAATACTGCCTTTATCCAAATAGTAACATAAAGTGATACAAAATGTAATACCTTAAAACCTTTAAAATATTGTACGCCCAAAATGGGTACCTACTGTAACACCTTTCTTTACACAGTTTTACAATAAATGATTCTTATTCTTATTTTTATTCTTATTCAAATATGCTCAAATTTTTAATTATTTTGGTATTACGTTCCTAGGTACGTAGATACGTTCGCCGGTCCCTTAATGAACACACTTTCATTATTTTTTGCAGAGATAGCAATTTATTTAATAAACAAAATAATTACTAAATTCTTAATATTTGGCTTTTACCTATACAGGTTTTTAGAAAGCATAATGCACAATGTCAGAAATTAGGTGATAAATCTTGCAAACTTTATTATTGCACAATATGGAAACGATCTCTAATTCCATGGCGTAAAAAATTGTTGTATGGACACTTTAATGCTTAGCGCCGCCGACGCACATGGTGTACACTTCTCACAATGAATCTAGGCCAGCAGTTCTCAAACTTTTTTGGTGGTGGAACCTTTTTGAAAAGCGAAATTTTTGACGGAACCCCAAAATAAAAGAAAAAGTTACGTGCATTCTTTAATAATAGATTAAATATATTTACGTAGTTATTTAAGCGTAATCGAATGCATAAAAAACTCTGAATCGGGACACTGATGTATAGAAGAGGTGTATTTTTACTAGTTAACTAGTATTATCGTGGATCTTTGAGGGGACCACAAAGATTTTGCGGAGCCCCAGAGCTCCGCGGAGCACACTGCGTATGGTTGATCTAGGCGTTCGTGAAGTTAGCCGTTTCGATGCGCAGCGCAGCTATTTCATACAAAATTTTGTACTGCGCAGCGAAACGGATTCACGAATGCTAAATGTTCGTGCTAGATAACTGATAGAATACTTTATTGTTAGGCAACCGCCCCCCGACGGTGATGTCTCGTGTACTGTACGCTTGTTTCGGTCCGTACGAGCGTCTGGACGCGGCGCCGCGCGAGGAGGCGGGGGGGCGCGGCGCCGAGCTGGCGCTGTGTGCCACCGGACTGATGGGGGCCTACCTCGTCTGGGGACTCATGCAGGAGAAGATCATGACGCAGGTGAGGGCTCCGAGACTCTGGACTCATGCAGGAGGTGGAAAAAAATAATAATAAGTGGCTAAATTAAAAGTTTAAAACACATTACCCTTTGTTTGCGTTACGCAGTCAGGTAAAAAATTGATGTTTATGGCGTAAAACACACTGCACAGCGCTTCGTCGCGTAGCGCGGTTTAACATTGTATGCAAGTATCTCAATTTGTAAAGAAAACACGCATAGTCCGCGCTCCCTCGCGTATATTTTGGTCTGAGTATCCGCGCACCGCGGCGAGGCGCGTTCAGTGGGATAACCACCTAAAAGCTGAGCAATTTTCTGCACTCTCGAACTGCATTTTGTTTATAATTCTGAACTCTGAAGACCCTCGAGGTCGTCCAGCCGGCCTAACATGTGCAACATCGAGATAGATATCTTGATCGGTTTAACTTTGAGAAGTCTCGTCTCTCGACTCTCGATGTTGCACATGTTAGGCCTACACAAGTTGTGATCATATCGTATTGTTTAGGACTACGTGGTATCGGACGGCTCAGTGGTGCGTTTCTCGGACGCCCAGTTCCTAGTGGTGTGTAACCGTGTGGGCGCCCACTGGCACAGAGGTCGTCCACGAGTTGTGATCGTATATTTGTGTGTAGGACTACGTGGTGTCGGACGGCTCTGTGGTGCGTTTCTCTGACGCCCAGTTCCTGGTGGTGTGTAACCGCGTGGGCGCGCTGCTCGCGGCTCTAGCACGGCTGCTGTCCTCCCGTCGAGCACTACTCGCGGCTCCACTATACAAGTTCTCGTACTGCGCGCTCAGCAACGTGCTCAGCGCGTGGTGCCAGTACGAGGCGCTCAAGTACGTCTCCTTCCCTACTCAGGTACGTCACTCTGTCCACGCAAGTGTTTCCTCTACACCATAGGTTCTCAACGTAGGCGATAACGCCCCTTGTGGGCGTTTGAGACTTTCAGGGGGGCATAAGAAGACCCAGAGAAAATTAGGGGGCATTGAGATATGAGTGCTCTTAAAAAAATTCTCTAAGTGGGCGGTGGGCAAAATAATGTTGAGAAACTATGCTCTACACCAGAGGTCGGCAACGCTGTGACCGCAAGCGCATGTGCGCCCGCGGCAACTTTTTGATGCGCCCTCCGATGTAAATTTGGACCATTGTAATGAGGACAGGTACTTCCAATTATGAGCCAGGTTTCATCAAGTTGTCGGAAGAAATGCAAGGCCAAGGATCACACTAATAAGTGACTATGTTCATATGCCTCAATGTAATAAATAAACATCTTGTCTTGTCCTTGTGTAACATTTTTTTTGCGTCAACCATACATGCGCCCTTCAGGAGTAATTTATTTTAGAATTAGCTCTTAGGCTTGATAAGGTTGCCGACCCCTGCTCTACACAGATAAAGTACCCTTTCTAACCTTACCGAGCGCGTTTCAGACTACGCTATAATAATATAGCATATTCATAGCATAACAATATCGCGCACCACACATTATTATAGTAAGCCAATAATTTATCATACAGTAAAGTGTGAACGTGTCCATAATAAATGTATCGTGCGCGATATTGTTTTGCTATGAACAATGCTGTCATTTATGGTGTAGTCTGAAATGCGCTTTAGGTACGTACCCTTCCCTACACAGGTATGTACTTGGTCCTATCCCACGCCAGTACATATCCTTCCTTAGGTACAGTCAGCAACAAAGAGCCTCTAGGTAAGTATTTGAGAACTTAAATACAAATACAATCATTCATATCGTTGCTGACTGTACATTATCTTCCTTAATCAGGTACTTCTACTTCCCGAAATACATTTCTTTGTCCATGCGGTTTTTTTATTACCTAACTTTTAGATTTTTGGAGGGTTAAAATTAATTGCTGAAAAAAAAAAAAATATAAGGACATTAAAATACTGCTAAGAAACGAACAGTTTCAGATTATGATGGCATGCCTTCAATTTTATTTACCTCTAGATCCTTGCCCTAAAGCACGAATATAGATAACAAGCAAAAAGATTTGCGATCTTTCAATTGAAAACACGTGGTAAATCTTCTATTCATTCATTCTAATCGTATCGTAACTTTATGAATCGATAAAATGAATTACCTATGCGCACAGCGACCTTCAAACTATTTATCGATAATAAACTATCGCCAGCTGAACACACAGCCGAGATGACTTCTAATACAAATATACCATTCTTTTATAATGCATGTTGCTTTACAATGAACTGCAAATACGTGTTTATTATCGCATGACAACTTTATTACTCTTTGTTTTAGTGCTAAAGAAAAGTATTGTGTGCATTCAATTTTGTGCAATAATTCATTCCGAGTAAAGTAAATAAAGTATGGTTTGGCCATGTGGAGGATGAAGGAAAGTCATAACGAAACGGATGTTTAAAGCTGGACACACACGGTCAGTTAAACTGATCAGTTGAACTAATTAAGTAAGTTCGTATGTGCAAGTGGTCATCTCTGGTGACGGAAGTTTTAAGGCCGCTTATTTAGAAGCCGCGACCGACCATTTAACGTTCCCTTTGATGCACAAAAGCGCTTAGCTCGTAATACCAATGACCGTGCACAACTTAACTTCAAAGATCAATCAATAAAGTCTAAGCAAGCTACGCCACGAGCTCTTCAATCAGTTAAACCATAGATTCTCAACCTTATTTTCCCCACCGCCCACTTTGAAATTTTTTTTTTTTCTAGAGCCCCCCCCCCTCCCGCTTTCTTACCTACTTTTTATTTTTCTTACCAACTGTCGCGACTTTTAAACACCTTTTTGGAGCACAGTTATTACTTCTCTTACTTCCGAGCGAGCGAAGCGAGCCGATTTTTTGTAAGTCAAATACAATACGTGACATTTGATTTTTTTTTTTGCAGGTTTCTAAGAAAAGCTAGCTTATCGGTGCTTATTCTGTGGTTAGACTTTACTCACTTTACTCACAATATACCTTACCCATGAAGTTAAATGCGAGCGAAGCGAGCCGAATTTTTAAGACAAATGCAACATGTAACACTTGATTTTGTTCGCGGTGTTCAAAGGAAAAACTCGCTGTCTATCGGTTCATATTCTGTGGTTAGACTTAACTCACTTTATTCACAATATAACTTTATAAATAAAGATTTATAAAATGAAATGCGAGCGCAGCGAGCCAAATTTTTTAAGACAAATGTAACATGTGACACTTGATTTTGTTTGCGGTGCTTATAGAAAGGCTCGCTGCTTGTCGGTTTCTATTCTGTGGTCAGACATAACTCACTTTGCTCGTATTATACCTACTCATGAAGCTAGATGCGAGGAAAGCGAGCTCCAAACCAAGCAAACAAAGCAACCTTCCCTATCTCGAAGTTTTATAATCAATTATAATTATTATTGTAGCAACGTAGGTAGTATCATTCATCATCATCATTTCCTTGCCCTTTTCCAACTAGGTTGGGACGGCACAACATTTTCTCTAACGTGGTAGCATCATTATCTATCATCATTATCTATTAAAATTGTTTGCTTGGCCGCGGGCTGCACCAATACCATCCGCGGGCCACACTTTGACGACCACTGGATTAGGGTGTTTTTTTTTTTGCCTATTTTAGATTACATTATCGCCCCCCTGCTTCATCTCAACGCCCCCCAATTTTCTCTAGGTCTTCTACTGCCCCCCTGAAAGTCTCAAACGCCCACAGGGGGGCGTTATCGCCCACGTTGAGAACCTATGAGTTAAACTGACGTACAGTACAACCAAAAGCTGACCGTGAGTGTGAAACTTATGTTGATCTGAACTGACGGCAAATTTTTCGGACGCACTGTATTTGGTTTTAACTAGCCGTGTTGAGGCGAATGCGAATGGGACAGCTAGAAGGGAAAGAGGCAAACCTACTTGGACACATTTGGTAACATTTTGACGATGGTTGAGGGCGTGAAAGCGACAAACAAGCCGACAAACTGGTGGCTAAAATAAAACTTGATTGTACTCGTATTTTGCAGGTGCTCTCGAAGTCGTGCAAGGTGATCCCTGTGATGTTGATGGGCAAACTGATCTCACGCAACCAGTACGCGGCGCACGAGTACGCGACGGCGGCCGCCATCAGTCTGGGCATGGCACTCTTCATGCTGGGCACGCACGATGACTACTCCGGTGAGTATGTACCTACCACATCAAACTGATCTCACGCAACCAGTACGCGGTTCCTGTTCTTTTGCGATCAAAATGAAGGATCAGGGCAATAGACACGAGGACCTAACTTTCTTTTCGGTGATCCTCTTAATCTAAAATTTAAATTAAGAAGATTTGATTCTAAGTCAAAGCTTCAGTTCAGTCTGTCCAACAAAAATGAGGCTCGTTAAAGTCGTCAAAATCACACATTCGCCTGGCTGAGACTCCAAAGCGTTTTCAGTTCCGTTTTCCACCAAATTACGTTATTCACACATGCCATCTCGTCTGTGTCACGAGATGTGTGAATAACGAAATTCTAATCTTCTCTCGTCTTCGCTTTGCAATAAACCATTATAATACAATAGAAAGAAATCAGTCTCTGAAGGTACCATAGCGCCAAAGAGACAATAACTTTCTGCAGGTGAAGTCTCCGCCCACTTGTGTTTTCCAATTAAAAGATAATTATTTGAGGAACATGGTGGAATCGTTCCCCAAAGGCAGAGTAGGTGGTTCCTCTGCAACGGGCCGGCCCATCTGGCCCACTTGCCCGTGGTCTTTCGACCGACAGTAGTTGTCGGTTGGTCGTATATACATACGTCTATCGCTCCAGAAATTACCGCTTGCGCGATCTAGACATATCGTGTTGTGCCGCCATCTTTACTGAAGCTCGTAGTGCGTAGCATGCCAACGTAGTTCATCTAGCGACAGGTAGATGTCGCTGCAATTTAATTTAGATAGGAGAGTTTGAGTTCTTTGTGCACCACACTTCACGCATATAAATCAAATCAATCATTTTTTAAAGAGTTTGAGTTCTTTGTGCACCACACTTCACGCATATAAATCAAATCAATCATTTTTTAATCCTGCTTACATGCAATAGTGTTCATTCATTCAATTTATTTCAAGCAGGATTTTGTTATGTTTCCAGCGGGCGCCGTGAGCGGCGTCGCGGGTGGTTTCCTGCTAGCACTATACCTGTGCTGCGATGCGTTCACTTCCTCCTGGCAGAGCGCGCTGTTCCGTCGTCACACGCTCCACCCGCTCCAGATGCTCTGCGGCGTCAGTCTCTGCGGCGTCCTATTAGCTGGCATGCCGCTCTCGCTGCCGCCCGCCGCTCTGCGCGTGCACGGGCCGTTCGTCGCGGACTGTATGCTGCTCGCCGCCAGTTCGGCGCTCGGTCAGCTGCTGATATACAGGACGATTGCGGGATTCGGAGCGGTGGTCTTCGCTATTATTATGACGCTGCGACAGGTCAATACTGAATACCTTACGTCACGTTTAGTGCCCGAGCACACTGCCGAAAATATTAGACCAAAAGATAATGTACCCGTTGAATGTCTAAGTGTTCAACCACGTTGACTCGCGGGCGCGGTGGCGGGCGCGGTGACGAAATATCAAACATATGTAGTGATTCCAAGTGTTCACGTACGAAACGCACGTGCGGTCTAACTAGCGGGCAAGCTAGCGACTGGCGCGCGCGGAGCGCTCGCGGTAATTTCAACGCGTGAAGATGTTTGTGTGTGTTCATGTCAAACTAGCGGCGGCGCGCGCGTTTCACTCGCGACGTTCATAATTCGACCTCTGACAATACGTCACACTCTCGCGCGAACGCCTGGCGGTTAATGTGAACACGAGCTCGCAACGTTTCCCGCGCCCGCACCCGCGCCCGCGCCCGCGCGTACCTACGTGAATAAGCACTAAGGCTTGTTTCACTCTTCAGCGTGTCGCCGGTCGCGTTCGCGAGTTGACCATTCACAGCACAGAAAATTTTGAATTTTCGAATTTCTCTGTGCTGTGAATGGTCAACTCGCGGACGCGACCGGTGACACGCTGAAGAGTGAAAGGCCCCTAATTGTACGCAAGCGTTTGAACGCGCCATGAGATTCGGCTCGACCTTTTTCCCCTCCTGCAAACTTAGGTCTTTATATATTTACTAGGTGATTTATACAGTGACCTGACACTATAAATCAAGGCCTAAGTTTTTGCCTCCTAAGGCAATCTTTGCCTACACCCAACGGGATACTGTAGTGCCTGGGCCAATATCGAGATGGAGTAGGCTCAGTCAGCACCTACACCATCCTCTCAGCTTAACCGGCCATATCCACAGGAAAGGCACGGTCAATACGTGTGAGATACGGTTTCTCACGAAGTTTTCCTTCACCGTTTAGAGCTCTCCCTAAAAGCCTCACGTATTTAATGGACATCCCCTAAGCTCCTAACTATTATTTATTTATTTATTTTCAGAACAACAGAAAGCTTACAGTGTACACCAAAACGCTAGCTGTTATAGTTAAAACTTAAATATAATCTTAGATTTTATTGTGTGTATGTTTCCAGGCGGTGTCTATTCTCCTATCGTGCCTGGTATACGGTCACGCCATCTCTTGGACCGGTGCGTGTGGCGTGTCGTTAGTTTTCGCGGCGGTATTGGTGCGCGTGCAGTGCGCGCGCACATCCACGGCGCCCAAACAATGACACGCGCATCTACTGGTATGCAATTCTAACTATATCGTACTCGTTTTTAAACTTTCGTGATCACTATATTCATATTGAAATTTATATGGACACGGGATTTTATCGCGTAATTTACCTTATTTATTGAGACTGTTTTTTTTTTTTTTTTTTTGTGTTTTTAAGTCCACCCACATACCGCAATCCCTTAAAACACGGCTTTTTAACCAGTGTGTCCTGCCAACCATGACCTACGCTACTGAGACATGGCGGCTCACTAAGGAGGCTGTGCACAAAATCAGCGTTGCACAGAGAGCCATGGAGCGCGCCATGCTCGGTATTACACTTTTAGACAAAGTCCCCAACACCGAAATCCGCAAACGGACTAAAGTCCAGGACATAACCGAGCGGATATTGGGACTTAAGTGGAGTTGGGCAGGTCACCTGGCGAGACGGAGCGATGACAGATGGATCAAGAAGTTGACCGAGTGGTGGCCGAGACAAGGACGCCGAAATAGGGGACGTCCACCGGCACGATGGGTCGATGACATCCGCAAGACCGTGGGTTGTACGTGGCTGAGCATAGCGCAGGATCGAGGCGAATGGCATACACGAAGGGAGGCCTATGCCCAGCAGTGGGTTCAAAATGGCTGATGATGATGATGATATACGAGTCAAAATGTAAATATGCACTATCAGTGCATGCTATCATATTGCAAACTAAAACAGTTTAATGATGTGACTAATAAGCACGGTAATATGTTGGATCTGGTACTGAGTAATCTGAGTGTTGAGTGTGTAAGTGTATGTGGTGATGTGGACCCCGTGGTGACGGCGGACGGTCATCACCCTGCGCTGCGCGTGCGCCTGAAGATACCTCGGCCGCGCCCGCCAGCGCTGGCGGCGCCGCGCGCGCCGTCGCCTGCTGGCGGTGACGCTACGCCGCAGTGGAACTTCCGTAAGGCTGATTTTAATTCTCTTTATTCTTCTATTTTTTCTATAAACTGGGACGACCTCTTACTCTGCCATAACGTTGATATCGCTGTTGATATGTTCTACAGTAAATTAAATACGTGTCTAAACAAATATGTGCCTATAAAATATGTAACTTCTAATATGCAATTCGATTACCCTATCTGGTTTACGCCTGAAATTAAAAGTAGCTTACGTAATAAATATTACCATTTAAAAATGTTTAAAACTTATAATAAGATCTTCAATCAGGAAATGTTTAAATTTTATAGGCAACAATCCAAAATGCTAATAACTTCTGCTTACAAAAACTATATAATTCGCACAGAAAAAGATATTAGGAAGGATCCCAAAGCATTTTGGAAATTTGTAAAAGAGCAACAATCATCGAGGCAATCATGTGATGAATTTGAATACAATGGTCGCCTCATCACAGGAGAAGATGCCGCCAATGCTTTTGCGTCGTACTTTAAATCGGTCTTCTTATCAGACAGGCCAATTCTATCCTCCGAAGCTGCTGAGCGAGATGCCGCTAGTTCTTACTGTTCAAATCGCATTGCTATTGGCAGCATCACAGCGGCCGATCTGATGCTTTCTATTAAACGTCTCAAGGCCTTTTCCGCAATTGGGGTTGATGGGGTGCCGCCTTTTCTTATAAAGGACTGTTATAGTGTATTTATAAGACCATTGCTATTTATCTATAATCTATCGCTTAAGACAGAAACGTATCCGTCCAAATGGAAAGTATCCCGAGTTACGCCTATACCCAAGGGTGGGGATAGGTCTAAAATCGAGAACTATAGGCCTATAGCTGTTCTATCAGCTTTGGGTAAAGTATTTGAGTCTATCTTAAATCGTCGCATCTGTAGTCAAGTCCGTCCATACTTGTGCGAAAATCAACATGGTTTTTTGTCAGGCAAGTCGACTGCCACTAACCATGTCAACTTTGTTGATTATGCCGCTGCAGGTATGGAGCAGAATATTCAAGTAGATGCGGCGTATTTTGACTTCAAAAAAGCATTTGATCGTGTCCACAATGACGTCCTTTTGACAAAGTTTGCAGCTATCGGATTTACCCCCAACCTTCTAAATTTTTTTAGTAACTATTTCTCCAATCGTTTCCAATTCGTTCAAATTCTTGGCTTTAGATCAGAACCATATTTAACATTATCTGGTGTCAGTCAAGGAAGTATCCTCGGACCGACCCAGTTTTTGATAATGATCAACGATCTACCTAAGGTTGTTAGAGCGGCTGAATGTCTGATGTTCGCTGACGACCTAAAGCTGTTTCTGGCAGTTGCTAGCGTAGCAGATTGTGAGGCGTTGCAGCGCGATATAGATAGCGTTGTGGAGTGGAGTGAAAGGAACTGCCTGGAGTTTAATACTTCAAAATGTAAGGCAATTACTTTCACAAGGTCCTTTTCACCTCTAATGCATTCGTACAATGTGTCCGGTGTCGCGCTGGAACGCGTCACTCAAATTCGAGACCTAGGCCTAACCTTGGATAGTAAACTTACTTTTAACACTCATATAATTGACACTTGCAATAGAGCCTCCAAGTCTTTAGGCTTCGTTATGAGACAGACAGCCAGATTCCATGATAGAAGGACTATTGTGTCGCTGTTTTATTCGCTTGTGAGATCTAAATTAGAATATAACTCACTGATATGGGACCCACATGAAGCTATATATAAGCTTATGTTGGAGCGGGTACAAAAGAAGTTTGGTAGGTACCTATATAAGAAACTTTACGGATATTATCCCTATTTATATCCATCTCTCTTTATCTGTGGTATGGTGCAATTAAATACACTTGAACTTCGTCGTAAATGTTCTCAAATGAAACATTATTTTTCAATACTGCGGGGCTATATCGACAACCCCACCGCCCTGTCTCGGTGTAATTTATTCGTGCCCGATCGGTACCTGCGCGCGCGAGCGCATCCTTTATTTGCAGCACCTGTGTTCCGTACCGACACCGCGCGGTATGCACCAACAGCGAGTGCACTTGCACTACTTAACGCAATGATTGCTCAGGAACCAGATGTAGATGTGTTTACCATTAAGCTTAATTTATTTGTCTTTCTTTGTGTATGTTTTTTAAGTTGATTTTGTGTCTGTTAAATATTCTTATGTGTGTTATGTTTTAAGTGCCTTGCAAACGTTTTGGCGCAAGCTGTTAGTTTGTAAGTATTGAATAAATAAATAAATAAATAAATAAATGATGATGATTGAGACTGTCTGCCCGCGACCATGGCTGTTGTAACATAGCCGAAACGTCGGGATATAAATTACGCGATAAAATCCCGTGTCCATTTAAAGGATATTGACCATTTTGGACCAAATGCTGCCCAGGCATGGGTATACCTTTATTTTTTTCCTTACATGAAGAGATATTAAAAAAATAATATTTAAAAAAAAAACATCCACGGGTTCATACGGGTGAATTTTTGAGACGGGACAGTAGGGCAGCTACCTTAACCGTTGTAGCTAGAGGAAAACGTTCTTAGAAGACTTTCCCTAACCTTTGAAGATATTTGAACCTGCATCCTCTGATTTTGAAAAAAATGTACAGTCAGCGAGAAAATGGGCAATTTACACAAAAACTTTTTTTGATGCCAATCGATCCTGTTTCATCTAAGGATTAAAAGGCCCTATCGAACCAACTGAGGTGAGAGTACTAGAAAAGTCAAAAAACGCTAAAATGTATTTCTGAGACAAGACAGTAAGGGCTACCTTAACCGCTGTAGCTAGAGGAAAACGTTCTTAAGAGGCTATCCTTAGTTTTTAAAGATATTTCGACCTGCATTGACAGATTTAAAAAAAAAGTACAGTCAGCGAGAAAATGGGCAATTTACACAAAAACATTTTTTGATTCCAATCGATCCTGTTTCATCTAAGGATTAAAAGGCTCTATCGAACCAACTGAGGTGAGAGTACTAGAAAAGTCCAAAACGCTAAAATGTATTTCTGAGACAAGACAGTAACGGCTACTTTGACCACTGTAGCTAGAGCAAAACGTTCTTAAGAGACTATCCTTAGTTTTTGAAGATATTTCGACCTGTTTTCACAGATTTAAAAAAAAATGTACAGTCAGCGAGAAAATGGGCAATTTACACAAAAACTTTTATTGATGCCAATCGATCCTGTTTCATCTAAGGATTAAAAGACTCTATTGGATCAACTGATGCAAGAGTACTAAAAATCAGAAAACGCAAAAAAACTTTGATTATACATTTCGTACGAAATCTTTTGTCATTTGCCATAATTTTTCATAATTTTGTCGAAATATCTTCAAAAGTAAGGGTAGTCTCCTAAGAACGTTTTCCTGTAGCTATAACGGTTAAGGTAGCTGGCCTTACTGCTCCGTCTCAAAAATACATTTTAGCAGTTTCTGACTTTTCTAGTACTCTTACCTCAGTTGGTCCGATAGAGCCTTTTAATTCTTAGATGAAACAGGATCGATTGGCATCATAAAAAGTTTTTGTGTAAATTGCCTATTTTCTCGCTGACTGTACATTTTTTTTAAATCTGTGAATGCAGGTTGAAATATCTTCAAAAACTAAGGATAGTCTCCTAAGAACGTTTTCCTCTAGTTGCGGCGGTTAAGGTAGCCCTTACTGTCTTGTCTCAGAAATACATTTTAGCGTTTTCTGACTTTTCTAGTACTCTAACTTCAGTTGGTTCGATAGAGCCTTTTAATCCTTAGATGAAACAGGATCGATTGGCATCAAAAAAAGTTTTTATGTAACTTGCCCATTTTCTCGCTGACTGTACATTTTTTTCAAAATCAGAGGATGCAGGTCGAAATATCTTCATAAACTAAGGATAGTCTCCTAAGAACGTTTTCCTCTAGCTACAGCGGTTAAGGTAGCCCTTACTGTCTTATCTCAGAAATACATTTTAGCGTTTTTTGACTTTTCTAGTACTCTCACCTCAGTTAGTTCGATAGAGCCTTTTAATCCTTAGATGAAACAGGATCGATTGGCATCAAAAAAAGTTTTTGTGTAAATTGCCCATTTTCTCGCTGACTGTACATTTTTTTCAAAATCAGAGGATGCAGGTCGAAATATCTTCATAAACTAAGGATAGTCTCCTAAGAACGTTTTCCTCTAGCTACAACGGTTAAGGTAGCTGCCCTACTGTCCCGTCTCAAAAATTCACCCTATACTTATATATTTTTTTCCAGGGTTCGCCGATATATATCAGCGGATATATATCATGATATATATCACGATATATATCAATTGATTTTTATGTTGATATATATCAATGGATTTTTTCCTGTCTTCTGAACTAAAAATTTTGGAGATTAATGTTTACCCTGGCAACACGTAGCGAAAAACTACAATTCCGAATAATTTAATTGTTTTTCCAAGTGTTTTTTTTAAGTGTTCATTGCAAAATTCTTTTGAAAATGAAAAATCTTATCAAAATTTTCACTTCCGACGGGATTCGAACCCGCAATGATACAAGCGATACTCCTTTAGCCGGAGTGCCTTTCCCAATTAGTCGCTTGTATCATTGCGGGTTCGAATCCCTTCGGAATTGAAAATTTTGATAAGATTTTTCATTTTCAATTGTAAATACCTAAGTGTGGTTTAACAGATAAGAAATTATAAAAAATCTTTCTCAAATAAACACTAATTTTTTTGATACTTTTTTAAGTTTTTTAAATAAAAAATATGGTAATTTGACCCTTACATTATTTTACAAATTACTTTCACATTTTAAAGTGTTTAATCCCCTTACAGAATGAAATTCGCTTCTTTTTCTTAGCCTGGATATATATCCGATATATATCGGATAAATATCAAAAAATCGGATTTTTGATATTTATTATAAAAATCGGATTTTTTCGAACCCTGTTTTTTTCTCAATACTCCTCGGATAGATTCTGAAGCGCTTTTTGTTACAGACTAGTATTAGTCTAAGGAACATTATGCACTATGATTCAATGTTGGGCAGCACTTGGTCCAACGTCCATACAAAAATGGTCAATCTCCTTTCAATATAAACTCTATCGTTTATTTATTTACTAGCTGTACCCGACGATTTCAGCGTCAATTGACTGACTTTAAAAAGAGGAGAAGGTTCTCAATTCGTTGGAAACTTTTTTTATTATTTCCCGAACACTGAAAAAAGCCTGGGCCGATTTGAAATTTTTGTTTGGGGTATCCGAGTATACCCTCCTGTGGTGCCATAAAAATTAGGTGAGGGTCTGTCAAAGATCTTCGGAGTTATGAACAGAAACGCACCTCGCAAGTGCACAAAATTTAAAGCTTATTGATAAGTATCGGCTTTTGGCCACTTGTTTAGTCTTCAGTACGAGTATAACCTTCCTCAAATATCCATGATGTCTATTACTTTATTGTAATATATCCATCATGAATGAATGTATATTCCAGGAGCGGTCGCGCGGTATCGGCGTTTCTCGCATGCGAAACAAGAATGCATTGATAGCGGCCTTCCTCAAACACAAGCAAAATAAACTACCCGCAGTGTAGAGGCTATAAGAATATACACTTTGTACACAAAACTGACGTGTACATTACTAAACTGTTGTATATACTTACACATAAGATCTCTGTGTACATTTACACCAAACTATTGTGTACATTTACATGAAACTGCCGTGTACATTTACACATGTAAAACACCAAATTGCCGTGTACATTTTAGACTAAAGCGTTGTGTACTTTTAATTTTGGACCTTAACGTGTACGAAATAAGAGCTTTTGGTTTTAGTGATACAATTAGATGTTACGACAGAATCATCGCCAAAAGCTTGCAAATCATGAACTCGAATATTAATTAACTTATTTAAACATGTTATTTTACGATTGATAGATGAAACCAATATTCGAATGTATGTCTGTATGTCAATAGGTATTAGGGAGTGGTCACATTGCGTTTTCTGCAGCGCGTTTTTGAGCTGTGCGTGTGGTTTGTATCGATACAAACGCGCGTTCGCATCGCGTTTGTTATCTATCTATATCTGATTAAGATAGTAGGTATTTATCTAGGTTCCTGTTACACTTTTGTTCTGAAAAACTTACCTAAAAAGAAATGTAAGCAAATTGAATTCAAATCTTTTTACCTACGGAGGTTTAGAGAAATGTACTTTTGTTGTTATAATGGGGCATTATGAAATTTAATTGAGGCCAAGTGAAATATGGACTTGCCTCTGACCACTCTAGACATGAGTCTTGAATACAGTTGTTTTACGTGTAAGTACATTTTTTTTTTAGAATACCTAAGTAGGTAAGTATACGTATTCCCATAAGTAAAGTTGTGAGTGTAATCGACCAGACTGTAATACATGCATAGTTTTATATCATAACTTTATTTATAAGATAGTAAAGGCTTCGATTCTTCTTAAAGTTGTCAAATACTATTTATTTGAACTGTAATTTATATTTATTACAGATGAAAAAAAAACTCTTCTGTTGTGACATTGCATAAAATATTTATTAAAATAAGGTAAAGTATAGTTTTACTATATTAAATTGTTCCAGTGATAGTTAAATTTTATTTACATTTAATTATCTCTTATATATTTGAAGGGCACAGGAAAAAAAGGAGCTCATTAACATTTTCATTGTATGGAACTTTTATGTTTCATTTAACTTGGTATGGAATGCAATGGGCTCGTTTTATTCTGAACTAGGATTTTTTTAGATGAACTTTTAAGTGTAATGAGTCCTTTTTTCCTGTTTAAAATAAAGTATTCTGATTGGCCATAGAATTATGAAGTAGGTAATGGTACCGTTAATTCAAAAAAACCGGTCAAGTGCGAGTCGAACTCGTACGCCGAGGGTTCCGTACCTAGCCATGGTGCCAATTAAGCTAGTATTAATTGTATGAGCGCCCATACAACTCGGAGGACAATTTTAATTGGCGTCAACTATGTATGTATGGGAACACCCTTTAGTTTTCAACTTTTTTAACTTTTTGGAATTTTTCCTTTATTTGTACTATAAGACCTTGCTTTTTGCCAAATTTCGTTATTCTAGGTCAACGGGAACTACCATTTAGGTTTTCGACCCAAAACCTCTAGGGTACTTCCGGTTGACCTAGAATTGTCAATTTTGGTTACAAGCAAGGCCTTACAGCACAAGTAAAGGAAAAATTCCAAAAAATAAAAAAAGTTGATAATTAAGGTAAGTTTTGGTACTTTAAAGTTTTCACAAAAACCTAAATTTGCCTATATCTTTTTATGGTGTTGACTCAGGACCTTGATTTTTATAGTCACAATAGGGACTATAGACCTCAGTATATGGTATAAATTTCAACTTGCTAGCTCCACCCGTTCCTGAGATAATCGATGGTGACACACGGACAGACAGACGGACAGACAGACGGACAGACAGACAGACGGACAGACAGACAGACAGACAGACAGACAGACAGACAGACAGACAGACAGACAGACGGACAAGAAAGTGATCTTATAAGGGTTCCTTTTTTAGGGTTCCGTACCTTAAAAGGTAAAAAAAGGAACTGTACGGTACAAGTCACCGTGCATCTTCCTAGGTCAGCAGAAAGGCGTCGCGCATGCGACCCACTTTCCGCGTTTAATTTATTTTATTTTATAACAAAAATCAGTTCGCAATCAGCCACCAAGGGCGCGCGTGCTCATCATCATAAACATCATTTAACCTAAGTTTGTTCGGAAAATAGACAATTGTTTTCTACTGATCTTAGTGTTATCATTTTAACAATCTAATGTATCGCTAACAAGACGCCGTACATTAAATGGTCCTTCGTAAGAGGCCTGCCGCGACGTAATTACCACGTAGTGTGAACTTTGCCCGCGTAGGCCAAACCAGTGACTATCAGATACATCAGTGCACATACAAGGATTGCAGTGACATAGCAGGAGTGATAAGGAGGGAGTAAGCAGAAAATCTACGAGCTAACAAGTAAGATCGTTTCATTTTCTCTTTCTCCAACAACAAGCTACAAGAATGGAGGACATCTTCGAGAATCAGCGTGAGCTGTACGAGGCTATTAGCAGAATAGCCACCAACTTGAAGAAGGACTCTGACTCTCGTAAGGCTTCCAACGACTACTTCAAAAGGCGTTTGGAAACTTTAGAGTCGTATTGGTTAGATTACCAACACAATCATGATCGTCTTAGTATGGAGACAAGCAAGTCTCATCCATATTTTACTAACAACAATTATGAACAAGCTTTTGAGATGTACAAGACTACAAAGGCTCTCATTAATGAGCAGTACCAAGTTTTCGTAAAAAGGGTGAAGGTAAGTGTTCCTACAGTCTCTGGGTTACAACAGCACGGGTCTCAACAGGAGGAGACTGGTCGTCCGCGTGGTCCTGAACAAGCAGGAGAAGTATCCGCTCAAGAGGATACAGCGCAGGTGCCAGTAGCCAGACAGGCGTCCAGAGGATCATCCAGTAAACTTGATGACATGCTCAAACGACAAGCAAGCAACTTCCGAGCTTTTCTTCGCACGGTATCAGGTATCGATCTTAGTTCCATCTCTCAAAAATGGGAACTAGAAGACGCATTGAAAACGCTACAGTCTCGTTGGTCGATTATAGATTCCCTACACTTGGAACTAGATAGCGAGCTGGAAGGGATGGATGAAATGTATGAAAGTTCTTTCGTCAAACATGAAAGTGAGTACTTAGAACTAAAGAAAGCTATAAATTCGAAACTGTGGTCTGTATCTAACAAGGAAGTTTGGACCCCAAAGATAGATATTCCCAACTTCAGTGGTAACTACAATCAGTGGACATCGTTCAAAGACCTTTTTACTGAAGCCATACACAACAACATTTCAATCTCAAATGCTCAAAAAATGCAATATTTGAAGGGGAAGTTGAAAGGAGAAGCCGAACGTTTAGTACAACATCTTCAAATCAGCACTGAAAATTATTCTGTGGCGTGGGAGATTTTAAACAATCGGTACAACAACATTCGATTGATTTTTACAACGCATGCAAACACCTTGCTCAACTTGCCAACAACTCAACAGGCTTCGGTAGGTCATATCAAGAAAATTCATGACACTGCCAGGGAATGTATGAATGCCATAAAGAACCTTGGAGTAGACACTAACAGTTGGGACCCATTGATCGTGCATATTCTATTACAAAAGTTGGACACGGAGTCTCACAACCATTACTTGGAATCTCTTAAGAAACCCAGGGATCTGCCAACTCTTGAAGAATTTCTTCAGTTTTTAGAAATCCGTTTCACAACTTTAGAATCGTCACGTAAAAAGCAAGAGAACACTAAATCATCAAATTATGGACAAAACATTACGCAAAATTCGAAATTGACAAAATTTAATAATTATTCAAAACAATCTTTGCCCGCACACAAAGCAGGTCAATCAACTGAATTGAATAAAAGCAATTTGACAAAAATCAGAATCTGTCCAATGTGCAAAGATACGCACGGACTGTACTTTTGCAATAAGTTTCTAAATTTGTCACCACAAGATAAATTAAGGACAGTAAAGAAAATGAATGTTTGCGAAAACTGTCTTTTTGATCACAAGAAACAGTCTTGTGTATCGGAAAAATGCTGTCGTGAATGTCAGGGTAAGCACAACACTCTGCTACATGAAGCATACAACAACCTCTCGGTTAACATTACGACGGGGGAAACACACACAAAACAAGATAACACGACGTTGCAACAAGGCAGCAGTGGATTTGAAACTTTGTTGGCAACCGCATTGATAAGGGTCCAAGCAAGGGACGGATCCTATCATAAAATGCGCGCACTGATAGACCAAGGCTCACAGGTTTCTCTTATATCCGAAAAGGCCGCACAAGCGTTATCCTTAACAAGAAGAAGATGTAAGGGAATCATAACAGGTATCGGAGCCAAGGAAAGCAGCTGCAAAGGTGTCACAACAATTTCATGCCAATCATTATACAGTACATTTTCATTTGAAACAGAAGTCGTTATATTGAACACGCTCATCAAGAATTTACCAAGCTACACATTCAACAAGCCAACATGGTCCCATCTGGAGGGAATACAACTTTCCGATCCAGACTTTCACGTAAGCCGTCCAGTGGACATTCTCCTAGGAGCGAACGTGTACTCGCATATAATAATGGACGGGATCAGTAGATCAGAACAGGCAATGATCCCTATCGCTCAACAAACCCGTCTGGGCTGGATTTTGAGCGGGAACGTACAAACATATCAGTGCAATTTAGTCCTTAATCAAGAAGATCAGCTTCAAAAATTCTGGGAGATAGAGGACATAACAGAATCACCCAACTTATCAGAAGAGGATCAACAATGTCTGAACTATTATAAATCCACCACAACACAGCGGGAGGATGGTTCATACGAAGTCAGGATTCCTTTCAAGGATAATTTTGAAGAACAGTTAGGATCCTCCAAACATACAGCGGTGGCCCAATTTCTTCAAATAGAGAGAAAGTTTCAAGGCAACAAAAACATCGAACAACAATACAAGTTATTTATAAACGAGTATGAGTCATTGGGACACATGAAACCATCAATGGGTAACCTAAAACCCGATTTTTTTCTACCGCATCACTGTGTACTACGAAATGAGTCATCTACTACGGCACTTCGTGTAGTATTTAATGCATCCAGGAAAACAACATCAGGGAAAAGTTTGAATGACTTAATGAAAAAGGGACCCAATCTACAACAAGACCTGCAATGCTTATTATTGAAATGGAGGCAATTTCGCTACGCATTTACTGCAGATATAGAAAAAATGTTTCGTTTCATCTGGATCAATGAACAGGATCAAAGGTTTCAAAGGATTGTATGGCGCGATTCCGCAGATTCAATGTTGAGAGAGATGCAGCTCTGCACGAATACTTATGGCACTAAGTCCGCCCCATTCTTGGCTATGATGACGCTCAAGCAGTTAGCTGAGGATGAACGGCTGAACTATCAAGACAGTGAGGCCATTGAAGTTTTAGAGCAATCATTCTACATGGATGACGTCTTACATGGGGCGCAAACTGTTGAATCAGCCATACAACTAAAACAAGATTTAATTCGACTTCTGAAATCTGGAGGGTTTAACCTGAGGAAGTGGAAATCAAACTCTCCAGAAGTTCTACAAACCAACATGAAAAATAGTCAAAAACAAGAAAACTTTGACTTTAAACAGCCAGAATCTACAAAAACTCTAGGACTACGCTGGGACCCTAAACAAGATTTATTTACGTTCCAATTACAACTCGACTCAACAGAAAAGAAGTTAACAAAGCGATCACTGCTTTCCGACATATCCAAGTTGTATGATCCGCATGGGTGGTTGACACCAATATCGACCAAACTTAAATTATTATTCCAGAAAGTATGGATATCAAAAATCCAGTGGGATGATAAGTTGCCAGATGACATCATGAAAGAGTGGATCAGTATCAAGGACGATATGTCGGAGATAAATAACTTCCAAGTGGAACGTTGGTTGGGTACTCAGCAGGAAGGACAACAAATAGAGCTACATGGATTTTGTGACGCTTCTAACAAGGCCTACGCTTGCGTCATATATTGTAAGATCAAGACTAACAATAAGGTCAGAGTATCCCTTGTAGCTGGAAAATCAAGGCTTGTTCCAACAGGAAAAACAGTCACATTACCACGGCTTGAGCTTAGTGGAGCCCTACTGCTTGCTAAACTGATGACAAAGGTCCAGAAATGCCTTAACAAATACAACATCAATATATACGGCTGGACTGACTCGATGGTAGCTCTTGCATGGATACAAGGAGATTCAAGCCGGTGGAAACCCTTTGTCGCGAACAGGGTGCGACAAATCACACAAACAATATCCCCAGAGCGGTGGAGTTACGTCAAGTCTGCAGAGAACCCGGCTGACTGTGCCAGCCGCGGCATTAGCGTAACTCAGCTGAAAGAACATTCCTTGTGGTGGAAAGGACCTTCTTGGCTACCTGAATATAGCAGCCAGGATAAAAAAGGTGAAATTTTCACAACTGATGAAGAGGTAAAACGGCCAACAATACCTAAACAAGTAAATCTGTCGCTTATCAAGAAAGGCGAAACTAACCTAATCGGAGAGCTATTAACAAGATATAGTTCCCTCCAAAAACTAACAAGAGTTTTCGCATGGGTTAGAAGATTTATATACAACTCAAAACATAAACAAACAAGTCAATTACCTATAACAAATTACCTTACACTGCAAGAAATCAACACAGCAAAACATGAAATAATAAAATATGTACAACAAACAGAATTCACAGACGAAATAAAGCAATTACAACAAAATAAACCTTTCAAGGGAAAATTGTTGTCATTAAATCCGTTTTTAGACAAACACGGACTTTTAAGAGTGGGGGGCAGGTTAAACAAGGCTAACCTTGCTCCAGACATGGTGCACCCAATCATCATACCGCACAGTGGATATTTAACTGATTTAATAATTGATCACGTGCACAAACTCACTCTTCATGGCGGAGCACGAGTAACGCTAGCAACAATCAGGCAAAAATACTGGGTTATTGGTGGAAACCGAGCAGTAAAGAAACGTTTACATACATGCGTTTCGTGCCGCAAGCATAATCCAAAGAAGATGGCACAGCTCATGGGAGATCTACCAACAGAAAGATGCAACGCTGCAAAACCATTCTACTACACAGGGACGGATTATACAGGGCATGTATTCATAAAGGCTAACAAGGGCCGGGGCATCAAGACCACAAAAGGATACATCGCTGTTTTTGTATGCATGGTGACGAAGCTTGTTCACTTAGAGCTCGTCTCGGATCTAACATCATCTGCATTCATCGCCGCGCTACGTAGAATGGCCGCAAGGAAAGGATCACCACGACATATTTATTGTGACAACGGCACAAACTTCGTTGGAGCTTGCAACACTTTGACCCAGGAACTTCAACAGATTAAACAGACTTTTGATCAAGAGTTTATCGTAGAAATAACAAACATGGAGATAGAATGGCATTTTAATGCACCATCATGGCCCTCAGCAGGTGGCTTATGGGAGGCTGCAGTCAAGAGTGTCAAATACCATCTTCGGAGAGTGATCGGCGAACAAAGATTAACCTTCGAAGAGTATTCTACGATTTTGGCTCAAACAGAAGCGATATTGAATTCAAGGCCATTGTGTCAAATCTCAGAAGACATAGATGACCTTGAGTTTCTTACACCAGCAAGTTTTATTAACCTCAGTCAAGACATGACTATCCTGGAGACTGAAACAGACATGCGAACAAGGTGGTTTGTTACCCAGAAAATGGTCCAGGATATTTGGAAAAGATGGCGCTCTGAATATCTCAGTCAGCTTACAGCAAGAAGCAAGTGGAGAGGTCAACAACCTAACATACAAATCAACGATGTTGTAACCATCAATGACGCCGATCTGCCGCCTGGCAAGTGGGCCCTAGGTCGCGTCGTTGAGTTGCATCCAGGAGCCGACGGTCACGTCAGAGTGGTCACTTTGAAGACGAAAGGTGGACTAATCAAGCGTCCAATAGTTAAATTATCAATCCTCCCGGTCAACGAACAAAAGGTCCAACACGAGTCCAAAACAACATCAGATGATACATCCACTAAAAGACGAGAAAAAAGATCAGGCCACAGTTTCATGTCATTAATGACGCTACTCTTATTTTTTATGGGATTCATCGGAACGTCTACAGCATACAACGTGACTCAATTAAAGGACAATCAAGGTCTTTATTTTGACAAAATTTCCGATATGCGTCTAATCAGAGATGAATGGAAAATTGTTTCGTACTACGACATGAACCCATATTGGCAAGGAACGGCAGCATGCAATAAATATATCAAGTACCTACATCAAGCCTGCAATCAATTAAATAAAACATCGTACTGTGACATAATAACAGAACAATTACAACACGAATTCTCAGAACTAGAGTACTATAACCACCTGTTGCTAAGTCAGCATTCGAGCACGCGCCGTGACAGACGCCGGCGCCGAGGCCTTATCGACGGTGTCGGTTACATTGCAAACAGTTTGTTCGGCGTACTTGATCAAAGATTCGCCGAACAATACAAACATGACATATTAACAATACAATACGATGAAAATCACCTGGCTTCACTTATAAAAAATCAAACATCGATTATTGAAGTGGAATACAATGTTCTTAAAAGACATGAAGACTCTATCAGCAAACAGTACAAGATTTTAAATCAATTATCAATGAGATTAAGCGACTTTGAACATGAAATGAAGACTGAAGCCCAGAGAAACATCATGAGTTCGGATTTTAGTATGGCAGCCATTGCAGCGAGCAACATAATGAGACGTTTACAAACCATGCAAACTGCGCTTTTGGACACCATTACCGACATCTATCATGGCAGATTCAACCTTCATCTCATATCTCCAGAACAACTGAAAGACACATTGAGCACCATATCAAGTCATCTCAACAAAGATCTTTCATTGCCTATAAACAACATGCAAATGGGCTTATCAAACATTTACAATTTATTAAAGGTTAAAGCTAGAACGGCTGAAGACTATTTATTATTTGAAATACGAGTTCCATTGGTAACCCGAGACTCATTTGAAATAATGCACATTTTATCGGTACCTAAAGCTGTGGGAAATGCTAGCATGGCAAGAATTATACCTATAGCGGAGTACGTAGCAATCGATTTAAGAAAGGAATCATATTTAACCCTGTCTGAGCATGAAATAAAGGCGTGTCTACACAACGGAGTTGATACCTACTTATGCAATACAAGGAGCCCTATCTATCAACTAAAAAGAGATACGGATTTATGCGAAGTTGAACAGGGCACAGGAGAATGTAAGCTTACTTTGAGTACATGTACCAGTGAATGGGTAGAAATAAGTAAGATAAACAAGTATCTATATTTTTGCTGCGACGTGTGTCCAATACGCCTGTTGTGCGAGAACTACGCGACTGCCGGACGACTCGAAAAGGCTGGCATTTTAAGCATCGACCAAGGATGCATTATTAAAACACAAAACTTTACAATCTACTCACACAACAACAGTACGAGCAACATACGCGCTAACGACCGGTTTTATGTACAAGAATTAGAGCCGATCAACCACATGTTAAACATTAGTCTATCAGACCCTGTGCTAAGTAACAACACCCCCACCCTACCTTCACCCAATGATCAACAACTTGAAGACATCAGGAAACAGATAAAGGAGCTGAAAGCTCAAGAAAACTTGGTACAAAATATATCAGTTCACGACGTACACCATTACACAGCTATCTACGCCATCGTGGGAGTTATACTGCTTTGTGCAGCTATCTACATTTTACGGTGGTACCGCAAAACTTGCTACAAGCAGGCAGCCACTTCGGAGCAATCGTCGGCGGTGGCAGCGGCGGTGGCAAGGGTCGAACAAGCGAGCCCTCAGCCAACCGTCAGCGCCCAGCGACGTGCATCGGTCGGCCCTACATCGCCGAACCGACCCAGCCCTTGTGATTACGGTGTTCGTTTTAGTGCTAGTGGGTGTGATATCGGCATTAGTGAATCGCGCACGAGTGTAAACTCTGAACTTCCCTTAGTGCATAAGGTGGAGAAATGTACGGACCCCATGCCTAGGAAAACAGATTTCTCATAGGGACTTTTAAGAGTTAGCATTAAAAACAAAATGAAATCATCCTGTTACACATTTTCATCATTAATTTGCACGCGTTACATTTCATTCTCTCCCCTGGGAGCATGTACGGTACAAGTCACCGTGCATCTTCCTAGGTCAGCAGAAAGGCGTCGCGCATGCGACCCACTTTCCGCGTTTAATTTATTTTATTTTATAACAAAAATCAGTTCGCAATCAGCCACCAAGGGCGCGCGTGCTCATCATCATAAACATCATTTAACCTAAGTTTGTTCGGAAAATAGACAATTGTTTTCTACTGATCTTAGTGTTATCATTTTAACAATCTAATGTATCGCTAACAAGACGCCGTACAGGAACCCTTATAAGATCACTTTCTTGTCCGTCTGTCCGTCTGTCCGTCTGTCCGTCTGTCCGTCTGTCTGTCTGTCTGTCCGTGTGTCACCATCGATTATCTCAGGAACGGGTAGAGCTAGCAAGTTGAAATTTATACCATATACTAAGGTCTATAGTCCCTACTGTGACTATAAAAATCAAGGTCCTGAGTCAACACTATAAAAAGATATAGGCAAATTTAGGTTTTCGTGAAAACTTGTGAGTACCAAAACTTACCTTAATTATCAACTTTTTTTATTTTTCGGAATTTTTCCTTTACTTGTGCTGGAAGACCTTGCTTATAACCAAATTTGACAATTCTAGGTCAACCGGAAGTACCCTAGAGGTTTTGGGTCGAAAACCTAAATGGTAGTTCCCGTTGACCTAGAATAACGAAATTTGGCAAAAAGCAAGGTCTTATAGCACAAATAAAGGAAAAATTCCAAAAAATTAAAAAAGTTGAAAATTAAAGGGTGTTCCCATACATACATAGTTGACGCCTATTAAAAGTCCTCCGAGTTGTATGGGCGCTCATACAATTAAGCGGAATAGCTTAATTGGCACCATGGCTAGGTACGGAACCCTCGGCGTACGAGTTCGACTCGCACTTGACCGGTTTTTTATTTTACCTTTTAAGGTACGGAACCCTAAAAAGGTGAAAATGTTAATGAGCTCCTTTTTTAGGGTTCCGTACCTTAAAAGGTAAAAAAAGGAACCATTATAAGATCACTTTCTTGTCCGTCTGTCCGTCTGTCCGTCTGTCCGTCTGTCCGTCTGTCTGTCCGTCTGTCCGTGTGTCACCATCGATTATCTCAGGAACGGGTTGAGCTAGCAAGTTGAAATTTATACCATATACTAAGGTCTATAGTCCCTACTGTGAGTATAAAAATCAAGGTCCTGAGTCAACACTATAAAAAGATATAGGCAAATTTAGGTTTTCGTGAAAACTTGTGAGTACCAAAACTTACCTTAATTATCAACTTTTTTTTATTTTTCGGAATTTTTCCTTTACTTGTGCTGGAAGACCTTGCTTGTAACCAAAATTGACAATTCTAGGTCAACCGGAAGTACCCTAGAGGTTTTGGGTCGAAAACCTAAATGGTAGTTCCCGTTGACCTAGAATAACGAAATTTGGCAAAAAGCAAGGTCTTATAGCACAAATAAAGGAAAAATTCCAAAAAGTTACAAAAGTTGAAAATTAAAGGGTGTTCCCATACATACATAGTTGACGCCAATTAAAATTGTCCTCCGAGTTGTATGGGCGCTCATACAATTAAGCGGACTAGCTTAATTGGCACCATGGCTAGGCACGGAACCCTCGGCGTACGAGTTCGACTCGCACTTGACCGGTTTTTATTTCCTGTGCCCTTCATTTGTTATCGTCTTTAAACTCCACTATACTTAATTATGCATTCCCTGTAAGCTGATTTATTATTCTATTTTTCCCTCCATGCATTTGTAAATAATATCATTTTGAAAGGGGAAATGTTTTAAAAGATGGCATGTAAATCAAATAAACGTACCTTAGGTACTTGACGATAACTTTGTCTTTTTATTGACCTCAACTCATCATCATTTACCTAAGCCTTTTTGTAACCACTGTTGTCTCCTCTCTTTAAAATATCTTGCTAAACTAATCCATTGATTTCTGACTATACTGACGTTATATGCATAGAATAATAATCATAATCGATCGAGCGAGCGAAGCGAGCGAAGATCTTAGTGGTAAGTTGGGCGATTTTGCTTTGTATGTTTGTATGTTTGTATGTTTGTATGTTTCACGAATTGTTGTTCGAGCATAACTGTCGAACCGTTCATCCAATCTGCATGAAACTTGGTAGGTCAATAGGTTGTGGTAAGGAAATTTACGGGGGAGCATATGAGCTTAATCGATGAAGGGGTTGTGAAGATATTGGGTTCCCAAGGGGGTAAAAAATTATGAAAGTTACACAAATAAATTGAGTGGGGTGTCATACGAAAGGGCTTATTTTGTACATTCCAAAATGGTTTTTATTTTTAATCTAGGATGTATAGTTTTTTAAATACGACCAATAACCAAAAACTACGAAACCAGAGCTGCAAGAGCTCCCGTTGCATAGAGTTTCGATGACTTCGTAGCTCATTGACTGGTCGGTCTTAAAAAGAGAGTGGCATCGTTGCGGTTTGGTTTGCAATGATTTTAGATGCTACTTGATTTATTTTCATGATAAAAAAAATTTTGATAAAGAATTAAAATAATTGGGGTAAAAAAAGTTAAGTAAACAAATATATTGAGTGGGCTGTCAAATGAAAGGTCTTTATTTGTACATTCCAAAATAGTTATTATTTTTATTCTAGGACGTATACTTTTAGAAATACGACGAGAATTCATAAATATGAAATACCTAAATGAAAAATTAGACACGACATTATGTATTGCATGCATGCTAGTATTTTTTACCATGAAGAGCTAGCGCAATAGGCATACTCGGCAGTATCAGTAGTAGCACTTGAAATTATAGGGGTAGTCAGAAGAAAGTCCAAATGTAAGCCATCTACGGTGCGCGAGATCTCAGTTCGGGGCGAACTACTAGTATATTTATTGCGAATCAAAGGTAAACAGATGACAGTAGATGTTATACGTTTAGTCTTGAGCGGCCCTTGGACATCATTCTGTGGTCGTCTTCGTGGCCAAATCATTGATCGAGCGAGCGAAGATAGTGGCAACTTGGGCGATTTGGCGTTGTACGTTTGGATGTTTCATGAAATGTTTGTTCTGGAAAACTATTAAATCTGCATGATGCTACTTGGTAGGTATATACCTACCTACTTAGGTAGGTCAATAGGTTCTTCTATGAAATTGGCAGAAGGGGGTTATCAAAAGATAGTGGGTTCCCAAGGGGTAGGTAATTATTTTTTATATGTACATACCTAGCGCTTAGCAAGTAGTTTTGTAAACTCGAATGGTAGTAACTGTACCCGGTTCTTGGACGCTATCAGGGACGTATATAAGGGGGGGGGGGGGGGGTTTAGGGGGTCCGGACCCCCCCCCTTAGCCCATTGATTTCGGAGGAAACCAAGTCAATTTTTGTATTTTGGAACCCTTGGACCCCCCCCCTTACCAATGATCTTTGTATTTTGGAACCTTTGGACCCCCCCCTTAACAAAGCTATAGCTACGCCCCAGCATTTACACGCAGAGATCGGCCTGCGGATTTTCCCGCGGATCGATCTCTGCCATTCCAACCTTTGACAGTTTTATCCGCGGATATCCGTAAAGATATCTTTACAGATATCTGTACAGTCCAGATCCGTGCTAAAAACTCTACCGTTTAAAGGCCGCTAGTTTTATCCGCGGATATCTTTACAGATATCTGTACAGTCCACACAACAATCTATTATCATTTAATCTTGGTTATAAGGATTGTTGGTCTTGTTGAGAGACTTTCTTGGTAGCTTTGTCTCTTTCACACTCGTTGTTGGATTAGTAGTGTGCCCATGTCATTTAAATTTCAGGATATTTTTACTTTATCGCGCTCGACAAAATCAGCGCTTGATTTCCATCCATGGTTTCGATCCTTAAATTCGATCCTTGATTTTGATCCTTGATTTTGATATCGATCCTTGATTTCGATCCTTGGTTTCGATCTTGGATTTCGATCCTGGATTTCGATCCTTGATTCTTGAATTTTGAACCTTGAATCTGAAATTTTGAATCTTGAATCTTTGAAGTGACAGCTGTCAAACTTCAAATGACCATATCTCAGGAACTACTCGTCCTAGACTCCCCGTTCTCAGTTCAAATGAAAGCTATGACCAAGATCTTCATTTGAAGTGACAGCTGTCAAACTTCAAATGGCCATATCTCGGGAACTACTCGTCCTACACTCCCCGTTCTCAGTTCAAATGAAAGCTATGACCAAGATCTTCATTTGAAGTGACAGCTGTCAAACTTCAAATGGCCATATCTCGGAAACTACTCGTCCTAGACTCCCCGTTCCCAGTTCAAATGAAAGCTATGACCAAGATCTTCATTTGAAGTGACAGCTGTCAAACTTCAAATGGCCATATCTCGGGAACTACTCGTCCTAGACTCCCCGTTCTCAGTTCAAATGAAAGCTATGACCAAGATCTACATTTCAGATGACAGATGTCATTTTGACAGCTGTTATTGAAAATGTAGATCTAGGTCATAGCTTTCATTTGAACTGAGAACGGGGAGTCTAGGACGAGTAGTTTCCGAGATATGGCCATTTGAAGTTTGACAGCTGTCACTTCAAATAAAGATCTTGGTCATAGCTTTCATTTGAACTGGGAACGGGGAGTCTAGGACGAGTAGTTTCCGAGATATGGCTATTTGAAGTTTGACAGCTGTCACTTTAAATAAAGATCTTGGTCATAGCTTTCATTTGAACTGAGAACGGGGAGTGTAGGACGAGTAGTTCCCGAGATATGGCCATTTGAAGTTTGACAGCTGTCACTTCAAATGAAGATCTTGGTCATAGCTTTCATTTGAACTGGGAACGGGGAGTCTAGGACGAGTAGTTTCCGAGATATGGCCATTTGAAGTTTGACAGCTGTCACTTCAAATGAAGATCTTGGTCATAGCTTTCATTTGAACTGGGAACGGGGAGTCTAGGACGAGTAGTTTCCGAGATATGGCCATTTGAAGTTTGACAGCTGTCACTTCAAATGAAGATCTTGGTCATAGCTTTCATTTGAACTGGGAACGGGGAGTCTAGGACGAGTAGTTTCCGAGATATGGCCATTTGAAGTTTGACAGCTGTCACTTCAAATGAAGATCTTGGTCATAGCTTTCATTTGAACTGGGAACGGGGAGTCTAGGACGAGTACAGTCCGTTCACAGTTATTTTACCTCTAGCCGTCATGTTGGCCAACCTGGGCGTAGGAACAAATTTGCTATGACCTTATAAAGTTTGTTCCTACGCCCAGGTTGGCCAACATGACGGCTAGAGGTAAAATAACTGTGAACGGACTGTAGTTTCCGAGATATGGCCATTTGAAGTTTGACAGCTGTCACTTCAAAGATTCAAGATTCAAAATTTCAGATTCAAGGTTCAAAATTCAAGAATCAAGAAAAAAACTTTGTAATTTTATACCGTTCCACGCGCCAGTCCAAAATCTGCGGTTATCTGTACAGATATCTTTAAAGATATCTTTACAGATATCTTTACAGTCCGGATCCGTGGGAAAATCTTTAGCGTTTAAAGGCCGCTAGTTTTATCCGCAGTTATCTTTAAAGATATCTTTACAGATATCTTTACAGATATCTTTACAGTCCGGATCCGTGGGATAATCTCTATCGTGTAAATGCCGCTGTACACCTACAAGGACTTCAAAGTCCTTGTACTGTACACCTATCGCACAGAATACTATTACTCTATTACCTACTCCCGTCACTTCGCATGGCCAGGTGACCTCTTTTGTTGTTTGATTTAAAATCAATGACTTGACATTAACTATACATCAGCGTCAAAAAATCTCTTTTGAGTAGTTTTTTTTAAATTTACGCGTCTGAAACTTGTCTGATAATATTGTAATGTAATGCTGTGGCTGACAAACCCGGTTCGCGTGAACAGCTTCTTCGAGTTCAAACACTTCCAGAGCATGTCTGAGAAGTAGAGGAAACTCGTAACATCACAACATGGACGCTGCCTTCTTCCACTCCACAGACCGCTGCTTTGCACTGTTTATCACATTATAATAAGGTACCTACTATCCCTGCGTCAATACGTAGGTTTTAGCTTAGCCCTGTGTATTGGTTGCCGTGTAGGAACTTCAATGGTTAATACTACCGTAACATTCAGATTCCGATCAAATCCAAAGCAGATCATGAAACCATAATGTCTCAGTACCAATACGCCACTGTCTTTCGGCTTCCGATGAGAGGCCGATGCCGGATCAGGGAGCCGCCCGTAGTACTCGTGCATGGCTTGAAGCGGTTGGAGACGAACAGGGAGACCAACTTCAAGTCGTATGTGCTGCGAGTGGCTGCCAAGCATAAGGATGTATTCCTCGCTCCAGACTTCTGGACTGCAGGAGTAGTTTACAGACGGTATAGGGAAGCACCGCCTACGAAGAAAGCGCCCTAACTAGTTTTATTTTATAATTTTTATATGTATGTTAGTTTGTAAAGTATTTACTCTGACTCCCGCGATACAGGCTTGTCCTAGTGCGGGGTCTTTGTAAATTATTTGCCCTATTTATTTAAACTATTTGTGTCCTATGTGTGCATGTTATACTTAATGTTTTATGAAATAAATTTATTTATTTATTTATTATTATTCCTGGTGGCATTACTTTGGGCCACCGCCCTCACTGAAGTCATTTACATGTTAGTGTTGTGACCTCTCGCTCCTCAACACCGATGCCTCGATATCAGTATGCTGGTTCAGCTGGTGTTGTCATGTTCTGCGTAGCGCGTAGCATTAGGAGGCAGTATGGGGCTATAAACCCAGTTAAACTGAAATGGCGACGCTTATCATGGTCCTCTTGTTTGGTGAGCACCTACCTACCTAAAGACGGCACTAATGTGCAAGTGAGAGAACGTGCTAAGCGGCTCCGGGTAAAGCGCTCGTAGTGTAGCTTTGATTGATCGTTGAAGTTAAACTACGTTGTGCGCGGTCACAATTTTGATTGGTGACCGCAAGTGGTATTACAAACTGAGCGCTGCCGTGCTTCGGAGGGCACGTTAAATTGTCGGTCCCGGTTTTAAAGTCGTTAAGCCACGACGGAGGCCTTTAGGCGGCCTAAAAACTCCGTCACCAGAGTTGACCACTTGCTCATATGAACTTAAGTACTTACCGGGTGATAGTATCAAATATCAAATAACTTTATTTGTTAACTGTTAAACACACAAGTTATAAGGTAGGAACACATAATATTAAGCTAAGTTAACAAAAAGGCCTCCACTCAGCATAAGCTACAGTGGATAGTCTACCATAGCGCTGGTCTTCCGTGGTAGCACAAAGTACACACGCGAGCAGTGGTACTCTATAGTGTTGTACCTATAGCGAGGTGTGTCCACCCAGTATGCTGGTTCAGCTGGTGTTGTGTGCGCTGGTGGCGGCGGGTCTGTCACCGTGTTTGGTGCAGCGTGCCTGTCCCGCGCGCCCACCGAGACCTCCCTCCAGCGTCTGCATGCATCTTCTCGACACCACGCAAGGGTAACTAAACTATACTTTACCACCTAGTTCTACCGCACATTTATGTAGGTACACCTATGTAACTATAGTGAACCAGAACCTATGAAATTATACAGTAAGTAGGCGCTTATCAACTTAGATTAGACCTTTACCTACTGGCTACTGCATGGAGATTATGGAGAACTTAAAAAAACTAGATTGCGACCGTGATGCCACGTTTTTTTTGCAGAATTCCAAGCAAAACAACGAAGTCAACCAAATCCACAAAGAAAAATGTAAACAAAAAACTACAAAAGTAATCAAACATTGGTGAGTATGAGTAGATAATTTCCTTCCTACGATCCATCGCGTGTTGTGAGAATGCATCCGCCGCCTCCGTGTTGACAAAACAACACCTGTGTTGTGTTGTGCTGTCATAATAAACGCCTCTACCCTGAAACGAAGCGATATCGCTTCTCAACGAATTAAAAAATTTAAAACTGGTACCTAAGTAGGTACATTATATTTGCAGTCTCCCAAAGTTACTCTTATAACCATAGTAGTACCAGCTTTGAGTAGTTAGAGACCTAATAGGTAGATCTAAGATCTAAGCGAGCTGTAACAATGCTTTGAAGCACTGATGTGTGATGATGATTGATGGCTCGCTTCGCTAGACTAAGGTGTTTAGGTACCCTAGTCTAGCGAACCTAGGGTAAATACCCTAGTCTAACGAGCCATCAATCACTTTGATTGTGTTTAGGTACCTACCATCAAAGCTCTTTAGACCTGTCTTGGGCAGTGAAAACTAGCCTAGTGCTCTTTCTACTATTCTTAGAGTAGGTAAGCATCAACAAAGTTATTTATTTATACTTTTATACCTACAAATCATACAAAAGGTGTATCAACCTTTTTAGGACAAAACTCTAAAACTGTAAAAAAAATATTTCGGGAATAGGTATCACCGTGGTAGCGGTCAGTAATGCAGGCGCGTATAAAGCGCGGCGCACACAGGGCCGCGCGCGAGTGTCACTGCAACAAGTGCTGCGGTTGTCGTTGGCTCACCTGCTGCTTCGGTTGCCGCTGCGCCTGCACCAGCACCAACACGCGACATGACTAGCCTGCTGATACTCGCTGCTGCCTGTCTACAGGTACATAATACCTATCTAGTTCAATAACGAACGGTAAAGAGTCCACGAATCCCGGGAACGGTAGATCGTCAATGATCGGCACGAAGATGTCTTGTCCAGAGGCAAGATTTCCCCTTAGGGGGGATTTGAGGAATATTAAAAAAAAGTGTAAAATTCCCCCTTGAAAATCCCTTCTAAGGGGGAAAAGCGGAATTGAAAAAAAATCGATGTGTAAAATTCCCCCCTGAAAATTCACCTTAGGAGGGACATCATGCAAGTATTTAGATGAAGTTTATCCTGCTGTTTGGCAATCTTTATAATCCACAAATTTCTTTTTAAGATTGTAGAAATCACATAGATTCATAGCTGATTTTAATTTTACAGGTGGTATCAGCATGCACAAACTGCGTGGTAAGTTTTTCATTGCTTGAGTCGATACATTTAAGCTCATCGAGATTTAAATTTCACTTTTACCCGAACTTAATTTCCTTCCCGAACCCGAATCATGAAGATTCCCGAAGGATATTTTTATAAGTAGGTAAAGAACCTAGATTACATTTTCGACAGTTTTCTATATAAATTGGATTATGAATATCTACTGTAGACAAGTGCGTGGTCTATGGGTACCTACGGTCGTTAGAAGCCCATTTCTCTATCACAGATGCTAGGAAAAGAAGAGAAAGCTATGTTCCGCGCGCATTCAGAGGCGTGTCTCCCTCGCTCCCGAGTGGACCCTAAGCTGGTGGAGGCGCTGCTGAACGGCGAGCTGAGCGAGGAGCCCGCGCTCAAGCAACACGTCTACTGCGTGCTGCTCAAGTGCAAGGTGGTGGGCAAGGACGGCAAGCTACTCAAGACGGCCGTGCTGGGCAAGCTGGCGCTGCGGAGCGACGGCAGGCATGCTGGCAAGGTGAGCAGACATGTACACTTTTGCAGAGGTTATAGGCAATAGGCATCCTCTTTGTTAGGCTTGTTTCACTGTTTAGCGTGTCGCCGGTCGCGTTCGCGAGTTGACCATTCACGGCACAGAGAGATTAATTTTGACCATTCACAGCACAGAGAAATGTGCTGTGAATGAGATGGGAATTCCAAATCTCCACAAGAAGCTACTTATATTTTGTAGTCAACTTATCGTTGCCTACAGCTAATAGGCAAAGGTTTTGCCGAAATCTTTCACTACTTTAGCGAGATCACCATAGCTCCTCAAATACATCATCCCCCACTATTTTCACGGCCGGTCTCGTCTTTTCCTACCATTCTCTGGCAACTAAATCAAGTGATATGGATTACATCCAGCTAACGTAAGTAGCGCTTCAACGCAAAAACTATCTTATTAAACTGACTAATTATTATAAAATGCATTAACTTTGTCAATCTCTCAGGTATCATATCAGTCATAATCATCCATGACACCTTTGTTAATTGCTAGAGATATCCTACTTTAATTTTATTTTGTTATAGTGTTAATCCACACTTGGGTATTTACATTTTAAACTGAAAAATCTTATCAAAATCCTACTTTAGTTAGTTCCTAGAAAGATTTGAGGGTATCGTCTCCCCCAGGTATTGGAGCAGTGCGCAGAGCAGTCAGCCGCCTCGGCGTCATCTCCCGAGGAGGTGGCATGGAACCTGTTCCGTTGCGGCTACGAGCGTAAAGCCGTGCTCTTCGACTACATGCCGACCGGCGCACCAGCAGCCAACGATGACGCGATGTGAATCCGTCGCCAGCCTGGCTAGAATGGCGCCGACACGCAAGATTTGTATCACTTGTTTTTAATTTGTCTTTGATTTTTAGTCATGTTTATTGATTAAATTTTTATTCACAGCCATGCATCTAAGTATTCTGTGCAAATTCGAAATCTGTTTAACATTTCCCTCTTGCTCTTATAGAGCAAAGCAATTTAAATTAAGTAAGTAGGTAAGTAAGTAAGTATAATGTTTTCCACGTTACTACTTTAATGATCTCTCTTGTTGATCATATTTATGACTTATCAGAGGAAATCCTACAGCATTCCGTTCATTGTGCTCAATTTCGGTTAAAAATTCTTGGAAGGCAAACAGGATTCTACTACTACCATTATACATAATGAGGTTCCTAGTATTTTAGACGAACAGGTCTACAGGTTGTGTTAACAAAACCACACCCGTAAATTAAAATATTGCTGGAATCAGCATCTAATTTTTTCGAAATGACAGGTTTCTAGAAGATCTACCTATGAATATAAACACAACACAACACAAATAAACACAGTTAAAAGAGAAAAAATGTCGCCTCTATATAGATGAAACTACTTCGAAAGATTAAAAAAAAATTCTAAAAAATAATAATCAAGCATCTTTGATCTAGGTACAGAAAGCGTCATTAATTGGTATCCCCCTAGTAAGAGGTCGGTTTGCAAGCAGTTGATCTCAACTTTTGTAAAAACTTTTACATCCTTGCTTACTTATGGATATCTAATTTCGCTCGAGTTCCTTAACAAAAATAGCTGATATAATACCCGACTGAAATCCAAAGTTGAAATGAAAAGAGTCTTTGTTCAAATCAATAGGGGGATACCGATTGATGACGCTGACTGTACCTATTTTACAAAGTCAAATTGGTAAGTTTAAGAATAGTTAAGTACTCCGAGAAGGTATAAATTAGAGTTACATAGAGTTTAATATTTTAATTTTATCCCAAGTCGGTATTCGTGCGCCGCATTTGCTTGCATATGCAGCCTACACCGCATTTCTATTTGCATATTGATAGGTAAAGTAGGCTTAAGCTGCATGTCGATGTCGGGTGTAAATTATAAGCAGTTTTGTGATCTCATTGCTGCAGTGGGCGGTGACCCACAAGCCTCCGTCGCGGCAGTATGTCCGCGCGTGCCTTAGCCACGACCAGTCTTGAAAAGTATTTAAATTTTTGCGCGCGTTGTCTTTTCGGCGCGTCGTGTTTAAATATGGAACTCGTTCGTTATTTTGAAGTGCCAAAATAAACTTTTTTAGTTATTTTAGAATTAAAAGGGATTTGGTTTTGGTGGGAACTAGACGAGTATTTTAGTGTTTCTGAGGGATAAGCAGTGAAGTGAACAGAGCTGCTAATGTGTGTACAACCGGGAAGTCGTGAAGAGGGTAATAAACAAACGTGAGTAGAGCTTTTAATAAAAGTTATAAAAATCAAAGTACGTAGGTAGTTGCTTAGGTTTTAAGTAAGATAATTTCACATGCATTTTTATACTTTTACCGTTTTTAATTTCAAGAGCATACAGCCTGGGCCATAGAATCACGGTCCGAATGCACATTTAATACTTACAGCTTTTAAGAATGGGCAATTATCACCTTATGACACCCTATATAAAGGGAAAGGCCCTCCTGCCAGGTGGAGTGAGGATCGGCGAAAGGCTGCCGGCACAAGTTGGATGCGTCAAGCTGAAGACAGGGCGCGATGGCGCGAAGGGGAGGCCTATGTCCAGCAGTGGACTGCTATAGGCTGATGATGATGATAACTTCTCTCTAAACTAACTCTCTCGTTATTTGTTAGACAGTGACAAAAAAGAGAGGAGAGAGGCCTTTAAGTTTAAATAAGCAACAACTCCCTCCGCCGATTGTACCTCAGTAAGACCAAAGGTAGAGCCCTACGTCACGGCTTAGGCAAATGAGGTAAGGCAATCAGTAAAGTGCAAATCTAAAGCCACGCCACGATATTTACCTACAGATACTCGAGTACTTAGGTAATAAACATTTATTCTTAAAGGCCATGTTAGGTATGTCTGACAAGTTGAATCTGATTCTACTAAAGTACCACGAAGTACTTACTTATCTGATTCCTATAAGTACAAATATTCTGTAGAAGGTCGTCATCCTTTCTTTTTCTAAAAAAAATAACGAAACTGACCATAAATAAAGAAGATTATGGGTAAGAAAGGATTGAATTGAATTAAAAGTGAAAAGTGGAAGAGAGAACCTATTGTACCGACAGCAAAAAAATATTATAGGTAAGTGTAAGTGTAAGCCCGATACGAGCTTAACCCGCTTATGTGCTATAGCTTGCAAAGTCCTTAAGCCTGTAAACTGCAATGTCCTTTAGTTTTACAACATGGTTTCACTAATATTAGAAAGAGACTAGCAGCAGCACACCCGCGGCGTTGCCCCCGTGGTGATGGTATTGGTGATGATGATGATGATGAAAAGTAGCCTATAACCTTCCTCATGAGTTTACCTATCAAATGTATAAAGATTTTTTCAAATCGGACTGGTAGTTCCTGAGATTAGCGCGTTCAAACAAACAAACTCTTCCGCTTTATTATATTAGTATAGAATAGATAAACGATTTTTCGTTTGTTTGTAATGAGTAATCTCTGGGTTCTGAAAATTCTTACATACTAGGAAGATACTATCCTGCTGATGCACACTATAGGCGTATTATAGACGTTGTATCATTTGCGTAAGCGCAGCCTGCTGCTGCAGCTAGTCGTAGTACCTACATCTGCGACTGCTTCACAGGCAAGTGTTAGAAATCCTTGGGCCGCGGACAAGAGAATTTACTGCCATTTGCATAACTTGTCACGATTATCTGATCTCTGCTTAGGGCTGGTCCATTCCTGGTCGCGCCTTAGGTACCTAATGTTTACAACGACACCTATAAACTAGAGTAGGTATTGTTATGATTATGTAGGTACTAAAACATATTATTAAAATTATTTAAATAAATACCAATTGCCGCATAAACAGATCACAGACAGATCACTCGATAAATCCTTTACTTCTACCTACTAGATGATACATTATTATTATAATCTGTCGGGAGGCAATGCATGCCTACGTGTAACGCGATTAGTGCCCATGACTGACGGTCAGGGTGAAGGCTCCTTCGGAGAGCAGCACCGCGGAGCTATAGCAGGGAATGGGTCAATAGGTGGCTGTAGAACCTTCGGATTGAAAATCTACGCACTATCGCACTCGGCCAACATGGCTTTCCCTTGGATGATAACTTCTTGCAAGACGTAAAGCTCATTTAAGTTAATGGACCCTAATGATAAGTTCTGGATAAGTATTTGAATTTTAAATGGCTGACTCATGCAAAAAAAGCTTTTTTTTTGAGAGTTTTTCTAGAGTTCCAGAATTCTCGAAAAGGATGTTGTTAGTGATTTTTTGGGGAGTTACCTATCTTGCATCTTTCCGGTTAAAAATGACATCATCATAACAGTGCATTAGACCTGGCTATCCTATTTATTTTATTCTCGTGGATTCATTTGTCTTGAAAGATCGGGTGATTGAGGATTTTTGTTTTTTGATTGACCGCGAGTCCGCGGGGCTATGTGTCAAGATTCTTTTTTTTTTCAAAAGGAATTTACTTTTCAATTTCAATTTCAAAAACATTTATTTCTCTCACAACAAACCTTAAATAAAATATGGAAACATGAACTAGTTATGATATAACTACTATTTGAGTCGGTTTGTTGTAGGAGGCTGGTGCCTGAGATAGGTTTAAAAAAACCTGTATTACAGGTCGCCAGTCCCTTCACTCCCCGGATTCAAAAAGAGTATATAAAACTAACACAGACTAAGTAGACGAATACAAGATAACGTAATATAAAAGTGTTTAAATATATATATTTGTACCTATATAAAATGTATAATGACGTATGTAGTAGTGCGACTGTGTTGTGTGTATTGTGTTGCGAATTTAATGTGATTCTGTTGAATTTGTGTGTGTGTATTTGTGCGTGATTTTCTCAACCCCTGAGGACACCAGTCTCTAATGATTCTGGGCAACAGGGGGCGATGTGAGTGTTGAGTGAGTGTGTGTCATTGTGTAGTTGGGTGTATGTGTGGCAGTTTAAAGTCTGTTAAGAAGGGGGAAACAAAAGGTCCTCGGTATCTTGATAACTAAGCGTTTTAAGCCACTTGGTAACTGCAATTTTACATTGAGTTTTTGGCATTGGGTAAATAGTTAAAAGGGTGTTTACTTTATTATATATTATGGGACCAAGATAACATAAGAAGTTAGTGGATAAACTAGTGCTACTTTAGTAGGTATGTGTTACATTACCTAATAATTGTGGCACATAAGACGTCAATCTTTTTAGCTTTATGATTCAGTGACACTTTCTAACTAAACGACACTCGGTAGGTACCTAGGTACTAAATACTTTCTGATTTAAGAACTTATCGAGACATCGATAAACTTAAGTGACGTTTTTAACCAAAACCATAAACTTACCAAATAACGACCTCACCAAATTGCCTTAAACGACTTTGGCGATAACACATTAGAATTAGGCTCGTTATAACTCTGCTATAAGCCCCTCCCACACTTCGAGTGAGGAGTACTAATTACCTACGCGTAATTCCTCACGTCACCAGCTGACGGAAAATTGATAAATATTAATGGAGAGCCTTGAGGTAAGTGGTTCGTGCCTTTAAAGTTATGGTCAAATTGAGAAGCCGTTTATGGACAAGTAAATAATGCAGTTTTGTCCTGATAACTTATTGAAATAACTTTAGAAACACCTTATTCAATATATCTGGGAAAATCTGCCATAAATTTTACTATCTCTCTCTCGTCGTTCCCTCATGTCTGAGGATCGTGGTCAGCTTCGGGTTTGTGTCTATAACGATGATCTGTCTCCACCACAGAACAGTCTCCACCGTTTTCTGTCTACTGCGTCCACACTGCATCCCTTACAACCGTGTAAAATTTTGAAGACGACGAGTCTTTCACTTTAAATCTAGTATAAGTATAACCAAAAGCCATCGATTTTCCCTGTAAGAGTCTAAAAGTGCATTACGGACATCATCTCCTTTTAAATAAAATCTCTCCAATTATTCCTCATAGGCACATTACTGTCCAAAATGGTCATTTCGTCCAAATAAGTGGCAAGAACGTCGGTCACAATGGGCTGGACATGACCGTGGCACGTGGGCTGCCAGTCTGCTAATGATGACATCCTACGTGGTGGGTATTATGGCCAACAGATTAGACACCTCGTTGGGTTTGCATACTTTAATGTTAATGTGAGCTTAATGTAGTATACCATAAAAGTATTATTACTTTATGTGTACGCACTTGCTTGTCACTGGGACTTTTTGGACAACTTGTATGTATCAGACCAACGAACGACTATGGCAATGGTGTGGTGGTCATGGAAAATGCGACCAAAAACTCCAAAAAGCTTTCTTGTTTCGAAGTCTGTGAGGTATGAAAGTAATTGATATGATAGCTGTTGCATTTATAGTAAGTAGGTACTTGTAGGAAAAACAAGTCTTCATTTTCTTCTTTCAAAAAAAAAGTCAGTTGTGGAACTTGTAGATTTTGTAGGTTCCGAACTCGATACGAACTCCAACAAAAGTCAACGAAGCGCCTGTTCAAAAAGCTCGCAATTACGAAAATTCATCACAAAAGCCTTTTAAAGATGTCTTCAGTAATAAACAGAGCTTAAACAAAAACTTTATGTAGGTAGGTACCTATATCCTTCAAAAGCTTCAAAAAATGAACGCACCTTTTCCCACGATGTTTCATAAACATATTACCTTTTATCACCAAAGATATTGGAGTGCTGGCCATCAATGTTGGACGAAAGCGCCATATTAGCGGAGGGTGACCGGTCGAACAGGAACCGATAAATACTGCTCGTTTTAGTACCGCCGAATGAGGCCCCGCGGCCTCGCCGATATTTCCTTATAATCCTGGAGACGAGGGCCGCACTGAGCGCGACTTTCATGCGTGAAGTTCAGTCTTCAAAATATGGTCAAACCCCGAATTGTAAGACCAATAAACGACGGGAAGTTATAATTGTTAAAGTGTTCAGTAGGTAATTGTTATTTTACGTGTATTGGTACTATTTACCCCAGCAACCCAATCTTGTCGTCAAAATAAGCGTCTATTGAGATTTTTGCATTCTGTGGCATCCCTTATTAGGTAAATGAGGAAACGAATAGATTTACTTACTTATAACATTACTTTATATCTAATTGTGAATTGTGCTGAAAGCCCATAATAGAAACAGTAAAACTAGAAGATAATGTTACCCTTATTTATTATTAGAACATTAATAAGTAGACAAGTCAAATCTAATGTGGTCCCGTGGGTGACATTTAGCTATAAATCATGATGGGTCAGCATAATCACTTGCGATCTAGTCAGGTAAACGGACGGAAAGCTGAATTGATCGCTGACTTTACCACCGCACCCTTATTCACTTATCGACTTATCGTGTCGTTGTCTCCTGTTATGGTTTACAGTCGTTCTGTCCTGCAAGTTGCCATTAAAGGGTGCTTATTAGCGCCGAAATCAGGGGTTCATCGACCCTCGGCTTGCCCTTCAAGGTAACCGATTGTTCAGAGCTTGAAAGCTCGCTGGTCGCTTGCAATGACGCCGCTATGCTTATCGACAATATCATTGTCCTGTTAAGGTTTATAGCCGTTTTGTATTGTGCCCGCCGCCGTCTTCGGGCGCTCGTTAGCGAAAAAACCACTGACCAGCGCAACAGATCTTGCCAAGGCACGACGATTTATTTGGATGGATTATCGGTGATTTGCTTGGTATTTGGTGGAAAGCCAAGTTTCATATCGGACAATATTGTATTGTGTAGGTACTGCATACAAATATATCAAAGGCAAAATATTATTTGCTGCATTGCCATCGCTGTGTGACTCTGTAAAACTGTAGGTACTTATCTGTATATGGTCCTACCACTGTTGATGAGTAGGTACACTTGTAATATTTTGAATTAAATATATTCGCCGTTTTTTTTAGAACATAAGAACTTACCTATGCCCCGCGGGCATGATGGACGCCCGCCCATACAACTCCTAGAAGGCTATCTAAAAACCGTAAATTGCGCGCAAAACCTATTTTATTCAGAAAGAAAATAATGTTCACCATCAATTTGTATTCCACTTGACAAATCATCTAACGTCCGGTTTTGGATTTCAACATTATTTTAAAAGCATTTCACAAATTAATCTAATTGAATAATATGGCTCCAAATATGTAATTCCATTAGCGTTTACTAAAGGCTAGCGTCTTCTGAAGCACTTGCAAAAAGTGCTAAAAATTAACACTGCTATCGGCAAGCAATGCTGCGGCCCCTTCCTTCGGAGGGCATCACAGAAGGTGACAGTGACCGTATTATACACTGAGCAACATTATTGCGGGCAAGATATTACATAAACCTTAGAAAGTTCTACATGTTAGTTAGGAAATAAACTATCACTATAGAGGAGCACTCGCTTTGATCGACAGTAGGGTTTAAGCTTAAACAAAATCCTATTGAATTCAATTTGTCAATGTGCCCGCGGCTCATATTACACGCCGTAGGTCCGTAATGGCATGTTAGAGGATATTATGGACTTATTATGGACAAATGCGCTGGTTTATTATTATAATTATAGTGAACGTAGGTGGCTCCCACTACGACGTGAATCATTGTCACAGACACTTCAGGACGGTTAGTTAAAACAATCAATCTTGTAGCTCTACCGGTGCCTATTTTAATATCTCTACATTTAATTTAATATTTGGAAGATCACGCTCTAACAAGGACTTTTCGCTCTAACGATAAAAGAATTAAAGTGTGGAACTGCAGAATATTAGTCAAAATAAAACGGAGAGTTCTCCAATGAAAAGTCACTATAAAGGACATTTAAGCATAAGTACCTAAAACTTTTTTAATTTGGTAGAGCTAGGAAGCCGCTGACTGATCGTCTCGTAGCACAAAAAGTATATTTTACAGATGACCTGAAATTGAATTTAAAATATTCACAAAACTCTATAACTTTTCCATAAACCTATCTTCTTCTTCTTTTATACTAGTAGTTCGCCCCGAACTGAGATCTCGCGCACCGTAGATGGCCTACATTTGGACTTTCTTCTGACTATCCCTTTAATTTCAAGTGCTACTACTGCCGGGTATGCCTATTGCGCTAGCTCTTCATGGTAAAAAATACTAGCATGCATGCAATACATAATGTCGTGTGTTTTTCATTTATTTCATATTTATGAATTCTCGTCGTATTTTTAAAAGTATATGTCCTAGAATAAAAATAATAACTATTTTGGAATGTACAAATAAATACCTTTCATTTGACACCGCACTCAATATTTACTTACTTTACTTTACTTTTTTTACCCCAATTATTTTCATTCTTTATCAAATTTTTTTTTATCATGAAAATAAATCAAGTAGCATATAAAATCATTGCAAACCAAACCGCAACGATGCCACTCTCTTTTTAAGACCGACCAGTCAATGAGCTACGAAGACATCGAAACTCTATGAAACGGGAGCTCTTGCAGCTCTGGTTTCGTAGTTTTTGGTCTTTGGTCGTATTTCAAAAACTATACATCCTAGATTAAAAATAAAAACCATTTTGGAATGTACAAAATAAGCCCTTTCGATGACACCCCACTCAATATATTTGTGTAACTTTCATAATTTTTTACTCCCTTGGGAACCCAATATCTTCACAACCCCTTCATCGATTAAGCTCATATGCTCCACCGTAAATTTCCTTACCACAACCTATTGACCTACCAAGTTTCATGCAGATTGGATGAACGGTTCGACAGTTATGCGCGAACAACAATTCGTGAAACATACAAACATACAAAGCAAAATCGCCCAACTTACCACTAAGATCTTCGCTCGCTTCGCTCGCTCGATCGATAAAGATACAAAAATAAACCTTCTTGTATCCATATGTCCGTACCACTGGTTATTTTTCGATCAATGGGGCTGTATTAGACAAGCTGCTGCTAATCATCTGTGGCAAAGATTATAAGTTCCAAGAAGTGATGGATCTCGCAAAAACTATGATGTATGGACAGACATAGCGTCCGTCAGCGCCTGTGGGAGGCCAACACCATGTCTGGGTCCAATTGTTCATTGTTTCGGGAAATCTCTAGGCAATGTGTTCAAAGGGCAAACTGTTTATAGGAAAACAAACTGTCTTTACATCAACTGTTTATAAACTGATTTAAGGGCCCTTCTCCCAAAACTAAAAATGATCGCACTAGTTTTCGTAGTTCAGCCTATGTTAGTCAAATGCCCTGAATTCAGTTTCCACCAACATGTCACTATAAATTACCTAGGTATATCGTTTTGAATACCTACTTAGAAGTTAAGAAAATAAACTTTGGAATTTTTTCTCCTGAGATAAGCTCTGCCTTAGATTATGAACAAGGCTATTCTGACTATTTCTGACCTCACTCTACAAGTAAAATCTCCTGATTTTTTGGCTTTGACTTTAAAATACTGGCTTTGACTTTACTTGTAGAGTGAGGTCAGAAATAGTCAGAATAGCCTGGAATAGCCTCGTTCATAATCAAAGGTAGAGCAGCTTATCTTAGAAGAAAATATTCCATATTTTCTCTTGAACTTGACAGATAGACAAGGGGTAGGTAGGTGTAGGACAGGCGTATGAAAATGATGATGATAATGTTTTAGATAATCAAGTTCTCAACTTAGAATATAAATGCCAAAGATAATCTTAAAATCTAATATTTAGACCATAATTGTAACTTTTTGTGCAACAGTAAAAAAATAAGTAAGTTACCAGGCGTGGGTGGGGCACTTAATTAATTTCACCCCGCTCTCAACGAGTTGTCGTATCGCATTACATCTTGAGGGTGTAGGTTCGAGGACCAGACAGAAACCATGCATAAATCAACCCTATTTCGACAGCATAAGAACTGAAATCGAATAGAGCCAGATTATGATGATTGAAGACAGTACTCCGTTAGCATTGTCCGTTTCTAATCAGATATTCAACCGTATACGAAGTTAATATGGTTTGTAATGGAATAGCTTGTTTAGTGGTCTGTACTAGATAGTGGTGTGGGCGATTTGACAAGTTGATCAATAAGATCGGCCTATACTTGGCGCGTATCAGGTCCGACCGAGCATTGTTCGAGTGACAACTCTTATCTCTAACACGAGAAAGAACGGTCTTAGTGCATAATTAATTGATCTGAAAAAAAAATGTTTTGTTTATGTAAGGTGCAGTCAAAGAATATATTATTGAACCGTTACTTACGCCTTACCTTCGGAGACCACCGCGCAGAGGTGTGGCAGGGTATGGGTCAATGAGTGAAGGTGCAGGTGGGAACTAGACTAAAGTATGAAATGTTTACGTAAAAGTAGTTATCCCCACTTATTTCGTAAATATTGTGCTAAATACGCGAAGACAAGAGGCCACTTAGCGAAAAGCGTTTTCAGGCACTTATCGTAGTCGTTCAAATATCAGAACTTAGGAGAGTGGACGCTAGTGAAAGGACAAATAGGATTCCATGTTTACCTAATAGGTTGAATGATGATAAAATGATACCTAAATGAATGATTTTTGATCAAAATTTAAAGAATTTATAAGCCACCCAGTTTTAATAAGGACCAAAGCAAAGGTTTTAAAAAAGCTTATTTTTGATGAAAAACTGTGATACAGATCAAAAAATTTGTACTTTTTCAGAATATTATTGAATTAAATATACTTACTTAAAATTCCCCGTTCTCAATTAAAATACCTTAGATGTTTAAAATATTTCGTTTTGAAGATACCTAGGTGGCCCTTGAGCTAAGAGGCCAGTCTTGAATGTCACTTTTGATTTGAACTTTGCGTTTAAAAGGGGCTTTAACCAGGACTATCTTTACTTATTCTACGTTTTATATTACGGCAGCTTAGGTTCAGATAGCAGTGGGATTTATACAAACAAGCCGACAATACTAACGAGACGGTAGCTTTAGGAGCTGCTAAGTATAAATCAGAGGACAAACTTACACCATAGCAGAACAGAACATTCGTTCAGAACCAAAAAAACTTAGGCCTTTAGGTACATCTTTACTAGATTATTTATGCAGTGTCAGGAGGCAATCTTTGCCTACACTTATCGAGATACTGTAGTGCCTGAAATAATGTTAAGATGGAGTAGGCTTGCCCAGCACCTACACCATCCTCTCAGCTTAACCGGCCATATCCACATGAAAGACATGGTCAATACGTGTCAATCTGACTAAGCCGCGGGTTTCCTCACGATGTTTTCCTTCACCGTTTAGAGCTCGTGTTAATGCGCATATAAATTTTTCGAAACGAAAAATCCATTGATGCTCGGCCAGCACCAAAAGACACTTCGATAAAAGGAGGTTCTCAATTGATCGGAGTCTTTTTCAAAGGCACACACACAGATCAATGAACGCAAAAAGCACAGATATAGTTTTGAAATCACACGACCAAGTTATGGCTTCATAATTTAAGCTACTAGTAAACACGAGGTGAATGTAGATGAAGTACTCCTACGGCTGGGATTGGGGTCAGCCGTGGGACCACGCGTGGGCGGCGCAGCTGCCTGCCCTGCCCTGCTGGAGACAGCGAACTATCTCACTGTCTATTGCTCATGCTGGAAACTGTAAAAACAAAAAAATCTAGGGACATTAAGATTTTTCTAATTGAATTTTACCCGTAGGTACTCCTCATTGGTCTATTAGTTCAAAGAGTAAAAAGTCCAGCCCAAAAAAGTTTAGTTTAGTTGAACCAATGTTTATTTTCTTTCGTTATCCTTTTGTTTGCCTCTGAATACTTCAAATCAAATTAAAACTAAGTCTAAAAAAAACATCAGCGTCCCTTTGTCCGATCTCTTGTAAGTATGGATGGACCTAAACCATCGAACACAATCCACACACGCCTTCCAGGAGGCTTCTCTTTAATGTGTTTCAATATAAAGTATCACTTTTCTCGATTTTTGCTCTTGAGACCAAATTCACCTTTCTTTAAAATAATTTCTTAAAATACGGACCATGTTTAATTTTAACGAATCAGTAAGATAAGTGTTCACATTAACAATCACTTGCTTATGATGATGTAGGTAAGTACTTTGTTATAAATTAAACTATTTAATAGGCAATGTCGATTATAATTTTATGGCAATGCTTTAAAAGAGTAGAAAACTAAAAGATAATTTATCTTTTCTTAATACATTAGTATCATTGTCAGTCATAGTTTAGTCTAATAATTAACCGATAGCGCGATACAGTGCGTGCTATTCTCTAAATAAATCTGTATTTATAGTCGCATTCTGTCTACCGCTCTAGAGACTATGTTCAGCTATAAATTGTTGGAGTTTTCGTAGAAACTGTTATGAAACTATTTGGCAAGTGACTTCTACTCGAACCGTCGGATTCCTGATTCTTTATGTTAAAATAACATTTATCTAATTTGAGATGTTATTTTCACATGAATGCCACAAGTAAATTGTTACAGACTATTTTTTATCCTAATGTTCCTAATTAGATGGTTTGCGAATACTTCCCATTTCAACAATTAGGACTCTCTCAAATTACGATCAAGTACCTACTGTTTAGGCTCCATCTGAAAATGTAACCTGAATCAGTGTTCACAAACCAGGATTTAATGTTAGGTACTATACCCGTGTATTCAAATCAATTCTTGCTTCTGCTCGGTTACATCGTCAAAAATAAATAAATAATGCTGGACATTCCACACAACATCATGTAGCCCTAAAGCCATATTATTATCCTGTTCTGTGCCCAAGCTTCAGACCTGAAACAAACATTTGCAGATCATACAAACATCGTCCCGCGGCGGGGATCGAATATAAACATACCTATATACTTATTCCGCAAACAAAACCCCGTACACAGCTGTTACCCCGTACACGGAGTTCCCATCAATACAGAGATATTCTGAAGAATACTATCAAGATAGATACTGGCCCTCTTCTTGTCTACTGTGCCCCACCAGCTTTACCCAGTAAACTTGATTCAGGCAGACTGTGAAAGAGTGCTGTAATACAAAATTAAATTAAGTACCTACCTATATAACAACTACGAATATAGTCGAGGCATTGAAACGATAAAAACTGCAGGTCGGCGGTGGATGCAGGCCGCTTCCAACCGCAACACATGGAAATTTTTGAGGGAGGCCTATGTCCAACAGTGGACGTCCAACGGCTGAGATGATGATGATTGAAACGATATTATAAGAGGATGAAGTATGGTCAAAAGCTTGCATTAGAGTTTCAGGAACATAAATCATAACGTGACTTCAAGGGACAATAAATTGATAGCGCTACTCTTGCTAAAGCAACAATGTATTCCTAGGGCATGGGTTGCCATTATTTATTGCCTAACGCATGTTTTGGCGCTGGCCGGTCGGCCAACAATTTTTATAATGCAACAGCAACAGACACACGGTAAATAGGTATAGTTGGATACAAAATTTTATGAGCATTTTAATGTTTCAAACTGAAATAACGTCGGGAATCAAAATAAATAAAAGGTACGCGATAAAATCCCGTAATAATAATTACTTATCATTGTGAAATAACTCCGAAACTTATGGGCATTAGATTATTTTTTAAATAATTATCTATCCATCTACCTACTATTTTTCGAAAAGAAAAACTAACGTTTTCTTAATTCGATAGTGAGACGTGTTAGCAAAACTTTTTCGAGTTTCGTTGTCGACTGTACAAGCGTCTGTGTGAGTGGCTTCGGATCAAACAACCGGCATCAGAGCAATGGCCGTTGTTCAATAGAAAATTGGAAATGATATTAGTCATGTTTTGTTTGAAGAAATGAAAACAAGTTTTTGTGTTTAGAAAACTTCATAGTTCTAACACAGAATAAATAATAGAAACTTTAGTAGGTACCTCCATGAATAGGTAACTAATTGCATAAATTATACAGGTAAGTAATTTATAAAAAATATCTTTATTCTGTTTAAATTTTGATATAGGTAAATACCTACCTAATATTAAATAATATGTCTTGGCCGATTTCGACCACAGCGACTGATTTGGACTGGAAAGGCATATTTAATTTTGATATACTCGTATAAGTAGGTAAGTATTTTAAGTGCTAACAGGGTCAGATGGTATCATAAAACTCCTTTCCCGTTATCCATTCCTGGAAAGCGGCGAGCGGGCGGCGCCTACAGGCTACAGGAATAGAACTCCCTTGCAGACCTAAACAAAGACTCCAAAATGGGTCATCGTGAGATCATCGGCATTCGCGAACATTGTAAATTGGGCGCATTCTTGGGAGGCATCGGGCAGTGCCATGTAGGGCACTCGGGTCTCGAGTCTCGAGGCAGGTACACCGCGGCGGAAGCGGCTGAAATTAGCCACGCGCCGCTGCGGCTGCCAGCGGCCACCGCCGAAACTAAATACCCAAAACCGTAGCGCGCGCCCGCTGCCAAATACGGCACGAATCTCGGGTTTCGCGAGCGCGCGCGCCGCTGGCACACCACCAGACAACTGCAAAAACTCCCCGTCTAAAAACACGTAAAAAACGTTTTTATTTCTGCTGCGAGCGCCCTCTAAATTTAGGCCGTATGGAAACCGAAAGTGATACGAGCGATTTTGGTTGCCGCCGCGTTGTCTGTATTTAGATTAGAGCGACTCGCGCGCACCGTGCGACGGGACTCCGCGACCTCCGGCCGCACCGCGATAACGGCTGCAGCGCCGCGCGCGCCTTCGTCCGATAGTGCACTGGAGTGACATTCGCGATGCGCACGCCCTCGTATACTGCAAGTTATCAATGAAAAGTTTCGTGTTTATAGTGCGTCATTAAAAGGATTTGGATGTCACAAATGCTGCCCGAAGGTGGAGGTGATTATCTTGTTACTGCAACTACGCCGATGACATAATGCATGCCGCATAATTACGCTGGTCTCGACTCTACTAAGCTACATTTTATTTCTTTGTTATTTTTCGTTTTTCCGTCATCTTTTGAAGACCGGCGAAAATTTGTGACATACTTTAATGTTTCTACTTTATAAAATCAATTCACTGTTATCTGACGTTGCTTACTTTGTTATCTAAGTGGAATACTTACAAGTGTCCATAATGTGTCCATCGTAGTACGTTATATCGCGACGTTCATTAGATTGCATTAGTCTAAGATTTTAATTTGTATTTATAATCAATTGAATCATAGGTTTACCTAATTAATCGATAAAACCGGTTTTTACCCAGCTGATTGACAAGTTACCCGGGTTATGTTTATCTCACGAATCTTTTATGTGTGTTTGTTGATCATAATGAGTGACCCAAGTGTGTTATACCAAGCCCCTAAAAGTTATTCGTTTCTTACATTCATTCCTTTTAATGTTTTTACTAAAGCTAACTGACTATGCTTTATCGAGATTACAACATTTATGAGAGCATAGGTTACATAATTTTATTTTAACATTATCAAAGAATTTTTTGACACGTTGAATTTTGGATGAAAACAACATGAAATCACTTGGAACTCAAAAATACTTAAGTACTTTAATCTCTACATAAAAATGAATTCCTATTTCCCTTGGTCGCGGCATCACGCGTGAACGGCTGGACCGACTTCACTAATTACTTTTTGTCGTGTTTGTTATTGTCAGGAGAAGGATAATATGAAAGAAAAAATTAAGAAAATTGCGCAGAAAATTAGTAAATTTAAGAAAACTTAACCACCATATTATTTCTAATCTAACTTTAGCCATGTAAGCTTACATGGCTAAAGTTCTATGTAAAACGTCATAAGGGTAGGCACTAGTACCTACCCTTATGACGTTAGAATTGTCAAGAATGCATGCTGCAAATATAGTCAAAGAGGATGTAAAAAAACTAACAGGACAGACGTTGCTGTCGGGTCAGCTAGTTTTAATTTATTGAAAAGTCTCATTAGCCAAAATATAGCATTGAGAATTCAACGCAAACATGTATCGATGTGTGTCATGTTTGTCTGTTTGTTAGCGCGGACACTCATTACTGCAAGAAAGCTTCGGCCTAGTCCGTACAAGGGGTGTCAAATTGACCAAATTGTTTCCTTAGCGAAATCGATACAAACAGACCTACAGTTAGCAAACATTCCGAGGAGCATTCGGTTATCACTAGCCCCTATAAGGATGATCGAGGTAATGTTATTTTAAGCAATTATTTTGTTCGAGAATTCGTAGATAAGGATGTTTTCACTAAAATCTAAGATGGTCAGAGTAACTAGGCAGATGACATACTTACACCTACTAACCGAAAATAATCAAATATTTTTAATCTAATTCCCAACTTCTTTATTTTTTAAAGAGTTCTGGCAAGTGCTTAGGTACCTACTCTTATCTAATAGATAAATTTAACAAGCACCCATATTGTCTAACCGCTATCTATCAAAGATAAGTCGGCGAGCAAACAGTCAACAAAGAACTCCATTAGCGCTCATAAACCAATAGAAATCCATCACAACAAACTCACTGTTATGTAAAACAATTTCCATACGGGTTTTGTTTGGATTCCGATGTTGCCATAAAGACTGCGATCCTATCCTACGCCTTTGCATATGATTCAGCAGCTCTGCGTACACCTAATTTGGTGGCTATTAACATACCCTTTATGCCAATCGTTTAAATTAATAGTTGACAGGTATCCCTCCGCGATGGAGATGGCCGAATTTTGGGAAGCCACCTATAATAATCGCCATATACAAATTATAGGTCGTTAAAATACTTAAATGTTGACAGAAACGTCATGTCTCTTATTAAGTTAGGGATATTTTTGGTTCTCTGCAAATAAGGAGTTTAAGTTAACCGATACGGAATCGTTATTTATTGCCTCCGAAGTTGGGCAGCGAGTTTATTGTTATGATTCAGGTCCCTTCCTATATCCATAAAACGAGTGTTTCTTTGTTGTTAATGTTATTGGAATTAATTACTTGGTATTGTTGTGAACTCGTTTTTTGGCTGTGGGTGACCAATAAGCAATTAATTATTATCTTTCGGAATGTTGGCGTTGCGGGCTTGCGGGTCGTCTGTTATTTTAGTATGGTCGTTTTACTTTAGAACATGAAATGTCTTGAAAATAAAATTATCTCTGTCATGTGACTTTTACAAAAATAAACATTTCAAAAAATATACCGGAAAACTCAAGGTGAAAACTAAAGTATGCCATCAATCTCCACGACTCAGTTATTAATTGTCATTTCTATTTCAGACCCAAAAAACATATTTTACACTAAAACAATTCTTCTGAATACGATAATGTTGCAGAAAACCAAACAACTATTATCACTTAGGTATCACCGTTTTCTGCTACTTACTCTATCACCTGACAAAATACTGTGCAACTTCACCCAATTTCTGTCTGTACATTTACCTCTTAGCCCAATTGTGAGCACATGGAGTACTTTACCTACACATGCCCGTGACGTCAGAGACAGCTGGCCGGCCGCCAAGCCGGTTCGTAATGATTACTTCACTCCGAACGCAAACAATAAGAACCATATTTATTTAGTAGAAATTATCCCAAATACAATAATCACTGTAAAGTAGGTAAGCCTGAAAAATTTACTAAATATTTTTTAGATTTTACAACAGCATTTGACCAGCTGGTTGCATGTTGAGAAGCAATTATTGCTACATGGATTGGCCATAGAGTTTTTTTAATACTAAAAACTCACGTTCGATTTGATAAAAATATGTAAAGTTATTGTTTGATATAGTAGGGAGTCAAATGTGTGATGTGATGCAAATGGGTTACCACAAGGTCCCATTTTCAGACCATTTTATTTTATTATTTACTTATCTTATCTTCTATCATTTCAGAGTTTCGTAATTAATGTAAAAGAGTCATTCACTTACCTCATTTACTTAGTATTATGCGGAAACAAATGTTAGCACAATTTTAGATTCTCCTCAATGATTCACGGTGCGTGACGTCAATTAGTTTCAAAACAATAATACTTGAGTTGATGTTTTAAATATTAAATCAGAGTTTAAATATTAATCTAAAAATATATTACCTAGTACAAAAAACGATGGTCGGTTACCTAACTTGTTTTAATTTGATCTTAACAATGACTAATATTCACAGACATTTTTTGCAAATACCTAAGTAAAAAAGTGGAAGGTAATAAAGATCTCGCATATCTTCAAAGAATATGATGATTGCCAAGCAATTGAGAAATAATGGCGTATGATGAGATACTTCCTACATAGCGCTAAATCATTTTATATTTACAGGCGAGACGCAACGCCACCTTATATGGGCAAAGATGATCATTAGTCCGCTTGACACATCATTTTAGTACGATTTCTGTTCTATTGTGATGTGGGCTTTATATATAAGTTTATGACTCCCTTTTTACACTTTTTTACCTTCAACAGTAAAAAATAAAAAAAAACTAACACGGTACAGTGAAACATTAGATTAATTTAAGGTAATATTTGCCTACCTTATATGTTTTTGATAAGGTAGTTTGTTTATATTTCGATAACGTGTTCTGTTGTTAGGAGCGTTTATCGTTTTTGATATATTTTTTTCACATCAATTTTGTTCACAATAATTTAAAAATGAGAGTCGACACTTGCTATTTTATACCTACTTAAATAAGTATTATTAGTGTGTCTAAGCGAATACGATTTATCAATGTGATTTTGATTGGATATGATCCAAATGAACGACTGTTAGGTACCTAATGCTATGTAGGTACGTTTATTGTTATCAATCAACAGTCAATAAATACTTTCCTATTGCTAGCATACATACCTGCAGAGTACCTTCCTATTAAATAATTGGCTATAATTATAAATTTAAATGAGATTGACATCATTGCCATTGAAATAGCCTCACCGGTTCACAGGTCAGTCAATATCTATGGTGTCAGCTTTGGTAGTCCCAAAACCACAGAAGTAGAATCACCTAGTTCCAGTGATACACCATGTGATCCTCTTGAATAAATGAATTTGACTTTGACTTTGACATGGTTTTTTGAATATTTTATTTTTGAATACCTACTTACCTACATTTACCAACTTAAATTGCGATTTATGAAATAAAGTGTTATGAATCAAAGTAAACAAAGCTGTAAAAGCAAACATCAATTAAATAATAATATTAACATCCCATTATCATATTCGCAGTCCAGATGCTACACTGGGTTCCCTACAGTTATCTAATAGGTAGAGCTGCAGATCGTGCAAACATCTGCGAGAATCGAACTGGGTATCCGTTGAGATCTCGCCCACTACTCCACCGAGTTCATAATGTAAAGACAATACCTCCAACCTTCCAAAAAGAAATAAACACAACATTTCATTTGAAAACTTCGGACATGCCGTCTACGGCCTCAACTTTATTTGAGAAAATGTTTCTGTCATCGGTTTATTTCTGTGTTTATCGCTTCTTCAGCTACATTCGGTTTTCCCTGAACCGGATCGAGCCGAGTAACGCACACGGTACACATGGTTGCGAAATGGCGCGCGCTCTTCGGATATTTCGAGCCCAAGATCGGGTTTCAGCTTTCAGTCTCTCCTCTGACTGACCAGAACAATCGTTTACGACTCATTCATTTATAAAATGTCTCACTAAACTTCTTCCTACAGTAAGTAGTCATAGGTGACTTTAAGCCGCTAACATTACCTACCCGTTCGCTCTTATGGGGTCGCCACTCGAATTCAGCGATCGTTTTCAACTTTTGCTATTTTACATTACCCTTAGATTTTCTTCTCGATTGTCGGTTTTAGTCGTTTACGTCCTAAACATAATAACAAAGCGAAGGTTTTTAATATCGTGCGGAGGTATTAAGAAAACATTACAGATTACATTGTTTGCATATAAGATAAACATACCTTATCAAGGTCTAGTGTGGGCGGCTTCCTAGGTTGCTCTGTACTTGCATGGTTCCAGTTTTGCATGATATTCTCTTCTTGATAAATGTCTATGACTTTTTCTCTGCATCATCTGCCTTCGAGATGAGTCAGACGCTGTTGTAGTAGGTACATTATCTTGGAGCACAATCTGATTGCACGCGAATGCGCGAGACGTATCGTAAACAAACTATGATTTATCGCCATTGTGCGGGTTCGTTTACCTGCAGTTTTGGTTTGAAATGCTGCAGTATTTTTTTTGTTCTTTCAGGATTATGATTTAAGATTACTCTCATCTGCTGAAATAAACAATAGACTGCAAAATTTCTCGAGGCTTCGTTTAACTTAAAGTTATTAATATTATTTTCATTTCTCATACACGGAAAGTACGCTTGAAATTACCTGAACAGAGGGATGAAAGTAGTACTTTTCCGCCCTGGGAAGCAATTTTCCCTGCTGTCAAATTAAAAAAAAAATCATTCTATTTTGACATTTCTATTAAGTCATGCTGAAACTTTTTACACAGCAAAAGTAATATTTGACATTTCTATTTTACCTTTTTATTGAGAATTGCTGTAAAAAATATTTTCAACAATTTATTACATGAGTATTGTTATTAATAATTACTTTTCACTAAATTATTATTATTTAAACAAGATTTTGAGCTTGAAATATTTACCATCTTCAATGACAAAAAATACTGGCTGAAAAAAAAAGGTGAGCGCCTTTTTTGTTTTTTTTTTCAGTGGCAAGCTACCAGCCAGTATTTTTTTAAAGCATCAATTCGATTTTTATCTGTTTTGTCGATCGAGAGCAGAGATTTTTATAAAATGAGCTAATCAGGTTTTTATTTACTTTCCTAATATTCGAAATGAAAAGCAGAGTGTTTACCTCGGGTGAAATACCTATTACGGCACTCGAACTATTAGCGCCCTCGCTACGCTCAGGCGCCAAACCATCTCGTGCCGCAATAGGTTACTTTCAACCCTCGTGCAACAATCTACTATTTCATTATGGTACTTACATCTCGAAGGTCAATCGATCACCTGGCAAGCTACAGCTGTTTTTGTTCTTTGTTCCAGAAGTGATGCGGCGCGCCATGTGTGGCGACGTGTGTCCCGCCCCGCCGCCGCCGCCCGCGCCGCGCCCTCTGCCCACCACCAGGTACGTCGCAAGCACCATGTCATCTTCACTTCATCGAAGATGACATTTTATAAATGTGAATGTTACACTTTTACGCCTCTACCGGTCATCATTAAATTTAGAAAACACATTGTTAGGGGTACAGAAAAGGGCAAACCTACCAGAAAAATAACAGTTCCCATGAAATAAAAAATTAAAAAAATCTTCATTTATGCGAGCGAAGCGCGGGCAAAAGGTCATAAATGACTTTGAAATTAATTATGGTTTGTTATTTGCCGTTTCAATATTAGTCTACGTCCCTCCTATGATTAAACCCCATAATCTAAATTGAATAATCTTATTAATATTGGAAGTAATGAATGATATTTTGTTCCAGGTCAGAAAACAAGGAGTTGCTGCGTCAGCAGCTGCTGTCGACCAGCAAGGAACGGCTCGAGAAGGCGGAGCCGCCCAAGCAGAAACACTGCCGCAGCCGGCAGAAGAACCGATGGAAGCTCAAGTTCCACCACCAGGCGCTGCCTCAGGAGTACCTCGACCACTACGAGCAGAGCCTCCAGAGAGCCAACACGAAGGTGCCTAAAAACAAAACGGAAAAAACAGAGCCGAACTTCGACCTCAACAACATCACCAACGAGACCTTCAAAATCTGGGCGCAGAGGCTGGCCGGCATCCAGAACGACACCGGATCGTCGACGGTCCCGATCGTGGCGGCGAAGCCGCCCTCGAAGCCCGAGGAGAAGAAGAGGAGGAACCCCGCCATCGCCCCCAGCAAGATAGTCACCTATGAGGACCTGCCGTACATGGGCGAGATGACGCTCAACAACTCGAAGCCCAGACGAGGGCGGAAACCGAAGAAGGCGGACATCTGCCACCTCATCTACGAGAACTACGGTACGGTCGTGCCGGGCCAGCCACCCTCCGCGCAGGACAGGCTGCACCCTCCGACCGCGGGCCCGCCCTTCAGGAGCGAGAGCCGACCGCTCTCCAGCCCCAAGACCGACCTCCAGAACAGGATCATCTCCAGCCTGCTCGAGAGGAAGCTGTCGCAGGAGAACAGGAGGAGGCTCGAGAACCTCTCCCCCCCGAGGTTCAACAGCCCCGACGAGCCGATGCCCGAGGCCCCGCCCACCATCGCGGGCCCGCTCCACAGCGACGACGAGCCGCTCAACCTCTGCATCCGGGACCTGCACGACCTCAAGATCCAGATCCAGAGGAAGTTCGGCAACATCTACACCTCCCTGCCGGACGTCAAGAGCGAGGAGTCCGATCCCGACAGTCCGAAATCCGAGCAGCCGAACGCGATCTCGGTCATCCAGAGGAACACCAACCTGCCGGCGACGGCGAGCAGCTCGCCCGACCTCTCCCGGCGCGCGCGGCCGGTGTCCCCCGCGCTGTCGGAGCCCGCGCGGTGCTCCGCCGCGGAGGGCCAGCTCCCCGGCCTCGTGTACTGGCCGCACGCCGGGGTCTACGTGCACCCGCTGGCGCTGCAGACGCAGCTTCTCTACTACCAGCGCCTCGCGGCCGCGGGTCGCCTGCCGACCGGCGAAGACAAGCTCGCTACGCCCGACAGCCTGGCGGATACCGCGACCGCCGACACCTGCACCGAAGACAGCAAGAGCAAGCTGGTGCTGAAGCAGATCTCGGAGCTTCTGGACCCCAAGATCATAAAGCAGGTGGAGGAGGCGAAGAGGAGCCCCGAGCAGAAGATGAAGCGCGCGTCGCCGAACCCCGCGCAGGGTCCCGTCAAGCGGAAGCGCTCCGCGATCTTCATCCCTCCGATCCCGACCAAGAGCAGCTCCACCACTCCGACGACGGAGGTCAGCATCTGCAAGTTCAAGTTCACCGGCGGATCTAAACCATCGCTGCAGGAGAAGAAGATGCTGTCGGTAGATTCGGGAGGAAACTTCAGGTACTACAGCGGGACCGGCAACAAGGGGAACAAGAGCTACGACTTCCTGCACAAGGACGCCAGCTCCGCGCCGCCGGAGGCCGGGGAGTCGTCGCAGGCGCACGCCAACGACAACCGACCGGCGAAGGAGGATCCGAACAAGAAGAAGAGGAAGTCCAGGAAGAGCCTGCAGAGGGAGAAGTTGGAGCAGACGTTCAAGGAGAAGGGGTTTCTGATCCAGACGCAGCAGCTGCAGTCGGCCGAGGGCGCCACCTACTGCAAGTTTCGGCAGCTGAGGAAGTTCACTAGGTACCTGTTCCGGAGCTGGAAGGACTATCTTCCAGGGGAATTGGAAGCGCCACCGGGGGCGCCCGAGAATGGGACTCCCCAGTTGCCCCCCAACGAGGGGGCCACGGCGGGCGAATGGGGATGAAATACACCAAAGATATTGTCTCAAAAAAATGTCCTCAAGTATTAATTTGGTGCTCAGAATCTGTAAATTGTTTCTTTCGCTTTAATTTAGTTTTAAACAGCCATATTCGTACTATCTTTAGCTGTTATTTCTAGTGAATGTCAAACGGAGATCGTTTCTTTTATGAATATGGCCATAATAAATGTTAGGTTGTAAATAGAATTTTGTGAAATAAATAAGTAGGCTACGCTGTGAAATCTCGAAGCTAGTGGCCAAATAATGCATTTAAATTGTGTAAAGTGAGATTAACTGAAGTTTGTGTGTTCGCCACTCCGTCCGACTTATGTTATTTAATTACTCGTAACCGCTTTTTTGTACATAATATGTTGTGTATTTTATGTATATATTATGTAAACCTATTTACACAAGAAATGATTTTGCGCTGGTGTGAAAAGGCTTAGTACAGAGTTTACTAACAAAACTAGTCAGTCGACCTCTAATACAAATAGTTCAGTAAAATTGGAACCTGTACATACAAACAAACGAGTTATTCTAGTCATTAATATAAGTTTTTATACTTTGTTATAATGATGTTAATATGATTAATGTTTTGTAATATTATTAAAACAAATTTTTATAAGTACTCAAAACTTTTTTATTACACAATAAAAAATATTCCGTGATCCAGGAAATGCAACAGGAATGTAATGTACCAATAAAACATTTAACCAAATAGTTTTGTGTATGATTTATAACAATGGGAAACCCTGATATTACTGAGCTCATACATATTTTTGAGTTTCTCTATAATAGTTCTATTGAATAGAATATAAAAATATACAAAGAATATGTTTCGCAAAACAATCTTAAGATCTAAACCCCTTAAATCCATCCAAAAGCAGCCTTACACTACGTGTGCTTTTAAGGCACTGATTCACAACATTTAATATAGGTATTAATAAATGTATAAAAGTTAGAAAAACAGATATAATGTAAAACAGACAACTCCATAACTATATTCTTAGAACGATTTGTACCTTAGGAACTAGGTTGCGTTTGGGTCCAGAAGGAATGTTTGATTTGGGAATGACCAACGGACAATAAATATTTTCCATTTTGGCTTTATGATATCAAGTAGTCATTATTGAATAATTTCGCGTCACAGGGGTACTTGACGTTACAGGCAAGGTATCTCTCGTCAAGGCATAACTGAGAAAAACATTCATTTCCCACACTTTTTTAAATAGAAAAACAGTAAATGGGTCTGTGACGTGTTGCAGTAGTTGTACTGGTGAGCTATCGAGAATTTCAGCTCGCGCTCAGAAAATGTGTTCAATACGCTTATTTTAACTGAGCCACATATACACTACACTTGAAAATTACATAAGCCTTTAAATGTCAACTATAGACAGATCTTTAGTCATTCAAGACCCTTTAAAAATGTCTACGTTAGTTTTTAAGAGTTTTAGAAAAATAGGCCTTGTCATCGGTATGTACAGTAGTCACAGCGGATTTTTGTCTCTCTGAAGTTGGCTGAAGCATCGTCTTATCTCGCTTACTCTAAGCAGTAAGTATATGCGCTATCCTTTGTTGCTCCTTCAGAGACAAATCCGTTCTGACTACCGTATGCAAGTGTAGTGTAGCGGGTTGGTTGTCTAACTTTGATAGCGTCCAAAATTGGTCTCAAACTGTCAAAACGATTGCGTAGGTATCTTTTGTCGCGTTCGACCTCGTTTAGTTCTGAGTGACAGACCTATGGGGTCGTTGAACTGTACTTGAAAACTAGGGACCAATTTTGGTCGCTATCAAAGTTATGCGGGCCATAGGTTGAAGTAATTTGATCAAACCGGCTGGTTCAGTTTGATCCAATTGGCATTTAGTCTGTGGAAAAAGATCTTTTCCCCGAAAACTATAACTGGGTCTCTTCAAGTCAAGAGTGAGTGTCTTCTAGACCTTTGTGATCCATCGTCAGCCACATCGTCGCTTACGATGAGATTGAGGCTAAACAAAGGTCATTAAAAAAAAATCTTTAATTTCAAAATGTTGTCAAATGGCCTGTAGAAATATGAATTTTCGTATTTCCATTTGATCAGTTTGAACCAGCTTGTTTGTTCAAATTACCTGAATGTCTACAGCCCGCATTAGACAATCAAGAGGCAGGTGAGTTGTTTAAGCCTTTAGTAGGGCCCTAGCGGCGGCGGCCACGTGAGGCGCGGATATACCGTACTTGTCCAACAGAGCGGTCGGCGGACCGGAGCGAGGGACTTCCTTTACGTACAAGTGTTGTACTATCACGTCGCGTTGCAGAGCCAGAGCTGATAGCACAGCCTCGCCCAAACCACCTGGGGATCGAGAAAAGTAAGTCATAAACAATCAATATATAAATGCGAAAGTTTGGATGGATGGATGTATGTTTGTTCCTCTATAACTCGACAACCACTGACATGACCAGGAATAGGACATACGCTACTTTTCATCCGGGGTGCACGCTAACGAAGCCGCGGGCGGAAGCTAGTGAATAATAATAGTAACTCACTTTATGGGAAAGAAGAAATCATTATTTACACCCGAATACTGAAACTAACAAAATACTTACTACAGAACTAAGGAAAAGAAAACATGACTTTTTGCTGTCGATGGTTCAAAAATCAATTTGATTGCATTTAGTTTCAGTTTTTTTGAAACGAACGTGTAACAGAAATCTAGGTAAATACTACCTTAATCGAAATAATAACTTAAAGTGATCAAAATATGTTCAAATTTTTAATGATTTTGGTATTTCGTTTGTTTGGACATTCATTCGTCTGTCGCCGGCCTCTTAATATTTGTAGAGTAACCTTACGAATACATATCCTTTATGATGGTCGCACACCTATCCACGAAACGAATTCTAGAGTTCTCTAAATGAAATTGTATGAAACCTCGCACACCTGCCCGCGGTAGAATCGTCCGATTCGACCGAATCTGGTAGTACTTGGAGAATTCGACGCGGCCACCTTAAGAAGCAAGATACCTGTACCTACCTATACTCTGTGCAGATCTGTTTTATCAAGTACCTAATTTTGTTGCCTGAGTGTAGGTGGGTTCTATTCTATAGTTATATTCTATAGCACCCACAGTGCTGCATCCTATAACTTTTAAGTACCTACCTATTTTGTTAACTCATTTGTCAGTACCTACCTATCTTAGAGAGTGTCCACATTGCGTTTTCTGCAGCGCGTTTTTGAGCTGCGCGTTTGTATCGATACAAACGCGCGTTCGCAACGCGTTTTTTTCCATACAAAAGCGAACCGGGAGGAGCTGCGCGGGGGGCTGCGCGTTCGCATCGCGTTCGAATCGCGTTTGTATCGATACAAACGCGCTGCAAAAAACGCAATGTGGACACTCCCTTAGTGTTCGTTTCCCATTGTACCTCCGTCTGTGTGTGTTGTTGCCAACTAAATGTTGATCTATCTATCTATCAAGATACGTACCAGCTTGGTAATGGTCCTCCACCACAACCACCCTTCCTTGTGCAGCCCGCGCGGCGCCCAGCACGGCGCCACAGTCCAACGGCTTGATGGTGAACGGATCCAGGACTCGCGCATCGATGCCTACACACAAATCAATATTGGAAGACATTTCACACAGCGCCGTCTAGCCATAAACTAAGCAAAGCTTGTACTATGGGAACCAGGTAGGAAAGAAGTACGTATGAGCGAGGCAAACTCTGGTGACGGAGTTTTTCGGAATCATGGCTTAACGACTTAAGGGACCGGCGAACGTATCTACGTACCTAGAAACGTAACACCAAAATAATTTAAAATTTGAGCATATTTGTATCACTTTATGTTATTATTTGGATAAAGGCAGTATTTATCTAGGTTCCTGTTGCACTTTTGTTCCAAAAAACTTACTATTGAACAAATGAAAAGAAAAAATGCCGTTTTTGGAGTACCTACAAAGATTTCAATTCAATTTGCTTACATTTATTTTAAGGTAAGTTTTTCGGTACAAAAGTTTAACAGGAACCTAGATAAATACCTACTCTCCTAATCTAGCAACATAAATTGATAAAAATATGCTTAAATTTTAAATGATTTCGGTATTACGTTTTTATGGAAATTTGCCGGTCGCAGGCCTCTTAAAAGCCAATTAGCTTAAACATCATGTTCATCACACAAATGTTTGTCCTGGGTGGGAATCGAACCCACGACCTACAGCGCAGAAGGCAGAGCTATTACCAACTAAGCTAAGAGGCCAGTCATTGCTATTCCATAATAATTATAGAATAGCAATGATTACATCTCTCTGTCACATCTACCTGTCGCTTGATGAACTACATTGACATCCTATGCACTACGAACTTCGATAAAGATGGCGACACAACACTATATGTCTAGATCGCGCAAGCGGTAATTACGGGAGCGATAGACATATATACTACCAACCAACAACTGTTGGTCGGAAGACCACGGGCAAGAGGGCCAGATGGGCCGGCCCGTTGCAAAGAACCACCTACTCTGCTTTTGGGGCACGTTTCCACCATCTTCCCCAAAAGAGAGTAGTGTAGGCAGACGTACCTTCCTTCTTGAGTTGGTCGGCTGCGGCGAGCGCCTCGTGCAGCGTGACGCCGGCGCCGATTAACAACACCGCGTCCTTCGCGGACTGACGGACGATCTTAGCCTGGCCCACCTGAACATCACAACAATAACTTTGTAAGCACAGCAACTATGTTCACAAAGCGGTAATAAGCTTTGAAAAATATGTGTTAGAGAGACATACGTAACATGACCATACGTCCCGCTTTGGGCGGGACTGTCCCGCTTTGAGGCTCTCGGTCCCGCTGTCCCCAGCGAGAGCCGAAATGTCCCGCTTTTGCAAAGAAACCTTTCTTACCTACTAAATCAAATTCATTGCACTGGATTCACCCGAGGCATACAAATGCAAAAGTAATTATAACTGTCTGTCTGTTACCTTTTTACGCCTAAACCGATTTTGGTGAAAGTTGATGAAACAGGCAAATTTTTACTAAAAAATCGCTTCTCGTATTTAAAAATTGGGTCGAATCGACACTAGGCTTAAGAGTGTAAATCATGGGCGTAGCTACAGCTTTGTTATGGGGGGGTCCAAGGGTTCCAAAATACAAAGATTGACTAGGTTTCCTCAGAACTTAATAGGCTAAGGGGGGGGGGGGGGGGACCTCCTAAACCCCCCTTATATACGCCATGGTGTAAATGTGTAACCCCTCACCTTGAAGACTTCATCACTGCTGTATAGAATGCTGGTGTTAGGTCTGGAGGTGCGTATGTAGCAGATTCCCTTAGTGTTGGCGGCCAGCTCTACCGCGCGCTCCGTAGACACCGCGTCACTGGAATAAACAAGGTGCTCGCTACTGGCTCTTTCATGGTCAATGACTCGGTGGCTTCTACTCTTTTCCTACTATCCCGCTTATCCAAAATCAAAAATAATGAAATGAAAAACTTACTCAATTAATTTAATTTAATTCAATAAGATCATAGATCACTTCATAAAAACTTAGGCCGTAACATCTTTACTAGATGATTAATAGTGTCAGGAGGCAATTTTTGCCTACACTTAACGGGACATTGTTTGAGATGGAGTAGGCTGGCCCAGCATCTAAACCATCCTCTCAGCTTAACCGGCCATATCCACAGGAAAGGCATGCTCAATACATGGGGCTGGCTGAGCCGCTAAAAGATCACTTCATACGTCAATAATAATAAGGTTGGAATTACTTTTTATGTTTTTTACAGGAGCAAAGCGTGTAATGTCATGAGAAAGTAAATTACTTTTTTCTCATGATATTTATTTGAGAAAAAAAGTTTCTACCACATTACACTAAACAACCAATCGAAAAATTTGAAATTACATAAAGATCAAGTACTTGAAAGTTAGTTATAGGTGGTATATAAATGTAGTGTACAGTTCAAACAAGCAAAGTATTGAGTACAGTTGCCGGTTGGTAATGTCACAGTTGGTGTCCCTTCCCTGAAATGACTGACGCGCACAGAGCACGACAGCTTTGGAAGAAAGGGATACAAGATTTATGGTCTTAAATACATGTACAGTACTTCCAGATAAATAATGGGCATCGGTTATGTAGCGACATCTACCTGTCGCTAGATGAACTACATAGACATGCTACGCGATAAAGAGCTTCGGAATAGATGGCGACACAACCGAATATGTCTAGAACTCACAAGCAAAGTTTTCAGCGGCGATAGACATATCTAGGACCAACCAACAACTGTTGACCCAAAGACCACGGGCAAGTGGGCCAGATGGGTCGGCCCGTTGCAGAGAACCACCTGCTCTGCCTTTGGGGAACTCTTCCACCATGTTTCCGAAAGTTTAATTACGTGTTTTTCGAATATGACCGACAGCATCTAGTAGGCAGTATTGATATAAGCTCTGTATGATTCCACAAAACAGAATGTGACAGAAGCGCGCGTCGTTAGCTGCCCAGTTCGCACGGCTTGCAACTAATTTGCTTTTCAATAACATTGGTATTTATTTGTTTGCGATAAAGTTGAAATTGTGAGTAATTTGCATTTCCAAATTACTTTTTGTCAATCGTTTTTGTAATGCTATACGATTGTTTCCGATGGCTCCCGAAACGCATTATTTATTTGGAAATACATCGCACCCCTAGATGAAAACTCCGATAACTCAAAATGTGCCCAAATGAAGTTAGTTGCGTTTTCGAATTCCTAAACTGATTACATATACGGTGATATAACTCACGTAACTATACCTTCAAGGGTTTTGTTCAAATTTCATAAATAAATTTACGTTTTTCATAGTCTGTCATTGATTTTTAAATCAGTTTTTTTGTCATTTCTGAAAAAGTAGGTTTTTTGAGTTACCAGGGTTTTCGCCTAGGGGTGCGACATGTACACTGCCCTCCTAACGAGGAGTGCAGTAACTCGATTTTTGGCAAAAATTAAAATCAAGTCTTCATTACATGTACATTACATTGATTTTAGTTTTTGCCAAAAATCGAGTTACTGTACTCTTTGTTAGAAGGGCAGTACAGTCGTGAGGTGGTAGAAGTTATAGTAATACTCACGATGGGTAGAAGTGTGTATAGTAATACTCACGATGGGTAGAAGTCTGTATAGTAATACTCACGATGGGTAGAAGTGTGTATAGTAATATTCACGATGGGTAGAAGTCTGTATAGTAATACTCACGATGGGTAGAAGTCTGTATAGTAATATTCACGATGGGTAGAAGTCTGTATAGTAATACTCACGATGGGTAGAAGTGTGTATAGTAATATTCACGATGGGTAGAAGTGTGTATAGTAATACTCACGATGGGTAGAAGTCTGTATAGTAATACTCACGATGGGTAGAAGTCTGTATAGTAATACTCACGATGGGTAGAAGTCTGTATAGTAATACTCACGATGGGTAGAAGTGTGTATAGTAATAATCACGATGGGTAGAAGTCTGTATAGTAATACTCACGATGGGTAGAAGTCTGTATAGTAATACTCACGATGGGTAGAAGTCTGTATAGTAATACTCACGATGGGTAGAAGTGTATAGTAATATTCACGATGGGTAGAAGTGTGTATAGTAATACTCACGATGGGTAGAAGTCTGTATAGTAATACTCACGATGGGTAGAAGTCTGTATAGTAATACTCACGATGGGTAGAAGTCTGTATAGTAATACTCACGATGGGTAGAAGTGTGTATAGTAATACTCACGATGGGTAGAAGTGTGTATAGTAATACTCGCGATGGGTAGAAGTGTGTATAGTAATACTCGCGATGGGTAGAAGTGTGTATAGTAATATTCACGATGGGTAGAAGTCTGTATAGTAATACTCACGATGGGTAGAAGTGTGTATAGTAATATTCACGATGGGTAGAAGTGTGTATAGTAATACTCACGATGGGTAGAAGTCTGTATAGTAATACTCACGATGGGTAGAAGTCTGTATAGTAATACTCACGATGGGTAGAAGTCTGTATAGTAATACTCACGATGGGTAGAAGTGTGTATAGTAATAATCACGATGGGTAGAAGTCTGTATAGTAATACTCACGATGGGTAGAAGTCTGTATAGTAATACTCACGATGGGTAGAAGTCTGTATAGTAATACTCACGATGGGTAGAAGTGTATAGTAATATTCACGATGGGTAGAAGTGTGTATAGTAATACTCACGATGGGTAGAAGTCTGTATAGTAATACTCACGATGGGTAGAAGTCTGTATAGTAATACTCACGATGGGTAGAAGTGTGTATAGTAATACTCGCGATGGGTAGAAGTGTGTATAGTAATACTCGCGATGGGTAGAAGTGTGTATAGTAATATTCACGATGGGTAGAAGTGTGTATAGTAATACTCACGATGGGTAGAAGACGGTGGCTGTGGGCACGGCGCGGAAGAGGGCCAGGTCCTCCAGGCCCATCTGCGAGGGTCCGTCCTCTCCGATGCTGACGCCGCAGTGGGAGCCCACCAGGTTTATGTTGGACTGGCTGATGGCGCCCATGCGGATCTGACATACAATTACTTACTATTCAATATTTATCAATAAGTATACATATACATACAGGGAGCAGAAAATCAATGGGCCCTGAAGTGAAATAAAATAGCGAGGTTTATTTTTTGAATGTTTAGCTAGTTCGATTCCCGGGTGAGGCAAGCGAATCTCAGACAATCTTTGAATGCAGTTTTGTTTCTTTTTAAAACAAACGAATGTTTTCTCTAAGTAAAACAGTCTATTCATGGAGGGAAACCACGGCCCATTGATTTTTTCCACTCTGTATGAAGCGGATGTTTCTTTGAAATGATTTATTTGCGTGAAGTGTGGTGCACAACAAGTGGCTAAAATAATAATTTTATAAAACCGAATTTAATGTTTTAAGCTAAGCTATTTTCTGCACTCCCGAGGTGCATTTCTGTTCTTAACTCGGAAGATCCTTGACAGATCCTCACCAAATTTTTATGGCACCAATCGGAAAGTATATATGCCCTTTCAAACAAACAAAAATATTTTTTCAAATCAGTCTACTAGGCGTCTTCGAGTAATCGGATAACAGAATATAAAAAAAAAAGATTCTGTTGAATTGAGACCTTCTCCTTTTTTTAAGCCGGTTAGAGAACTTAAATACTTAGCTAAGTTAGATCCATACTCTTCGCTAGGAAACCCAGCTTTTATTTGCTTGAACGCGCTAATCTCAGGAACTAGAAGTCGACTTTGAATTTTTTTTTCTCATTAGTTCACCACTGGCTGGTATTCTACGTTTCCATACCTGGTCGAAAGTCCTGGTGAAGAATGCTGCGAAGGTGGAAGCGAAGACCACGGCGCGGTCCCGGCACGCGGCGCCCGTCGCCACTCCCACTAAGTTCTGCTCGGCTATGAAACACTCGATGTATCTACGGACAATGTATTACTGCATCACCTACCCTGCGGGCTGATTGTCTAACTTGTCTCAAACCTCAAATTGGTCTCAAACTGTCAAAACCGATCGCGTAGGTATCTTTTGTCGCGTTCGGTCTCCGAGTGACAGAACTACTAGCGTGGTCGATGAACTGTCATATTTGAGAGTTTGAGACCGATTTTGGTCGCTATCAAGGATATACAATCAAGGGGCTGATAATGTGATACCCTGCCGAGCAAACAGATATTCAACGAGACAGATATAATGATCAAAGCGAGCACGAAGTAGCTCTGTCATTCTCATCTCAAGGAGACCGAACGCGACAGAAGATAATGTGCCCGTTGAATGTCTGTTTACACGCGAGCGTGTAAACGCGCCATGAAATTCTAACCTTGCTGTGTGTTCTGATGAGATTCACGACTGAGCCAATAGATCCAAAGATCAATTCAGATAATAAACTTAATCTTTAGTGTACCTACTTATTTTGAGATTATTTTGCAATCATGTTCAATTGATGGTTAGAACAATTTAAAATAGAATAGAAGAAGAATGGATAAAGGTGAAAGCACATAATATCGGAGCCACATAAGTATATGAAATAGTATGAAACCTCGCACACCTGCCCGCGTCTAGTTTTCTAATTCTGGCAGGTGTGCGAGGTTTCATACAATTTCATATAAGTAAAGAATTCTAAAATTCGTTTCGGTCGATTCGTTCTGCGCGTTCGGCTCAGATAAGTAGGCGTTCGCCTTTATTCAGACAAACAAGAGCAAAATACAAAGATAAACAAGATGTAAATGTGTGAGTATGCATTATTAATATTTTACCTGTCAGGGTAGGCGTTGCGCAGTTTGTCACTGAAGGTGGAGTTCTTTGTGTCCCCGTCCAAAGCGATCACTCTGTGAACAAAAGACAAGATAGCTTATTTTTGTCATTAGTTTTTGTGCAGCTGTATATGAATGCGATTAGGATATTAACTGAAACTGCCCGATTGGAACAGTAACTTGACTTTCGGTCTGAAGGTCGCAGGTTCAAATCCCGCCGTGTATCATTCCTACTATCCTACTTTTATACCAATATATAAAGCGGAAGAGCTTGTTTGATTGAGCGCGCTAATCTCACTAGTCAGATTTGAAAAATTATTTCTGCATGTGATAGCTGAACTCTTGAGAAAGGATATTAGGCTATTATTCATTATCATCATCATCTTCACCATATACCATCACTACAGGGGCAACGCTGCGAGGGAGCTGCTACTGTATTAAAAATGTGAATGTTTGTGTTTAAAGATCAGTGATAATATGGGTCCCAAGAGCAATAGTTTTGCAGCGCTGTGGTGTAAGCGAGTCTAGTGGCGACCGAGCTAGTCCGGAAAGATGTTATAAGCTATTTTTCTTACCGCATATTGGTATCAGCGATCTTCTTCAAGGCCGTGCCGTAAGCCAGCCTAGTGGCGACCAGCTCCCCCGCCTTGTAAGTCGGCGGGGTAGACAGGGTGATATCCGCGATGTGGACGCGCGGCGCCTCCGCTAGCGGCGCGCGGGCCTTCAGCGTCGTTGATGATGATTTGATCTGACTTTGCAGGTGCTGAGGAGTTCAAACATGTTTACTTGGATGTGTGACAAAAAAAAACTTGCATCTAAGTACAGACATCTACCTGTCGCTAGATGAACTACAAAGACACACTACGAGCTTCAGCGAAGATGGCGCCACACAACACCATATTATTATGTCTAAATCTCGCAAGCGAAGTCTTCAGCGGAGATAGACATATATCCGACCGACCGACAACTGTCGGTCGAAAGACCACGGGCGAGTGGGCCAGATGGGCCGGCCCGTTGCGGAGCAACCATCTACTCTGGCTTTGAGGAACTATACCACCATGTTTGAAATATAGATAGATAATGACCGGGAATAGGACATAGGCTACTTTTTATCCCGAAAAAGGCACGGTTCCCGTGGGATAAACAAAATAGTAGTCCACGCAGGCGAAGCCGCGGGCGTCAGCTAGTTATTAATATTCCCTAGCGCGCTCCCTACATGGAGACCCTGTCGACAGGAGTATGCCCTGCGCGCGCCCGCCAAATGCCTTTCTTTATATAAAAAATACATATCATCCCTACGCATCATTGCAGAGCAGCCGGTGATATTTTATGTAATCATCAACCCATTTACGCCTGCTGTCCTCATTTGGGTTCACTGACTGTACCCAAATTTCCCCACAGACAACTTACCTTGATGATCTTCTCCCCCTCAGCTCCCAGCGCCTTCCCGTGCCAGTTCTCCAGATCCTCTATCCCCGGGAAGCCCCTCCCCTTGTAAGTCTTGGCGACGAGTGCGGTGGGCCGGCCCGGCGTGGCGGCGGCCGCGTCCAGCGCCTTCACTAGTTCGGACACGTCGTGACCGTCCACAACTACGGAGTTCAGACCGAAGGCCTTCAGACGAGCGTCGTATACGTCCAGCTGGGGATGGACAAATAGGTACAGAAGCCTGACTGACGCGAAAACAGCTGCGACTGCTCAAAAATCTTTCGGTCCGGCGCTCGAAGCGACAGAGGGCGACAATTTTTTTTTTTCAAATTCTAATTCAAAGGGAAGGCTTTTGCCCAGCAGTGGGACATAATGGGCTAACTATAATCGGAGTTCCGAGATAGATAGATATTTTATTCATCAACACAATACATTTGTCTGTTAAATAGTGTCTTAAAGCCTATGTTAGGTTTGACTAGACACTAGAGTTCTCTTAACACATAATCTGGATTGTAAAAATAGGATAAGACACACGTTCTTTCAACCTTTAGGTAGGTATATGTATAAACTAAGTAAGAAGCTAGCGCGCACAGGGACGTCCTTTCATCGATCGAGCGAGCGAAGCGAGAGAAGATCTTAGTGGCAAGTTAGGCGATTTTGCTTTGTATGTTTGTATGTTTGTATGTTTCATTTTTATGTTCTCGCATAACTATCGAACCGCTAATCCAATCTGTATGAAACTTGATAGGTCAATAGGTAGTGCTATGGAAATTTGCTGTGGAGCGTATGAGCGTAATCGATGAAGGGGTTGTAAAGATATGGGGTTCCCAAGGGGGTAAATTTTTTTCAAAGTTACCCAAATATATTGAGTGGGGTGTCATACGAAAGGGCTTATTTTGTACATTCCAAAATGGTTTTTATTTTTAATCTAGGATGTATAGTTTTTGAAATACGACCAAAGAACAAAAACTACGAAACCAGAGCTGCAAGAGCTCCCGTTTCATAGAGTTTCGATGTCTTCGTAGCTCATTGACTGGTCGGTCTTAAAAAGAGAGTGGCATCGTTGCGGTTTGGTTTGCAATGATTTTAGATGCTACTTGATTTATTTTCATGATAAAAAAATTTTTGATAAAGAATGAAAATAATTGGGGTAAAAAAAGTTAAATAAACAAATATATTGAGTGGGGTGTCAAATGAAAGGTCTTAATTTGTACATTCCAAAATAGTTATTATTTTCATTCTAGGACGTATACTTTAGAAATACGACGAGAATTCATAAATATGAAATAAGTAAATGAAAAATTAGACACGACATTATTGTATTGCATGCATGCTAGTATTTTTTACCATGAAGAGCTAGCGCAATAGGCATACTCGGCAGTAGTAGCACTTGAAATTATAGGGGTAGTCAGAAGAAAGTCCAAATGTAAGCCATCTACGGTGCGCGAGATCTCAGTTCGGGGCGAACTACTAGTTATAAATTCGCAAAACTTTGATTTGTTTTGGGAGTGGCCACACTGTTTTTTGCAGCGCGTTTTTGTTGCGCGTTCTCATCGCGCTTGTATCGATACAAACGCGCTGCAAAAAACGCAGTGTGTCCACTCCTAAAGTCACGCCCATACAATGAACTATCTTGAATGATGGCTGTGAATGTTACCTGGTGCTGCAGCGAGGTCGGCTCCGACTGTCCTAGTCGGTTGACGTCGAAGATGACCACTAGGTTGTCCAGCTTGTAGTGCGACGCGAAATGCAACGCCTCCCACACCGAACCCTCCGCCGCCTCTCCGTCGCCAACCACACAGTACACCCTGGGACACAGAGGCAAAACTCACTAACACCATCTCAAGTATTGAAATAAAAAAAAATGAATAAGCTTTATTGCAACACAATTAGATAAGGTAGCGGTAGTAATACTTTTAGGTTCATTAATATCTTTTGCTATCGCTGGCAAATGGCGGTCTTCCGGACGACCATTATACTTTTAAACTAAACCAGAACTAGAAGAGGGTCAGCTGGGCAATTCTACTAGATGACAACCGCTGCGTTTTGGTTCGATCTCTTAAATGTCAGCCATTTGGTGAAATAGTAGAATAGCTTTTCAAAAATGTGTTCTGCCAAAGTTCAAACCTTAGCTAAAACCTCACCACAACTGAGTCGTTTGTTATTAGTAGTCATGGAAACAGTCGGTTTAGTTGAGGTTTTGCTTGAGGTTGATAAAAATATCGGTACCAGAGTTGACGCCCAGAACCTTTTTATAAGTTTATGAAGAATGTTTATAAATAAATTGACCTTATGGGGACATAGATCCTATACCAAAAACGTTACCATAGAATCTTCTATAATCTAGTTTTCACCAAGAATTACAATTACATCAAGATACTCAAGGAAACAACAATATGTCAAGACAATTCCGCTAAACGCAGCATAACTTCCACATAACCCATCAGCCTTACCTATAGGAAGGAACGAGGCCTTACCTATAAGGTGCCTGGTCGAAGTACTTCCCGACATATGCCATGCCGGCGGCCACAGCGAGTCCCTGGCCCAGCGAGCCGGTGCCCACGTCCACGAAGTTGAGACGAGGAGTGGGGTGCCCTTCCAGGTCGGAGTCCAACTTGCGCAGGTTCTTCAGATCTTCGATAGGGAAGAGGCCGGCCTCAGCCCATGCCGCGTACAGGATTGGGGCGGCGTGACCCTGAAAGACATGATTTCAGTAAGTCCTTAGACTCCTTGCCGGGGTCTGTATTTCCAGAAAAGTATAATTTGGGTGTCTTAAAATCGAGAGTCAATAGGTTCCTTCTAGGTAAGCGTGCTCCATCTTAGACCACACTGTTGCTTTACATCAGGCAGGGTGTGGTCAAACGCGAACCTATTTTCGTTTTTAAAAAAAAAGGTGAGTTCGTATTAGCAAGTGGCCAACTCTGATGACGAAGTTTTTAGGCCGCTTAAAGGCCTACGTCATGGCTTAACGACTTAAAAGCCGGGATCCACAATTTAACGTGCCCTCGCACGCAAGTGCTCAGCGCTCGTAATGCCACTTGCGGCCACCCATCAAATGGCGACCGCGCATAACGCTGGTTAACTTCAACGATCAATCAAGAACGTCTAAGCAAGCTACGCCACGAGCGCTTCAGAACGATTTCAGTGTATCCTATGAAGCGCTCGTGGAGTAGCTTGCTTAGACGTTCTTGATTGATCGTTGAAGTTAAGCAGCGTTGTGAGGAGTGTAGGTGTGAGAGGATCTTCAGAGTGATGAGCAGAGTAACTCCTAAAAATGTAGTAAATTGCTTGGATTTCTCTAAGCTATGCAAACACAGACTCGCGAGGTCTACAGCTTAAAGAGCCACTAGTTATGATTTGAATGGAATAGATGGCAGATAGTGGATATATTGATTGATTTATACCACGCTTCAGCCGGTTAAATCAGACTTCTGTTTTTGGCATCAAGTCTTCTTTGAGTGATGGTGTAGTGAGCTGATGATGACCTACCTTGGAGAGGATGAACCGGTCGGCTGAAGCGTCGCGCGGTGCGGAGATCTTGTACCGCATGGTGTGGAAAAACAGCACAGACATTATTTCCGCCATGGACGCGCATGATGTTGGGTGTCTGAAAACATCAACTTCATATTGAGTGACCTTTCAAATGCCTTTGTGCTAGAATTTTTATAAGTTTTGATTTCCTAAATAGGGACTAAAATTATGAAGGTGGTATATTTGTTTGTATATTGGTACCTACTAAAGTTCAATTTTGCTATACAGCACAAGCTATAGTGTATTTATAACATACAAGTTGCATTTTAAGTGAAAACTTTACGACATCAAAAATACATTTAAATAGTATGTATACTGTATAGAGATGTATAAGGAGTAGAAATATTTTAATTGCAATTACAATTAATTGGACACAGGCAATGACTACAAAACAAAAACTAAGATTATTTACTTGCAATCTTCAAGATTCAGATCAAGATTGTATTGTTTATTTCGTAATTTTCATGCTCTAGTTGGATTTTCGTGTGTTATTAGTATTACGTAATATTATTAAATACCTATTCATATAAGGATAAAATTCTACTGCAGGTAGCCTATGTAATATTATTAAATATTAAATATCTATTCATAAGGATAAAATTCTTAGCCATGTGATAATATGAGTCTTAGTTACTTTGAACTGTAATTAAATACGACATATTAAATTAATCTTGTTGCTACGCAACAAAATTAAATAATGAAAGAAAGAAAAAAATAGTTATTTTTTAACTTTTACTGTTCCACTGCTGGGCAAAGGCAGATCATTTATAAATTAAGTCCAAGTCAAAAAAAGGTGGTTCTTGAGGAAGGTTTAAAGGCAATTCAAGACTAAACTAAAAGGCAGGTGAAACCGCCAGGCACAGCCAGTCAGTTATATAACTGAATAAGTTTAGTGTTCTTTCAACATTTAAAAACATCTGACCATTTAACCACAGGGAACTAGTAATTATCAAATTATATAATCTTAGGTTTGTGTATCAGTGTGGTGCGGTGGCACTGATAAATGATGTAGTTACACAATCCTGGGTCAAGGTCTTATGGAAGGCAAATAAAGGTTACCAACATTTATTATAGATTTCCTGAAATATTGTCCTTAAAACTACAAAATAGGGTAAAACTATTTATGTACAAGATGTTTTTTTTTAACTGAAGGAAACCGACTGGGTATTTTTTAATTTATTTTATCATTTTTCCCTTATTATTATTATTTTTCCCATATTGGCTTTATAATTGCAAAGCCTACTAAAGCTATTTCATTTACTTACTTATTATGGGAGTAAATAACTCAGGTTTCATAATTAGTTAAACAACATTAGACTTTTAAAGCCTTTTGTTTGCAAAGGAGGAAAGCAAAATCAGCAGAATCATGACAATATTTATGCCGTTTCAACTACCACAAGATGCCTTTTTGGTGACCAGTGGTGTAGCGTGCCTTGGCGGTGCCCCGTATAAAAATTTGTTTGGGGGCCCTTATGAAGGGTAAAGATTTCTCTTGGGCTTGGGGGCCCCGTATAATTGATACGGCAGATACGGCGGTAGCTACGCCCCTGTTGGTGACACATGATTTTTGAAAATTTTTATTTTCATCATTTTTAGTTCAAGTACCTATCTACCTACATTACCTATAACGGTTAGTTATAAACATGACCCTAGACTTAAAACATAAATTTACATTTAAGAGGGTGGTGGTAAATAGGTTTTGTAAACTTAAAAAGGTCGCTTTTGCAAAATCGCAATAGGAATTGAACTATATGCCATCTCTTTTCATTGACTGAGTGTGAAAAGAGACAGCATTATAGTTCATTTCATATTGTGATTCTGCTTTAGCGACCTTTTTAAGCCCGCTGGTAGATAAATAAACAAAGAAAAAAATTGATGGTCATTATTTCTATGCTTTTTTCCCAATATGTGGGATTGGCACATATTCTCCTTATTGAAAAACTTATCTATGAAATTAGAATGTGCCGATGCAATCAATATGAAAGTTTCAGATTGATTGATAGCTACTTTTAAGCAGAGTCATTTATCTTGATGACCAAATAGTATTGATGATCAACAAAAACACTGATAATTTTTCGTTCATGATAGCCTGACTCGGCATGACATGCTAAGCATGTGATTGCAAATTTAGCTGTTCAATTATCAACTTACAGCTTCTGTAATAAGGTGTATATTGATAGAGCATTATCCGGTCGATTGTATCATTTCGATGAGATAATATTGACATAATAATTGAATGGCCTTGAGGTAGCTAGGTGGAAAAAGTACCTAGGTACACTAACTGTGTGACTAAATAGATTCAATTTCCATACTAAAGCATTCGGAGAATGAAATCCGATAGCTACATTATAATTGAATACTCGACCTACAATGTGACCCCGCGCCGTGCGTCCGGCAAACTGAATCTAATCATTCGAAAACCGATGTATTAGCCTCCACATTCCTATTTTAATACTACTGGAATATCACTCCTACCAACTCCAACTGGCCTCTAACGGGTCTAACTTTATTCAGACAACAGGAACTGCATTCCATCACCTTCATTAGACCTTCATGAAGCGAAAACCGGCACCGGGTATTGAGGTTAGGGCCTACTTACCCGGACTTTGATGCATTTGTGGCGACGATGCTGTCGATTCTCAGCCTGTTGGCGATGTCCTTCAAGGCCTGGATGTCGACTTTTTGTTCTCCCTTCATTTTTGGAATGTTTTTACACTTTTTATCGAAAAATAATACCACGTTGCTTTGCGACCGGTCGCTTCCCCACCGCTTGATTCAATGAATTGAAAATTAAATTGTCATGTCATGGTCATGTCAAAAAAGCGGCTTGTCTGTCTTCTGACATTGACATAAGACGTTAGTGGCTTCCGTAGTTTTTATTAATTTTCTTTTAATAATATATTTAAATAGGTACGGTACCGTGAGGGTACCGTGCATAAATTGTACCGTGCTTGCGTTGAGGAAAATTGAATAAATAATTAGTTTCAGTATTCAGAACCAAAGTAAAAAACAAATTATTAAAGGTACGTTCCTGCGTAGTACGCCATCTTTTGATTGTTTATAACAACTGCTTCAGGTAAAAGTGCGTTTGTGTAACAATAGATGGCAATAGATGCAAACACGTACCAATACCGTGCCGAACGCGCCAAACGAATCGAATTTTTAAAAGGGTACGAACATTTTTATATGGAGCCTGGCATACCTACTGTCGGCCATTTTGAAAAAACCTCGATTTTGCATCCAGTGATGAAACATGTGTCAATCGATAGGGGAAGTGATTACAAACAAAATATATTCAGTAATAAAATCTCGTAATCTTTATACTTTCCGAGATATTTGAGTTTGAAAATGTAAAAATTAAAACTTGAAAATGCTAATTATGCTGCCAATAATAACCGGTAGGTATTTGAATATGTCTACTGTGACTGGGGATAAACACAGATTAGGTAGGGATAAAATCGTGAGCAAATTTCGTTTAATTTTAAGGTAAATTTTTTTTTTTTTTTTAATTATACAGGTGAATTTTTGAGACAGGGCAGTAAGGGCTCCCACACATAAACACGATACGACGTCGCGTCGTACAACAATGCGGCGTCGTTCACGATACGACGTCACATCGTGGAAATCTACGACACGATGCACGATACGACGTCGTGACGTTAGAAACTCACGATGCAATCCTGCGCAGTTGTTATTCAAAATTCAAAGATGACGGATGGTATTGAAGTCGATCATCTAATTACCCTAGTCGAGCAGCGTCCCGTACTATGGGACAAAACGTCTATCTATGTCGGAATGCGTCTAGTGCGGTCCATTTTTCGGAATGAACTAAAACACCACCTCAGTGTATCGACGGCATCGTGCTTGATGCTCATCGTAGATTTCCACGACACGCGACGTCGTATCGTGAAACGACGCCACATCGTTGTACGACGCGACGTCGTATCGTGTTTATGTGTGGGAGCCCTGGGCAGCTACCTTAACCGTTGTAGCTACAGGAAAACGTTCTTACGAGACTATCCTTAACTTTTGAAGATATTTTAACCTGCATTCACAGATTTAAAAAAAATGTACAGGTAGCGAGAAAATGGCCAGTTTACACAAAAACTTTTTTTGATGGCAATCGATCCTGTTTGACCTAAGGATTAAAAGGCTCTATCGGACCGAGGTTAAAAGGAGAAAAGTCAGAAAACGCTAAAATGTATTTTTGAGACGGGTTAGTAAGGGCTACCTTAACCGTTGTAGCTCCAGGAAAACGTTCTCAAGAGGACTATCCTTAACTTTTGAAGGTATTTCGACTTGCATTCACAGATTTTGGAAAAAATGTACAGTCACCGAAAAAATGAATAATTTACACAAAAACTTTTTTTTGTACATTTTTTCCAAAATCTGTGAATGAAAGTCACAATATCTTCAAAAGTTAAGAATAGTCTCTTGAGAACGTTTTCCTGTAGCTACAACGGTTATGGTAGCCCTTACTACCCCGTCCCAAAAATACATTTTAGCGTTTTCTAACTTTTCTAGTACTCTAACCTCAGTTGGTCCGATAGAGCCTTTTAATCCTTAGGATCGATTGGCATCAAAAAAAGTTTTTGTGTAAACTGGCCATTTTCTCGCTGCCTGTACATTTTTTTAAAAATCTGTGAATGCAGGTTAAAATATCTTCAAAAGTTAAGGATAGTCTCGTAAGAACATTTTCCTGTAGCTACAACGGTTAAGGTAGCTGCCCTTACTGCCCCGTCTCAAAAATTCACCTGTATAATTAAAAAAAAAAAAAAATTTTACCTAAAAATTAAACGAAATTGGCTCACGATTTTATCCCCAGTCACAGTAGACATATTCAAATACCTACCGGTTATTATTGGCAGCATAATTAGCATTTTCAAGTTTTAATTTTTACATTTTCAAACTCAAATATCTCGGAAAGTATAAAGATTACGAGATTTTATTACTGAATATATTTTGTTTGTAATCACTTCCCCTATCGATTGACACATGTTTCATCACTGGCTACAAGATCGAGATTTTTTCAAAATGGCGGAAGAGTAGGTATGCCAAAATGTTCGTTCTTTTTTTTAAATGAAATCGTGTGAAACCTCGCACGTCGAATCTGGCAGTACCTACCTATATACTTCGAGAATTCGGCGCGTTCGGAGCGGATTAAGGCTTGTTTCACTCTTCAGCGTGTCACCGGTCGCGTCCGACGCGGTCGGTCGAGTTGACCTTTCACAGTTCGGCGTGCGCCAACGTTGAGCTGGACGTGTACAATCATGTAAACAAGTAATAAAAAAAAGTTATTCTTATTTCTGTGATAGCATTAAAACAAAAAACGCCGTGTCAGTCCAAAAGGAATATTATTCATGCATCCTATAACTTCAGCCCATCTAACGTAACGCTTTATTCGTATTCATAACTACGAGAAGATGCAAAAAAAAATGTTTAGACAGGTACTTATGTAGGTACTTCTCTACTTCAGAATGAAGAAAAAGAAAATGTGTTTGCGTCCCTGTCAACATTTTCAAATAACTTTTTATTCATTTTTAAAGTACACACACATCATTATATTTTTATCACTCTATAGATAGAAAAACAGAGTAACGAATTCTGATATACCTACCTAGTTATACGACAGTTAAGGTGTAGGTAGGTACTATAACATTAACTAATTCCATCCAACAACTCTGTTTTTATGCAACAGGTTTTGTAAATCTCAAATAGCAGGCATTTTTTTTACTTCTCCTAACAACAGTCATCATGACTGTACGCAAAACGCACACGCGCACGTCCAACAGTGAAAGCTCACGTGGCAACACTGGCCCGCGCGCCAACCGGCATACGCGGGGCGCGCGGGCTCCGGTCAGCCTTTTGCTCCGGTCCGGCGTCTCGAAAAACGCGACCGACCGCGCGCGACAGAGTGAAAGCCGCCATTCACTCCCATGCTACTTGCGTCGGTCGCGCTCGCACGCGACCGACCGCACGCGACAGAGTGAAAGGGGCCTAACCCCGCATCCACACGTTGGGGCCAACGTTGGTCCCAATGCCTCTCACCAACGTGTGGTGCTGACAAAATAGCTTGGCGCCAACGTTGGGGCCAACGTTGGGGCTTGGCCGTGCCGTGTCGGTTTTATCAAAGGAAGTTGGCGCGCCAACGTTGGGGATCCGTCCACACGTTGGCGCTATGCTCAGTCCCGTTTCGACGCGCATCGTGAGCGCACGTGTCGACTGACGAGCGAGAATGTCATCGTATTCCTTATTTATTGTGTTTGTAGGACTATCGGGCTGAAATTTTGCACACTTATAGATTCTTGGTGACAATGAAATATTATGGTATCAACAAGCTGATCTGATGATGGAGTCAAGAGCTGTTCAACAGAACTCCTCAGTAAATAAGCCGATTGAGTTGAAACTCGGCATATTTGTCAAGTTCTGACTACAATGTAATAATATGGTGACAGCGAGCTGATCTGATGATGGAGTCTACTATTTTTTTTTATGTTACGGGAACCGTGCAATTTTTTGGGATAAAAAGTAGCCTATGTCCTATTTCCGGTTATTATCTATCTATATTTTAAATATTACCCATATCGGTTACGTGGTTGTCGTGTTAGAGAGGAACAAACATACATCCAAACATCCAAACTTTCGCTTTTATAATATAGTGTGTTGTGTGAAGTGTGATAGTGACATGATGTGATGTGATTGTGATAAAATTGGTATTCAGTAATGTAAAATCACTTTGAGAAATTTCAATTTCTGTATCGGACGCGCAGACATCGGACGTCTGCACGTTGGCTCTGACGGAACAAGACTGGTGTATCGCCAACGTGTGGATGGTTCACGAAATCTTGGCCCCAACGTTGGGACCAACGTTGGTCCCAACGTATGGAGCCGGCGTAAGTGTGCGTGACGAACACAGTGCGTCCTCTATAAAGGTGGCCGCACACCTATCCGCGCTGAACGCGCCGAACGAATCGAATTTTAGAATTCTTTTTTTGAAATCGTGTTTCTAAGAAACCTCACACAGCTGTCCGCGCCGAATCGTCAGATTCGACCGAGTCTGGCAATACTTCGAGAATTCGGTGCGAAGTAAAGGAATGTTTCCTGTAAAAATAATCATAGCATATGGATAGGTATACTTAAAGTGGTTTCCCTCCAGGGCCCATTGATTTTTTCCACCCTGTAGGTAGGTATAATTAATTATAGGTACTATAGGTAGGTAGGTAGATACTATTTCGGTACCTACCTAGTTGTAGATGTTAGTGAAATCTTCAGTTTAGCAATTTCATGTGATTGATGAAGGACGACAAGAAGTAGCCGGTGGCTGCTAAAAACATAATTACCGAAGTTTGACATCACCAAAAAGTGATCATGCCGGACGACGCTGTAGGCGCTGCCAGCGATTCATTAGCATAGCCAAACTAATAATATTATGTAGGCACTTGACTACTAGCTTCGGTCAGGGACGGGCAAAATAAGTTAGTACTTACTTATTTAAAGTAAAGTAGGTACCTACCTAGGGACTCAGTAAGTGAGTAGATAGGTAAAATAAAATCACCTACATAGGTACCTAACCTACCTACGGAAGAATCAGGTTGAGAATCTTTTACATTAAGTACAAACATTTTTATTTTTAACTAGGTAGTACCTAAGTCTTACCTACTTACCTACCTACATTTTTTTTGTAAGTAGGTAAACATTAAAAATCTTTAGAAAATATTATTAGTTTTTTAATTTGAAAAGTATTTCATAGGAAACTGAATAGTTGAAAAGATTAACAAAAGTGAGAACACTTGGTAAGGTGTCGTAGGCGCGCAGAGCCACTGACCTCGTAGACCCTACTACGCCGGCGCCGTAGTCGCTGGCTGAGAGTAGCTCTACGCCCCGTAGCAAACAACTGTGATGTGAATGTGTGATAGATGTGATGTGAATGTGTGATAGATGTGATGTGAATGACCGCGTCCACGGCGGCCGAGTCGAGCCGACAAACGAATAGTACCTACTACTACTATCGGTTCTCGGTTCTCATATTATCGAGTATGTTTCGTGTTATTATTAATTGCAAAAAAATAGATCTCATATTTATTATTATTTTTGAGTAAGGTTATCGATACTTATAGATTACGTAGGTGCCTGCTTTAAACTGACCAAAAATAAACGGTATACATTATGCATAAGTACTTATGTGAGATTGGGAAAAAGAAAAGCTTAACTAAGTACTCTTATTACAGGCATAGTATCTAGAGGCTATTTGACAGGTAAGAGAACTAACTCCATGTTTGCGTCCCTACCAATCTATCCAGGGGCGTATTTACCCTTAGGCCAAGAGGGCCATGGCCCGGGGCGGCAAGCTACGTGGGGCGGCGCAAGCCGCCCCTCGCTCTCAGCTTGCGCCTTTCTTTTTGGCCTTATAATGTCAAAAGAAATTAAAAAAAAAGCTTACCTAATTAACAAAAACTAAAATTTGGTTGGCGAGGGGCGGCTTGCGCCGCCCCTCGCTCTCAGCTTCATAGGCCTTTCTTTTTGTCCTTACATGCCAGAAGAAGTTAAAAAAAAAGCCTACCGAACTAAAAAAAGGTAAAGCTTATTTGGTTGAAAGAGCTTGTGCCACCCCGTGCTTTCAGTTTCATGCGCCTTTCTTTTTGTCCTTATATGCCTGAAGAAAATAAAAAAAAGTCTACCTAACTAACAAAATCTAAAACTTATTTGGCTCGGAGCGAGGGGCGGCTTGCGCCGCCCCGCGCTTTCAGTTTCATGCGCCTTTTTTTTAATCCTTATATGCCCGAAGAAATTAAAAACAAAGCCTAGGTAGGTACCTAATTAACAAAAGCTAAAACTTATTTGGTTGAGAGCGAGGAACAAAAAATAAAACTTATTTGGTTGTAAAGTTTTAGACATCAAGATTTTCATTTGACAGGAAACGTAGGTTTTATTTTAAGCTCGGAGGGATAATTCGTTACAATAAATTGGTATTCTGGGAATAAATCCTCGAGACGATTTTAGGAAAACATTTCTTTGGGTGTCACAACAGTTGCATTTTACTTCAAAAAATTCGGTTCGCTTCCCTCGCATATTAGCTTCATCAGTGTTTTACGAGCAAATTGAGTTTTGTCTGAAAGCGAAATAGGAACCGACAAATAGCCAGCCTTTTCTTTGAACACGTAAGCAAAATCAAGTGTCACATGTTGCATTTGTCATAAAAAAATTCGGCTCGCTTCGCTCGCATATACTCGTAGAATAGGAACCGACAAGCAGCCAACCTTTTTTTTGAGAACTGTAAGCGAAATCAAGTGTCACATGTTGCATTTGTCATAAAAAAATTCGGCTTGCTTCGCTCACATATAAAATAGGAACCGACAACCAGCCAACCTTTTCTTTGAGAACTGTAAGCAAAATCAAGTGTCACATGTTATATTTGTCATAAAAAAATTCGGCTCGCTTTGCTCGCATATAGAATAGGAACCGACAAGCAGCCAACCTTTTTTTTGAGAACCGTAAGCAAAATCAAGTGTCACATGTTGAATTTGTCATAAAAAATTCGGCTCGCTTCGCTCGCATAAAGAATAGGAACCGACAAGCAGCCAACCTTTTCTTTGAGAACCGTAAGCAAAATCAAGTGTCATATGTTGAATTTGTCATAAAAAAATTCGGCTCGCTTCGCTCGCATATAGAATGGGAACCGACAAGCAGCCAACCGTTTCTTTGAGAACCGTAAGCAAAATCAAGTGTCACATGTTGCATTTGTCATACACAAATTCGGCTCGCTTCGCTCGCATATAGAATAGGAACCTACAAGCGTCAACTTTTTCTTTGAGAACCGTAAGCAAAATCAAGTGTCACATGTTGAATTTGTCGTAAAAAAATTCGGCTCGCTTCGCTCGCATATAGAATAGGAACCGACAAGCAGCCAACCTTTTCTTTGAGAACCGTAAGCAAAATCAAGTGTCACATGTTGCATTTGTCATAAAAAAATTCGGCTCGCTTCGCTCGCATATAGAATAGGAACCTATAAGAAGCTAACCTTTTCTTTGAGAACCGTAAGCAAAATCAAGTGGTTGTTGTCTTAAAAAAAATTGGCTCGCTTCGCTCGCTTATTATAAGCTTCATGACTATTTTGCGAGTAGAGTGCAAACCAAGTTTCAAGCCTGAGACAAATATTTGCAGGGGGCGGCAAATCTTACTGGCCTAGGGCGCTGAATCTTAAAATACGCCTCTGAATCTATCGATATAAAACTATAGCAAACAATACAATTTAGATAAAAGCCTTCAAACAGTATTGCAAGCAATCCTATCGTGTCACAATGTCGACATTTGAGTAATATCTGCAAAACGGCAAATCGAACGTGTATGTTATTGAATTGATTCGTTCCAACATCATACCATCTGATTCTTAACCTTACCTACTAAGGCCCTTATTTCTTATGACATAAAGTTCATTTTGCACAGGACCGTGGATGGTGTAAGATGGTCATAGTATAGATACGATAAAAGAGGGTGGCTATTCTAAATCGCGCTGACGTATCATAGTCGGACCTTCGGTTCACCTGACTGAGGCAGGTTAGTGTGGATAAGATTTTATATAACTACGTCCTAGGAACAGTAAAAGTAGTAGGTACCTACCTAGGTATTTACATAGCTTTAGAAATGTACGGAAGTAGACTAGTAGAGATATATTTGGATAAGTATTTTAATAATCCATGAAGTGTGTATTGATACTTACCTAGATATTTAGTTTTATCCTATTTGAATTGTATTAAATCTGTATAGTTTTAATAAATAAGTAACTAATTCTGGTTTTAGGTAATCATTTAAATGAAGTTCATTTTTTCATACAACGAGAAGAAATTAGGCTATTTTCAACTGAACTCTACAAGCGTTTTAAGTAAGTACCTACCTACCTATTATTTCCTTTAATATTTAAATAGAGACCATCTTTAACGCTAGGCACCTACCAGTTTTTTCGGATCGTCTAATTTAGTTATTAGTCTTGAGGTAGGTAAGTACCTACCTCAAGACCTACCTGAAAAAATGTTTCTAAAATGGTCTCAAATTCAATAGTCTGTTATTCCAGAGTTTATTTCACAAAATTACGAATTGAATAAAGGCTGTCGTATCTACAAAACTCTGTCCCCTCTAGGTTCGTCCTTTGCTACGTCATAAAAGAGCGCGCCAAAAGCGATACGGCAGAATAACGCAAAAACACCGGCGGATAAATAAATATAAAAACAATAAAACTCTTGTCTATGGCCGGGAAAATGGCCGCGCTGGGCAGAGGGCAGTTGCGGTGACCATCAAGGTGCGTGTCGCTCGGACTTTAGTCCTTTTCTGCAGACAATAGGCAAATGTCTTGAAATATTTCACAGACTTCACACAGATCTTTCCTGAACCTTATTTTCAGAATCAATTTATTGTAGTATTTCGTAACCCTTATCGTAATAACAATTATCACCATAATCATGGGCCTTTAAGGTGAACGCACATATAGCGGAGCAGAACGCGTCGAAAGAATCGACCGAAACTAATTTTAGAATTCTATAAATAAAACAATTCTAAAATTAGTTTCCTTTGGATTCGTTTGACGCGTTCGGTGCGGATAAGTGTGCGTTCACCTTTAGGCTACGTTCAGATGACAAGCGTTCAACGCGCGTTTACAAACTTCATACTTTTTATTCAGGCCGTACACATGCTAGCGCGCGTTTTAACAAAGCGCGCGTTGACGCTGCGCTAGCGCTCGACTGTTGTCAGCGCGCGTCAACGCGCGCTTTGAGATCATTGGTTTTCTATGTTTCCGTTCAGTTGAGCGCGCGCTTTCGACGCGGATATACACATTTTAGGGATCAGTTCGTTCAGAAATCGTCCGAAATGGAAACCGAAGCTTTTGTAGAAGTTTTACGTCCACCTCCGGCCAATGTAGAACTCTACTGAAGTCTGAAATCTATGGCGGCCGCGCCAACGCGCGTTCAACGCCTGACAAGCGCGTGTCATGTGAACACTATACAAAAATTTAGCGCGCGTTCAGCGCGCGTTGAACGCTTGTCATCTGAACGTAGCCTAATGCAGATGGTTTAGGAGATGTGATGATGACAGTCAAGTTAAAGAACTATTATTTGTTATCGAACAACACTTTCGTTCGTGGTTATGGTGGCCTATGCGGGAGTGGCAGCCTCGACCACAACAGTCAAACCGCACGAAGATGGTAGTTTACCAAAGATGAATCTTGAGTGAAGATAAGATATGGGTACAGTTATTCTATCTCACGAGTCCTTTGGTCTTAATTGTGTGGGTAAATGCAAATGCACATTGTTTCTGTGTGCGTGGGCCGATTCTGAGCGCTCCCGAGCTTACGCACACAGAAACAACGTGCATGTGAACACTCACACAAGTAAGACCAAACGGACTTCGTGAGATCGAACAACTGTATCTAGCTTCGATTTTAACCTGAAGTTTAAATATTTGATTTTTTGCAGTTATTCATGGAGGTATGAAGTATGATTAGTCTCGTAGCAGATTCGTAGCACTTCGCTACGAAAAACAGTTTTCAAGTATTTTTAACAAATTGATTGATATTTTTTTATTTTATTTCTTATAGTGTTAAAACGGCTAAAGGAGGATCGCTTGTATCATTGCGGGTTCGAATCCCGTCGGAATTGAAAATTTTGAAGATTTTTCATTTTCAAATTGATTGATTTCTCTAATGGCCAATAATTGTCCACAATAGTGAGACTAAGGTGGAAGCTATTTCGTCTGTTCATCATAAAAATGGAGAGTTTTATAAAAGTATGGTGCCCCCAGCAGAGGGCATCGGTGGGTGGGAGGGGGAGGGGAGATGTTCTGTTTTCAAATTCAATTGGCCAATGTCCCGAGGCGATCTTTCCCGCCCGAATTGAATATCAATCGAAATATTCCGATCCGACAACGGTTTTGTGTGGACATGACTTTTTTAACGGAAATTGCAAAATAGCTTTTATGAAACGAATAACACAATTTCTTATTAGATTGTTGAAGTTTTAAATATCTATAGAACAACAGATTTTGCAGGACAAAATCGAATTACATTTTTCATTGTTTTTATTTTGTCAAAATTGAAACCAAGCTCTAAGAAAAATAAGACTCAAAGAAAAGTCAATTCTCAAATAATTTAACACTCAAAGTGAGGTGTGTATTCATTGAGACCATTGTGATGTCTTTGAGGTTTTATAAGCTAGGACGTCAGGTTTATCAGAAGTATGTGAGTACAATACTGGTAATACAGGTAAATTGAAAAATGATTTAACAGTCGTTAATTATCGAAATCTATTAAAAAAAAGTTGCGTACTAATATGTGTACCTACTGTTACATAAGTTTAAAAGTGGAGTTCAAACAAATATTTTATTACAGGCGATGTACCTTACTCCAGTTTAAAACTAGCATTTTTCTTTTATTTTTTCATAAAAAGTACTGGGTTCTGCTGATCCATACAGCCGTCAGCCAGTGTCGTGCACATTGCACACGCAGGCGGATGCAAGGATTCGTTCCGAAATTGAATCGCGAACTTCTTCAACTAGCAGTTCGTTCAGAATTGGCGGGTATTGATGCAAGGGTCACAGTGTAAGGTCTGCTCGAACATCATCACAACATTAAGCAACGCTATTTATTGTTAGATAGATGTGTGATAGAGTGTGACGTCACACACTGTGATGCATGACTGACAGTGCAAACTAAGGCGTGTAGTTGTTATAGAGTGTGACGTCTCGAGTACCTACCTACGCCCGTAGCGATGGTAATATTTTTTTGTTTCAAAAATTTTAATTTTATGGTGCTGGATATTTTTTACCCGGCTGACTGTCAAGTCACCCGGGTTATGTAGATCGCGCGTTTCTATGTATGTGGGTTCGTTCGTTCGTTCGTATGTAAGTAATATTCTTTATTACCACGTTTCTCCTAAACGGCTGGATGGATTTTGATGAATGAGGTATCGCTAGAATCGTCTCCATCTCGATTGTGCTCTAGAATACTTTTTATTTCGATAAATCCAATAGTGCGGCTAAAAAATGCAACAATGTGTGAATTTTCAAAATGAAAATCACGCTATCATATCAAAATCCATGTCAAAATCAAGAAGTTGGTGGACTGATATCAAATATAATTTTTTTAAAAATCTAACATGACATCTTTGAAGACTAAATCGAGTCTCAAAATTTTTGAAAATCTATTTTTCGCCCTAAATAGAATTGCTAACCAAAACGCATACTAAAACGTTCTATTTAGTCACACGCAACGTTTAGAACAAACTGCATCGAAATTGGTTCAGCCATTTAGGAGATATCTCATATTTAAGACATAACTTACGCATTTAATTTAGGTACTCACAGAGCCATCTGTGTGTCAACTGTGACAACAACGTTTAGGAAAATGCGCACGGCATCGAACCCTAGATACCTACATATTAATAAAATTGTAATTTAATTTTGTTTTGTGATTGATAAGATAATGCTGTTTCCAACTTTTCAGTTCAGCCGGGTTTTTTTATTTTTGAATAAATTGCTTGTTACGGTTAGGTATATAACGACATAATCTATCATTTAAAAATATTAAAAAAAAATGTGCATATTTCCTATTGCTATCATTTACACTGTGGCAATGACAGTTGCGGTCCAATCGCCCGCGGGAAAACAAACAGTTTTCATATTTCAATGTGATTGTTAGATTCAAACGTCGAACGCTGTTGTTTGTCCAATGACAGTCTCTAAACAAATAACGGACAAAGCTTTGATGTTTCAACTCGAAACAATAATGTTCTAATTTCGAATAGTGATCCGCTTGAATTAGATAGAGTAGGTAAACGACTTTTTGTAAATCAACAGCTGAGTCTGCTGATCAATTGTTTAATTTTAAACTACCTACATAATGAATGGTTCACTTGTTGTGACTCAAGAGGTTGCATTATTATATGTGAATCAATGAACCAGAATTAAATCTCTCGTAATGTCCTGTAATTTTAATTTCCACAATAAAACATTAGGATTTGATAACAGTTACTTCGACTTTTGAGTAAGTATTAGGTAGGTACATTTATTTAATGATTTAAAATGACTTCAAAAAGGAAACACATGCTTTGATTCCCATTACAATATCAGTAAAAGCTCACGTACAAAGCCCCCACATACTGTCCGACAGACAATGCCACTATTCACGATTGGGCGTTAATTTGCTAAACATCGATCATCCGTAATCCAGACGTAATTACACGATGAGTCGCGATCCGGTCGCGTGTCGGTCGCATGTCGGTCGCGTGTCGGTCGCGTGACGGCCGCGTGGGAGGCGTGAAGGGTTACGCAATGTTTGTCCAATTGTGGACTAAATAGGTTACAAGTCATAATACGGTGAATGACTCGTGGCCTGAGGGTGTCTGTTGTCGATGGTTAATGAAACGCTTGTTATCCTGATCTTGATGATGCGTGGTGTGACGGTGAGTGCTAGCTAGAGTCACAAGAAATCAAACATTGGTTACACACTCACAATATCTCTTACACAATATATTTCTCGTGAGGCAATTAATTTTTGTAAGTTGTTTTCATTCTTTCGCTTAAAATTAGCGTCATAGTTAGAGTACCTACTTAGGACCACTGGAATCACAAAGAATAGTATTAAAAGTTAAGTAATCCTACTTCTGTTCCTTCGAAACCAATATCTTGAAGAACAAGGCAACTTACCTTACTTTGAGTCCGAGTTTTCCTTTCCGTGATGATCTCAAGTCAAGAATGCGATGCTTGTCAAGTAGGTAAGTAAAGATACTCTGAAATTACGAAAATTAAAACGGATTTATGTCTCTAAAGTTCAACTTGCACCACAGGCCACACTTGCCTAACTTAGATAAAAATTAAGAAAAGAAAACATTGCAAATTGATAAATTAATTAATTAATAATGCTGGACATTTCACACAACATCATGGAGCCTCAAACTAGCAGAGCTTGTGTTATGGGAACCACATGACTTTTAATATAATTTTGATTATTATGATTTATACGATAACTTAGCTGTCGCATACGACATCTAACTTATCTTATGTATCGCAGAGATTATCGCGAATTCGTCACTAACGTAACTCGCGAGCAAAGTCATGGGTAAATAGTTACTTAGTCTAAACTTAATACATTAAATGGTACTATAAGCAGTAGGTATTACAAGTTAAGACAACAACGCGTAGGTGCCCGACAGCAAAAACTTACCACAACTTAAACATAACTTAAACGAAACTTAACAAGTTGTTGGACAACTTAACCGACGGCATTAAGCGCTCATAGTGAATTTATTACCAGCACTCATTATTTATCTATTTAAGTTGTTGTGGTTCTCGATTGTGGTGTGTTTTGACGATCGTAATATGACGGTTTATTCACCTACAGTTTAATTATTTTTTTATTGGACAGTGGCTTAGTTATTTATTACAAACAAAGAAAACCCACAATAATGTACACATCACTAGGTAATTTAGGTAATTATTGTTCGTTTTCTACAATTAGAACACTGCAAACTCTATAGAACTCTGAGGTTTATATCCACTTTCTTTAAACAATTAAAAAATCAATTTTTTGTCTAACTACCTATAATTACACACAGAATGTCAGTTTTGTACACAGTAAGGTTGTCACCGTATAAATAAAAAACCGGTCAAGTGCGAGTCGAACTCGTACGCCGAGGGTTCCGTAGGTACCTAGCCATGGTGCCAATTAAGCTAGTCCGCTTAATTGTATGAGCGCCCATACAACTCGGAGGACAATTTTAATTGGCGTCAACTATGTATGTATGGGAACACCCTTTAATTTTCAACTTTTTTAACTTTTTGGATTTTTTCCTCTATTTGTGCCATAAGACCTTGCTTTTTGCCAAATTTCGTTATTCTAGGTCAACGGGAACTACCATTTAGGTTTTCGACCCAAAACCTCTAGGGTACTTCCGGTTGACCTAGAATTGTCAATTTTGGTTACAAGCAAGGTCTTCCAGCACAAGTAAAGGAAAAATTCCGAAAAATAAAAAAAGTTGATAATTAAGGTAAGTTTTGGTACTCACAAGTTTTCACAAAAACCTAAATTTGCCTGTATCTTTTTATAGTGTTGACTCAGGACCTTGATTTTTATACTCACAATAGGGACTATAGACCTTAGTATATGGTATAAATTTCAACTTGCTAGCTTTACCCGTTCCTGAGATAATCGATGGTGACACACGGACAGACGGACAGACAGACAGACAGACAGACAGACAGACAGACAGACAGACAGACAGACAGACAGACAGACGGACAAGAAAGTGATATTATAAGGGTTCCTTTTTTTACCTTTTAAGGTACGGAACCCTAAAAATGTACAGTGTGGTCTTGGTCTCGTCGGCGCGTTTGCGCGTGTGGTGCGTTAGGTAGTATTATTATCTTCTCTGTGGTAGTGAACAATGGTTCATAGAAGTCCATACTTAAAGAACTAGCTGCTGCCCACGGCTTCGCTCGCGTGGTACCCGGATAAAAAGTAGCCTTTGTTACTCTCCAGCCCTCTAACTACCTCCACACAAAAAATCACGTCAATCCATCGCTCTGTTTTGACGTGAAAGCAGGACAAATAAACAAACAAATAAACACACTTTCATATTTATAATTTGGGTACGGATACCGAGGCGATGCGGTGAGGTTTGAGTGCGGCGGTGACTGGTCAGCTAACCTTTATTAGGCGGGTCCACACAGACCGAGCAGCCTCGCGAGGCATTTGCCGCGCGAAGCAGCTCGGTTAGTGTGGACGTGCCTCGACCGAAACAATCGCGCGCGCTGCCGCAGGCGTGCGTCCGAGCGCCCGAGCCACACGTCCACACTAACCGAGCTGCTTCGCGCGGCAAATGCCTCGCGAGGCTGCTCGCTCTGTGTGGACCCACCTATTGGTCAAACAGACATTTATTAACCCCAAAATGTCAATTTTTTTACATCGTAATTTTAACCAGTTCCGCCACAGAGCAGCCTCCGTTTCTTCCAAACCCAGAAGTAGGTTTATGAAGTCTGAAGGGGTGCTTTGATTAATGAATGTGTGTAGTTAAGTAGTTTTAATAAGTAAGACAGGTGATCGGTGATACAGTTTTGATAGATCTAAAGCCTCACAAGTCCTAAAGTAGGTAATTTTGGTTCGTAACAGAACTTAATGTATAAATTTGTGTTGAAAATAAATAAATAATGGTGGTTTGGTACCCTGTACAATACGAACAAAAAAAAAATTCATATCAGTTTTTGAGTTTTATCGAGACTAACAAACAGCAATTGTTTTTTTACAATACAATTAAGGTAGCAGACAAGTATACGACCCACATGATGGTAAGCTGTTACCATAGCCTCTGGACGCCTGCGACACACGCGCGCTGCTGACCCTTTAAAAATTTCAATACGCCTTTTTTGAAGAACCCCATATGTAGGGAAAACTACGGCAGGTACATCATTCTATAGCTCCATTGTTAGCGGCAATTTTTATATGTTTGTCTTATATTTAAATGCATTTAGTTTATGAACCCGTTTAAATTTTTATCGGACGAGTTAAATCAAAAATATTTATTTTCGGTTAAGAAACTTGGAAATCTGGAGTTATTCAAGTCGAATGTTCATATTAGTGAGGCACATAAAGCACAGCATACATGAATAAGATTCCAGAGTTCCGCAGCAGGTGGCCGGACTGTAAACTTTAGTACGGAACCCGCCGATTATGACATAAACCGAACCGACCTACTCATTGAATTAATGTTCCCATTTGTGGTATTGGTATTGGGCACTGAGGTTCCAATTTTAGGAGAAAAATGCATCGCCGTGGTGTCTTGTTGTTCTTGATAGCTTTCTTGAATGATCACCAAGATCTCTTACAATTATCAAAGAGTAGGTACGTCTTAGTATCTGACGAAGGGTCCTAAAAATAATGTATTTTAATACCCCCATAAACTACTGACCATTGACAAAGCAAAAGACAAAGCAGAAGAAGAAAACATTTAATCTTTTTTTAAATTATCATCATTATCTAAAAGTAGAGAGAACATCTACTATGTAAATGTATTCGTAATCCTCTTTAAAAATAAAAAAATCTTAGAAATAGAATTAAGAATTTTAAGAAACCAAGTGAAGCAGAATCAAGCAATCGCCAGAACGAAAAGTCAAATTTTCGAGTTTCATTATTTTTTTAACCAAAATATATGTGTCTAGATTTAGTGGCTATAGGTATTGTGTACTTTTAATAAGCAAAGAAAACAATATAAAGTCAGGTGCAGATCGTAAAATAGATGTTTTTGCGCGTTACAAGTAGCGGGGCGGGTGTTATTCAAATGTGGAGCAATAAGAGCATTTACGGCGCGGCATAAAACTACAATCGAACGGCAACAATAAATATCCGACCTCTCTAACTTATAACCTCAAGACGGAGAACTGACACGGACTGGAAGAGGCACTGCATCATTTACAATGAACGCAAAAAAATCATGGGAGTTAATCTCTAATCTCTATTTTGCCATCTCTAATCTCTATTGCTTTACCACGTAAACAGACAATGCTTTATCTATTGTTCTAAATGTGAGCTCTAAACTGTGAAGGAAAACATCGCGAGTTTTTTTTAATATTTTTATACTAAGCCTAAGTTTATATGAACGCGCGGCGATGCGCGAGTGGCTCCGCGCGCGGTTTAAGATTGTAACAAATCAATATTGTTATGTACATGACCGCGCGTCACAGCGCGTGCCCGCGCATACCGCCATGCACTGCGCGCCGAGCCAACCGCGCGGCGAGCGCGTTCATCTGAACTGAGCCTTAATGTCATTTAAAAAAATTACCCGGTCTTTAACGAACATTACAAAATGTTGCCAAATTGGTTAAGCTTTTCTTCAGCAATGAGCTTATTAATAAACAACACTTAAAGAATACAGTAGGTAGACAAATTCTCCGATTTTTACGCACTAAATATATCATAAATAATCACACTAATATTATAAATGCGAAAGTTTGAATGTTTGGATGGATGGATACTTTGAAGAATACTACATACCATCAAATACTTTGAAGTGATTTCAAATACATTTGACTCTTCCATTGCTAAGTCATCGTTGTAAGTTATAATAATACAAGGCATAAGAGCGTTACGGGCAGCCGTAACCGCTCGGAGGTTAATTCACCACCTGGAGGTACTTAGCTCCTGTAATGTGCTGCCCATGATCTTACACCAAACAAACATTATGGATTATACAAAAATAACATGATTTGAATGAGTTATTGTATTAGAAGACGATGGTCCTGTAGTGTTATGTGGAATTGAAACTATTGTAAAATAATTTAAATGTCTAATATCTGAGCGACCGATCTCTGCTCGGGTGCAAATAGAGAAAAATAAAAAAAATAAAAGAAAAAGAACACAAAAACTTCCATTGGCTGAGATTTGAACTCAGCCACTTTAGTCTCAAGAATAACGAAATTACGAACCATATTGCACTGGTAAATCTTTTTGAGTAAAAATGCCACGAAAACGAATTTTCCGAGATACGAGACCTAGCTAGATCGAATGTTCGCCCCCGTAAACCCCCGTACTGCAAATTTCATCGAAATCGTTAGAGCCGTTTTCAATAACGTGGGTACAAACAAATAAACAAACAAATATTTGTTTGTTTGTTTAATACTCGTATCCTATAATAGGAATAGGATAGAATTTAAATAATTCATATTACATTATTTAGATTTGGATGTTCTCTCTCCTGAAAAATCGCCGTGTCCTTAGTGTCTACCGTACCTCGGGCATATAGTCATGATGTTTGCTATTAACAATGTGCGAATACAAATTGAAAGATTGTGAGCATTTTAGGTGGTATAATTCAAAAATAATTTAGATTACGCTACGATGGTCCTACGGCGTAGCAGCGTAGCGGCGTAGCACTAAAATGAATTCAAAACGCTCTCGTATAAAAATAAATAAAACTCCATTATCCACCAGGTGATTCTAAACACCGGAACATCCTCCATCCTCCTTGTATTGTTTTGTTTTTATAGCGAGAGCCTGTGTTGCCATATTTAAATTTTATTCGCCTTAATGTTGCCACACACGAAGCTTGCAATCTCATACCTATAATATCACCAGTTTATCTTTATCTCTACAACTTTTTGTATAACTCGTATTCCAAGTGAATAAGATTGAAAATTGAGTTCGGAAGCTGCGAGTGGGTTGTGGTTGAAGATACAGATGCTTGGGAAATAGAAGCGATTTGGTAGCAATGGTTTTATTTAGAACGACGCAGTTTCGATGTAGAAGACAGAATAACCATCAAGTTGGAGGTTTTTAGGACATAGGGTAAATCTAGGTATAACTGGCCACCTGCAGTAACTAGCCATGTTGACGCTTAGACATTTAAATTAAGCAACTAGTGGGACGTACGCCATAAGTTATCATCTTATAGAATTGTTTATATATTTAGCTTTAATTTTAGTACCGATTTCCGTCACCAGCCAAACAACTTAACGCGAAAATATTTCGTTATTGGTTAACAGTCGGCGAGCTGGATGGTCTATGACTGTTGAGTTGTTAAAACGGTAAGGATCTTGTTTAATTAAAATATCAATTAAACTTGTTTCAAACCATATATCTTTGTAGTTTATAGTGATTTAGTTAGCATTTAGGTAGTATTATCATAATTTAATCGTCTTTGATTAAGTTATTTGCATATAGCCTACAATGATAGTGTGGCTAGTAACTGAAATAAAAAACTTTAAATTTTCAATAACTAGCCACCCATGCCAGTTATTAACAAAATTACTTCTCTTTAAAATTGATCAAAATTACGTTCTGTAGTGCAAGAAAATCAGGTCTTATAATAGGTGACAAAATATTGTGAAAATTTATTAGGGTTTTTCAGTAACTGGCATAGGTGGCCAGTTGAGTGGCCAGTTACTGATGGTGTCTACTTTTTTAACAGACAGTTTAGGGAACATGGTGGAATCGTTCCCCAAAGGCAGAGTAGGTGGTTCCTCTGCAACGGGCCGGCCCATCTGACCCACTTGCCCGTGGTCTTTCGATCAACAGTTGTTGTTGGTTGGTCCTAGACATGTCTATCGCCGCTGAAAACTTCGCTTGCGAGATCTAGACATTCTGATGTTGTTTGGCGCCATCTGTAGTGCGGGTTCCATAAGAATTTTCCATAAAATCATTGTAAACCAGACCGCAACGATGTCACTCTCTTTCTTAGGCCGACCAGTTAATGAACTACGAAGACATCGAAACTCTATGAAACGGGAGCTGTGGCAGCTCTGGTTTTAAATTTTTTTCTTTCGTCGTATTTCAAAACCACGTAAAATCTTAGAGTGAAAATAAAAACCATTTTGGAATGTACAAATTAAGTCCTTTCATATGACATCCCACTCAATTTAATTGGGTAACTTTAATTTTTTTACCCCCTTAGGAACCCAATATCATTAAAACCCCTTAGAGATAGTTCACAGTATTCATTTAGGCTACCTATTTAAATTTAGTTTTAACTCTATTTTTCCTCCGATCGTGGAACACAGTCACTGTTCTGTCCAGGAGGCGGGCGTTGACTCTGCTTCACAGTTTTAACTTTTGCAGCTGTCAACGTTTCCCATTGTTTGTGTATCCTTTGTTTTTTGTTCCAAATATTTTTTTTAATTTGGTAACTTTAATTTTTTTTACCCCCTTAGGAACCCAATATCTTTACAACCCCTTCATCGATTATGCTCATATGCTCCACAGCAAATTTCTATAGCACAACCTATTGACCTACTAAGTTTCATGCAAATTGGATAAGCGGTTCGATAGTTATGCGAGAACATAGAAGTGAAACATACAAAGCAAAATCGCCTAACTTGCCACTAAGATCTTCGCTCGCTTTGCTCGCTCGATCGATCAATAATTATCTCGGATGCTTAAATAAATATCGTATTATTTAAAAATATTGTTGTAGGTAATTTGAAGTCGTTTTTAAATTATAATTACTGTAATATTTATTTAGTTAAATTAAAAAAATATCCTAGCGAAGTGTGTGCATCTAATTTAGATAGTAGATGTTTAAATTCTTTGTGCACCACACTTCGCGCAAAATAAATCATATTATCACTTCATGCTGTTCGCGAGGAAGCAAAAAAGCAAGGGTATTGATAACACTGGTCAACACCATTTTTTTTTCCACGATTTTTTTACTGTTATTGATTATTTATAGAACCCTGATTAACAAAAAAATACTGGATCATTGCTAACAGCTTTAGTTTTTGAAATATACAGTTTTTCAATTTTACTAAAAATTACTAGAAAATTACGACATATTTGAGTAAAATTTCCATTTTAACACTAGCAAATGAACTTTTTATGGTTTCCTTGCATGAATGACTTCAGGTTGATCTCGTTGCAAGCTCCAACAGCAGTTGGCCATCATGTATGAGTCCCACCTTCCTTGGTAACGCTTTTTTATTGACCGTACTTATATCTTGATGAAATATTTCATCCTGCTCTTTACTAAAATCGCCCAGATTTTCTGGAGGGTTTTTTTATACTACTAAGGTAGCAGACAAGCATACGGTTCTGACGGACCTGATGGTGAGCGATTACCGTAGCCTATGGACGTCTGCGAAACCAGAGGACGTCATACTCGTGCTGCTGTCTCTTTCAAAGAGGAACCACTGCGCCGACAAACCCAATGGACAAGACTGGTCCACCAGTTGTCACCGCAGCGCTTCCTCGCAGAGCTCTGGTAACCTTACTCACCGCAGAAACACAACACCATTCGAAAACAATGATGTTATTTGGCTGCGATATTCTGTAAGGCGGAGGTACTTCCCCAGTCAGTTTTTTTGAATAGAGTGAGAAAAACTCACTATTCTCTTCCTCCTGTGAGTGTAAGAAGTTAATTTTTATGCTCATGTTGCATCCCAGCTCGTGAAAATTTGTTAGACTTCTTGTTTCCAAGAAAGTTAATTTTGACCAAAAAAAATTGAGGTTCTCGCCAAATCATGGGTTTTCCGAACTTTGAAGCATTTTTTTCTCAATAAGACCATAGTCGCAGGCAAAAAACACATTTTTGGCACACAATAATGAGGTACCCATGGTTTATCTTCATAGCACAATGTTATTCTAAAGAAGGTGATGAAAATACGCAGTTTTTACGCAGTTTTATAAAGTTTTCCGACGTTTTTCAAAGATATATAGCCACAAATATAGCAAAAATACTGTGGATTATGCAAACAACGTTTTCTTGACGAAGCCATATCAAAAACAACAAAAAAATATATTATAGTGTCCGTAAAAACATAAAAATCTGAACAAAATCGGAAAATGGGGATAGTTTTTTTTTATTAGCTGTAACGCAAAAACAAAAGCTGTTAGAGAAAAACTGTTTTCATATTCAAAATAAGAACACCAAACTGAGCTAGAAACAAAAAAAAAATCTGAGGAAAAAACCAAAAATGTTTATTTTGTTGACCAGTGTAATGTATAGGTAATTAAGTACCAAAATTACCAAAGATGAATCCTAGATCTCATAATACTTAATTTAAATTTGTTTTATTTAAGTTAGAAGTATGCAGTTTTGTTGATTTTTAATAATTCTATTAGCCAGATATCGTGTTCTATGTTATTTTCTTAAAATTTTATATTAAATTTAGTAATTTCGTCAAAGAAATCTTGTGGCCAGTTACTAAAAAAGAACATGACAGTTACTAATTTTTGCGGCCAGTTACTGGTCTATAACAACTATTTTATTTAAATTACTATAAAAAAAATTCAACTGATAATACCCGTTTTTCTTATAATTTATAATACGTAATAACGTTTTCTCTTTCCTATAACACTATAAACATAACACTTCTAGGACATACAAAGCAAATATAACAATATAAATTGGTCAAAGTGCTTAAGTGGCCAGTTACTACATGGTTTACCCTACTTATTATCAATTTATATTTTAATTTTCAACCAAATTGGTTCAGTGGTTGTCGAGTAATAGAGGAACAAACTTCCATCCAAACATCCATTCAAACATCCAAACATTCGCATTTATAATATCAGTGTGATAGTGTGATGTGATATCATACGCGTCTTGTCTATTCAGTCATGATAATGGTTCCTGTTTAATCTGAATTTTTAAGTATTTTGTAAAAATATAACTATGGTTAGATGGTTACCCTAGTATAGGGCTGTTTGATATTTGTACCTGTGTTTTGATTTCAGCAAGTACAGGGGCGCCCGGGGCAAGGGGGGTAGCAGGGGAAGGGGGGGGGGGGAGGGAACAAACAAGAACAAACACAATATTGTTGTCAATAGCCACTTTGTAAGAAAATGTTACATCAAAGGAAATTATACGTTTTGAAACAGATTTGTAAAAGTAATGTGATTATTGAGTCTGAAAAAATATTGGATCTTGAATAAAATATTAAGGGCTGATTTTTCAATACCTAGATAACTTTTATCTGAGGAAATAAATATGCGATTTGACAGATATTGTATTGAAAATATGTCATAACGCCATATTTATTCCTCAGATAAAAGTTATTTATCGATTGAAAAATCAGCCCTAAGTCTTGGAAACAAAGTAAATAATAATCTGTGTAGTGATCACTATCACACAAAGAGAAATCACTAATGTATCGGTGCTTCACTGGCTCACTACTACACTCAGATCCGAGCACACGCGCACGTCCAACCCGCACCGCGTCTACCGCTAGACTGACGATTGACGGCTCAGTGTTGCCCTCAACTGGTGTACATGAGACAATGTAATATATCAATTGTATAGATACAAAGTACAAACACTACAATCTGGAAACTAATTTTTAATAATTTTACAAAATACACCAAAACCAGTTGTGCCATCGATCTGTAGATATCTGAAGTAATCCCAGTCATTACCAGTCGAAAACCGTTGCATGGCAATACTGATTCGTTGAGCCAAATATCTATCGTTTATTTTTAAAACTTTAATTTTTAAATTAAAAAGTCACTTGCTACTCACAATGGACTTAGAGGCTTCCTAGAGCTCTAGTGACAAAAATATATTGTGTGCCTTGATAAGCTTACAAAATTGTTATGAATGAGTTACTGCTTAAAACAAAGAGCCGTTTTGGCCGAGGGGATAGAACCCCGACTTGCGATCCGAAGGTCGTGGGATCGAATTCTGGCCATGCATCAATGGATTTTTCGTTTCGAAAAATTTATATGCGCATTAACACGAGCTCTAAACGGTGAAGGAAAACATCGTGAAGAAACCCGCGGCTTAGTCAGTATTTTTAACTACCTAATTTAAAAACAACAAAATATTAGTATTTTAGGAGTCCATATCACTCCATGTTCTATACATTCAAAGAAATATGATGAAACTAAAATGTTACTTTTATAAATGAAACAAATGAATAATCGCCTCTCACCGTCACTAGCCGAGGTGTTAACTTTTTCGAACGCTAATTAAGGGGAGGTCCGCAAGTGTGCCTGGCGGAACGTAAATCATCCACACTTATTAAAAGAATTTTCTACCATTCGACCTCCTTAAGATGCCAACCTCTTTTCTTAACCCACAAAGGAAAATCAACCTTACCTGCTCAAGATAGGGTTGATTTTTGTGTGCAGGTGAAAAGTACAGTCATCGAATGGTTGTGTATTTGAACGGAATCGGAAAAGTAATGCTTTTTAATATAAAGGTGAATGCGAATGATTTCTGCGTATTAAATATCGGGGGATGGAAATTTACGATTGCAATTGATGTGTTTCGGTATTAATTTTTGTATTGTTTGGGAATGCTTACATTTGAAATACTTTATTTGAATTGAAGGATATTAATTTTCTCAATTTCTTTGGCTATTTCGGTTTATTTATTACGAAGTTAACTTTCATGTTGCACATTAAATTACAAGATAATATTTAAGGATCTTTACCAAGTTAATTTGGCAGTGGCTTGGATCAGTTGAGCTAACTATAGATCGTTTTCAACGATACTTGTGTAGCTCAACTGGTTGTTATTTTATTTTATAAAGATAAGTTAAAATGTAGTAATTTGGAAAGCCCCATCATAAGAGTTATTTTAAACTTAATTCAATCAAGAAAAATAACAAAAATACTTAGGTGTCTTATACCAGAAAAAATACCTAACGATTATGCAGTGCAAGTACCTACCATTCTTATCGATTGCTAAATTTGACATTTAGAATCAACAAGATTCAATAAAATTGGATTTTTCATTGATTTATTCAATTATATCGAATTTTGTCGATTCTGAAATTCGAAATTTAGCGATTTATAAGAACGGTACTTGCACTGCTGGCTGATGCCAAAATAAATAAGAAAAATTAATAAATGAGGCGATGGTAACAATAATCTTAAGTAGCAGGCGGGGGTCGGACATTACGACCCTCGATCTCAGTCCGATTGCACCCTGATCGGAAAGTATTGTTGTTAAACACATACAGGGTGGGATAACATTGAAAATAACAGGAAACGTACACTAGGCTCTCTTAACTGTCTCTGAATAAAGTGCCAATAGCTAGCTGTCAGTGTAAAATGAGCAGTAGGTACCGCTACACCATCGCTGTAGGAATTGTAAACAGTGACAAGAAATAACATCCTCTGAAGTTAAACTTGCTAAACTAGCAGGTTAGTCTGAATAATGGAATAAGTTTCTGAAAAAATGAAATTTTGCAGAAACATGCCCCGGGCGAGGATCGAACTCACGACCTTAAGATTATGAGACTTACGCGCTGCCTACTGCGCCACCGAGGCCATTGATAAGTGTGCAAAAATAAGGAATGCAATAAACTATAGCCATGTTAAATATTCTACTTTTTAGTGCAAGCTCTGTAAATACCTAAGAAATTTTAGTAGTACCTAGTGACGTTTGAAGTTTGACTTTTGACATTTATTGATTGGATCCTTTGCAAGTCAAATCACCCTGTAGATCAGCCCCTTTTTGATTCAAGCATATTTTCATAAATGCAAACATTCAGAAAGAATTTCCTTCGAAAGCTCATAAATATTTGCCACTTTTACTACTTCTTCTCAATGCTCTTTGTCTTAAATTAAACCTTAAAATCTAGTCAATAAGACTTAATATTTGTTCGGAGTAAAAACTCATCAGCTTATACTTTTTTTTGATCATGATTGCACGATTTTAGTCTCTAGCATTTCGCTGATAGGGTTTAAAATAGAGTTTTGCAGTAAACTCATAAGCGCGTTTTAAACCGGATCACGGCGAGATTAATCGGAGCGTCCAATAAATTCGAAATGGATTCGGTTCGAAATTGGAATAAGAATTGGAACTTATTTGAGATCCATTTGTAGATGAGCTGTTTTTGCGATGAGGAACGGCCACTTAGTGCTAGCCAGTTACTGCTTTTTAGAGTTCTTTACAAATCTGAAATACATAATAAATTAAAAATCATTTTAGTAACCCATATAAACATGACAGTTGTTCTCATTACTTATCCTTATTAGAAGTAAGTAAATAGAGGATATGGTTGAAAGTTGCTAAGTAGTTTCATTTGTATGTATTGTAGTGATATGAAGGCCTGCAATACGCTATATCTAGATGGTTGTTCCGGGTGTACCTTTGAAAAACGTTTCTTACCTTCGTGCATTTTTAGAAAATAAATTCTTATCTATTTTGGAATTGATTCTTTATGGGTGCTAATTAAACCGCCTTCTATTTAATAGCAATTTTCGCCTCTAAAAATTTACATTGACCTCTGAATTACTAAGTCAGCCACTATCAATGTGCCTCTAAAAAATACTATCTTAGCCACTAAATATCCTCGATGTAAGCCACTGTAAATACAACTCAGCATGGCAGTTATTTTTTAGCATCTAAATTTGCTTTTTAGGATCTAAATTTGTAACACATATTCAAGCGGGAACTCCTAAAATATTTAAATATGACACCAATAAAGTAAGTCTATCTACTTCTAATTTTATAACTCAGCATGTTTAAAATATAGTGTAACATTTAATGCCAAAGCTCAAAATAGCAAATTTCAAAATCAAGAATGTTTGAAATGTATAAAGATCGATTGATCGATGTTTATAAAGACGATACTTGGAAGGTAGAATGCTTAAAATGTCGAAAATACCGGAGTATTAGTGTGTTTAGTAGCAAACAAATGATGTGTCTATGTCTATGTCTATGTCTATGTCTATGAGTATAATATATTGTATTCTTTATGAATTACATTTCTGTCGCTTCGGCGGCCGCTGCCGCGGCACGCTCGCTGCGCTCGCTTACCTCGCGCGTAGTTATTTCATAATCTAACCTAACCTAACCTAAACTGTTGGTTAGTTGTAAGATCCGTGGCTGAGATAGTAAAGATGGCGATGTATAAATCAGTAGGTCAAGTAAAAATAATTGTTGTTATTAACTTGACGCTTTCTTTGGAATATTTAGTTGATGCTGTAAAAATGACGAGTTAGTTTATTAGAAGGTTTCTTATTTTCCCGTTGCTTAGTTATAAAATCAGAAGGTAGGTTCCGTGGCCAAAAAATAATTCTGCGGCTCGACTTATTATTCCCCATTCTTGAAAACTTTAAGTAGTCAAAAACAATTATTTTCATTAAATAGAAATCCGTGATGTCTGCCTACTCCTGTGGGAAAGAAGCGTGATTTTATGTATGTATGATGTGTTTTCATTATAGTCAGACTTTTAAATTTTTATCAAGAAAAATAAGTACTTACCTACGAGACTACTTGAATAATTCTGACCAAACACTTTGTACGGAACATTTTACATTTTTACTGGTAGGTGCTTAACCGATTTTTTTCGAATGTCCATTACGATTTGCTAATGAAGAAAATAGGACGACTTCGGGAATAGACGGCGGATGCAATCATTAAAACTAGCTTTTTATAACCAATCCTGCAAATGGATTTTATAAATCTATGAATCAAGATTTTGCTCTAATTTATGGGGAATAACACTTTTTAAAGAGAGAAAATTCCAGTTAGATTTAAAAATACATGACGTGAATTGATATGTTGATATTTACCAAATACTAACTAATTTCTTATACCAAATACCTATACACAAGTTTCTTAATTAAACAATCGCAGTCTCAGTCGCAGTTATACCGTTGATTTAATATATTTTTTAGTTTTAAATTGAATACATTTTCAAGATTATAATTCCCTAAAAGTAAGTAAGTTCATATGAGGGCCAACAATGGTGATCGAGTTTTTAGGCCGCCTAAAGGCCTCCATTGTGGCTTAACGACTTAAAAGCCAGGACCAACAATTTAGGTTGAGGCCAAACAAGCGTAATTTTTTGAGTTGTGAGTCGCGAAAAATGAGTCGCGTAATCTACTTTCAACAAAAACAGACAACTCATTATGCGTCGCCGTGTGAATCAAACAGGACTTTTCTATGAAAACAAATGCAGCAGAAATTACGTGACCGAAATTATGCGACTCACAACTCAAAAAAATACGCTCGTTTGGCCTCAGCTTTAATGCCCTTCGAAAGCGCTTAGCTCAATTTCATAACTTTAGTTAGGTCCACCTTTTGTAAACTTATAAGTAAGTTCATATGTGCTATCGACTTGTGAGTATATTGGAGTGAGCCTGTCCCACGCAGTTCCTCTACTAACAACATTAAAAGGCACTCGCCACAACTCACGGATGCTCCTAGCTTGTTCACATGTTCGGGTGCTACTGTGAACTTTAGCTTTTCTATCATATAACTCGTATTTTCTAGTTTTAGGTCTTGTGTCTCAAGCCCTCATTACACTATGCTGAATTCAGTGCTAGTTAATTCATGAATTAGCGCTTTGTCTCGCTCTTTGGCCTAAGAATTGCATATTGTGCATCATACTTTTACCGATGCTAACTAACTGAAGGTGGCAACTGTTTCTAACTTCAGTCAGTAACAGTAGCCTCAGTAAAAGTAGGATGCACAATACGTAGTTCTGTAAAACACTCTTCATTTTTAATCCTAATCGTGCGATTTAGGCACTGTAAAATCATCAAGTTATAAAGTGAAAAAAGGCTTCTCTGTGGCACAATACGGCACAACGTGGTACAATACGGGCTCTCGATTAAAGCAGTTCTACCTTTGAAGTTCGTTAGTAGGTACATAGACTACGAGTCACAAACATTCAAATTCTCACCATTTAAATATTCTAAGATATATATTTCCGCAGTAGCACCAGCGTGTATTCACGTAAGTAGCGTTATAAATTAGAGCACAATCAGGAGCGGACCGCAGCGGCGCGGTGCGGCGCGGCGCCGGAGCGACGCCGGAGCGACAAGCTTTTAAACATAAATCCCAATTTGTCGACACCATCGCATCGACTAGATACTATAGAGCTAGTGCTTGTAGACTTGCTTAGGAAGCTTATAATGGCCGATTATACTTCATCATCATCATCAGCCTTTATCATCCCACTGCTGGATATAGGCCTCTCTTTGTTTCTGCCATACGCTCCTGTCTCGCGCCAATTAATATAGGTACTTACTTACTTTACAGTTATCTTAGGTGTAATATTGATAATATTTTTATTATAAGGCCGATGTGCCAGAATTGTATTCTGAATTAAGAATTTTGAATCAAACCTTAAGTACACGAAATTCGTTGATTAATTAATTTACATCTTGAGTTGTCGATGCTTTTTCACATCAATCATATTAAATGCTTAAAAATACGATTATCACGGTTATACTTGCGTATTATCATGAGAGAAATCTACTTTTTTTTTTTTTTCAAGTTCATTATTATTTTAAAAACATTTCTAAACTATTGCTTTGCCATGATCAATTGTTCGTAGGTCTATCAGATCAGCGAGCGACCTGTCGGAGACACTTACAATACTGCTAATTCTGAGAGTGGCGCTAATGTCGCATAAGTGTGTTTTTGGCACGGAGCAGTCGATGGGCAGCTTTAATGGATTTATGTGAGGTTTTAACTGAGAATAAGGATTGGAAAGCTTTGGCTTTTTAACCAACTTCAAAAAAGGAGGAAGTTCTCAATTCTTTAGAAATCTTTTTTTTTGTCTTTTTTATGTATGTTAAACAATTACAGATGTAAATGATGAGAGGATGGTTTAGGTGCTGGGCAAGCCTACTCCATCTAAAAAACATTGTCACAGGCACTACTGTACCGGTCTGGTACTGGGGGGTGCTAGCCTGCTTGAAGGGTTCTGACGAAAGTAATTCCAAACTCGTTCGGTGCTATTTTGATACTGATTTATTTCGTAAAAATGTCCCTATACTTATACTAAGCTTGACCTGGCCGCGACATGCGGTGGAACAAGCGCGTGAAATGTTCACGCTTACCTTTTCGCATGAAGTGCGTTACATTTTTATGCTCTATTTTACCTTCTATTATATTTATTATTAAACATATTACTTATTTCCTAATACATTTTAATATCCTACCTATTTTCTTATAATTCTACCTAGTAATTTATTCCTATGACTCATTTTCCTATTAGCCTATTTTTCCTATGAGTCTATGTTTTCCTATCGGATTTGTACTAGGGGGTAGGCAGTGAAACACACCTAACTAACATTACACTTTTCCTTATGCTAGCGCTATAAAATTCAAATCACAGTTTATTCAATAAGCTTATTCTAACTTAAATATTCAAACACTCTCTTAACTTATTGATCGTCCTGCACATTTCTCCCGCCGTACAACGCTGTTGTACCCTCCATTGGGTGTAGGGCGATGTCGTCCGTCTGCAGGATCACCAGCTTCCTCACTGGTCGTCGCAGGGTCCCGTTCTTGGTCGTCACGTCGACTGCGCGTACGATGCCGTCGGGTCCAGGGAATGTTGCGGCGACCTTTCCTCGAGTCCAGAGGTTCCTTGGCTGGTTGTCATCCACCACCTTCACCAGATCACCAGGTCGGATTGAGGGTCCTCGACCATGGGGTTCTCGGCGGTTTTGGAGATCAGGTAGGTATTCCTTGAGCCATCTGTCCCAGAAGATGTCAGATAGTCTCTGGGAGGCTCGCCAGCTCGCTCTCGTCACTGTGTCCTTTTCGGTGAAGTCTCCTGGCGTTGGTAGGTGTCCCGGTCCGCCCAAAAGGAAGTGATTGGGGGTCAGCGCCTCGGGGTCCTCTTCGTTCACCGACACGTGTGTGAGTGGTCGGCTGTTGACGGAGTATTCCGCCTCCATCAGAAGTGTATTGAGTACTTCTTCGGAGGGGAATCGCTCATGCAGGGTGGCTTCTAGGGCGGTCTTGACTGATCGGACCATCCTCTCCCAGGCGCCCCCCATGAATGGAGCGCCGGGGGGTATGAATCGCCAGGAGATGGTCTTCTTGGCCGCTTCCTCCGCTGTCGCTGTGTCGATGGCTCTTCGAAGTTCCTTGTCGGCTCCTCTCAGGTTGGTTCCGTTGTCCGACCAGATCTGGGTGGGCTTGCCGCGGCGAGCCATCATCCTTCGGAGCGCCATGATAGCGGAGTCTGTACTGAGCGTCGCTGCTATTTCGAGATGCACTGCCCGGGTAGTTAGGCAAGTGAAAATTGCGACGTATCTCTTCTGATGCGTTCGCCCCACTGTTATGTATAGTGGGCCGAAATAATCCACACCGACATATGTGAATGGCCGTTTATGGTGGGCCAAACGACATAGCGGTAGATCACCCGTTCTCGGATGCGGCGGGTTCTGTGTCCTCACTCGGCAGAGTAGACACTGGCGTATGAGCGTGCGAGTGATGGGTCGCAATCGCAGGATCCAATGTTCTTGGCGGCACTCGTTGATGGTTGCTTCGACTCCGGCGTGATGTCTTCTCTTGTGCACCGCTTGAATCCAGAGCTTCACTGTTGGGCTGTTCCCGTCGAGTACCAGTGGGTTCTTGAGTTGTTCTGGCACGTTCTCAGTAGCTTGGATTCGGCTTCTTAGTCGCAAGGCTCCATCGTTGTAAGTGACGCTCAGCTGTTTCAGCCGACTTTCCCTGCTGATCGGTTTTTCTTTCTTGAGATCTTCAATCTCGCTCCAGAACGCTTCTTCTTGCGCCGCTCGCATCAGTAGGTTTTCTGCTCGCGATAAAAGCTCTGCTGAGAGGGGCAAAGCTTTCGCGATTTCTTGGTTCTTCTTTATGTTCGTGGGCTGAGTGGGTGTCATCTTCTTCGGATTTTTCTTCCAGTCAGGATCGGAGTCGGCGTTCTTCTTGGTTCTCTTGTAGTTCACGTGCTGGGTGGCTGTTTTACAGAGTTGTATGAACTGTAAAACCCGTGCTGTGGCGAATCTTAGCCGGTCCCAGCTGGAGAACCGCGTGACCTCCGGGAGTCCCTCGGAAAGTCTTAGGTGATCCTTGACTGTGATGTGGTGAACTCGTTCTTCACCCGTGGCATCATCTGGCGGTGATGATGCTGTTTCTCTTGGCCAATCTTCCTCTCTGGCGTGTAGGAAGTCGGGCCCTTTGTACCATCTGTGGTTCTTATCGAAGTCGATTGGTACGTCTCTCGTGGCGTCGTCCGCCACGTTCAGCTTCGTGGGCACCCATCGCCATTCGTCGACCGTAGTGACGTCTTCTATTGCTGCGAGTCGATGGGCTACGTACGGCTTGTACGATCTTGATCCAGTCTTGATCCACGCGAGGACTGTTCGGCTGTCTGTCCAGAACGTCTTGACATCGGGCTTCTGTTCGTGCTCTTCTATGACGGCTTCGGCGAGTCGCGTTCCCATGACAGCGGCTTGTAGTTCGAGTCTCGGAATCGAAGTGAGCTTGAGTGGCGCCACTTTCGCTTTCGCGATAATAAGCGAGATGCTTATTTCGCCGTTCGGCGCGATCGCTCTCCAATAGAGTACCGCGGAGTAGGCAGACTCGCTGGCATCGGTGAAGACATGTAGCTGTAGCTCTCGCGCGTCGCTATAACGTAAATACCATCTCGGTATAGCGACATTGTTCAGGCTGCGGAGATGTTGCATCCAAGTCTTCCATTGATCCGCCAGGTCTTCCGTGATCTCATTGTCCCAAGCTGTTCCTCGGCGCCAGACTTCTTGGAGAATCTGTTTCGCTCTGATGGTGACTGGAGAAGCGAAGCCAAGTGGGTCGAAGAGTGACATCACTATTCGCAGGGCTTCTCTCTTGGTCGGTGTCTTCCCATCGAGCAGTGGTTCGGTGATTCTCGTGAGATTCAAGTTGAAGGTGAGCTCGTCTGACTTGGGCTTCCACATCAGGCCCAGGACTCGTTCTGATTTCTCTTCGCTTCTGTAGAGTTCAGTGTTCTGTTCAGCGTCCTGTTCTCCAATGGCCTCGATGAGTGTAGGCGAGTTCGACTTCCACTGTTTTAGTTCGTAGCCGGCTTTTTTCTGAATGTCACGTACGTCGCTGGCTATGCGTACGGCATCTTCTAAGTTCTTGAAGCTGTCCAAGTAGTCGTCAACGTAGTGCTTCTTTATGATCGCTGCAGTCGCTTCCGGGTGAGACTGTTGATATTTCTCGGCGTTGATGTTCTTGACGTAGATCGCTGTCGATGGTGAGCTCGAGGCCCCAAAGATCAGGGAGCTCATGCGATACTCCTCAGGGGGCTGGTCATCTCGGCGATCCTTACGCCAGAGATATCGTAGGGCGTCTCTGTCGGCTTCACGGAGTTTGACTTGCATGAACATTTCTTTAATGTCCGCCGTCACTGCTATCTCGTGCTGGCGGAACCGCATGACGACTCCAGGGAGGGACTGAAGGAGGTCAGGGCCCTTGAGCAGCATGTCATTGAGAGAGACTCCTCTTGTCTTGGCGGCGGCGTCGTGCACCACCCGCAGCTTGCCTGGCTTCATAGGGTTTATGACGGCGAAGTGCGGGAGGTACCAGGTTCTGTTTGGAGTCTTCTCTGGTGGGGCTGGTTCGGCGTACCCCTTCTGGACAAGGGCTTCCATCTGCTCGTTGTACTTCTTCTTCAGTTCTTCATCACGATCTAGCTTCTTCTCTATCCCAAGGAGCCTCTTAAGCGAAGAATCGTAGTTCTCAGGCATAACGATGTCTTCCTTTTTCCAGAGCAGCGCGGTTTCGTATCTTCCTTCTTTGTGGACTGTATGTTGGTTCAATATACGAATGGCTTGTTCCTCTGGGTCGGTTCTGGGCTTCTTAGGGTTCAGGCAGATCGCATCCATTGCGAAATATTGCTTCATCATTTCTTCAATGTTGTCATCGGAGGAGGCTTCTGATAGATGTGACACGAAGTGGACGCTGCGACCGAGTGAGCGCGTCGAGCTTCCGTGTAACACCCAACCCAGTGGCGTGAGGGATGCCACTGGTTGGTCGGCGGTTCCTTTTCTGGTCTCCGTGGCAAGTAGGAGATCCACGTTGTCCTCCCCGATGAGGATCCCTGGCGAGGCCTTTTCGTAGGTGAGGCCCTCGCTGATGTCTTCTAAGTGTCTGCATCCGCTGATCAGCTGTTTGCAGACCTCCTGTGGCGATGCGTCAAGGGTCTTCAGAGTGTTGGCCTTGATCTGCACAGACTTCTGGTTCGGCCCCTTGATGCTGACGGTCACTCTTCTCGATTCAGGTTCAGTGGTTTTAAGAGTGCCGATGGCTTGGATGCGCAGAGGATTGACTGGTCCTCGTGCGCCGACTGATGATGCGATGCTCTCTTCTATGAGCGATACTGTTGATCCATCATCTAGGAGCGCGTACGTGTCGAAAGTACCCTTTGGTCCCGATACCTCGACTGGGATGATCTTGAGGTAAGACTGCTTCTTTCTCGTCCATGTAGAATTGATGATGGCTTCTGTGGTTTCTTTAGGTTCCGCTGGCTTTTCTTTCTTCTCAGAGTGCAACAACCGGTGGTGATAGTGTTTGCACTGGTTGATCTCGCACGGTATGGATTTGCAGCGGTGAGTTCGGTTCCTGGGGCCCAGACAGCGGAAACATAAACGCTTGTCTTTGGCCGTGTTCCATCTTGCATCTACTTCTTTGGACTTCATGGTCTCGCAGTCGGCGGCGGCATGTCCAGTCTTATCGCAGACGGGGCATTTCTTCGTAGGCGGCTGATGCTCCGTGACTGTGTTCACTCGCTGAGGACGCTTTGTTTCTTTAACCGGAGCGACGTCCTCAGGGCGCGCGTATGGCGCGCATAGTTCGGCTTGTTTCTTCATGAATTTTTCAAACTTCATGAGAGCTGGATCTTTTCTTTCTTGCGTGTCGGCGAAGTCGTAGAACTTGAGTCTCATTGAGGGAGAGATCTTGTCTAGTAGAGCCGTAGACACCTCCGGGTTGTGCAGGTAGTGGACGCAGTCGAGAGGCTCCAAGATGGATACGGCGTTGGTGACTTGCGTTGAGAATACGCAGATGTCACGAGGAGCATCGCTGAGGCGAGGTAGGTTCCTCAGCGTGTCCATCTCGAGCATGGCGATAGATTCGGGGCGTCCAAACCTTGATTCCAGGGTCTTCATGATGGTTGAAGGTGCAGTGTCGCTGACGAGTAGGCTCTGCACGGCTTCCTTGGCTTTTCCCTTCAATGATTTTCGTAGTCTGTTGATGTTCTCGACTTTGGAGAAAGTCTCTTCTGTTTCCTTGAACGCTGCGCGGAACGGCAGCCATTCACGATGTGATCCAGTGAAGTCAGGTAGTTCGACGAACTTTGGGCGGTGTCCCGCCTTGATAGCTGTGGTGATCGCTGCGGTCAATGCAGTGAGGGTCTGGTCCAGACTGACTCCCGCCGGTGCTGGCAGTGCATCGGGCGGGGTTTTAGTGTTCGGCTGTTCAGGCTGGGTCCCCTCTACGGCTGGTACGGGCGCTGGTGCAGGTGCAGGCAGCGGCGCAGGATCGGGTTCGGGATGATGGCTGGCATCGGTGATGGCCAACATCGTAGGCTGGGACTGGTTCATCCAGTTGTTCACTCGTTCGGCGACTTCTGACTCGGAGTACATAGATGCTTCATCTAGTTCCTCTTCTTCCTCTTCATCCTCTGTGTCCATCTCCATTCTGGCTAGCGTGGCGGCCGCTAGCTGGGCTTGGATGCGGAAGAGTTCTTCTTTTGCCTTTGCTATTTTTCGCGCCTTTGTTCGGGACCGCGTGGACTTGGCAGTGTCCAGCAGTGGCGCAGGATCATGGGTCTTGGTCGTCTTCTTCTTGAGACCTGCTCTCGGCGGCGGAGCAAAGTCTCCCTCGACCGCCCTCGGCAGCGGGGCGGGAGGATCCCGGGCGACGACCGTAGACGGAGTGGTAGCACGTGGAGGTTCTCTCGTCGAAGATTCAGTTGCAGTGGTGGTTCTCGTCCCGGAGGTTTCCTCCGAGTCCGTTGTCGTTGCCGTGGTCCCCGTCGTGGTGGTGGTCTCCGTGGTGGCAGTCCTCGAAGATCCCGTTCCTTCCGACGTCGATGCGGATGGGTCGGAGCCTGGCTGTGGCGTCCGACCCTTTCCGACGGAGCGTGTCACCGGCATGTTCAATCTTCACTGAATAAAATCTTCTTTTTTCTATTCTTCAGATCTGCAAGGCTGGCTGAGGTTCTGATGATCCGGCTCGAATGGACCAAATGTACCGGTCTGGTACTGGGGGGTGCTAGCCTGCTTGAAGGGTTCTGACGAAAGTAATTCCAAACTCGTTCGGTGCTATTTTGATACTGATTTATTTCGTAAAAATGTCCCTATACTTATACTAAGCTTGACCTGGCCGCGACATGCGGTGGAACAAGCGCGTGAAATGTTCACGCTTACCTTTTCGCATGAAGTGCGTTACATTTTTATGCTCTATTTTACCTTCTATTATATTTATTATTAAACATATTACTTATTTCCTAATACATTTTAATATCCTACCTATTTTCTTATAATTCTACCTAGTAATTTATTCCTATGACTCATTTTCCTATTAGCCTATTTTTCCTATGAGTCTATGTTTTCCTATCGGATTTGTACTAGGGGGTAGGCAGTGAAACACACCTAACTAACATTACACTTTTCCTTATGCTAGCGCTATAAAATTCAAATCACAGTTTATTCAATAAGCTTATTCTAACTTAAATATTCAAACACTCTCTTAACTTATTGATCGTCCTGCACAACTACAGTGTCCCGTTAAGTGTAGACAAAAGATTGCCTCCAGACACTGTATAAACCATCTAGTAAAGATGTGAAGGTTTAAGTTTTTAACCGATAACTCAAAGGCGGTCCGATTTAGATGACATAAAAATTTGATGAGGATCTGTCGAGGGTCTTCGGAGTTATAAACAGAAATGCACATCGAGAGCTCTGTTTATTTTGGGGCTTGATGATGCTGTGTGAAATATTCAGCATTAAGTATTCTATATAGTTTATTTATATTGCTGAAATGTATTCCGGTATAGAAGTCGTATTTAAAAAAACCTCTCGCGCTTTAGACATCGCAGCACAAAACTATTCAGTAGTTATTTCGAATAGACACTCAAAAAACAACGGAGTATATACCATTGCTACCGAGCGAAACAAATGGGTGTTGGTTCAATTAACAAAATGTTGTCCCATTAAAAGGAGGGTAGCCGTAAATCCGTGACCGCACCACTCCACATAATGTCCTGAGTTTCAGGAGCTACGTCCGGTTACGTCCAGGGCTGGATTTCGTGACAAAAATAAAAAAATCGAAATCAAAAAGCATTTATTCAATAACATCATGTTGATGCAAGATTACTACCCACAGAACATATCCTTTGTGTTCCTAATGTGTGATGTAACATTTCCATATATATTTGTCTCCTATTACTTATTTCATTTATCAAATTGTAGTATCTTTAAGCATGCGGACAAACCGTCACACGGTTTTTGCAGAGCTTAACCTAAAACTTTATTTTCTGTATAATTATTTATTGTGTTTCACGACTTAATCTATGGATATCTAGAGAAGGTACAATAGGAGAAGAGTTGTTTTATTTTGATGTTAAGCACGGTTTAAACAAACATCATCAGCGATTTCGTACATCCAAGAAAGGCGATGAATGCAATAATACTGTGCAAATAAGGATTGATAATCGGTCATGTACAGAAAGCGTCATTAATTGGTATCCCCCTAGTAAGAGGTCGGTTTGCAAGCCGTTGATCTCAACTTTTGTAAAAACTTCCTTGCTTATTTATGGATATCTAATTTCGCTCGAGTTCCTAAACGAGCCGATGCAATAGCTGTTATAATACCCGACTGAAATCCAAGGTTGAAATGAAGAGGGTCTTTGTTCAAATCAATAGGGGGATACCGATTGATGACGCTGACTGTACCTACTTATGTTAAAATTTAACTCGTTGCGTCATTTAAGGTTATAGCTGACAAGTCTCCGCCGCACTCGAACCGCATCGCCTCGGTATTATTTGTATGGAATTCTATGGACCAACGCTCACTACATCAACTTCGTAACGTCACCTGATCGCCGCATCGCAATCTAAAACTGAAGGCACAAGTGAAAGCCAAAAAAGGCGATGCGGTGCGGCGACTAGTCAGGTATACCTTGCTTCTAGTGCATCACTGCATCCAAATAAAATAATAGAATAATAAGGTCTGGAACTCGCTGCCGGCTTCAGTTTTCCCCGAAAACTATACCTGGGTCTCTTCAAGTCAAGAGTGAATAAGTGTCTTCTAGACCTTTGTGATCCATCGTCAGCCACATCGTCGCTTACCACCAGGTAAGATTGTGGCTTAACAAGGTATATCTAGAAAAAAAAAATAGCCTAATGTAAGTAGTTAGTAGTTTATAGTTGTTCTAAGTCCGGCCCTGCCCCACAGAAGGATGTCTCCGCCATTTGTCCGGTCAATTAGCGCTGGACTAAGCAATTACCGAAACAGTTGGAGCTATTGTTTCATCAAAGTTTCACCGTTTGCGATACAGCTAATTGGGATAAAGTGGTAATGTATAGGGGTGTAAACTAGCCTTAAACTGGCCTTTTGAACACATTTTAATGTAAATGGGCTTTATTCATTTTGGGAAGCAGTGTCTAGATAATAATATTGCTAATAATATTGCACTATTGCTAATTGTTTCAGATTATTAAATTATTTATCACTAGGTTACAACTGGACATAATAGAGGTCCTATATTTCTTCCCTATTACTACGTAAAATTAAATCATATTATAAATCATGCAATTTCAATATAACCCAATAACAAAAGAAAATTCCCTCGCGTTAATAATTTACAAAATAACAATAAGCATTTCTTTTAAACTTTTTTAATCGCGGACTTTCGTTTCATTGTTTCGGGAGAATTTATTGTTTTTAATTCAGGTGTGGTGCCGAACAGCATCAAATCAATGTTTAGTTGCTCATTGAGTAGAGCTGGGGAGGTATCGATAAACAACATCGATAAGATTATAGATAAACTAGCAGCGCCCTCGCGGCGTTGCACCTAGTGATGGTTTATGGTGATGATGATGATGATGAAAAGTATACCATAACCTAAAGAATTATTGCTATCACATGCAGAAAGCATTTTTCAAATCCGACTGGTAATTCCCGAGATTAGCGCATTCAAACAAACAAAGAATCAAAAAAACAAACAAACTCTCCCACATTATTACATTAGTACCTAAGTATAAATATTGCTGGACTTTTCACATAGCGCCATCTAGTTAAAACTAAGAGCAAAAAGCAAGGGGGCTGCGCGTTCGAATCGCGTTTGTATCGATACAAACGCGCTGCAAAAAACGCAATGTGTACACTCCCTTACTTGATAACTTTGCTATTTACGTTTTTAAATGTACACGAAGTGGTAATATTTTAAAACAGTTGAATAATTTTACAAAGCGTTAACATGACCAAAATGACTAAAACCAATAGTCATGCATGACCAAAATATGAATTGTGATCTCTACATTAACGATTAGCAAGATTTGTAAGATTCTCTTATTTTTAACTGACTTCAAAAAGACGAAGTTTCTCAATTCGACTGAATGTTTTAATTTTAATTTTGTATATGTGTTATGCGATTTCTCCGTCAATTGTGGATCGATTTTGAAATTATTTTTTCATCGATATATCAGTGAAGTCCCCTCTCTACCCGTGCCGGTTAACAGTGCAAGTTTTCCAATACATGAGCGCACCTGCCGGATGTTTATTGCAGCAATTCCTTGTAATTAGGACTACAATCTATTTCGCAACAATATACCTTTGCTAAGTAACGCATTATTCGATAAATATCCAAACGGTTAAAGGAAAACATTGATTTGAGAGCTAGCTTTCTAATAGCATCGATGGACTTGCAACCTACGTATGGAATGCCATTTTAAATTTTAATTCAAAAATGAAAACATAAAAGACACTAAAAAAGGTCATCGATCCTTCTTCTAATTATATTTCACTATACGGCGTCGAGACATGGACTATCTTAGCTAGATAGAGGAAAAGGATTGATGCATTCGAAATGTGGTGCTGGCGGCGGATGCTACGAATACCGTGGACAGCTAAGCGCACCAATGTATCAATCCTTACGCATCTAAAAGTGAGAGATAGACTTTCCACAATTTGTCACTGCCGCATACTCTCTTACTTTGGCCATATAGCGAGGCGTGGCGATGAGAGTCTCGAAAAGCTGGTCATCGTTGGGAACGTCGAGGGAAAGAGATCGCGCGGGAGATCCCCAACTCGATGGACGGACTAGCTCCAGGAGAAGAAAGCCAGGTTCTACGATGTGGTCCCCCTAGCCATTAATAGAACTCGTTGGAGGCAAGCTGTCCACACCATCACGAAGACGACCAGTGATCACGATCTTCAGACATGAAGAGCCGACCACAGAGAGAGAGAGAGAGAAATGCTAGATCACTTAAATCATTGGACTGCACTAGTCATAGGTAATTGAGTTATCGTTCCATTAAAGTGATGTTTTCAAAACTGCGAGTCAATCGACTGTTACAATCACATTTAACAATAACGAATAGCGCTGTCACTGCAGATAAGGGCTGCCAACCTCACTATGCTATAGCTCAAGCTATATAAAATGTAGAAAATATTATATCTTGCGAATTTCACAGTTTCATAATTAATACGAACTTCGAACATTTCAATTTTATACTTTACTATTATTATACGAGCAATATTTGTCTAACTTTCATTCTTGTATCTAATCTAATCTAATAAGCCTACTGGATCCCACTGCTGGGCAAAGGCTTCCCTTCCATTTTTTCATTCACCCCGGTCTGTCTTCTGTCGGCCAGTTAGTGGAGTAGTCGTCGAGTTCGTCCCGCCATCTCCGCTTAGGCCGACCACGAGGCCGCTTAACGCCTTGTGGGACCCACTATGTGATTTAGGGGTTTACGGGGGTGAAAAATCGACCTTACTAGGTCTCATGTCTAGGAAAATTCGTTTTCTGCGTATTTTCACGCGAAAAGTAGCCGTACCATAAACTCCTAGAGCAATGTTAATACAAGCTTGAAACAGGCTTACTGCTTTGGGAATGACATTTTGTAATGTTTCAAGCTTGTTTATAACGTTGCTCAGAGTTCATAGTACGGCTAAAGAGCCCAAGTAAGACGTAGAATTTTTTCCGATGTAAACAAAACAAAAGTGATAGTTTGAGTAGGTATGATTTATTCCATTGTAGAAAATTAAATAACGTGATTGTTACAAAAAAGTATTTCAGAATCGAAAAATATTTATTTTATTTCTACAGCCATAAGTTTTCCTACATCATCTCTTTCACTGGTCACCAAGCCTACGGCGACGGAACCCTAACCAAATGTTATTAGAGAACCCTCTTCGCTCTTTTGATTTAATTCCCGTTTGTTTAGTGACAGAGCCGCGATCCAACATTAGACGATTACATTTTAACCGGATTGTGTGTTTCGCCCATTTTGTATCGTCACCCCTTTCTCAATTTAAAGTCGATATTAATCTGTTACAGACTCCTGCTGTAATGTTGGACTGTAGAAAGTTATAAATTAATGGTCAATCTATTAAACAAGCAATATTTGTTTGTTTGTTTGTACTCACGTTCTCGAAAACGGCCTAACGATTTCGATGAAATTTGCGGTACAGGGTTTTACGGGGGTGAAAAATTGATCTAGCTAGGTCTCATATCTGGGAAAATTCGTTTTATCGGCATTTTCACTCAAAAAGATTTACCAGTGCAATGTGGTTCGTAATTTTACAAAGCTTGTTGAGACTAGATTGGTTAAGTGGTAGGGTGTACTGTCCACCTTCCAGCAAAAGGCTGCGAGTTCGAATCTCAGCCAATGCAAGTTTTCAGGTAGAGTATCTTTCTATCATCGAAAATATTCAGAATCGTCTATTTGTAATATTATTACAGTTAAAGATAAAAGTTTATTATTGGTCATCGGAATTGGCATGCACGTCTCGCCAGCGAGCCGTAAATATGCGAAAGTTTAGCGCGGCCGCCGCCGGCACGTCCGCCCGGCCGGCTGCTCAAACTCATCTGACAGCAAAAACTGGTGTTGCCAGCTCTTGTAACAATTTGGTTAGATTTAGCAAAGCTATGCTTAATTATTTTGCCAAAATTAACCAAATAGTTTGATGTGGCTGTCTTATTGGAATCTCATCAGATTAAGAGCAGCTAAACTTATGAATTGGATTATAATCTGTTGGAGGTGGCAGTGGTGAACCAAAAAGCTAACTAGTATCATATTAATAATATTTTTACTAAATAATATCTTAAATGGAAGTTACATACTAGAAAACAACTATGTTAGATACTTCGAATATGACGCTAGTTCTGACAAAAAAGCGTGCAAGTTGGCAACAGTAACAAAAACAAGTGACTTACTCTATTCTCGTAGGAGGGGCTTTTCTTGTTACTAACCAATAACGCATCAGTATCGTCAGCTATCTCCATCTGTTTTGTGTGCCGTCTCGCTCTAATTCGTAGATTACCGTACTCAATTCTTCATATCGGTAGGTTGATTTTTTATGGCAATTTCAAAGTTGGAGCTATTGAGCTCGCGGGAATATGGCGAGATAGAGTTTTAAATGTGTCCAAATATTTGTGAGGGATTTTTAAATTGAACTTTCGTTTTAATTGAACCATTTTATTTAAAGTTTAGATTTTACATTTTCTTAAAACCTTTGTAAAACATAGCCACTGGAAAAACCTTAATGTAATTTTTATTTTATACATATTTTAATAATTAGATAATAACCCAAATTAACTTTGCCGACTTAAGGTAAACACTACAAGGTAGGTAAAGACTGTAAGGTAAAAAGCTATCTTAAAAAAAACTTCATCATCATCATCATCATCTCAGCACTGGTTGCACCCACTGCTGGGTATAGGCCTCCTCTTTATTTAAAAAAAAAAACTTACAGTTTATTATCTGATCTTAACTACAAGTAGCATCTGAACATCCAGTGGGAACTCAATTTAACATCCCAACGATTAGTAACGGTTTTATAACTCATCCAATTTATATTTAATATTTATAATCCATAAATACCTTGGAGCTAATAAAATAATGCGTCTAATCCTAGCCCCTATCCCGGTGTGCTAGAGTTGAGTTTAGCGTGTTTTAATATGAAAGGCAAACGTCAATATGTTAGTGTATAATAAACCGATGATAAAATCGAACAAAGCAAAGGTGTCGGCTAATTTGACGGGTGGTTGAATGGGAAGCTGTGGGGTGTGTTGCGAGTGGCAGCGGGGCGTGGAGCGGAGCAGCGAGCGGAGCGGCGAGCGGAGCTAAGGAGAGCAGAGTGATGCTTCTTATTACATAATGCAAAATAGATTTCTGTGGCAAATTAATATGATCGCACCCTTTAATTTATAAAAATAATAATAATAAAAAAAAATCATTGTAAGATTATATTACATCCATAAAAAGGGGTTCAGTGATTTTGTTATTTCGTTTACTATGAAAATCTAAATACCTTGAGGCTTTATTTTTCAGTCAAGCATTATACCTATTACCTAAATCATTAGAATCAGTTATTTCATCAATATTGCTTAAATTATAAATCAAATCACGAAGTCACTTCTTCATAAAATTAAAAAATCTGATTGAAATTTGTATATTATATACTTTTGCTTAATACTTTATTATAAAACAAGAAGTTATAAAAGTTTATAGCTAATTACTACCTATTGGATCTCTCCTGCCAGCACTACAGCCGCACCCAGTTTGACTTTGTCCCCGCATCCGGTGGAAGGGGACGGGGCTGCGCGCGCGCATTGTCGCCGACGTGTCTACTACGTCCATTGTGCTTTAGTATCGGTTTCATGCAAAAGAAACTAGCCATTGTTCGTGATGCGAAAATGTAAGTTGTAAACTTATTTATGTGATGTTATTTGGTTACTTGTTCACTTAACTTAAGTATCTAAGTACCTACAAGGTTAACTTGGCTCTGTTTGCCTAAGGTCTCTTTGGGATCTCTAACTTTTTAGGATCCAAATTACATGCAAACGAATTTTTCGAAACATGGACATAGCTTAGACTGGGTGCCAATTCTACTAACAAACTTTTTATTAGGTAATTACAAGAAAAACGTCAACTAAACCTTAAATAGTCTGTTTTCTATTCTACTAATCAAACGAAGACTCTGTTGTGGTGGCGTCATCAGCTGTAGCTATGGTTTGGTCTTCGGTCGAACCAAGAACGATTTTTAAAAAAAAATATTCAACCCTATGACTTACATTTTAGAAAACAAAAAAATAAACAGTGAAATGGTAGACATTGTAAATGTAGAATGCTGGTTCTGCTAGCATAACTGAGATTTAGAAAACTAACTTTTTAGGGACCACAAGTTTGGTCACCAAATTACATCCAACCCAACTGTTTTTAAGCATCTTAATATCTTTTATAACCTAGACTTTAAGTTAGTTAGTCAGCAATAAAAAGTTTGTATGATGTTTAGATACTTTTTATCGGACCCTGTTTCAAAACATTTACGACGCCGCCAGAGGGGAACCATTTTGAATTGTATTGTATTGGATCAAAAAGGGTATTAAAATGTTGTGGTGCGTTTATTTTGGACCCCTAATGATATGATCCGGATGTGATAAAAACTATTTTTATTTTGGTTTAAAAATAGATTGAGGATGATGGATGGTTTAGAAAATTATAAGAATAGATTAATAAAAGTACCTACCTATTATAAAAAATCGAAGCGAACACATTTTGTAAAATGCGATATTTTCGCGACTCTGACTAGATTTTTTCATAACGAAACACGTCATCATGCTCCTAATATGCATTAGGCCAGTGGTTCTCAACCTTTTCAACCTTGTTACCCCTATAACATGTCAATGAAACTGATTTTACCCCCATTTTGTTAATGAAGCTGAAAATTCTGAAAAGTATTTAATTACTTATTCACTTTCAATTAATTCGTTACGTAACAAATCTGTTAAGAATAGTTTTTTGACATAAAAATCTCATTTCATTATATTAAAAAATCCTACTTTATCTCTGTGGGGTTAATTATCCACAGGTTTGGAACCGCTGCATTAGGCTCTATGTTTGTGCCATCCATCACAATAGCTTGTCTGCTTGTTATTCAGTTTATGTACCTGGGAAGAATTGAAAATCCAATATAAAATACAATTTTCAACGGAATAAGTGATCCTAGCTTTAAAGACGTTTAATGACTTTAACTAAGTATTCTTAAGTTATTTCTTAAATCATGCATAAAAACTGTGTTTATTATAAAATTCTATAAATTTATACTTACCAGTTCGATTCTTTAAACATTGACGTTTGTAGGTAATAAAATTATCTCCCAAAAACAAATAGTGCATGAAATTCACTTCAAACACAATTTATCACAATTAACAGTCAAATGCGATCATAAAAGACGTTCAACGGCAGATGCAGCTTAATGGCTTATAATTCTATGGGTGTTATATTTCTGGCGAATCGAGTGCCATTGTATGGCCCTGTCAATTAATACAGTATTTGTCACATAAATTATGACCGACAAATGACTTGAGATCCTTCCGGGGTAGAGATGGGACACGAAATAACGGACTGAGTAAGGATTTTAAATTTATAGCTTTCTGAATGTGTAAATTGCTAGAGGGTCATTATTTTAATAGTTGCGTTTGACAAATAATAAATGGAAATTATAATGAACTGTACAAAATGATTTATTAAATGTTTGTTAAAGCTGCAATTTGTAAAAAATGCTTCTTCATAAAAAAAGCCTTCGTAAAAAATTATTCATTCATGCATGACATAATACACATATACTTTTTTTATTACATTGAAATCTAAGAAAACAGAAATAGCATTACTCGTAAACTTGTTTCATTTGACAATATTTGATAATGCCTTGATAACAGCCAGATAATTTTTAACAATAAAAAATTAAAAGGTAATCACATTACAAAATAAACCGTACCATTGGGCTTATTATTCGAAACACAATAGTTTTTAGCGGTGGAGCAGACGGGGGGGAGTCCACCACGGGGGCGAGGGGGGGCACCGCAAAAACTGCACCCGACTTAATTATAAAGAGACAAGAAGCGCCATTAAATAGCGATTCGTTAAATCTACGCTCTCGTGTTAACACCACATGTCTCCCGTCCCGCTCGCTCGCACCGAGGTCGGAGCGAGAGGAGCGTACATCTCGGGTGACGGCCGACGAGGGGCGGCGTCGCCGATATAAGGTTTAGATTGACTGGGCGTTCTCTATTCAACCGTTTTTTTTGTTCGCGGCAAAAGCGTTCGTGAGCTTTTCATTCGGTGTCGGGTCGTGATCGCGAGCGGGCGTCGAACGATGAGCGCGTAGTCGACGGATGTTCTGATCGAAGGTTCGAGTGTGTGGAACAATGTCGGATCTGCGGGGCTCGTCGCCCCTTTCGCGGGGGTCGCTGGAGAGCGGGTTCGGGGCCCCGCTGGCCGCGCTGAGCTCGTTCGCGGAGCAGCCGCCGCCGGCGCCGAACCCGCACGGCATCGACCACATTCTGTCGCGGCCGGCGGGCGGCGCGGTGGGCGCGGGGCTGCTGGCGCCGCGCTTGTCGCTGGCGGCGGCGGCGGCCGGCATGGCGCACTATCTCCAGCACAAGCCGCTCTACTGGCCCGGCTTCCAGGGGCTCGTCTCCAACCCCATGGCATGGAGGGACCGCTTGCAGTCCAGTGAGTCTAACATAACACCTTTGTTTTCTTAATGCGATCTCATATGATCTCGGAAGGGACAGTATCCATCCATCCATACATCAGGAAACACATCATGTGCGTCGGTGATAGTATTTACAGTTTGCTCTCAGACCTGGGTTTTAGGCCAACATATTTTTTTGATAGTTCTATTGGAAAATTATGGAATCAAAGCTTGAAGGCCATAATAAGTCACTCAAGTATCGTATTTTTGACAGTTACAATTGATTGATAAGAAAATTAATACATTAGAATGTAAATCAATAAATCATCGTTTGAGATAAATGATTTACAGTTGAATGTGCACTCTAAAAACCAATGTGCTAAGTGTATTTTACAAAGTTGCTTAGTTTGCTGTGGAAGATCTAATCCAATAAGTAAATCTAGTAGTTTTTTAGTTCGTTAAAATGCGCCTATTGATCTTGAATATAGGAATATTTTAGTGTTACGTAAGTACCTACCTATGTGTAGGCAAAATAAATCCTAATAAAGAAGAGAAATGTAAGTAGAGTATGAATACATTTTTGATTCCATAACCATCACTGCATGTTTTGAAGAGCTATTAAAAGAAAATTACTATATAATGAACAATATAACAACATTTACACCCATATAATTGAAGTCACATCAATTCTTTTGATGTAAAATCTCAAGAAGTTCTTACAAAAGACTTCAACGCGCTTGAAGTGCATTCTATTTATTCAATTGTTTATTTTATTTGTACTTTTTTGTACTTTAAAGTGTTCCAAAACATTCTTGGGTTTTAAGTTCTAATAAAACCAAATAAAAAACTAAAGCGCTTGTGGTAAAATTGATATGAAACAGTTCAATTCTTTTTAAAACGTTCTTTGTTCTTTTTAAATGGGTGCGTCTTGCCAAATATTGATTTAAAGAAGTGCTCAAAATATCTGGATCTTATCGTTTGTGTTGGCCTAGGTATATTTATTGAAAACCAATATTTTAAGTTTTAGAACATATTTAGCCAGTCTAAGATATTATATTTAGTTCAGTACAATTCTCCACATTCTTTCTACATTCACCTTTTCATGAAATTTATTATACAACTTCCGAAACTCATAAATAAATTGACCACATTCAAAACTCGGCACAACGATTCGTATAGAAGATTTTTTCAACAGTGTCCATTGAATAGCTGTAGGATTTCGGTGTCGTAAATATTGAGCACAGAAGAACGTAAACATTATTATAAATTGTTATATTTTTTTATAAAACAAAACGTTCATTCTAAAAAGTCGTATGTCATTTTTTCGATTTTTTTTTTATTGTATAATATGGATTTCATACTGCGCATATGTAGTACGTATGTAGTATGGATTCTATACTACGAATACACATAAGTACAGCCAATAAAACAAAGCGAAATAAATTACATACGACTTTTTAGAATACCAGCGACAAAAAGTAGTGTAGGTAGTAAATAAGACGTAAGTGAATGTAAAACAGTATTAAAATAGTTTACAAAGTCATGTAGGTACTCGTATAATAATACCTACTAGGATTTAATTCTAATTATTAAAATAAATCTCATAAAACCAAAACCCAATAACGCAAGTAGGCCTTGCCGTCGGATTCGTTCCCGACGGGTGTGTTACGGTTACGGGCACGTACTACGTTACCGACGTAACTACGTTGTCAGTAATGGGTTTTGGCTTGTTTCTTGGCCAATTGGCATTTTGGGCTTGATAGTGTAGTTTAGTTTCGAATCAAATCAAGTTTAAATGCACTGGCCTGCAAAACTAAGTATCACACTTTTAAAATTGCAATAACTTTTTATGTACCTACACAAGATATACTTTCGAAATAAAAAGGACTCGAAAAAGAGTTTAATTTTGTATATAAAAACTTCAAAAAGCTGATAAAATTTGCTACAAAACATTTTTTAATTAAATCTCTAACTTCTATCGTTTAGAAAAAAATAATAATTTAAAAGTGTAGTACTTAGTTTTGCAGGCTAGTGTATTTGGTGAATTTTCAGAGATTTTATTTTATTTGGTATACAGATAGAGATAGAGATTTTACTTTATGTACATTTTTAATTTACTTATACGCTTATCATAATAAAAAACAGAAAAAAACAATTTTCAAAGAAAAAACAATTTGAATTATTTTTGTTTACTTAATTTCATTAAAAACTTTGTATTTTTTGTCAAAACTGGAGATGTAGGTACCTAATTCTGTGTTATTGTCCTTGTAATTATAAAACTGAAAAAAAAATTGTGGATGATCTTGCACACTAATCATCACCATCTTCTTCATTTGTATGTGGTATTTCTGGGTAAGAGGTATCTACCTAACTAAAAATGATAACTAATGGTGATAACCAAAATAAATGGATATAATAATAGAAAAAAATTTTTTTTAGAAATTGGAAAAATATGAAAACGCAAGGCAGACTAATTATACAAAGTGAGTACGTAAAACTGACCATTAATTATCTGTGGAGTTTTGTTGATCTATCTTTAAACAAACGCGTTCAGTCCTCAGGCACTCTCCTTCAGGTGCAACGCATAGCTGGGCATAATATTTTCATTTATGTTTTCTACATATATAAAAATGAATGTTTGTTTATTTATCATCTCTTTCTCTCCTAAGCATTATTATTCCCATGGATGGGTCTACTTTTCTCGTCATCTTCTTCGACTACGCTCTATCGCCGCTATAACGCGTCGTCATTGCAGTCGAATAGATCTTTTTTAATCACGTCTGTCCATTTTTTTGTGGTCTTCCTCTTCGCCTGGACCCAGTAATGTTCAGCGTGATCATTTTTTGTGGTGGTCTTCTTTGGATGTGTCCAAACCAGCGGAGCCTATTTTCCTGGAGCTTATCGGCGATGTCGCGAACACCGAGACTCCAACGCACGTATTCGTTGCGGATCATGTCCTTTATGCGATCTTAAACCATTAATAAATTCCCATAGTAGGCACAAGCTTTGCTTAGTTTGGGCTAGATGGTGCTGTGTGAAATTTCCACCAATATTTATTTATTTATTAATCAGATTATCATGAAACTTTGGTAGGGTATTCTGAAGACGTCCGAGAGGGGTTTTCGCCCAAAAATCTAAGAATTAAAAAAGAAAACAATAAGACGACACGAAGTTCACCGGGCCAGCTGGTTTTTTATACTTCAAGTAGAAATTAAACAATTTTGAGTTTAGATCGGTATTACATCTTAAGTTAGTGTGTTTTTCAGTTTTATAACGTAACTTTTACCAGTCACCCATCCATTTTCATAACATCAATGACATCATTGGCCTAATCCCCTCTTAGATATGATATCATGTAATAAAGCTAGTAACAATGCAGCCACTTCACATATATTTAAAAAACTAACTACATTTTATGCTGATATTGTTCTTTAGGTACTAAATAACATCATAACATTTATTATTTATAAATAACAGTAGGTATTATAATTTTTATTATTATATATTGAAGGTATTTACTTAATTATGCATTTACCATACACACACACACACACACACACACACACATGCACACACACACACACATATACGCATACACACGGACACTCACACACACCTCAATCACTGTCGGTTTACCTGTTAATATAATGTAAATCCGTTATTGGCTGTCGGTAATATACTCGTATTTAAGTTTTGGTGCACTAGTTTTCTAAGAGCTGTGGATTTTGTTTAAGAAATAAATATATAAATAAATAAATACGTTCATTGATTTAGCTTTCAGACGAATCGATAAAAAGCTCGTAATTAAAAATATTAAGTAAATATTTGTATTTGTTTATTCAGCCTACATCCCCACTCCTGTGTATAGGTATCCTTATTTTCACGGCATTTTCTCGATCCTGTGCCAGTTGAATCCAATGCTTCCTACCTTTACTATATCATCAGACCATCTGACTAGTCGTGTGCTGTCTTTCCATAGAGATGAGAGTGATAAGAAAAACAGGGGCTACTACTGATGTGCGATTATGATGATGATGAAAAGTAGCCTTTAACTGTTCTCAAGAGTTTAGCTAACAAATTGTAATGGTCTTTTTGAATGTTCCCGCCGTTTAATTTTAAATCGATAGTTTTTGCTCTTGCCATAGGACTTGAGTGCTGGCGCAGAATGTCATCTGACACGCCGTCAGTGTGACAGTGACATTCCGCCATGTCTCCTGTCTACGTTCCGCAGGAAGTTTAATTTTTTTTATTTAGTGTTGCCATAGTGAACGCACACTGCTTGAAAGTAGCTTTTTTTTATTATCTCCAGCCAGCATCAATTTTGTTTTTTTTCATAGTTTCAGGTTAGTTTCAGTGTCAGATCTTTAGAATTGTCAAATTCACATTCCAGATATTTTGGCTGTGCTTGAGCAGAGTTCATTGAACCTTCTTTGTGAAATTTAGTTGTAAACAAATTCAAAATATTCAAATCTCGATAGTTTTCTAGCGAATCCAGGGATTCCTGCGCTGGAAACTCCGATTCCTTTCATTTCCGATCTGGCGTGGTCTTGTCGGGTCGGCGTTCCTGTAGTTCTAAATTTTTTAATAAGAATCTGTGAAATTTAACTTCATCTCAGCTGGTAAGCATCTATTTCATTGGCTTTCTATTGACGGCTGACAATCCTGTGAGCCTGGAATTTATATTTTGTGGTCTTTGTCGTAGGACACGTGTCGGCGCGTGCGCAGGGCCTTTCTCGTGGTGTACTCTCAGATCAGACCAACTTTTCTATCATTCACCCACGAGCGGACGGAAGCCCAGGAGAGTGCCTGGGTTGGATTTAGTATTAAGAAGCAGGATTTTGGGGGCAAAATGAAGGGGGGAGGTGAGGGGGGGGTTCCCCCTCCCCCCTGGTACCACTCCCATTACAAGGTAACGCACCGTTCTGGAGATAATCAAATTATTGTTTTTATATACAAACTGGTAAAAATTGGTAAAAATTTAGTATTCGGTAACAATATTTTGAGGAGAGGGGAGGGGGGGGATCCCCCGCCCCCCTGGTACCACTCCCATTCCTGGTACCACTAACCTAACCTATACGGGGCAACCGAAACGGGGCACCCTGTAGGTTAGGTTAGGTTTGTATATAAAAATGCGAGCGAAGCGAGCCCACCCACAAAATCTGGTGGCACAAACCCCCATCACATCTAAAAGAGAAACTAAATCAGAACCGACACGGGGCACCCTGTAGGTTAGGTTAGGTTTGTATATAAAAATGCGAGCGAAGCGAGCCCACCCACAAAATCTGGTGGCACAAACGCCCATCACATCTAAAAGAGAAACTAAATCAGAACCGACACGGGGCACCCTGTAGGTTAGGTTAGGTTTGTATATAAAAATGCGAGCGAAGCGAGCCCACCCACAAAATCTGGTGGCACAAACGCCCATCACATCTAAAAGAGAAACTAAATCAGAACCGACACGGGGCACCCTGTAGGTTAGGTTAGGTTTGTATATAAAAATGCGAGCGAAGCGAGCCCACCCACAAAATCTGGTGGCACAAACCCCCATAACATCTAAAAGAGAAACTAAATCAGAACCGACACGGGGCACCCTGTAGGTTAGGTTAGGTTTGTATATAAAAATGCGAGCGAAGCGAGCCCACCCACAAAATCTGGTGGCACAAACCCCCATCACATCTAAAAGAGAAACTAAATCAGAACCGACACGGGGCACCCTGTAGGTTAGGTTAGGTTTGTATATAAAAATGCGAGCGAAGCGAACCCACCCACAAAATCTGGTGGCACAAACCCCCATAACATCTAAAAGAGAAACTAAATCAGATCCGACACGGGGCACCCTGTAGGTTAGGTTAGGTTTGTATATAAAAAAGCGAGCGAAGCGAGCCCACCCACAAAATCTGGTCGCACAAAACTGGTGTTTGGGGGGGGGGGATCCCCACCCACCCTCCCCCCCCAAATACTGTTACCGAATACTAAATTTTTACCATTTTTTACCAGTTTGTATATAAAAACAATAATTTGATTATCTCCAGAACGGTGCGTTACCTTGTAATGGGAGTGGTACCAGGGGGGAGGGGGAGCCCTCCCCCCCCCTCCCCCCCTAACCCCCCCCCCAAAAATCCTGCTTCTTAATACTAAATTTTTACCCTCTAACCCTCAAAACAGTCTACACACCTTTGATGCTGCCTTCTGCAGTATCCGTTTCAATCTTACATTTCAACGTTAAACTGGTTGCTGGTACAAGTCTGATCGTGTTGGCTCTCCACGAACCCTGTAAACCCTAGATTAATTTAAATGCTCATGAGAGCTAGCCGTAGCATCTTATTTACCTAACCTATCTTTTTTAAAGGCGCCCAACTTACTTTCTTACTACTTCCTTATTTCTTTTTAATAAATGTCTGTCATTTAAATATTTGTTTTTTTTCTCCTCATCATCCCTCCGGTTAGGTAAACCCAAGCTTCAAATTACAAACGTTACAAAATGTAAAAATAATTTTTCAAATCTGACTTGTAGTTCCTGAGATTGGTGCGTTCAAACAAACAAACAAACTCTTCCGCTTTATATTTTGATATAGAGACTTTATGACTTGATTTATGTATATGGGCTAGGGCAAGGGCTTTCGTTTTGGGTATCTTGCGACCAAATCATGAAGATAGGTCGACTCTATACGTGCGTACTCCTAACATATAATACAAAACAAAATTAGGTAAGTACCTACTCTTTTAATGAAAATAAATAAAATAAATAAGATTGTAATAACCGTGTTTATTTAATAAATAACAAATATTGGTGGACATTTTCACACAGCGCCATCCAGCCCCAAACTAAGCAAAGCTTGTACTATGGGAACCAGATTATTAATTTGATGTTTATTTCATTAAATAGGTAGGTACATGTTTTTAATATATCATTTTCATATTCTCTTCCCATATCATCCAATAAAAGGATTAATTTGTAAGGATAGTGTGACAAGCGACTATCACAGTAATCCGGCGAATTTGATTATAGTATCGAAACTATCGGAAACATGTATTAATTCCCTTTGTCACAGGCCACGGATTTTAATAAAGGCCTATCGGTACTTATTGACTATCTCAGATAAGTTATCTATGGATAGGATCAACTAATAATGTGTAATAAGTTTAATAAGTGTATAAGCCGGCGTTCATACCGCAAATGAAGTGTGTCGCGGCTTTATTTTATCACAAGCTTGACATCAATTTTAAAGAATTATGTTGTTTTATTATCCGCATGTTATTAAATGTACACATCATAATATTTTGATATTTATCGTTTTTTATCGTAAAAGTAATTCTGCGCGAAACAACGCTTTTTGTCAGAAGCTACACAAGAAACTAATACTTCATAGATGACCTAATTTTGGGATATATTCATCCAATATCAAACTTCTATGGATCTTTGCCTTCTATGCTATTTTTACTTGCTTTATGTGTACCTACCAGTTTCTGATCTAAATCATTTTATATTAAGATTAAAATTTACAAAAAATAGTAGAGCACTATGCTCTTTATTAGACCACTGCTGCCAGCACCGAACTCCAAATTCACCAACTAACAAATAGATATACATCTATAGATACTTACGTATAATATAAACGACTACCCAACTCTATTACACGCTCCTAATATCAGAATCAACAAAAACAGTTTAATAACAAAGCGAGATTATTATTAAAATCCCAAAACCATTGGAGCATTTGCGAGGCATTTTGAAATTATTAATTAGTTAGGGAGGTTGCGGTAGCACTGGGCACGAATGAACTGGGACATATTTTTTTAATTACAGCCCCACCCCACTGGGCAGGGGGTGGGCTTCCATATGTTACAGGGAATTAAAATTCCAGTTTTCGGATGCAGTTTTCGATTGGAGTTTTGTTTGGGCAGAAGTTATGATAGACTTTTTGCGAGGACCGCCCCGGCCAGTAAATTGGTTCGGTGTTCTGTTTCTTTATGGTTATTAGTCGAAAAGTTTGTTAGTTTCATATGAAGTGCAGTGTTTCCGGTGCTCCTTGTTTTGGTGTACTTTGTATTGCCAATATGTAGGCGAGTGACAAATGTGTAACCGTCGAAAGAATGAATTACTTACACAAATATCACCTTGGTAGCCCTTCTGCACCATGCTTAGACAGTTGAATCCACGGCTTGGTTACAATACACATTAGTATGATGAGACTATCAAAAAAATTACAAGGAATTGTTGAAGCTGTACTGACATGGTACACCCGTGGTTCGATTAATCGAACCAACTGGAAAAAAAGTTCACGTACTCCGATTGATCGAACCATGCGGTCGAACCACGTGGCCAGAAGCAAAATAACAACGGTTTTAGGTACATTTGTTAAGTAAAACAAAAAAATTGTCGGTCCCGACTTTTAAGTCGGTAAGCCATGACGGAGTTCTTAGGATCTTAAGCTGGTACGAACAAGCTTGCTTGCTTTTAAATAAAACAAACTGTCTTATAGCAATTTCTTGTAATTAGTACAAAGAAATTAAAACATCGACATTTTACTTTGACAAATGTGGTTGTTTTCGGTTGCAGCTATGATTTCGGAATACCTTTATGAAGTGTTTTTGTTTGTAAGACACACTTAATAAAAGATGGGGACTCGTGGTCTCCCTGTCACATAAAACGTAGGCGACAGACCTCAGCAGAAAAACAAAGATTTCTCCAAAAATTGTACTCAATCGTACACTAGTTTCAGATCGTGACTTCACTTGAGTAGTGCACAGATATAGCTAAATCTATGCTGTTATTTTCAATTTTTAATCTGCTTTATTAGAAATAATAATAATAATAATCTTTATTTCAGGCAACATAGAAAGCATACAAATTGAAACATAATTAAGGTCCATAATAATGAATACCTTAGATATAATTTTTAATTCAAAAATTAAACTTAAACTTGAACTTGATTAAAATTAAAATTAAAATTAACATTGTAAACAAAATGAATAATAATCGGTGCTTTGACCGATAAATATGAGCTTATTAAGATTTTCAACCCGATGAATATGGATTCCGTGGCCGAGTTGGTTAAGGCACTCCGGCTTGAGGAGGATCGCTTGTATCAATGCTGGTTCGAATCCCGTCGAAATTGAAAATTTTTAAAAGATTTTCTATCTTCAATGAAGGAAATACCTTAGAGACTACAAATCATAATCATTAATAAGATACGTAAGTCAGTGTTGCAAGCCTAATATATGCGTACATAAACACATAAAAAGAACTAAGGTTTCGCATTAATAAAACTCAAAAAACGTTACAAAACTCACCAACAATTAAGTTGCAGGCTGCGTAACCGGCAATTATAGCTCGGTCGACATAAAACCTGCGCAATCGCGAACCTAATGAAATTAAATTAAGAATAACATAATTCCGACCCGAGGGGGCATCCCCCTCTCCTGCCCCGGTATCCCCCCAGCTGCTCCATCTTTGTTTTTCGGAATGAGGTGACGGTGCTGGCGTATTATGTTATGTTCCATGCATTATTATGTTATGGCAGTTCTTGTTTTGATTGTTTGTGGAAAATGATGTTTTTGTGTGAGCGTGTTTGATAGTTTTACGGCGGAGGCGGGCACTAAGTGATATTTATTCATCTTTTGATAAGGCAAGTTCTGATGGAGATGTTTTCGTAGTTTGCGTCGCCATGACGCCTATACGATGTTTCTTTGATGTTGTAAGGAACTTATCAATGCTAGTGAGTTGATTTTCAGACAAATCAGTTGGTATTTTACTGGAACATTGAGACGTATGAATGAATGAAAATACTTTATTGTACACAATTACAAAAATAAACTTATGAACTAGTAAACCTTAGCAATAAATTTTACAATAGGCGGTCTTATCGCTAAAAAGCGATCTCTTCCAAACAGCCTTTGGATGGAATGGAAAGAACGAAGATGGTAGGAATGGCAGGGGTGCACAAAAAGTATGATACGTACTTCTTGACACGTTCTGACTCTTCAGAATTGTAAACAAAAATGACAGTTAATGACAATGATAAGCACCACTTAATGTAAGTAGCGTTTCAGTATTCGAGTGTAAGATGTTATGGTTAAGTAGCTTAGCAGTAAAGCTGGCAGTTCGAGCCCGAGGCCGACACCGGTGACCGAGACCAGAGACAAAGATAGTAGACCGTTGTCGTTAAAGGTGCAGTCCCACCGCGGCGTACGCTGTGCACGAGCACGTGGCGCATTTTAGCTGCGTGAATTTGTTTGACAACGTGGGTCTACGTTTCCACTGCAGTACACGAATATGAACCCACGACTCTGTACAACAGCGTAGCACAGTTTTGAATCATACGCCTTGTGAAACAGAGGTAAGGCTACATTTTCGTGTACCGCGTGCATAGCGTTGACACCGTTGACGGCTTGCTCGAATATGGTGACCAAGCAGCTCGTATTCGAGCAAGCCACGCGTGTACCAATGACATCAATTCATGCGTAGCGTGTCCGTGGGTTGCAGTGTACACATAGTCTCCTTCAAAGCGAAGCTTGACGCACGTGCGTAGCCTCTCCGTGGACCGCGGTGGGTCCGCGCCTTTAAACTGAAGGCTCTCTGTCTCTTGTCTCTGTCGCGCTTCTACAAATCCTCTCTTCGGTCTCAGTCTTGCCTTAACTGACTTTTTATAATGTTTCTCAACTTGGTGCCAAACTCTATGTTATGCTAACATATAATTTAACAGCCGTGTGTCGTCATTTTATGCATGTAATAGTGTCTTGAAAGGCAAAATAGAAAGTGTACATAATTTGAATGAATTAAGTTCGATGGCTGGCGCTTCGCCAAATGGAGCTCAGCAGATATTGTTCGAGATTGATGGCTTATGCTTGCTGAGGAGCAATCGTTTTACATCTACTCTTCATTATCCCAAAAAGAACTAAGCGCTTCCAATCGTCTTTTATAATGCGTGCTGCTCTCGAATGGAATAAACTGCCTTCGTCTGTGTTTCCGTCTTCCTATAACTCGCACACCTTTAAAAGCAGAGTTAATATTTCAATTTTTCAATTTCAATTTATTTATTTCAATTCAAGCATAAAGTAGCTATAACATAAATGATGTAAAAATAATCTAATCTAAGCATTTTATACATTTATGGCTTGTTTTCAAAAACTGGGCCACAGCAGCACTAAGTGATGAGACTTGTGTGGCAGGTGCTGCCTTCCTTCTTTGATTACAATGATGTATCAAAGCCAATAGGCATTTTCTAGTTCGCTCCATCGTCGACTTTATCTATGCCTAGGCAAGGATCAAAATCAAGAGCTCACCTATCTAAAATAAAAATAAAAACCGTGCTTGTTATTTAAAAGTATTTGGACCTAATACTATTTTACCAAGCCGAGTTTGTTATCCGAAAATCATCACACAAATGCTTGTCCTGGGTGGGAATCGAACCCACGACCTACAACGTAGAAGGCATAGCTACTACCAACTGAGCTGAGAGGCCACGGTAATATAGTTATAGTATCAATATAATACGTATTTAGCAAACTATTTCACTATAGCTCCGATCAGCCCCCGCCCGACAACTTTTTGCGTCCGCCGGCCGCGAACTATAATGCTTATAACTATAACTATGGATATTCTTGCGTTTGCTGGAAGATGAAACATGAATTTGGAAAAGGTTTCAGACACGATATTGTCTTTTATAAAAAAAAAACTCCCGGAACAGAAGACAATCTCTCAGATCTTTAAATAATTCAAGATTCTTTATGTCTAAGGGATAAAACTAAACTGAGGCCTTTACATTTTTACTAGATGATTTATACAATGTCAGGAGGCAATCTTTGCCTACACTTATCGGGACACTGTAGTGCCTGGGACTTGTTGAGATGGAGTAGGCTTGCCCAGCATCTACACCATCCTCTCAGCTTAATCGGCCATATCCACAGGAAAGACATGATCAAAACGTGTGGGGCCGACTAAGCCGTGGGTTTCCTCACGATGTTCTCCTTCACCGTTTAGAGCTCGTATTAATGCGCATATAAAATTTTCGGAACGAAAAATCCATTGATGCACGGCCAGAATTCAAACCCACGACCTTCGGATCGAAAGTCGAGGTACTATACCTCTCGGCCAACACGGCTCTCTAAGGCTGTCTAAGGGATAGTTAAAGGCAAATCCAATACATATTTGACACGCCTTTATGTTCAGAAGTTTCTACGACAAGAAGCAAACTCAACGTCGCCTATTTAGAAAATTAGTTGGGAATCGAACCCACGACCTACGGATCGAAAATTGAAACACCAGCCCAATAAAGGCTCTGGAATGCTAGTGAATTTAATTCGGAAAAGACCTACCAAACAGTACTTTAATGAACTATAGCTTCTATACTTCTAGTAAAAACCCTTATTTTTACCCGGCTGACTGTCAAGTCACAGGGTTATGTAGATCGCGCGTTTCTATGTGTGTATGTATGTAATATTCTTTATTACCACGTTGCTCTTAAACGGCTGGATGGATTTTGATGAATGAGGTATCGTTAGAATCGTCTCCATCTCGATTGTGCTCTAGGATACTTTTTATTTCGATAAATTAAATAGTGCGGCTAGAAAATACAACAATGTGTGAATTTTGAGAAAAAAAATCACGCTATCATATCAAAATTCATGTCAAAATCAAGAAATTGGTGAACTGATATCAAATCTATTTTTAAAAAAAATCTAACATGACGTCTTCGAAGACTAAATCGAGTCTCAAAATTTTTGAAAATCTATTTTTCGCCCTAAACGAAATTGCTAAACAAAATGCATACCAAAACTTTATGTTTAGTCACACGCAACGCTTAGAACAAACTGCATCGAAATTGGTTCAGCCATTTAGGAGATATCTCATATTTATGAAACATCTTACACGCTTTTAATTTTACACACAGAGCCATCTGTGTGTCAACTGTGACAACAACGTTTAGGAACAAGCAATTTATTCAAAAATAAAAAAACCCGGCTGAACTGAAAAGTTGGAAACAGCATTATCTTATCAATCACAAAACAAAATTAAATTACAATTTTATTATAATGTAGGTATCTAGGGTTCGATGCCGTACGCATTTTCCTAAACGTTGTTGTCACAGTTGACACACAGATGGCTCTGTGAGTACCTAAATTAAATGCGTAAGTTATTTCTTAAATATGAGATATCTCCTAAATGGCTAAACCAATTTCGATGCAGTTTGTTCTAAACGTTGCGTGTGACTAAATAGAAAGTTTTAGTTTGCGTTTTGGTTAGCAATTCTATTTAGGGCGAAAAATAGATTTTCAAAAATTTTGAGACTCGATTTAGTCTTCGAAGATGTCATGTTAGATTTAAAAAAAAAATATATTTGATATCAGTCCACCAACCTCTTGATTTTGACATGGATTTTGATATGATAGCGTGATTTTCATTTTGAAAATTCACACATTGTTGCATTTTTTAGCCGCACTATTTGATTTATCGAAATAAAAAGTATCCTAGAGCACAATCGAGATGGAGACGATTCTAACGATACCTCATTCATCAAAATCCATCCAGCCGTTTAGGAGAAACGTGGTAATAAAGAATATTACTTACATACGAACGAACGAACCCACATACATAGAAACGCGCGATCTACATAACCCGGGTGACTTGACAGTCAGCCGGGTAAAAAGTGCACGGCATCGAACCCCTAGATACCTATTATTAAAATTGTAAGTAAGTAATTTAATTTTGTGATTGATAAGATAATGATGTTTCCAACTTTTCAGTTCAGCCGGGTTTTTTACCCGGCTGACTGTCAAGTCAGACAGGGTTATGTAGATCGCGCGTTTCTATGTATGTTCGTGGGTATGTAAGTAATATTCTTTATTACCACGTTACTCCTAAACGGCTGGATGGATTTTGATGAATGAGGTATCGTTAGAATCGTCTCCATTTCGATTGTGCTCTAGGATACTTTTTATTTCGATAAATCAAATAGTGCGGCTAGAAAATGCAACAATGTGTGAATTTTCAAAATGAAAATCACGCTATCATATCAAAATCCATGTCAAAATCAAGAGGTTGGTGGACTGATATCAAATATAATTTTTTTAAAAATCTAACATGACATCTTCGAAGACTAAATCGAGTCTCAAAATTTTTGAAAATCTATTTTTCGCCCTAAACAGAATTGCTAACCAAAACGCATACTAAAACTTTCTATTTAGTCACACGCACCGTTTAGAACAAATTGCATCGAAATTGGTTAAGCCATTTAGGAGATATCTCATATTTAAGAAATAACTTACGCATTTAATTTGGGTACTCACAGAGCCATCTGTGTGTCAACTGTGACAACAAAGTTTAGGAAAATGCGCACGGCATCGAACCCTAGATACCTACATAATAATAAAATTGTAATTTAATTTTGTTTTGTGATTGATAAGATAATGCTGTTAACAACTTTTCAGTTCAGCCGGGTTTTTTTATTTTTGAATAAATTGCTTGTTTACTAGAGTACAGTCATTCTCGCTTGGTCTAAAAACTGTCTCAGAAAAACATATCTATTTCTCTATTTTTCATTAAATAATCTAAAGCAGATTACGAGCTTCATTAAACATGTCTAATAATATTGTCCCATACAATCAGGTAGATAAGTACAAACAAATCATACCACATGTTAGGAACAGCGTGTCGGATACACGATAAAGATCGCGATATCGTAGCTACGCCGCTACGACACATGCTACACATGTCGTAGCAGTGCTACGGCGTAGCAAACAATCAATACAATGAACATACAATGTTGTAGTGTTATGAGTTAGGGCTAGTGCACACTTTGAATACAATTTTCAGAATAAACAGACGTTTGATTCATATTATTTGAAAAGGATTAAATAAGTTCATGTTTTACATGAGTTATATTAATATGATCTAATGCAGTGGCGGATTATCCTTAAGGCAAACTAGGCAATTGCCTAGGGGCGCGAGGTTACAGAGGGGCGCGCAAGGAAGATTTGGAGCAAAAAAAAATTATAAGTAAGTAGTTGGATAATTAAAAAGCGCTACTTCCATAGCGCTTCCGAAGCGCGTCCCGTCTTCTTGATTATTTCTACGTCACCCGATTCGATTTAATTATGACAAAATTGCGACGTTGGGGGGCAGGGCGCCCCGGCGGCAGCCGGCGCTGCTACGCGGAGGGCGCGGGTCTTGAAAATTTGTCTTAAAAAAATCTGCTCGCTTCGCTCGCATTTATAGATAGATAGAAGATAGAAAATACTTTATTGCACACCACATAATAAAAGAAAACAATATAACAAATTAAACTAACTTAATAATGATAGGTATACAATCGGCGGTCTTATCGCTAAAAAGCGATCTCTACCAGACAGCCTGTGGATGGATAATGGACAATTTAAAAATAATATGGGGCATAACTATATAAAATATACTAATATTAAACACACATATAATAATTATGTAGGTAGGTAATAGAAACAACTAAAAGAACGTAATGGATTTTTATATGTGAAGGAGCATAATAAACCAGTATACGTACATACTAACAATACACATTTATACACATAAGTAGGTACATAGTAAAATAATGGAAGGTTAGAAAGATATAACAGATATTAATGATAAATATAGCCTTGTTATACTCAACAGCTGAGAAAACGTGATGCCAAGTCAGCGACAACAGGACAAATAGTATTCCTTCAACATAGATTTAAAGGAGGAAATAGTTTTAGCATGTCTGATAGCAACAGGCAGTTCGTTCCATAGAGTAACGGCCTGCACTGTAAAAGACTTGTTATAGTAGGAGGAGAAGTGGACAGGTGTTTTAAGCTGCAGAGTGTCAGCTGAGCGCAAGGGGCGAGCGTGATCATCATGAAGATACTGGAATCGTTCTTTAAGATAAGGTGGAGAACAAGGGTTGAAGAGAACATTGTATAGTAGGCTGAGGATGTGACAGTTACGACGATAGCGAATAGGTAGCCACTTAAGCTTACTGCGAAACTCGGAAACATGATCATACTTGCGAAGTCCAAATACGAATCGTATTCCCACATTTTGCAGTCGCTCGAGTTTATTGAGTTGCTGCTCAGTGACATCCAGATAACACGAGTCAGCATAATCAAGAATGGGAAGAAGGAGAGACTGAGCAAGCGAAATTTTGGTGGCGATCGGAAGGAAGTTCCGCAGTCTCCTTAGAGATCCCATAGAAGCAAACATTCTACGGCTGATTTCAGATAGTTGTGGTCCCCATGACAGTTGCCTGTCAATGAGAACACCCAAATTTTTCACCGTTTCACTTTGCGCTATTATGGTGCCATCAAAAACGACCTGCGGAAGACTAGTCCAGTCAATTCTAGTCACCATACGAGGGCCCCCAACAACGATGACCTGTGTTTTGAGCGGATTGACGCTGATGCCATATGATTTACCCCATTCCAAAATACGACTCAGATCACCATTAATTGTAGTAATGGCTTGTGATAGTTCATCAACTGAAGCTTGCGTGTATATTTGGAGATCATCTGCATAGAGGTGGTACGATGAAGTTAGATGTTGAGAAATAGAGTTTATAAAAATCGAGAAAAGAAGAGGAGATAGAACGCCGCCCTGAGGTACGCCTGCAGATATATTACACCACGATGAATAAACATCATCAATGCGTATACGCTGCCGACGTCCATGCAGGTAACTACGAAACCAATCAATCACCGTTGGAGATATTATGTTAAGAGAGCGGAGGATACTTAGGAGGATTTCAGAATCGACATTATTGAAAGCATTACTAAAATCTAACAATGAGAGTACAGTCACTTTTCCTTTTTCCATACCGTCACGTATGTCGTCAGTTATTTTTACTAGCGCTGACACTGTACTGTGACCAGGACGGAAACCAGATTGGAAAGGATTGAGGAGTTGGTTTCTGGATAGGAAAAGACTGAGTTGCTGGTGGACAAGACGTTCCAGAACTTTAGATAAAAAAGGGAGGATGGATATTGGGCGGAAGTCTGAAAAAGAAGCTGGACTAGATTTTTTAGGGAGAGGAGTAACTTGTGCTTCTTTCCAGAGAGTAGGAAACACACCAGCGGAAACAGAGAAATTAAGGATGTAACAGATAATGGGAACAATTTGGTCAAGGATAGGAGTAATCATATTACGGCTAATGCTATCACTTCCGACAGCCTTAGACGAAATGGACGCAATGCTCTTCTTAACATCACAATCAGTGAATTGATTAAAAGTAAAAGATGTGTGTTCAGGCATTGGAATGGATGAAATTTCAAGTAAAGTTTTTGATTTAATATTTAAATCGAAATTCGGAAAATAGGTGAAGTGTTGATTCAATAAATTTATATCAATGTTCTGAGGGAACTTATCGGGCTCACGTGATTTACCAATGCCTATTTATCTTCCTAGATAGGTTCCTTTATTGCGAGTAAAGTGAGTTATGTCTGACTGACCACAGAATAAGGACCGACAAGCAGCGATCCTTTTCTTTGATCACCGCAAACAAAATCAAGTGACAGATGTTGCATTTGTCATAAAAAAATTTGCTTGCTTCGCTCGCATTTAACACGTTCGTTGCATTACGAGATCTATCAGATCTCTTGCAGGACTTTTGTATTGTGCGTTGACTATAATCGTGTTGTTTCACTGCTTGCGGGGGGCTCTAACATGGAAAGTTCTTTATGTATGAGTAAGACAAATATACATTTTTGCTTCCTACTTAAAGGTGAATTCAAGGATAAAAAAAAAATAATTAGAGATGGATTAGGTCCCTAACGCACAGTAGTATAATTATTTTAATTCCTTGCGTAAGGAGACATGTCGATACTCGTGGAATCGTACGCCTCGTAGACGCAAGAGAGGGAGGGTAGGCGGCGCGGGCGCTGTATGACTCGATTTAGTGTTGTCCTAGCATCGACGTGGGAGGTCGTTATTTTAAATGTGAGTTAAAATGAGTCATTTAAAAAGGAAAAAGTGTAAAAAGTCTATTAATTTTGGTGAGATTTCTAAGAACGAAAAATCAGCGCCGGATTATACTGCTGCAACGTCCAGTTAAATAAAAATTTTGGAAAATTTTCAAATTTGCCCCCCATTGCTTAATAGTGACAGTGATTAGCATGCTTTAATGAAAAACACTTTGCATAGTTTCGAAATAAACTTCTCTATTAAAACTTTTTCAATCGACAACTGAGATATTATTTATTCCCATCACTACTTACTACACATATTGAACTATTTTCGGTTGCGGTACGAGATACAATCGATCCCTAATTTTTTTTTGTATTTGTAGTTTATTCTAATGTCATAACTGCGTGCGAACCTAGCAAAATGTAGAGCAATAGGCTCTCTTGACCCACAAAAACTTCAAAATATTATGTCATTGGTTTTTTGGAAGATATTAATTACTTTCAAAACTGTATTTTTAGGAGACTGATTAGGTCTCAAACGCACCAACGGGTAGGTTAGTTTGGAGATCTTTTAGGTCTCCAAAGCACCAGCTGAAAGTTCTTTGAAAATGATGGCGCAGTGAACGTGTTAAATAACTTCATAAGTAGATATATTGCGAGTACAAAGTGAGTTATGTCTGACCACAGAATAAGAACCGACAAGCAGCGAGCTTTTTCAATGATCAATGCAAACAAAATCAAGTGCCACATGTTACATTTTCCTTACAAAAATTCGGCTCGCTTCGCTCGCATTTTAACTTAATGTGTACCTAGGAATATTGCGAGTAAAGTGAGTTAAGTCTGACCGCACCGCAGAATAGGAACCGACAGGCAGCGAGTCTTTGAGCACAGCAAACTTATGCTAAGTTTCAAGTTCGTTAGTACCAGGAAGAAGAAGAAGCCTATTTACCTACAAATTTCTAAAAATCGTAAACAATTCAAGAATGTGTCAGAGTTACCCCCTTGGGTAGTCAGAGGCTTGTCCATATACGGTATTTGATCGTTTGTTACCAGAGGGGCGCCCATGAGGAGCTTGCCTAGGGCGCTCACGACGTTTAATCCGCCCCTGATCTAATGTCCTAAGTAAAAAATAAAAAAAAACGTGTCGAAATCGTTATCAATGTAACTTTTGAACCTTATTGAATGTCGTATTTTTAATTAGCTTTTTATAAATTTGTTCCTTTTTTCGGCTGATATACTTATAAAAAAAAAAAAAAAACATCTTTACAGGAATATTCTAAATACAATTCCAAAACCTACTTAAATCTTTAGGTATTCAGTATCATTTGGAGATATTTAAATAGCATAGTTAAAAGAAATATCAGCATTAAAAATTAGCCCACACTTTTCAAGCACAAAAAAAGCAGTAACCCCGCATCCACACGTTGGGGCCAACGTTGGTCCCAATGCCTCTCACCAACGTGTGGTGCTGACAAAATAGCTTGGCGCCAACGTTGGGGCCAACGTTGGGGCTTGGCCGTGCCGTGTCGGTTTTATCAAAGGAAGTTGGCGCGCCAACGTTGGGGATCCGTCCACACGTTGGCGCTATGCTCAGTCCCGTTTCGACGCGCATCGTGAGCGCACGTGTCGACTGACGAGCGAGAATGTCATCGTATTCCTTATTTATTGTGTTTGTAGGACTATCGGGCTGAAATTTTGCACACTTATAGATTCTCGGTGACAATGAAATATTATGGTATCTACAAGCTGATCTGATGATGGAGTCAAGAGCTGTTCAACAGAACTCCTCAGTAAATAAGCCGATTGAGTTGAAACTCGGCATATTTGTCAAGTTCTGACTACAATGTAATAATATGGTGACAGCAAGCTGATCTGATGATGGAGTCTACTATTTTTTTTTATGTTACGGGAACCGTGCAATTTTTTATGATAAAAAGTAGCCTATGTCCTATTTCCGGTTATTATCTATCTATATTTTAAATATCACCCATATCGGTTAAGTGGTTGTCGTGTTAGAGAGGAACAAACATACATCCAAACATCCAAACTTTCGCTTTTATAATATAGTGTGTTGTGTGAAGTGTGATAGTGACATGATGAGATGTGATTGTGATAAAATTGGTATTCAGTAATGTAAAATCACTTAGAGAAATTTCAATTTCTGTATCGGACGCGCAGACATCGGACGTCTGCACGTTGGCTCTGACGGAATAAGACTGGTGTATCGCCAACGTGTGGATGGTTCACGAAATCTTGGCCCCAACGTTGGGACCAACGTTGGTCCCAACGTATGGAGCCGGCGTAAAACGATTTATTCTCTAACATTTCTAAAATAACACAAAAATATCGTGTACAGACACAGGCCCTAACATGTTATCTCCACGACAGGTGTTTCTGTCGTCGCCACATGTCGCTTCATAACGTCTCGTGTGCGCGCGCCCTTATCTGCTCGGTGTGTGTGTTTGCCCTTATCTATAGCGCTATCTGTCGGCTGATGTTAAAGGGATTCAACTATGGAGATTGAATCATTATGAATAAAACAATACATTATGATAATTACGAAAAAAAAGCTAGGCTCCATACCGTGTTTGTTGCCCTGATTCTTCACGGTGTTGGTCGCGAAAGAACAGGAGTAGAATCACCTAGCTCTTAAGACGATTCAAAGTAATCATAGCGGTCCTACTGAATAAATGATACTTGAATTTTGAATTTTTGAATTGATTTCTTCATACTACTCCTAGACAAAAACAGTTAAAATTAAAATTTCATGAAAAACCCCCGACATTCTTTCATAAACTAGAAAAGAGCTGATGATCTTCAAACGGCTGAACCAATTTTGAAAAAAAAAGTATTTAAGTAAATCAGTCATGTGGTTCCCATAACACAAGTTATAAAGTCATTGGGATTAAGTCCTCTTAAAAAAGGGGATACCTTTGAGGCATTTCAAAGGGCTGAAATGATGATGAAAATAACTATGATTTGATATAATACGAGTACCTATAATAAATGTTGATCCATATATAATATAAGATATAATAAATGATTCATGTCATGAAAAAAATCAGCTATTTTTGTCTTCCAAAAACGTAGCTCGTATTTTCCTTTCAGCGAGTCATAGCAAGCATATTCAGCAGTCACGTTCCGTGTGTAAACGTCCTTATTATCATTATCTCGCAGGTGCGATGTCTTCATTATGTGTGCAGGCGCCCTAACGTGCTCTACGATTATTGGTTGTTCTTACGCGCGCACTGAATACTGAAGGCTTTAGGGGAGTTTTACGATCTTTTTACGTTAAAACAGACTGTTACACCATACCTACAGGATATACTGTAGGTATGGTGATCATTCGCATCTACATAGGTACTCAAAGCAGAATCTGGAACTAGGTCTCTACACCGTCAGATCTGTTGTAAGGGTAATAAGGGCTTGTAACAGCAATAATATATTGTTACGAGTATACTCGTAGATACCTACTCATAGTCTCTGCCCTAGTTTAAACTTATAAAGAAATAAGTAGGTATGTAACATTTGGTAAGAACTTTCTGAATAAATATTTATTTCATTTCATATAGAATTTAAAATATCTTAGGTTCACAGCACAAACACTAATTGGACCTGTTACTTGAAAAAAAAAATCATTTGAACTATCGGAGATTAGTCAATTGAGCACACAAGTTGGTTTGAGAATTGGTGATTTTGCGACTTATTCGATGACTAGTGAACGCCCGCGGCCATGCCCGCGTGGACTACTTTTTTTTATCCCATGGGAACAATACATTTTTCCGGGATAAAAAGAAGCCTATGCGTTATTCCAGACATTTACACACACACACACACACACACACACACACACACACACACACACACACACGGGCTTTCGCCTTTATAATATGGGCCGTAGTTTTAAGTATTTTACATCTGTTACTTGCTATTGTTGCCTGAAATAAATGATTTATTTATTTATTTATTAGTAGGATATATCGCATTTTGATTTGAAAGTTTGTCTCCTGACACTGTATAAATCATCTAGTAAAGATGTAAAGGCCTAAGTTTTTTATATCGAATATCAAATTTGACGATAAACTATGTTCGGTGTTCGAAATTGCGCTTGGTGTGTTCTATAGCTGGTGTTGTGCAAAAATATTTTCACAAACGAAAAATCCGTTAGCTGAAATTTGAAGCAACGACATTATAATTCCAAGGTTTCTTCGCAAAGTTTCAAGATCATTTTCATAAGTAGGTAACTTATATATCTTAACTAAACTTGTCAACTAATGTAATGTATGAGAGACTCGTTTCTTAAGCTTTTGGTTTTCTACACTTGCTGGTAACAGTCATCCTACTAATATTATAAAGGCGAAAATCCGTGTGTGTGTGTGAATGTATGTTACCACGTATCTCCATAACTACTCAACCGATTTTGATGATATTCTGAATGTAGATAGTTTAAGTTGAAGCATGTACTTACTTAATAAGGATAAAATATGTATTTAATAATTTGAAAGTAAATTATATAATTAATATTGCATGCGATCTACGCTGAGTATGGCTGCACAAAAATGTATCACTAATAACTGCTACAAAACCCATATTTTTAATAAATTACTTTGAACTTTGAGGTTCTGGAATAACACATAGGCTAATTTTATCTTGGTAAAAATGTTCCCTTGGGATACAAAAATAATCGTCACTCTGATATTTATGTAATTTCAAGCTATGTAGGAATAATAATGATATTAGCGAGTGTCACTATACAATAACATCCCATAAGAATTGCAATTTTGTATTGGTAATTTTGTATTGGTTTTGTTTGAATAAAAACAAATATATTTTTTCTTCTCATGCAAAAATTCTCTTCTTTTGCGGCCCATGGCTGGAAGTAAAGCTACTGTTATTAAGTTTCTATATTTTAAACAATCATCTTTTCAAATATTACCCAATCAGTTTAAAATCATAAAGCCATTAATCATGACTTAATTCATACCATTTTTATTTGCTACAGTTTTAATTGATTAAGGGCTGATTTTTCAATCGATATTATAACTTATATCTGAGGAATAAATATGGCGTTATGACATATTTTCAATACAATATCTGTCAAATCGCATATTTATTTCCTCAGATAAAAGTTATCTAGGTATTGAAAAATCAGCCCTTAATCTAATAATATGAAACATGTTCGGCACGTGTAGAAGCCAAAAACCACCATGTTCTTGACTGACAACTGTAGCACGCGGGAACTTTGTCAAACATTACCCGACTTTCCCCAAGGAGGTATAACAATTAAAACAAGCGAAACTTTGCCTTTTCACATGTTCTTTGAAATTTCGCGAATGCTCGGTTTCATCTCCCCCCCCCCATCCCCCCTCCCCCGGGAAGGGGAGATTTATTTGCGGATGATTGAGTGCAGATTTCTGCGCTTGTGGAATTAGATTAGGTTAGGAGTGTGACTGTTACAGCTTATTTAGACTATTCTATCCGTAAGAAGTTTTAAGTGTTCATTAACAAAGTTGAAAATAGGATGATGTGTACCCTCATATCCTCAAGAATTGTCAAAAGTGAAATAATAAGATAGGCCTCTTCATCTGCACTACACCTCTGACCACAGTAGGTACTAGTGAAAGGTTCGTTATCACATGGACTTTTTTAGATCACTACCTACATAGTAAAAAACAAAGTCGCTTCCCGCTGTCTGTCCCTATGTGTGATTAAACTACGCAACGGATTTTGTAATAATAAAACGAAGATTGAAGAAGTTCAGTATCAAGTACTTCCATAGTTAAGCGGGACTCTGTAGTGTACTGGGTCAATGTCAAAGTTACAGATAATAAGTGCTTTTAGTCTAAGAAAGAGGAACGACGACGATTCTTTATCTATGCTTTTAGTAAGCGGACGTAGTTTTACCACAGAGAGTGAAAAAAAATCTGGATATCTACAACAGGGCCATCTACTGGAGCTAAGGTATAGCTACAAATTATACAGGTGACCTCATAAGTATAAAAAAATCATCAAAATCGATCACGGAGGAGAACATTAAATCAAAATAAAATCTGTCCAGCCGCTCTCAAATGACCGCGCTAACCAACAAATAATTTACTAATAATAGGTAGAGCAATTTTATAATTTAGAATCTCCCAAACGTTATTTTAAGATCACCAAAATTAATTCATACGCACGCAATAATCATAATCAAAGACAGTCCCACAGACATAATTCCAACTTGTTGACAAAACTCCGACCGAGCCATAACAATGAAAATTGTGAAACCCTTCGCAAATCCCTGCATTCCTCCGCAACCGCACCCCCCCACCCCCTGCCCCCCCCGCACCCCCATGCACCCCTCAATTTGTAGGGGCTAACGAGGAGTGAAGGGGTTCGGTTGTAACTATGTGCTTTTTAGATAAGGGCCTGGTTATGTGAGGGCATTTGGTACTTAATTTGGCGAGATCTGGAGATAAATGGACGCCTCTCGGATGGGACAATTAGGTGAGGAATGGGGTTTTAAGTAAAACACTGTATTGCTTGTCTTTGGATGTTTTTGACCTTGTGGTGGTAATTTATTTGATGGAACATTTGTGTAGTCATTGGAATTCACTACAAAGTGATTCATTAGTACGACACTACTGAAAAAAGCGCTCCAAATGCATCAGCCCCTTGATTGTCTATCTTTGATAGCGTCCAAAATCGATCTCAAACTGACAAATATGACACTTCAGTGACCACGCAAAAAGCTTTGTCACTCTTATCTCAACGAGACCGAACGCAACAAAATATACCTACGCGATCGTTTTGACAGTTTGCGGCCAATTTGAGGTTTGAGACAAGTTAGACAATTAGCCTGCTGTTCTATGGCCTATGGTTCGTTTACGCACTAAAGGTGGAATCAGACGGTTCACTCGAATAAAAGCTGGAGTTTTATATGATACTTTTCTTTCATTTTATGTTTAGATTTGAGTGAAAGATGCCGAATGAAGAACAGAAATGAACGAAAACAGAACCGTCTGATTTCACTTTAACTGATATCTTGAATGGTCAATAACTGTTTAGTTGCACCATGCATGTTTTGTTTTTATTTCTTATTTTGTTTTATTTTCTTATTTTTTATTTTTCTATTTCATTTGACATTCGGCCTACCTGACGACATTGTTATTATAATATTTTTACTATTTATTGTATTTCATATTGACATTTTGTAATTAGCGTAATTGGTGTTTTGTAACCGTGCTAGTTATTAATAATAAATAAATAAATAAAAAATGGACTTCTTTGCTGTAGTGGTAGTTAATGCACATATTTTCCGAAACAATAAATCCATTTATAGCCTGAGTTTGATTCAGATCAAAAGACAATACACTAACCATGGATGGGTGACCGCAATTGGTATTACGAGCTGAGCGCTTCCGTGCTTCGGAGGGCACGTTAAATTGTCGGTCCCGGCTTTTAAGTCGTTAAGCCATGACGGAGGCCTTTAGGCGGCCTGAAAACTTCGTCAACAGGCCACTTGCTCATACAAACTAGCTTACTTTTATTTTAATACACTACCCATCTCCCATCTCGACACGCTTCTATTGGAATATTGAGAGAAATATATGAAAATACTTCGCAATACAATTTTTCACGCAACGAGATTCAAATAATAAAGTTGCAGTGGCCGTCACGTGGTAATGCATTATGCACGAGCTGCGCTAATATCGCAACTCGTGACACTTGGCTGTATTATCTGCGTAGTTCCAGATGGGCTTTACTGTTCTATTTCGGAAAAATATCGGATTGTGAAATAGTTTATGTTTATGCAAACTGGGGTAGTTTGGCATTGTAACTGGGGTAGTGACTGGCCTCTTAGCTCAGTTGGTAGTAGCTCTGCCTTCTGCGTTGTAGGTCGTGGGTTCGATTCCCATCCAGGACAAACATTTGTGTGATGAACATAGATGTTTGTTCTGTGTCTGGGTGTTATAAAGTATTATAAGTATGTATTAACAAAAAAAAAGTAAATATAAGTATTCTATCAGTTATCTGGTTCCCATAGTACAAGCTTTGCTTAGTTTGGGGCTAGATGGCAATGTGTGAAATGTTCAGCAATATTTTTATTTATATTTATTTATTGTAATGCAGCTATTAAATAACTGTGATGAAACTTAAACCTCATAAAACGCTGTAATTTTAGCATGGTTCAAGTTTCACAATTTGAATGGGTGACCACAAGTGGTATTAAGCAGAGCGCTTCTGTGCTTCGGAGGGCACGTGAAATTGTCAGTCCCGGATTTTAAGTCGCTAAGCCATGACGGAGGCCAAAACTCAGTCACTAGAGTTGGCCACATACAAATTTCTGTTAGCAAGGTTTTGGACCACTGGAAGCTGTTGGGCCTTGCCTGCGATATTGTTGAGATGGAGTAAGCACCTAAAGTTTAGGTGCTAAACAGGCCTACTCCTGTTCAGACCTACCCTACTCAGATGATGGTTTAGGTCCTAAGCCATCATCTGAGTCTAATCTCACAGGAAAGAGATCGTCGATATAATTATGTGGAGTGAACAAATCTGCGGCATTATTTTTTAATATAATTTATTGTATTTACTAATATTTAGGCTAAGAATTCTACTAATACAATATGGTGAAAACTGAAATAAATGGATGAAAAATGAAAATGAAAAATTAAAAAATATTTATTGAAAGGGTGAAACAACACATTACAGTTTTTCAGCGGCCTCCACACTAGGCAAAGCCTGTATCGTGGAGACCAATTAAAGTTTTATCGTGTCGGTATTTCGGACTTCTTAAATAAAAACAATTTTGAGGATGAAGATATAATATAATATAATAACTAGTAGTTCGCCCCGAACTGAGATCTCGCGCACCGTAGATGGCCAACATTTGGACTTTCTTCTGACTACCCCTATAATTTCAAGTGCTACTACTGCCGGGTATGCCTATTGCGCTAGCTCTTCATGGTAAAAAATACTAGCATGCATGCAATACATAATGTCGTGTCTAATTTTTCATTTATTTCATATTTATGAATTCTCGTCGTATTTTTAAAAGTATACGTCCTAGAATAAAAATAATAACTATTTTAGAATGTACAAATAAAGACCTTTCATTTGACACCGCACTCAATATATTTGTTTACTTAACTTTTTTTACCCCAATTATTTTCATTTTTTATCAAAAATTTTTTTATCATGAAAATAAATCAAGTAGCATCTAAAATCATTGCAAACCAAACCGCAACGATGCCACTCTCTTTTTAAGACCGACCAGTCAATGAGCTACGAAGACATCGAAACTCTATGAAACGGGAGCTCTTGCAGCTCTGGTTTCGTAGTTTTTGGTCTTTGGTCGTATTTCAAAAACGATACATCCTAGATTAAAAATAAAAACCATTTTGGAATGTACAAAATAAGCCCTTTCGTATGACACCCCACTCAATATATTTGTGTAACTTTCATAATTTTTTACCCCCTTGGGAACCCAATATCTTCACAACCCCTTCATCGATTAAGCTCATATGCTCCACCGTAAATTTCCTTACCACAACCTATTGACCTACCAAGTTTCATGCAGATTGGATGAACGGTTCGACAGTTATGCTCGAACAACAATTCGTGAAACATACAAACATACAAACATACAAACATACAAACATACAAACATACAAACATACAAACATACAAACATACAAACATACAAAGCAAAATCGCCCAACTTACCACTAAGATCTTCGCTCGCTTCGCTCGCTCGATCGATAATAATAATTATTCACATTGTTTGCCTTCCCAGTCTAACCCCCGTATTTATAGACAAGCAATTACTTGCTGCTAAGTAATTTCTCAAAAAAGTCATTACTTGAGAATAGAATTCTTCACTACAAAATCTTATTCTATAGCCGAGTAATGTCATGTCAAAATCAAACGCAAAATGGACGAGTTCTCAATGGTCAAGAAAAGAAAATGGTGACTATTACTTGGCGAAGAATTCTAACTTTTGACAGTTCTAACTTTATGCAATTACTAAACTATAGGATAAAAATCATTGCTAGAGTACTAACTTTTACTAAAGTAATCACTTTTACTTGTTCATAAATACGGGTGTAAGTGCCAATTTGACCAACGAAAGTGATTGCTATTAGCACATCTAAACCGTGTTTAAGAGCTGTCAGTGTCATTATTGCAATGAAAAATTGACTCTAAATTAATTAATCGCAATGAGTGTCATTGTAGTCCAGTCAGCTTAGCATAAAAATGGTCTAAACCTCGGAATGACAGATAATAAGCTGAATTTTCGTATGTAGCTTCATTTAGGCGTCCTAAAAGTTGTCTCAAAAGTCTCATAAAATCTCGTGTCTGCGTCTTAAGTTATTCAAGGTCAAAGGTAAAAAAAATAGTTTTTCGCGAATATCTCGGTTGCTATTGGTCCAATGATGTTAACATCTATTATAAAGTTGTAGAGCATACAATTTGCGACAAATTTTGTTTAAAACATTTTTTCATGCGCTCAACCGTTTTCGCGATAGAGGAGGGTGAGTGAGCAGCGCTCAACCATACGCGTAGGTACTGTAACGCAAAGTCAAACGTGAATATCTGTGAATACCTTGAATTTTGAATAATTTGTTTTATTTATCAGTTAATTATCGACCAAGCGAGCAAAGCGAGCTAAGATCTTACGATTTTGCTTTGTATGTTTGTATGTGTAATTTTTATGTTATCGCATAACTATCGAACCGTTAATCCAATCTGCATGAAACTTGGTAGATAACTAGGTTGTGCTATGGAAATTTGATATATGACATATGAGCGTAATCGATGGAGGGGTTGTAAAGATATTGGGATCTAAAGGGGGTGAAAAAGATAAAAGTTACACAGATATATTGAGTGGGGTGTCATATGAAAGGACTTAATTTGTACATTCCGAAATAGTTTTTATTTTTGTTCTAGGAAGTATAGTTTTTGAAATACACATACTGAACGCTTTGCGCTCACGGCCCTGTATCGCAAAAACGGTTGAGCGCATGGAATTTTTTTTTCAATGAATTGGTCGCAAATTTTAAGCTCTACAACTTCATAATAGATGTTAACATCACTGGACCAATAGCAACCGAGATATTCGCGAAAAACTATTTTTTTTACCTTTGACCTTGAATAACTTAAGACGCAGACACGAGATTTTATGAGACTTTTGAGACAACTTTTAGGGCGCCAAAATGAAGGTATATACGAAAATTCAGCTTATTATCTCTCATTCCGAGGTTAATTCCTAATTTGACTGGGCTATTGGTGGAATTGGCACTATAGTCGAATTGCTCATTGTACGAACTAAAAATATATGAAAAATGACATTTTGATCGTCAATTTTAGTGCGTATAATTAGAAATACAACTATAGAGCTCGTGTCAAAAAAATCTATTGATACACGGCCAAGAATCGAACCCACAACGGGAAGCTATGTCTCACTAGCTAGGACAACACGATTCAAAGAGTAAAGAAAAAATAATAATACCTACACCAAGTTCAAAGAATTTCAGCAACTAATCGATTGCGTTTGCGTCAGTGTCTGAAATTCTGAATCTAGTCTATACTGTAGTTTTCAATGTTATAAACTACACACATTGCTTTATTTTACTGAACATTACCGGCTGTATATCACACAGTTCTGTGTATCAGGAAACAGACACTGCAATGTATATTAAAGTTACACAAACGCTACGCAATCACAACTCTTAACCGCGACTAAATATATACCTTATCTCTGCGCAGTAAAGCTTAGAACAGCTTGGCGGAACAACTGTGTAAGTGTATAGGGAAAATAAACTGTAGGTGGTTTTAGTAAGGTAGAGTTTTGCATGAGTTTAATATTGTTTTCATGCGGTGGTCAATGTACCAAACATGGCTGACATTAGGTTTATAACGATTCTGTTAGTGAATAATTTGGCTATTTACTGTTTGGCTGCTATTTGGCTTGAATTAGTGTTTTCGCTTTATTACTGTGGGCATTAACTAGGATTTTCTCGCCACTGGTTTCTTTATTGTCACATTGAGGTTTAGGCACGGTTTAGGTAAGGTTTATTTTAAGGTGTTGTCTTTAAATTATATTTTGATGATAAAAAAGTAATGGAAAGGATTTAGATCCAGATTTTCACATTATTTTTATTCATAAAAGACGTTAAAATTCAGAAAAACTTAGATTACACACATCAAAAATCGTATGCGATCAGTTTGGAAACATATCATATTTTTTTAATAAGTTGGTAGGTACTTATGTTGAAATTTTACAAAAAAACATTCAATGATTTGTTTTTTTTAAACTTGTTTATATTTATAACAAGCATTTGAGTCATTTACAAAGCGTTGTAAACGATCTATTTACCGATATCACTTTATTTTATAATTGTTGTTGTACCCAATGGTAAATATTATGTACCATGTAGATGTAAAATAGGTACAATTTCCATTACAATGTTTTCACAGTATTTAGGTACACTCCCCGTCACTATACTTTGTCAGCCTATTACATTGTACAGTACAGTCCTCGCCACAATACATTGTCTGTGGGTAGGTACAGTCGCGACGCCATGCGCCATGCCGGTGACGTCACGTCACGCCCCTGAGGACTCCTCACAACGCATTTTCAATTCTCTAAACATGTTCTTTATAATGTACGGTTGACAAATAAGACTTCTTATTTTATTTTTGAAGGATTCCAGGGTTTAGTGATTTGTCAAATTCTTAACATTGTTGTCAAACGGTATTATGTATTTTAAGACGGAAAAATTTGTTGACAATAGTAAAAAGTGTAAAGTAGAGAAAAGTTAAAAGTGATGCAAATTAAGAAAGCGATGGGTGAAATCAAGCTTTTGACAATTATGAAAGTACAATTATGTAAACACAAAAATGAATAAAATGTAATGTAATATGATCACGAGTGTATTCCCGAGGTGTGGTAGAAATATTCTGTCTGATCTTTAGGCATTTTTTTAGATCCTTTGAAGATGTCAGATGTCAGACGACCAAACACATTTGGTATATGCCCACATTTTGCAGAAGTTAACATTCCATACGTGACAAATTGCAACCAAGCCCATCGATGATATTAGAAAGCTAACTGGTTTCCTCACAATGTCCTTCACACAAAAATACAGTTTGAAAGCTGTATTAAATTCGAAAAACTAAACAACAAACAAATATGTCAGCTCTATTGTTTCACGTCAACCTCAGGATCATCGCTTCATCAAACCCTTCCATCATATTTCATTCCATTTGTTTCAAAATATCCCCAAATCAAATAGACCGTCGGCAAATTCAATTTGGCAAAAACCATCGCGAATCATCCGTTGCCCTCGGCTTTTTATCATTATTTTTATTTCCCCCCCTCCCTGGGGGCATTATGTCGGCGACTGTACCGCCGCTTCATCAAAACACTTTTATACGCGATGATATTATATCGCCTTGGTTTTACGTAGCTTTTATTGATATCCTCTGGTGGAACGCTCGTCGCTGTGTCAGGTCTTTATGAAGGTACATGTGCTTTCATGTTCTTATTACTACTGCCTATGTTATGTACTATGAAAATGTTATGTTGGATCTAAAATGTTATATTGTATCATTGTATAAGTTATTTTCTTCCTCGTGTCTTCTTAGAGAGAGTTTTAGGGTAAGATTTCTTAAGGTTATTTCATAAGAAAATGTTCGGGAAATGTTATATACTATTTAGAAGACTATCTTTTACAAAAAAGAATAGGTATGAAGAAAACAACAGAAAGTTCGTATGAGCCAATGACCAATTCTGGTGATGAAGTTTCTAGACCGCCTAAAGGCCACCGTCATGGCTTAACGACTTAAAACCCGGGACCGACAATTTAACGTGCCTTCCGAAGCACGGAAGCGCTCAGCTCGAAACAATGAAACCATTGAACTGAACATGTTTTCGTAAGTCCATATTTTGTGAGTCCCAGGGAAAGATAAGGTTGTTTGGAAGAACTTGAAACCTTTGACCAGTGAATACAAATATTTTAAAGAATAATGTTCTCAAATGCTCAAAAAATGTAAAATTTTAGCAAATACGAAGGGATTACATCTACACACACGTTCCCGCAGTAGATATTATTCCAAAACTTCACTTAAGTAATACACATAAATATTAATAATGGCCGCAAGGTGACTTATGATCCCGAGTACTAAACATATTGCTATTTATTATGTACTGGTAGAAATATTATACTTTATTATGTGCATGTTTTGAATTACATTTGTTTGTTATAAATTGTTTCGAGAAATAGGGACAATCTCTTTTACTATGTGCGTATATTTCGTTCATATTTTCATCCTACTAAGGTTTGAAGACTTGCTGTACAGTTTTATTAAACAAGTTGCTAAATTAAAAATAAAACAAAACCGACTTCAATGTTATAAGCTCAGTACTTTTCTGCACTGTCGAGGTAAATTTCTGTTTATAACTCTCAAGATCCTCGACAGATCCTCACCAAATTTTAATGACACCAATAGGAAAGTATATTCTTTCTAACATAAAAACAAAAAAATAATCGGTCCAGGCGTCTTCGAGTAGGTAGAACATGGTAAACATGAACTGTGATTTCAGTTAAAAAGACTGAAGTAACGTACTCTTTCAGTGTCAAACAACGCGCTGAGCGCATGTGCGGCGCAGCAGGCGATGGACAAGGACGGCAAGAAGAAGCACACGCGACCCACCTTCAGCGGGCAGCAGATCTTCGCGCTGGAGAAGACCTTCGAGCAGACCAAGTACCTGGCGGGGCCGGAGCGCGCCAAGCTGGCGTATGCGCTGGGCATGACCGAGTCACAAGTCAAGGTGAGGCTTAGAACTGTAGAGCAACATATAGACTCCTGAAATGCGATAAAGACCTTCTCGGAATGTATTCCAAATTCGGAAAGTGATGTTTCTTCGTTGAAAAAACGTCAACGTTCGGAAAAAAAAAGACAGATTTTTGTCCCTTAGCGCGTGCGAACTTTTTTTTTATTGGAATATCACTGTACTGAACTAAGAAGTTCGAAACTATAGATTTACCCTTTTTTGCCCCTTTCGGTGGCATGCTTACCCTGTTGTTTTTAAAGGACTTCTGCTATCTCTTTTCCATGAAAGTGAAACGAAACACATTATCAAAAGCCTTACGTGGTGTACATGTGAATATAAATAATGAGGCTTCTTACATCAATTTAATGTACCACCTCAAGCGTATTGCTTTTAAACTTCCTCAATAAGGTAATTTTGTAAGTAACAGTAACTACTAATAGTAATAATTTCCTACTTTATCTGCAGTTTACTCACTGGGGATCTTACCCGGAAACGGTGAAACATTTCCATAAGAGAATCTTGACAAACCATTTACTTTTTTCCACATTCTACGATGACGTGAAATTCCGCGCACCGGGAACAAAAGTAGTAATCACTTACACCACTATAATAGCTTTAAATGAACAGTACATTCCAATAATTAAAGTCCTCGGGTATAGAGTACCCAGAGCGTGCAGTAATCCGATTACACAGATTGAAAAGTCAGTCACTTGCGGCGCGTCAGACGGACACCGCTCTGTTAGTAGAGATTATACGACGTGTTTTAGTTTTGTTGTATTTTATTGATGAAACGATCGCTATTGACTGGTCACAGATTTGAGAAACATCTGGAAGTTTTGGAAAATCAACTGAGATTGTGATTAGTGGTAATTAATGCTGTTTTCCGACAAGGTATTTTCAGTTTTTTACTTAGTACCTATTTAAGCGACTGTAAGGATGATAATTGTACATTATAAAAAATTGGAAGACTTTTTGATATCGTATGGACACGACACACTAGTGAACGCCTGCGGCTTCGTCCGCTTGGATTACTATTTTTTTTATTCCACGGTAAACTTACATTTTCCGGGATAAAAATTAGTCTATGTGTTATTCCAGAATCTAATCTATCCACAGTCCAAATTTTATCAAAATCGGTTTAGTAGTTATGGAGATACGTGGTAATAAACATTCACACACACACGGACTTTCGCCTTTATAATATTAGTAGGATAACTAATAAATTGAAATTATTTAGAGCTACTTCCACGGTAAAAAAATACGAAACATCTCAATGATTAGTGTATTTCCTATCATGAATTAAATAGTAAGACATAATTCACAACCACTACATCTTACAAACAACACTAAAGTCATAAAATAAATGCTCAGTAGAAGTATTATCCTCCATCTCAACAATCCGATAACTACCGAACTAAACATCTTTCAATTAATCCAAACACATAAAATAGGCGTAAAAAGGCGCAGTTTTATTCCAAAGTAATTAGGGTGCGACCCTCGCTGCGCTCTCCCCGCTATCCGCTGGGGGCTCGCTTCCCTCGCTAACTGGCGAGGGCCTTTGTACTGTTGTCTGCCACTTGCGGGGGACCACGGATTCTGTGTTAGTATATCATACTTATCTATCACTTTAAAATAAGATTATTGAGTCGAAAAAAGGAAAATCAAGTTTATCATACATTTTTGACTGAAAATTTCAGTACAAATAATTTCTTGAGTACATCAGTACTGTGAATAATTAATTTTTAGAGTGATTAGTTTTTTGTATATAAATTTGTGTTTGTAGTTTTCATCACAACGGGCTGACTGATCGAGATGGTATATTTTGATTTAACTTGTACCATAGAATAAATGGCGCATGTAGTGTTTCACTAAAAGTTTCAAGCATTCATTGGACTAAACTTTACGTGGACCAAATAAAGTTCATTTTACGTCAGTTAATTGAAATGTTCAGTGAAACAGGCTCAATTGTCAGGAGGACCACGGCTGCACTCGCCCTTTTGTGGTCACGCCGTTTAAGGGGTATTCAATTGTTTTCGGTGCTTAGACGCTGATTCTACGAAAGCTAATTGAATTTGGCCTCAGGTGAGAAGTTACTTAATATAAATCATACTTTTTCAATATTTCAATTTTTCAGAATAAAATATCAAATGTCCCAATATTATGATGGTTCAACGTGATTGATATTGTCCATGAACCACAAGAATTATAAAACTAGGTAAAGTTTGTTCTGTACCTTGTGTTTCTTTAAATTAGTATGATACGACTAAGAATCATTCTTAAGAATCACTCTTAATCCGACGGAAGTAGGGTTCTATATTTTTTATCCTTTATTTACATCCTGTTTTTAAAAGATCATCAATGATGACGATTTTAGTGATAATGAGTATAGCCTCAAACATTTTTCAATGACAAAAACGTTTAAATAATACATTTAATATGCACTTCGCGAGAGAAGTCAAGAATCATCAATAAGAGCTATTACACTGCATCACCGCGCGGCTTGGCTCGGGGGTGCAAATTGTATTATACTAAGTGATGTTATGCTGGGGCTGGGCTAAGGTTTGGTGTAGATTGGGCAACTGGTGAGCAACTTTCTGTTTTGAACAACTTGTTTTTAATTCTGAAAAAAAATGAAATGAAATATGATCACGACTGTATTCCCCAGGCGCGGTAGACATTCCCTCAGATCTTTTTAGGTATAAGATCCGTTGAAGATGTCTGAGGGGTAGTCAGAGGTAGGTCCAAACACATTTGGTACATACCCACATAATAATTATCTACCTACTCAAATAGTATAATAGAGATCCTTTGAGATGTCTAAGGGGGTAGTCAGATGTATGTCCAAACACATTTGGTACATGCCCACATATAATTATCTACTCAATAATATAATAGCTATATTTATTGTTTACAATTTATACTTTTTTTATGCTATAAAAATAACAAAGGCAGATAGTATTGGAGAACGAAACGAAAGACGGACTAGACGAAAGAATCAATAGATGCTTGGTAAGTCTACTAATCTAAGCAATTGACTCAGGCTCCTGTGTGCAAGCTTTAAAAATGGCTTTTAAAACAAAAGAAACAAATTAATGAGAAACCCTGAAAACAAATGAAAACGATCTTTTAAAACGCGTAGCGAATAGATAAAGTGCCAAATATTCACGTGAAAAAATATCAAAAAGTTGTTTCAGCAACAAATCAGCAACCTTTTGCAATTTTTGTGTCACCGTTTATACGGGCCTAACAATTATTATTATGACGAAAGTGAAAGTTGCGGAGTAAATCAGGCGAAACGAGACTAATGGAATCGCAACTGTTGCGATGACGCGCGAATATAAAGTGACAGCCATCACGAACTAGCCTCGTGTATAGTGGGACTTATGGCCTAAAAAATGTTTTGACAAAATAAAAAGCTTACAGATTTACTAACAGTTTAAAAATCTGTCAATTTTTTATTTAATAGGTATGGTAAAATGTTTTTCTAAATTAAGCAGTTTAAATACATTTTTCTTGTCACTCTTATGTCAATGTAAAAAAAGAGATGGCAACAAATTTAGTCATAGTTTAAGCTATAAAACACAGGAGATTCTATTCTGTGCTATAAAATATCATATGGAAGGTCGCTAATCGCTTGTCACTTTATTGTCGTGTAGCTAGTTTCTTGCATCTTCGAGGCAAGAAACTCGCACCATGTAAAAAGCGGATTAAAACAAAGAATTTAATATCTAAGTTATTTCAATAATATTTCCCGTACATTTTGTTTAAATAATCACAGTTCAACATACACGCAACAGTACGCAGTTATTATTTGTGACGAATCCCAAGCAATTTGTCGAAGTATTGTTAGCTTTATTCACGGGCCAAGCCATTCAAAATCCTAGAATTTCTCCAAAGACTTCCAAACGTTAAATGGTCACCCATCAAAAGATTTATCGAGCCTTGAACAGTAATAATCCTTTATACCGATAAATGCACATCACTTTCATTCACAAATTGAGCTCAAAAGGCAATGGTCTGTAAGGGGATCAATTTACCTCGATAACTTGCTACTCAAATTTGAACTTTATTCCGTTTCAATAAGGACAGTGCACAGTGAATGCATAAATTGGCAGGCTCATTCTATTCCCCTACATGGTGTCATAGCTCATTTGGCATTTGATAAAATTAATCCAAAGAGAAGATTAACTTTAGGAGGGTCGTGTGTTTACACATGCGACATTGCCGCGGCGCAGCTCGCTGTGTACAGTTGGTATAAAGCTCTAGTTTATTGAATTGCATTATTATGTCATAGTTCAAGGTAATTTTTGAAAGAAAATCTCACAGGGTTTTACAGTTATTTGAGAATAAGTAAGAAAAAAAAGTGTTCAACATTTTCACAAGCAACGCATATTGACGGACGATACGTATTCTTTGTTTAAGTTGGAGCAACCTCAAAAAAGTTTTAAGTTTTATTAAAAGCTAAGATATTTCAGTGAGCCTATTTAATTTTAAAACAATTTATATTTAAATTGTTTTTTTTTAATTAGGCTAAACTATTTGTTTTCCAAATTAATAAAATAAATGTAGGTAAACATTTTACGGATACCACGGTTCTTGTGACATATTTGCCACATATACCATGGTATGTTTGTTTGCACTGACCCAGCTGTCTCCTATTCCCCTGTACAAAATGGCATAATGCAATTAAATTGTTGACTGCATTCAATAAGTATAATTTAGTGCAACGCCGGATAATCAGGTTATATAAACTGTTTCGCAGTTGTCCATTCAATTATATTAATGTGTTGTGTATATTATTGCTTATTGGGTAAAGTGCGCGATAATTTCGTTAATTTTCACTTCAATTTATTTGTTAAAACGATTATCATTTCACACTAAAATTGGTCACTTGCTTTACTAAAATTATGAATTTGAAAATCCGACTGTTCGTTGCTTAATCACATCCCGATGACTTACCCAATCGATATAAACTTGGTAAGTGTATTATATGCAATATTTTATACATTGTCTACGCAAAAAATATCTTTGACTATAGACATGATCTGATTTATTTATTTATTTATTTTTTATCATAATTTATTGTATTTACTAATATTTAGGCTAAGAATTTTACTAATACAATATGGTGAAAACCGAAATAAATGGATATAATAATAATAATAATAATAGAGAAAATAACTACCAAGGCACTTTATGATTATTTTTCAGTGTTTGTGATTTTTTTTTAAAACTTATTGGAGTTGTTAATACTTGTGGATACTATTACTGGATCCTCACCGGATCGCAAAGGAATAAAAAAATAAAATGAGTGGACGAAAACTTATTCTAATCCACAAACTTAATCTTTGAAAAATATGGTTTTGGAAAGTTTTTTCACACGTTTTGACTTTGTCATTGTCATAAAAATAAAAACTTCAGTCCAAACACAAATCAATCAAATCTGAGTACTTTACATAATCCCTATTTAATTACGGTTCTCGAATACATAATGACAATCCATAAAATATAGAAATCGATCATTAAAAAAATCATTTTCCAACGGAACTTTAATCGGAATAATAAAAATATAAAAACTATAATCCGATGGCATAATAATCTGTCTGTGTTGTGCCGGCGCTAAATTTTATAACGATTACAAATTGATTTATTGTGGTTAAAATGTCAGCGTGCATTAAATTAACCTTATGAATACCTACTGCATTGATTAAACAAGATAGTCAAATATCTATGATTTAAAATCCTGGATATAATTCAAAATAAAAATAAAAAAAAATCGTTTATTTCAGACAATTTTACAGTCCATAGAATCACAACTAAAACACAAACCAATAGGAACAAAACCGCAATTTAACATGTTTGTAAGATGATGTAGGTATGTATGTATGACTAAGTCAAAGTCAAAAAACTTTATTTCGATTTTATTGCAAAGCCACTAGGATCATTTTGAAATGTCATCTAATCGGTGCCATAACCGACAAATGAGATATCAAGATTTTCGACCCGACGAATGTGGATTCCGTGGCCGAGTTGGTAAAGGCACTCCGGCTCGAGGAGGATCGTTTGTATCAATGCGGGTTCAAATCCCGTCGCAATGGAAAATTTTGATAAGACTTTGCATTTTCAATGAGATTTTGATAAGAATTTTCATTTTCAATGAAATTTTGATAGCGCTTTTCATTTTCAATATCATATAAGCTAGATGACTTTGTGTGTACCTCGTGTATGAAACCAAAGAGCGAGACAGAGCGCTAAATTGTTAATGAACTAGCACTAAGTATATGCAAAAAACCCCGTTTTTTATAAATTTAATTAAGTATATCTCATATGAGCAAAGAGTTTGACTGGATATACAGACGTTAAAAATCAGTGTAAAACAGTTAACCTAAAAATATTGAATCAAATAAAATAATAAGTCAAAGTAATTTATATTGAAAGATATTAGATGTATAGTCGTATTGCTCATTATACGGACTAAAAGTGAAGGAAAAAATGTCATTTTTCCTTCAATTTTGACATAAAACGTATCAAAACTAATCAAAATTGAAGGAAAAATGACATTTTTTCCTTCAATTTTAGTCCGTATAATGAGCAATACAACTATAGTATTATGAATACCATTTTTTGCGCTGCATTGTATCTGATTGAAATGCAAATTTGTATTGTAAGTATTGTTATCATTACTTTTATTGCTCTGTAAAGGCCATCAAATTAGTTGCGAAGCAGTAATGGTTGCTTCCCACAGCGTTTGTCATTTTTGTCATGCATGACTAAAATTAAAAGACAGTTAAATATCTAGTCATAATACGGTATATTACGAGTATAAGTAGAGCACTCCACTTTTCCAAAAATAATTATATTTACCCTTTTAATAAGAGACATTTTTTGTAAATGCACCTTAAAACCGCAGTAGGTATTTAGCATCAAAGTTACACGTAATTTATATTTCTAAAGCGCCGTTTACATGGTGCGAGTTTCTCGCCACGACGATGCGATTATTGAAAGCACATATCAAAATATGACAATGTAAACTAAGTATTGACATCGTAAGTGGAAGCTCTACAAACGCTTGTCGCTGAATGATCATGGAGCTAGTTTCTCGCGTCTTCGAGGCGAAATAAGTCGCACCATGTAAACGGCGCTTTAAAATTTTTAAATAATTTAAGTAATGTAGAATGTAGTTGCAGCACTTCCATCTAACAAAAGAAACTTAAGTACCTAAACTAACAATTTAAATTAAACAAAGTCCAAACGTTATTACCAGAGTTCCGCGCGCGCCGCACAAAAGCCCCACACTTAATAAAGGCCATTTTGCAAACGCTCTCCTAATGACATCAAGATAAGAATAACGACACTTTAAACTCGTGTAGATAATATTGATACAAAGGGGATGAAACCCCTCACTTACCCCTAGATCGAGCATATTAAATTAATGTGATGGATCGCGCTATGATTTAATTTTAATGTGTTTTGATAAAAATAAAGCGTTTATGCATTTTATAATTTATTTTAGCATAATTGAAAAGTAATTTGGTTAGTGATGCGTAAAATGGGGATGCGTCTGAATACGAGATAAGGAAACGGCGTGATTTTTTTCGAAGATAAGTGGTTTATGGACAATAATTTTAATTTATCTAATGCCAGACGCAGGCTTTTAAGAATAATAAAACTACTCGTAAGTTTTAGATGATCGTTGCTGCAACATCAGTAAACTAAGAACTTGAAAGGAATAAAAATGAATGCAACATGCAGAAAATGCTAGATTTTATTTTTATTTATAATTCAAGTTCAAATATTAGTATAATTCAAGTTATAGAAACAAATCTATAAGGAAAATTTAGCTTAAGATTTAAACAGTCAGAAGCATCTTCCAACTTTTGAGTTTTAGTGGTGAAAAAACCAGCGGAACCCATCCGATCTCAAACAATCATCTCACTTGACGGTTATGTTGACGTAAAAAAATGACACAGCATGTTTTGATGGATCCTGTCGTTAAATTATGAACAGCATTTGCATAGTTGCATTTTACGTGTCATTTAACACGATGTCTAAATGTATAGCTTTTGATATAGAAATGTTCGTTTTTTGAGGTTTTATGTTCCCGTAAAGAATGTGAAAAAAAAAATGATCACGAGTGTATCCCCAGGCGCGGTAGACATTCTCTCAGATTTTTTTAGGCATCTTTAAGATCCTTTGGAGATGTCTAAGGGGGTAGTCAGAGGCATGTCCAAAAACAATATTTGGTACAGTCAGCGTCATCAATCGGTATCCCCCTATTGATTTGAACAAATACCTTTTCATTTCAACCTTGGATTTCAGTCAGATATTATAACCGCTATTGCATCGGCTCGTACTCGAGCGAAATTAGATATCCATAAGTAAGCAAGGATGTTAAAGTTTTTACAAAAGTTGAGATCAACGGCTTGCAAACCGATCTGTTACTAGGGGGATACCAATTAATGACGCTTTCTGTACATGACATGCCCACATTTTGCAGAAGTTATCATTCCACACGTGACAGGTTGCAAGCCCATCGAAAGCTAACTAACATCTTTGAGTATTTTTTTTAAACCTAGTTGATCAATTTATCAACTTATTATTTTGAGACACATCATCAATTAAAGGATTAGTGTCTTACTTATGAAAAATGTTTAAAGTTAAACACTAGTTAAACAACGTCCTGTCTTCATTTGTGGATAGTGACGAATAGAGACGGGACGTTGTTTAACCACTGTTCAACTTTAAACATCTTTCATAAGTACCTAAGGGAGTAAGTGTCTAAAATGAAGTGTAACAATAAATATAACTTTACACCAGATGTTTTCTATTCCATTTTTTTCCCGATTGATACGTTTTAGATTCTATTCGAACAGTCCCGGCAGTCAAACCGAACAGTCATTGTCAACATTTGTATCATTTATCAAACCTGTCATTTGTTTTACAGATACGTTCGAACTGCTATTGACAAGACTCGATGACGTATATCCGCCTAAATTCCCAGCTAAATCTATCCGACAGATAACATTGCCTAACCTCAATTTACATTGTATTTTGAGCTTTAAAACTGTGGTTTTACATTCTAAATTTGAATTGTTCGATTTGGGATGTGGAGGAAAAGTTTCATGGGATTTGCAACTTTGTGAATGATGGGATAAGGTTGGGTTTGTGTTGTGGGGTGAAGTGATCAATCGATTGTCCTGATGACAGGCCAAAGCGAGCGTAATCGACGCTCATTAGAGCCGACTGAATTGCTTCGGTGAAACATCTGCATTTCGCATATACTATGTTAATTAATTTTATTGGGGAATATATTGATGAGCTCATTACGGTAGCCATATTGAAATGTTTTTTTTTATTTTCTGATTTAGATACAAGGTCATTATATCACACTAATCACACTATCACATTAATTATACCTAAATGCGAAAGTTTGGATGTTTGGATGTCTGGACAACTGAACAACTGAACCGATTCGGCTGAAATTTGAAATATAGATAGATAGTTACCGGGAATAGGACAAAGGCTACTTTTTATCCGGGTAGGTACCGCGCGAGCGAAGCCGTGGGTGGCAGCTAGTTATAGATAAAGCAAAGATTATTGTCTTCGTATGTAGGTGATTTCTTGTGCGTAGGAATACAAATTATAAATTAGCCCTTCTTTTGCCAAAAAAACAGGCATAAATAATACAAGGTACAATTACATTTAGGGATTGTAAGTTAACTCATGAACACACATCACACTTCCAAATGGTTTTTGATTTACCTACCAATTTGTGATAAAATAACCTGTTGACTCTTCAGTAAATTACTAAAAAGTAAAAAGTATACTTTTAGTAGCTTACTAAGGTCTTTTACATCTTTACTAGATAATTTGTATAACGTCAGCAATCATAACTCCACTTGGGACGCTATAGGTAGAACTTGCCCAGCACTTACACCATCCATCCTCTTAGCTGAATCATCATCATCATCTGCTTGCCCTTATCCCACTAGGTGGGGTCGGCACAACATGTTCTTCTCTTCCATTCCCTCCTATCACTCGTCATCTCAGTAGTCACTCCCTTCACACGCATGTCCTCTCTCACACAATCCATCCATCTTTTGGGTTATTCCCGCTCGTCCCCACGCTTCGTCCCCATCGGGGACCAACGGGAAGAATTTTTCCCGCTCGTCCCCACTTATAATTTCGATGGGGACGAACGGGAACTCGAATTCCCGTTGGTCCCCACTCTAATAATGTTTTTGTTTTTACTTAAATCAAAGCAAGTACATTAATACATAGGTACATAGTTTAATTGATTTGATACAATCGAGAATCGCTCTGCTTTTCCTTTAAATTTAAATTGTCTCGCATTTTGTTAGTTTTTTAATATGTAATTTCGGTGGCGTTGTATATAATGAAGACTGGATTTACAGTACGAGTGATTGCAAATAGAACGGAAAATTAGATAACATTCTACGTGACTGAAGACAGTCGTTGAAAGTTTCGAAGAGAATTAACCATGTTCCTCAAAATTAGCTAACTTGACCATTAGACTAATGATTTGACATTTTGTATTTTTTTCTTACAACTTGACACTGGCATAATATTGTAAGACTGGCCTCTTAGCTCAGTTGGTGGTAGCTCTGCCTTCTGTGTTATAGGTCGTGGATTCAAATCTCACCCAGGACAAACATTTGTGTGATGAACATAGATGTTTGTTCTGTGTCTGGGTGTTATAAAGTATTATATGTACGTATTTAAAAAAAAGCATATAAGTATTCTATCAGTTATCTTATCTGGTTCCCATAGTACAAGCTTTGCTTAGTTTGGAGCTCTAGCCCCAAAGCTTGTAGGTACTATGTAGCGCTGTGTGAAATGTCAAGCAATAATTATATTTATTATTATTTATTATTGTTATATGAAAAAAATAATCGTTGCTCTAATAATTTGATTCAAGAATATAATTAATATTAAAAAATAACAAGCGAAGCTTGGGAACAAAATAACTAATAGAATACATAGGTATTTTGTAAATAGGTACATACTTTTATTATTTTACAACCAGTCATAGAATGAACATCTATATTCATCAGACATGTTTGCCTGGGTGGAAATCGAACCCACGACCTACAGTGCAGAAGGCAGAGCTACTAACAGAGCTGAGAGGCCTGTCAACTTCTATGTTGTATAGCAATTCTAATTATAAGTATTAAAATTTGTTAGGTACTCTAAATAAATACATCTAGGCTTCATTATATACAACGCCACCGAAATTACATAACTAAAAAACCAACAAAACGCGAGAAAATTTAAATCTAAAAGAAAAGCAGAGCTATACTCCATTGTTTCAAATCAATTAAACTATGTATGTATTAATTAACTTGCTTTGATTTAAGTAAAAACAAAAACATTATTTCAGTGGGGACCAACGGGAAGTCGAGTTCCCGTTCGTCCCCATCGAAATTATAAGTGGGGACGAGCGGGAATTTTTTTTCCCGTTGGTCCCCGATGGGGACGACGCGTGGGGACGAGCGGGAATAACCCCATCTTTGGGTGCCGTCCTCTACCTATGTATTCTTCCACATTAATTAGCCTCTTAGCTGAATCGTTCAATCTAAAGGAAATGGTGATGACTTGTGAATTACACTGCGGGGTTATAATTATTTCTTTCATCATTATTAAAGCTAAACTGAAAATACCCAAAAATAAATACCCAAGTGTGGATTAACACTATAACAAAATAAAATTATTAAGTAAAGCTATTTAAAAAAAACATATTTAAAAAAAAAATTACAATGAAGAGATTTGAACCCCGTCCTTGCATTAAAATGGCACTATCCCGCACGATAAACACAGCTTACTTCAATAATATAATAAAAATTGAGTAGATTAATAAAACTAACATAGCATTCTTCATAAGATCAATACACAGACCCCAAGGAGTTTATTCTGAACCATCAAAATAATTTATAGTCGATAAATAAGGCGAGTGCAAACGGTTGTCGACTGAACCCTAAAACAAGTCGTTAACGCAATTAGGGTTCCGTAGAACCGCCCACAACACGCGCCGGAAGGAAGTAACTGTCGCTGTGTTTTGGCGCAATCGATGCCAACTTGTGTTCTTGGCTTCATTAATGACGGGGGAATTCAATACAGAAAAGATTGTTTTCTTTGTTAAAATCCGTACTTAGCCATATTATAAATGTGAAAGTATGTTTATTTGTTTGTTTATTTGTCCTGCTTTCACGTCAAAACAGAGCGACAGTTTAATGTGATTTTTTTTGTGTGGCTGGAGAGTAACATAGGCTACTTTTTATCCGGGTAGCACGCGAGCGAAGGCGCGGGCAGGAGCTAGTCAACTATAAAAATTAAATATTTGTTTGAAATGTAGTTTCTGTTAAATTTTGGATTTGATTGTTCGTATCGATTAGCATTTCTGGTTTAAAATTGCTAGTCTGTTCACAAATGAAAGATAATCTACAGGGTGAGTTTTTTTTCCATGACCACTTATGGGAAGTCAGGGTGGCCACTTTTGACCCCCTGAAACCGTAAGAGTTATCGTATCATAAAAGTCATGTTAGGAACTACGGGCTCAATTTTGAGAAAAATGAGTTCTGCATTATAAAAAGTTTTTTTTTTAGCTTTTGTGAAAACTTTAATTCACAGCGTAAAACGCAAAAATACCAACTGATCTACATGGACAATAGTCTATAGACATGAACTACAACAAATAAGAAACAGCAAGATGATTTACTTGTGTGATAAAATACACAACAAACGCCACCCTGTCCACAAGCCGTAATCCACGAAACCGAATAAACCAAAACGGCTTTTCAGATCATTCCTCAAAAACATTGGCGTCAACAACACCGTACTACACATGATCGCAATAAGCTCGCACAAACAAACTTAAAAATCAACATTCCCACCTTGTAAATAAAGTCCAAAATCGCTTGGCTATTTCGTGCTACCTCATCATGATGTTGTACAAAAAAGTTTTGGACCTTATCAACGGGAAGTTAGAGTTTAAAATTGGCTGTTTGGTGCCGCAGCTGAGGCCCGGGATAAGCCGGCGTGATAGAAAAGATCCGCGATGCAAATCTGTGAATGTTTTGAAGAAAACAATTTCATTTCTGATTATTTGTATCTCGGGGGAAATCTGTGGGATCCGTTTGTTCAATAAGTTGAGCAAGTTACCGCATTTATTGCTTGTTCTGTCCATTCCGGACGATGATTTTAAATGGCTTTTATAAGTGAATAGGCACAACAACTGTTTTTCTCTGTGACTAAAATGGTGATCTGTGCTGCAAACAAAAAAACCCTAAATCCAGAAACGAATATAAAAATACCAGAATGGATAAAAAACCCGAATCCTTAGTTTAGTGTGATGCTTAACTAGAAACAAATATTATGAATTGACGGCACAAATGAGTCAGGCTGATTTTAGTCTCACGTCAGCGCTGATAGGCGAGTGATCTTTATTACAATGAAATAAGGATACTGATTGTCCAGCACTGACGAGAGCAATCAGCGTAGCCATTTCTGCTAAACAATCATCATAATACTTAATAACCTAGATACATAGGTAGGTAGATAGGGCCGGCCTATAATGAACAGCATGCTCTAGTAGCTCTGTCCATGCCGGGGGTCGCCAAAAGGTCCAGACTCAGCTCTAAGCTAACTACATAATTGTTATTTGGCTAATTTGCTTCAACATATTGACGATCAAGCACATCGGCCCGATCCATCTGTCATACAACAAACAAACGTAAGGGTCGCCATTGTTATGGTAATGAGTGACGTCACGCCCACGACCAAATGTGGCCAACGTACTTTGTAATGTAATAAGTGATGTATCACTTGTAGATTGTGGTAAAGTCACACAAAAATTGGGACTAGAAATGAGAATTCGCCCAAACAAAATATTCACTACTTAGATACCTACTTTATTTTATAATAAAAAAATTATGAAAAAATTTGATGATGGTAGGTATTTAATTTAAATATAATTCAAGTTTTTATTTTTCTATTCATAATAAAAAAAATATGGTAATTGTTAATATAAATGGTAAAATGTTGGTAATTCAGATGAACATTTATTCTCGAAGTGTAAAGTTTGTAGTACTTACATAACTTTAGAGTAACGAAACCAAAGATACTAAAGGCTTTTGGATAGTCAAGTAATTCTATTACCAGTTTTGATATTGGTCAAAACTGGTGATGTTTACTGTACAACATAAACTTACACACAAACCTCTGTTTATAACTCTCCCTCCAATCCAATAGTACATAAATTCCTTTCACACATAACAAAGCACAATCACACGTGGATTCGCGTCATCCATATAAACCCTTAAACAATAGAAGCCTCCATAATATCCCGTGATTGATACTATGAAAGCCCCCGTCGACACAACCATTTGCATTTTTATGTGCCCCCCCCCCCCGCCCGCCCTCCCCCGCTCAAGATGGAGGTTTTATTCATACCTACAAGTTGATACGAATATTTAGCGTGTTAGGAGCTTATAAAGTGATAGTAGAGAAGAGAAGGAAAGCTTTGTTTTAGTTCTTTTAAGTACGGAGATAAATCACTATTTTACAGTTATGTGGGAGTTTTTTTGAAGATTGCTTAAGGTGGCGGCTCGCGCTTGAGACCGAGACCGAAGACCAAGACTAGGCCTCTGATTGTCTATCTTTGTGAGCTACCAAAATCTGTCTCAAACTCTCGAATATGACAGTTCAGTGGACCGCGCAAGCAGCTCTGTCACTCTCATCTCAAAGAGACTGAACGCAACAAAAGATACCTGATCGTTTTGACAATTTGAGACCAATTTGAGGTTTGAGATAAGTAAGATAATCAGCCTGCTGAAACAGGCTTTGTAGGGGCGCACGAAAGTGACAAGAGTTTTTTTTTATGACTTTTATGTTGACTGGTCTCGTGACGACCTACGCAACTTCACCGGACTATGGCGAGAGCAATGTGAACCGAGACAGAGAATCGTCAGTTTACTGTATAACAATGGTAGGTATGTCTATAGACATCCAGACATACTTAAATCCATCCTGACAAACTTTCGCAAGTATAATATTAGTGGGATTCTTATTTTACTTGAGTAACTTGAGTACGTGAGTAAGAGTGTATAAGTAGATCATAAAACATCCGTAGTAATGTTTAACTGGAGTCAAAACAAACTTAAAAGTCAAGTCCAACTTAAATTTAAGTGTTAATTTTTAACTATCTTTACAGTCTAATTAAATATGTACTAAAACTAGTTTTGCTCTACAACCGTAAAGTAATGTCTCGTATAATAAAAGTGTATCACATGTTTTTTAGGTGTATCGTTTTTAATTTAAAAGGCTTTAGTGGGCGTCTGTATAATTTTTAATTAAAATTCGTCACGCACCCGTTGACATTTCCGGATCATTGTATCGAGTCCACGACGGGAATAATCGATTTGATTTTAATCGATTTTGATTTAACTCGATTGAGCGTCCTCGATTGCTTTTAAGAGATTATTATCTTGTTTTAATTAATTGAAACGGTAGTTTATCGATTGCTACCGTTGGAACGTAATCTTAAAAAAAGTCGTTCCACATTTTATGAGAAGGAAATTAATTCCATTTGAAACAATTTTATTTCATTTGCATAAATTCGCAAGAAAATAAACGCTACATCGCTACGACGTAGCACTTCGTAGAGCCTCTACGCCATGCTACACCATCAATTCGAACGTAGAGGAAATCCGTCAGTTTGTCAGTTCACAAGTCCCGAACAAGGCTTCAGCGGGGCCTTGTTATCCCAGATTACCGACTTTACCCGGCGTCTTCAAATAAAGCAATACAACGAATCTGACACTTGACACTCGAATAAACGAGAACACTCCAGTTTTACGCGCGCAAACAATTATTTATTGCACTACCTTGAACCCACGATCAAAAAGCAACTTTACCTTCTGGACTTAAGGTGTGGATTCGCGCGGTGGACCAAGATTTGAGCGAGCAAGATTAATAGGGCATAAAACGTAAGATAATACAATATACAAGAAGACACGTTGTTAACCGTTCCGCTGTGCGCGGCGTTGAGTGATGTGTGTCGTCTCTTTCGCGCTCATTTGTTTCGCTATCTCCGTTTCAGTCGCACAGTTTCAATTATCTGAGTAATCCCTCAATTACGCCGGCAGATGTCGCCGTCTTTCAGCTTATGTGCCAGTTTAAAGTACAGTCGGCAACAGCGGTTGATTGCCTGGATTTGCTAGTATCGAGGGCTCGTGAATACAATTATTTCGTTTGATTGGCATTTTATTTGAGAGAAAATTCTGCTTGTTTGCTAGGTTTAGCATATTTTAATGAAATGGAAGAGGACTTTTAGTGACATTGAAGTTTTTTTAATCCCTAAAGCGACAGTTCTCGTCATTTGATTCTGAATGCAACTTCAAACAAATGAGCCAAAACTATAACATCATCTACAATATCATGATTTTTGACCCGGCGCCTATGGATTCCGTGGCCGTGTTGGTTAAGGCATTCCGGCTTTAGGAGGATCGCTTGTATCAATGCAGGTTCGAATCCCGTCGGAATTGAAAATTTTGATAAGACATTTTCAATGATATAAATAATACTTAAAGTGTGGATCGACATTTAAAAATTAAAAAATACAGACGTTTTCACTGAAGTTTAAAAACATTTAAAAAAAAATATCTAGTATTTAAAAAAAATCTGATTTCTGAAAGCTTGACAGAGCACTTCCCCACTTGGCTGTACATTCCGGTCACGTCCCTTAAGGGTAGGGTACACGAGTTAGCTAATAATTAATATTATAATTAATGTTGCCATAAGCAACCGCTACGTTTACAGGCTTAATGGCGGACCTCCGCTCATTCATTAGCTTATTGGCTAATTAAATTACGGATTATGAGATGGATCCCAGCTCCAAGAACATGGGTAGAAGTTTGAATGAATGAGTGAACGATTCTGAAATTAACTTTTGAAACTATCATGGTTACGAACATAAATATTATATCTAAATATTATTATCAACGAGATAATTACCATGATTATTGAGTTTTCTTGCTTCCCGATATTATATTATATTATAATATTCTGAAATTTTAATTTAGAATACTGAAAAATGAGTAAGGGCTATAGCAGACATGTTGCTTTTATAGTAGCATGATGTCTAGAGAAGTGAAGAATGTAATGTAACTAAAAGAGTGCTCGATATGAATTTGCGTGCAATAAAGTGTTCATTCCTTCATTCGTTCATTCATTTATTTTTCGTTCATACTAATAATCAGAAAGATGATGTCAATTATTTTAATACCTAATTTTTAAATTTAGCAAGGCTTTAGAGATTGTTATTTTTTTTTCATGTCACTCAGTGCAAAGATATGGCAACAGATTCGGAAGCTATCTGAGCCTATAAGTTCATTACGAATAACACAGTTAGTCTCACCTATTGTTTTCCTAATTCTAAATGTCACGGAAACAAAGAGAATGTGGCCTTCTGTAAGTAATTAATCTTAAGATCACAACATGACCAGTGTGTCGCATTCCTCGTTAATGCGGCACTCACTCAGGTCGCCGCTATCTACATCTACAGATTGTATCATAGATCAGTACCATTAGCATTAGTTAATCATGTAGGTAATAATAAGATACTTAATCGAAAACATCATGTAGTTACAGTCAGGTGGCCAACATTTAGCTAAATGTATTGGGTCTTGCCGAATGACCTGCCCCCTTAGCGAAGTGGCAAACGATTCTATTTATATAACTTGCTAACACTTGAACGCGACGTTTCATTGGTTGAAAGAAAGGTCACTTGGTATTCGTTACTTTGTCGAACAAAGTGGACAAAGTTTGGCGAATGTGAATCTCAAAATGCATCCGATTCGAAGATTTTCGTCAGAAAATTGGCATTTTTAGGAAAAGCTCATATTTGAGACTATTTTAGGAGTTCTTGACAAAATTAATTTTTTTCTACTACACCATTTATTTATATTGACAACCAACAGTTTTACAACAAATCAATTAATAGACTCGATAGATTTTTACTAACACATACCTACCTATACAAAAAGCATTATTGATATAATTTGTCCTACTTAATTTTTTTTATTAAAACTAGTGCTCACAGCTTGGTCAGTAGCAACGTTCACACGAATGTATCAACCGAATCAATAAGTTACCTAATCAAATCCAATTGGATTATATTACTGCTGATAAATTTAATTAATTGCTATTTAGTCGTGACTACGGCAAAAGCGGACTTATGGTTTGCTAGCCGCCATATTTGTGTAGCAATGCATTGCCACTGAAGGTGTGTAACAGAATACGGATTTAATTGTAACTTAAAAAAAAAATCTTTATTTCGTTTTCTCAAACGAACGAGCTCGAAATAAAAAGAAATAACGAAAGACTACAAAAATTCTTAAATGTTCCTCAAAATCAATATCAGTCATTCAAAATCATTCAAATGATATTTTATTTCTTGATGAATCATTCAAAAGCATCTAAAATAGCTACCTAAAAAAAGGCTATCTCACGCGTACGCTCATAACTACATTGATGTCGTTAATGAAATCGTCGCTACCGCGCATTCCGCCTGTCGCGCCCAATCATTACATTTGACACCCGATCGCATGCCTACTCTAAGCTTTACTATCACACTTCGACATACAATTCTCAGCTCTATCACTTATACAATAAAGTTTATAATTACTTGTGGTTTTGTGGCTATTATGACGTGGAATTAAAAAGTGATGAAATCACAGAACGTAGTAAACTCCAATTGCCATTACAAATTAATCCTTCTATCTGTAGGATAGGGTTGGGTTCGGGTTGTGCGGCAGATAATTATCGGAGGGTATTTAATTTCTCTGATGAGTGTGTCGGCCGACGCTTTCATTTGTCAAACGGACAGACGGACAGATTGGCCGTGTTATCAATCACAGAATAAATTATACTATCGAACCAAATAATCACTCATGAAAGTTCCGAAGACCGAGTTTTTTTTATACTACTAAGGTAGCAGACAAGCATACGGCCCACCTGATGGTAAGCGGTTACCGGTCGCCTATGGACGCCTGCGACACCAGAGGAGTCACACTCGCGCTGCTGACCCTCTAAAAATTTAAAAACGCCCTTTTTTAAGAACCCCATACCTACTGTTACAGTATTACCAGAAAAAGAATGCGTTTACAAAAACCATTGACGAAAAGTCATTTGAAAATGAAAATTACTCATAATTTCAACTTTATCGCAAACAAATAAATATCAATGTCATTTTTAAGACAAGTGGCTAAATTAAAAATTTCAAAAAACCGACTTCAATACAAACTGTATTGGGTAAGGCTAAGGGTGAGCTAATTAAAATTAGCCCAAACATGGATGTTCCACTGTTATTCCCTGAGAAGTTCCATTGGACAGGTCCTGACTCCATCATCAGATCAGCTAGCTGTCACCATATTATTACATTATAGTCGGAACTTGACCGACATGCTGAGTTCCAAGTTTCAACTCAATCAGACTATTTACTGAGGAGTTCTGTTGAACAGCTCCTGACTCCATCCCCAGATCAGCTCGTTGTGACCATATTATTACATTCTAGTTGAAACTTGACAGACGTGCCGAGTTTTAACTCAATCGGCCTATTTACTGAGGAGTTCTGTTGAACAGCTCCTGACTCCATCATCAGATCAGCTCAATGTTACCATAATATTGCATTGTCACCGATAACCTTTTAAAAAATACCCTAATCGCTTCAAGTGTGCCTATAAAATTTGAAGAGTTACCTCGATTTCTCCAAGATCCCATCATCAGATCCTGACCTGATGACCAAAAGGACCAATTGGAAAGTGTACCCTTTCAAACAAAAAAAGAATTTTTGAAATCGGTCAAGGCGTCTTCGAGTAATCGGTGAACATACATAAAAAAAAAAGCACAAAAAAAAAAAAAAAAAAAAAAAAAAAAGATTCCGACGAACTGAGAACCTCCTCCTTTTTTCGAAGTCGGTTAATTAAAAAGCAAATTAGAGCTGCTGTCGCATTCTGTTTTGTGGAATTACACACTGCTGTCGGACATATTCGGAAAACACGACAATAACCGATGTCTATTCTAAAGCTTGAAGTACTGTACTTATAGTTTTTTTTTTCATAAAGTACAGTAGGTAATCAGATTTTCTAGAAAAAAAGCTAAACCAACGGTTTATGAGTTCATGAGAGTGAGAAGAATAAACAATCTCTGAAGTTTTAACTTGACAAGTAATTATAAGTTACTGTTTCATTATTTTCAAAATCCACATCGGTTATCAGATCACACAAAGTATATTGGTTCTAAACTCATCACCAATAAGGCTCATATTATAATAACAACCTTTTAAAATGACAGTATTCCAAATGATACACTTATATTCCATCTAAATAATATAACTATAATATTCTAGATGGCATTAAGATAGATTACTCGGCCGGTTAATTGTGCCTCTGACACGGATATATGTCGCCTTAATTGATTCGTGTGTGCTTGACCGTTTTCGATAAGCATCAAATTATTAGATAGGTTATTAAGTCGGAAGCTGAGTCATCAGTAATACGTTTCATTTGAATTGTCTCGGTTTAAATGAAGTGTCTTTATTAAAGATGTTTCTTTTAACCTACTTTTTCGAATGTGTAAGTTTTAGGCCACCTGTGGGCCTCATCATAGCTTATCTTATAGCCAGGACAGAGTATTTTTTTTTTCTTTATTTTGGCTTCGCACGGTTGTGCATTCAGCCAGTGTCAAGTATTTAAATAAACTTCAAGTTTAAAATAGATAAATAAGATATATAAATACATATTACAATACATAAATATAATATCCCACCCCTCCCCTTGTGCCTCAGTAAAGATGTGGGGCTTTACTGAAACATCAACACGGACTTTTTGGGAGAACTTGAAAAGCAATGTTATCCAATTTTGTTTCACTTCCCTACACTTATGCACGTTCATGAACACTTAACGGTTAATAATCCACCAATATTACACATTAACATTCGAAGAAACACAAGTTTTGGAAAATAAAACAAAAATGAAACTTGACTTCTCCAATTCCCGCCAAAAAGCCTGACAGAATATTTAATTTTAATGTGTCCTCTAAATAACTAAGGCCTGATAAACAATTAAAACAAATTATGATTTTGAAACAAATCAATCAATCAACTAAAAAAAAGTCCACCAAGGAGTTTGTTTAGTGAAAGATTTGTATCATTCTAATTGTTAAAATAGACTAGAATTGTATTGTCATCAAATAAGAATCAGGCAAAAGAATACAGAAATGTGTGTATGTTGTATTATAACGCCACTTTCACAAAAACAAGTAGGTCCCAAACACGGTCTATGAGCCCCAAATGTTCCTTAAAAGCCTTCCTCCTATAAAAGGCTCATGCGTGAACATTACATGAAGCGCCGCAATCGATAGAACATTATTCATACACCCGCCGACCCGGTGTCTTGGCTACAGAGCACAACATGTGTGGAGTAGACTCTATTATATTAGTTTTCAGCAAGAATAGTATCTGTGGAATTACTAGATTGAGAAGTATAAGAGCATTAGATTAAGCTATTGCATAAGCTTATTTTATTGGCAGGCAGTGAATGCTAATAAAATAAAAAACGAGTGTGCTTCAGACCACACGACTGAAGTAAAACTTCCGTTCGCCTCTCCCAATCACACTTTTCGTAAAGCTCTCACATTCACGCATTCACCAGCTTACTCCCCAAGTTAAGCGTGCGTAAAAAGTTTTACTTCAATAAATAAGTAAATAATGCTGCACATTTCACACATCATCATCTAGCCTAAAAGTAAGCAGAGCTTATGTTATAGGAACTAACATGACTACTAACTTAGGGAATCACTCCTACAAAGACAAAAGACACGAAAATTCTGGAACACATCGGTACTTAATTTGGCAAAGGGGAAAACAAATGATGACTGATTAATCCTCTTCTTGTCGTAATCCCCACTATGTAGAGTCGGCACAGCACAACATTTATTATTCTTCTATTTCTCTCTTTCAATCGTCATCTCTGCACTCCCTGCATTCACCTACGCTGACATTTCAAATAAAAAATAAAAAAACAATTTGGTTCATCGTCTTCCAGCCGATTATGACAATTTTACTCTTTCTTTATTGTCGCAAGTAAACATGTAACTACTCCATGCAACTTGAGCACATGTCACCGTCTCCACCGCACTGTTGTCGGGCAGTTACCGACACTCACTACGTGTCGTCTCCGCGACGTCCTCTGGCGAACTATACTTTGCTAGATACGTTTCAGTTTACGCGTGAAATGGACAGAATTATGTTAAGTAAAGTAAGCGGGCTTGGACCAGACATGTGTGCAGACGTGGAGATGGCAGATGGACCAAAAGCATTATGGAGTGGAGACCACGGCTCGGGAAGAGGAGCGCTGGCAGACCATCCGCCTGATGGTCCGACGATAAGCATATGCCGGGACAGACTGGGTCAGGAAGACCAGCGATAGAGCAGTATGGAGGAACACTGGAGAGGCATATGCCCTGCAGTGGGCAAATATATGCTGAGGAAGAAGAAGAAGAAAGTAAGTTGGAGAAACTCATCGTGGTAGGGAACACAGACGGAAAACGCTCACGTGGTCGATCCCCAACCCGATGGACGGATCAAATGAAAGAATCATCAGCCGTCAGGTTCCACAACGTTGTTAGAGATGCGATGAACAGAAGCCGATGGAGACAGATCATCCAATCGGATGCGGACCACCCGATGGTGACCACGATCCTCAGTCATGTGGGGCCGGCTGCAGAGAGGGAAAGTAAGTTCGAATGAGCAAGTGGTCAACTCTAGTGACGGTGGGTTTAAACCGCCTAAATAAATAAATAAATAAATAATAATAAAATACATTTATTTCGAGCATGCTTAACTTAAAGGCCTCCGTCATGGCTTAACGACTTAAAAGCCGGGACCGACAATTTAACGTACCCTCCGAAGCACGGAAGCGTAATGCCACTTACGGTCACCCATCTAAATTGTGACCGCGCACAACGTTGCTTAACTTCAACGATCAATTCAGAACGTCTAAGCAAGCTACGCCACGAGCGCTTCAGAATTATGTTGATGTATTGTCAAACTTCTAGTAATCTATACTTCTTCTAGTCTTCTAGTCTTCTAGATACTATAAAGCGGAAGAGTTTTTTTGTTTGAACGCGCTAATCTCAAGAACTACCAGCCCGATTTAAAAAAATATTTCTGCATTTGATAGATAAACTCTTGAGAAAGGTTTTAGGCTACTTTTCATCATCATCATCATCACCATACCGTCACTAAGGGGGCAACGCTGCGAGGACGCTGCTAGTACGGTAATACGGCTACACAATCGGCCATCAGCAGTCTCCGATTTTAACAAATCAATGCAAATGTTATAAGTAAACCTGACTAAATCTAAATTATCATCCATATTTCTCGATTATCAAGAGCTTATTATTCGCAGCCGTTTTCCTCAAATCCAGTACATAATCAGGCTAAGAACAAATATTACGCGTGTTGTAGCCGCAATATATATTCATGAATCGATTCGATGGAATCGATATGGCTGTAATATCGATATGATTGCGAATCGGTTTCGCTTGCGTTACTGCGACTGATGGAGTTTCCTCCATCGGATAATATTCGATATGTTTTTCTACTGTATTTATTTTGTTTTATTTTCTATGGTTGTGTGTTAGAGGTATTGTAAGATTGATTTTTAGACTCTTTATTTCTTACCCGTCAAAAATCTAAGAATTCGACATAATTGTGTTTAGTTAGTATAGTAGGGCTGAAGTAAGTAAAAATCCATAGGGCATAAAATCAAAGCGATGGTCTGTAAAACAGAAATAACAGAAATAACAAGTCAATAGTCACATACTCATTCTTAACTTAATTAGGGTTCCGGCCCCAATTCTTCTAATTTACAATAATTTCTAATTTACGTCAACCATTCTGGTATCATTACCGCTGCGTTTTTTGTTCTCCAAAATGAAAGTAACTTGCAAAACCTCATTGGTAATTTGTATGAAAACGTCATCACAACAGAGAAACGCAAGAGATTCATGTTTCTTCCAATACTTATACAGTTGTTGTCTTAATTGTGGTGTGTTCACATGCACGTTGTTTCTGTGTACGTAAGCTCGGGAGGACTCAGAATCGGCCCACGCACACAGAAACAACGTGCACGTGCATCTACACACACAATTAAGACCAAACGGACTTCGTGAGATAGACCAACTGTAACTAGAACCATTTTTAGAGTACGATTGTTGAAATTTGTTTGTATTTTAATATCCGCTATTGGCATAGAACAATCAATCATAGAAAACTCCATGAAACATGGAATTCGCAGTATGTTATAGTATCGGCTCGTTACCGTCCTGCTCCGGTAATGCGGCTCTCCGTATGCGCCGCGCGTCTCTTTTATTATTATATCCGCATATTGACTTTGCTTCCTTCAGCTCGCTCAGAAATAACAGTTCTTGTACATAAAAGTTTCACTCATAAACATAAATATAAGTGGTTGTCTTATAACTTTGCTTGGCATAGATCTAGATGGCAGTGTATGACGAATATGTATTGTGAAATAAAGAAAATATTACGCATATTAGATGTCCATGGATTTATAAGAAAGAACGGGTTCGGTGCCTGTAGCCGGAATAAGTTGGTACACAGTTTTTTAAGACACATAACAATAACTTAGTGTTAGTAAAATGTTTTATCAACCTATTGTGTCCCACTGCTGAGCCAATAAATTTTAGCCGACATTTTAAAATCCTTAGTCTGTACCTCATAGTTATGAAAAGACCAAGCGAATAAAACAAGCAAGCTAAAGGTGCAGATAGACTTGAGTATTCGCTTGTAATGACCATTTTAGCGAATGTTACATTACAGAAAAAACCGGGAGCTTTTTAGCGAGAATTCTAACAAGCGTTCTTTCTAGCGAACATTCTGTCACGTATTCTAGCGAAAGGACAGTTTTGATTCGAGCTTTTTGCATTGACACGCGACCGTCAAATCGTACTACATCTTCGTGAAGAATATTTTTTTGACGAGTATTGTCTAGCTAGAGCGTTCGCTAGAATGATCTTGAAAATATTCGTAGCAATGTTTGGCTCTATGCTTGGCTCTGTTCATGTTTTTGACAATTTATAAACGGCAAAGGCTCGATGTTCTGTTACAAGTAAATGCTCAAGTCTACTTCTACTCAAGTCTAATCTTATGGTCAAAATGAATTACAGTATAAAAACAAACACGTGGAGGAGTCCCGAAGGTGTTCAAACCATTACAAACCTAAGATATCGTATAAATATGGTTCATAATACTGTACATTAAAATAACACGAGGGCTGCGGCACATGTAGCGGCCGAACCGATGGGTAATGCGAATCGGATGGGCTGGCAGGCGGCGCGACACTTGATTTCATATTAATTGTGTTTTGAAGCTTATTGCTGTGGCTACTTGCTAGGTACTTAAATTAAAAGGTTTTCACTTCATATGACCAAAGATTCTTTCCAAAGATCATGTAAAAATGTGCATCTGAAAGTAATAATGTTGAAAAGTGTTGCAATAAATAAGGAAAAATATCAGTAGTATACTTATTCAAAACAATTGTTATTGTTTAACGCGGACTTCTTTTCGAAATAAGCTAGCTTAGATGAGTTGCAGAATCTTTAATTTACACTTTTTTCTTTTAACAGCGCCCATCTGCTTTTAGACTTAATGGACCTGAGTTTAGCCACTGTTCTTGAATAACAAATAAAAATTCTTGAATAAAAATCACAAATACGTAATCTGTTTAATTAATTAGGATTATGTAAAATTTCGCTAAAAGATAAACGTACAGTGTAGGTATCTAAGCTCTAGATATGAGTTGTATAAGTACGGTATAAAGCGGAACAGTGCATTTGCATGGCAAGCTCTGTGTCTGACCTCGACACCGGCCATCAACTGTTACTGCTAGAGAGGTGCAATGTTACATAATTTGATTTAATAAATAATTTATGAAAAATTGTGCTTTTAGCATACAGCCAAACATAGAACCTCCTCCTTTTGGAAGTCGGTTAAAAATAACTATCTGCACCCTCGCGGCGGAACCCGCGCAATAATGGTATATGATGATGATGATGATGAAAGTAGCTTTATAACCGTCTTCAAAATAAAGCTATCAAATTCAGAAAGGTTTTTTAAAATCCGACAGCTAGTTCCTGTATTTGTACTTATTTATTTACAACACACGAGTTGGGCTTACAGATAAACCAATAAGCTAAACTGCAAGTATCTCCATAGTGATGCTATAAGCAAGCTACACTGCAAGTGTAAAACAGTGTCTCTAAATTACTTTTTGTTACTGTGCTACGTACATAAATTACAATTAAGTAGGTACCTACCTTCTATAAGAGAAATATGTCCAGCATTCGCGTCTATAGGCTCATTAACATGGTGCGAGTTTCTCGCCCCGATGAGGCCATTTTTGTCATCAATGTCAAAATAATGACAATGTAAACGAAACATTGTAATCATACGTGGAAGGACGATAATAGCTGAATTATCATGGAGCTAGTTTCACGCATCTTAGAGGTAAGAAACTCCATGTAAAACCATGTACCTACTTAAATAAGCCTTAAGACAAACCAAATCTGTAATGTTTTTTTAGACGTGTGTACACTACTATTTTAAAATTTTTTTTATGTATAAGTAAATTAAAAAAAAAGTAGTTGTGGTACAACAAAGAAATGTACACTGCAGGCCCATCACTAGGTCCTGTATCCGTGGTGATACAGCGAGCCAGCTACATTGTAACGCACTCAGCGGACAACTTTTCCAATAACATCGGGACACCCGACAGTTTTCCTATCGGTGCACTTGCGGACAAAAAAATTGTATACTTTTATCTATATTCGATTTTGAACAAGACATCTTCAAAGGATCTTGAATGTCTTTATATCAGAGAGAATCTTAATGAAATCAAAATTTATTAATTGCTCAAAAATCAGGTTACTAAATAAAATAATAACAAGCTATATGCTTTTTATGACCTATAAGTGAGAATAAAGTTGTTGGAAAATTGAACTAATATTAAATATTCTAGAAGTAACCCACAAAAACTACCTTTATTTTGAAACTGTTTGAAATTTTGACTTTTATTACGAAACAATCTCGTCTCTGCTTTCGTAGCGACTGAAAAGCTCTAACAATACTTTCTACTACGTCAAATTCAATTCGTGTCCCGAAGTGTAGAGCAATTCGGTCGGGCGGCGATATTTACAAGTTATTGCGCCGGCGTAGTGCCTCTTCCTTATATAATGTACTTTCGCGCTCCAGACGGCCAGTTGATGCCTCGGTAGTTTTCGTGCCATCGAGTGTACTTAGGAAAAATAATATAGAAACAATTTACGGGTTTTTAGTCTGTATTTAAGAAAAACAGATTAAAAAAAAAAATCAATTAAAACAAAATGTAATAACGATCAATACATTGTATTCATAAAAAATAACATACATACAGCCGAACATAGAAACTCCTCCTTTGTGGAAGTCGGTTAAAAATAAACGTCCACGAGTCTACCTATGTACCTATTTCTAAGATCGCGAATCAATATTTCTAGAAATACTCTGTAGGTAGGTAGTCATAATTTATTTAGCTTCCTTACTGACTGTGGAATGTATTTTTTGTGCTCTTTTTGTGTAAGGAAAAAAAAGAACTTGGAAGGTTTATAAAACAAAACCACCATAATAATAAAGTAAACCTTATGTTAGTGTCGTAAAACGTTTCGCGTCAGCAATGTAGGGTGTTATGAATAAAGCACTGTCAGGAAACTATGAATATGTAAGTATATCATACTAATATAACATACATAACGGAGATTTGCCAGTTTTAATATAGGGGTAGGTAAATCTTTAAGGCTGGATTTGACAAAACTGGATTAAGTTTTACTCACGAGTAAACTACTGTTTGTTTGAATATTTTGACATTTTAAGTTGACACCTTATAACCAAAAAATGTTCGGTTGTGCTTTCTAAACAATTGTATTTCGAGTTATGTCGGCTAAATACCCTGGAATAAGATGATTTTTGGTCAAATCCAGCCTAAATCTACTGAACTGATTCAAAAATATTTCATGGTTAACAGCAGTGACATTTTGGCGTCAAGATCTTAAAGTTGCATAAATTAGTCAGATATTTTTGGTAATTACTTACCATATTTTTTTAGTAGTTAAAATTGATTATCAAGTTTGTCGTCAGCCTAAAATGAATCATATTTTTCTTTTATCATCATCATCCCCAGCCCTATTTATTACCAACTGAAAAGTGTAGGTACCTAAAGACTGTTATAAGTAGGTAAGTACCTTCTTATATTTAATTTAAACAATATTTTTTCGTTATATGATTCAAAATTTATGTTGTCAAAAATCCAACTCTTTCCGTTATAAATCGGGCACCCATCAACTGTCACATAAACAAAACAAAAGTCCGTGTCAGCATCCACAATCCATCGGCGTGTGTATCTCAGCTCCATTAATAAAGGCGGCTTATCCCTAATCTGCGCTCATTCCTGCTTTCTGCAAATCTTTTCGCGCCAAAAAACCGACGCCATTTTGTGTCCGCGAGATTTATTGCCAGGATTAAACGCTTGATAAATAATAAAACACTGATATTGGTAAGGTTTTTTATCGGTTAGCGTGCATGTATACTGGAGTGGTTGTTTGTTAAAATTAGCTGTTATTTTAATTAATTTAGCTACTGGCATAATGAAAACAATATTCTTGATTTAAAACTAAGGACTGTGCTTAAACTGATCTCTGTTTTTGGGCCCTATTTATACAAACTTTAATAGAACTTTTTAATAATTATTTGGTACCTTCATGGTAAGTTTAATAAAAAGTTAGAAAGTAGAAATAGAAAATTGTACTTATGGAAGATTGCATAAAACACACTAAAAAATGTTGTAATTTAACTCTAAACTTGCATGAACTACTCTAAAACAATGAATTAATAAAAAGAAAAGTAATCAGTATTAGTAATTATTTATAATGATTTGATTTTATTTGAAATAATTAGGTAAATCCCCCCAAAGAATTTATGCCCGAAACCCCCCGAAGCCCAGGAATACCCGTAAATTTGCAGGGAATCCCCCCCATCTGGCATCACTGACTCTGATACTAACCCTAGTTTAAGTTTAATTGTGAACTAGCATTACCAGTATTCTGTGGCATTACTATCATGTAAGGTCTGAAATAAATTAATTTTATTTAATTTTTATTTAAATTATTTTATTCATTAATTTAATAAATAAAATTCAGAGAATCTTTAAAGGTTATTATAATGTAATTATCATATTATAGCATTCGTTTGTTTAAAAAATATGTTGTTAGGTATCCGTCACACGAGTGCGCGCCCCTCGATAGAATGAAATACTGCGGCGTCGCGGTTTTTTATCGCTTTTATTCAATTTGTTTCGGATGTGATCCGGCTTATCGGGATTCCGATATCTAAGGGTGGGGTAGGCAGGGGTGGATCTGCTGTTCTAGTATTTGTAACTATCTGAAACCAACACTGCTGAAATGTATTTATAATTTGCCTAATGCACTGCTGAAATTGTGATCAAAATTAAAACGTATTTTAATTCTGTTTTAAGTTCTAAATTAAAACGGATTTTAATTCTGTTTGAAGTTGGTGTGAGTAATTCTTGAAAGTGCTTGCTCTCAGACTAAGGTTCCAAGCAAGTTATCTGCCAATTAAAGTGGGCAGTAGCACGCACCACACGGCTTTCTCAACTCGCTGAGTATTAACTCAGCTGGCATTTGTATGAGTTTTTGATTACTTTTACAATATGTACATTATATACAAAAACTCGCGCCTGTTTCCCTTCATAGGGGTAGGCAGAGACCACAGATCTCCACTTGCTACGATCCTGACACACTTGACACCTGATTTGAGATGATTGACTTGACTTGATCCTGACACACTGCGCCCAGGTCTTCCCCTTCCGACGATATACGATGTACCAAGTAGTTAATCAATAATCATATATTTACTTGGAGGTGGTAAACAAGCCCTTAATTTACAACATGACTGTAAAGTAATCTGAAAGCATTTATCCTAAGCTCTAATCACAATTCGAATCGTTCAAATCACGAACAGTAACCAAAACATAGTTTAAAATGCACCCTAAGGCTCAGTGCACACGATAAGAACAACGCGGCCGGTAGCGGCTCAAAACAGTAATACCTTAATTTAAATTTAAATGACATCTGAGCCCGGGCCGTGATAAAATCGGTCACATCATTACGAGAGGGCGAATGTGCGTAAATTGCGGTCGTTGTAAACGGTTGTGTAGTGTTTCTAGTTTATGTCAAAATGCCCCTCATACTGACGATAAAAATGTGAATTTCGTGGATTTTATTTTACTTAGGTACTCATCGCTGTTTTATAATTTAGTATGCAATTTATAAAAGCTGTACGTTTTAACATAATATAGTTTGTGTCATATTATCTTTAACAAAGGTATTCTTATTAATCCATTTTATTTATTTTATAAATAAATAATCTTTGGAAATTAATTCCATTTTTTAATCTATTTTAGTCTATTTTTATTTATAGAAAATATTCACAACACTCCACTTTTGATGTCAGTCTCTTTTATCTCACCTATTTAAAAAAAAGTTAAATCACAAAAGCTCCCATCAAACAAAATCGCGCCAATGAATTACGCACATCGTGGCATTCTTCAGTGGTTTGGCGGTATTCGACAGAGATCGCCAGAGTTCGCAATACGCGAACCGTTATCACAACATCGCGCTAATGCTGCATGATGAGCGACTTACACGCAACGCCAGAGATTACTCGTGTGCACACGCCCATACTTTAAAATTTAAGATTTGCTGATAGATAAAAGAACCTATTGAGATTTGAGGTTGAGATTTTTAGGGGAAGAGTTTGATTTAACAGTAGGTATCTTTCTTTTTCTTTTTTCGGTTTGTAATTGTGAAATTCTCTGCTATTCTATGTACTTACTTAAGGGTTTTTCAATATGGTATCTTACTACAACTTGGGGCTATTTATCTGGTGCCAAGTATTTCTTTTATTCAGCTACGAAAATATTGAGAATAATTCATTAATACTTAATTCATTAATTGAATTGGAATAGTAGATTGTTGCACGAGGGTTGAAAGTAACCTATTGCGGCACGAGATGGTTTGGCGCCTGAGCGTAGCGAGGGCCGTAATAGGTATTTCACCCGAGGTAAACACTCTGCTTTTCATTTCGAATATTAGGAAAGTAAATAAAAACCTGATTAGCTCATTTTATAACAATCTCTGCTCTCGATCGACAAAACAGATAAAAATCGAATTGGTGCTTTAAAAAAAATACTGGCTGGTAGCTTGCCACTGAAAAAAAAAAACAAAAAAGGCGCCCACCTTTTTTTTCAGCCAGTATTTTTTGTCATTGAAGATGGTAAATATTTCAAGCTCAAAATCTTGTTTAAATAATAATAATTTAGTGAAAAGTAATTATTAATAACAATACTCATGTAATAAATTGTTGAAAATATTTTTTACAGCAATTCTCAATAAAAAGGTAAAATAGAAATGTCAAATATTACTTTTGCTGTGTAAAAAGTTTCAACATGACTCAATAGAAATGTCAAAATAGAATGATTTTTTTTTAATTTGACAGCAGGGAAAATTGCTTCCCAGGGCGAAAAAGTACTACTTTCATCCCTCTGTTCAGGTAACTTCAAGCGTACTTTCCGTGTATGAGTAATGAAAAACTTATTAAACGTAGGTAGTCTACGTTTCAGAGCGTTTGTCCAAAAAATAAATCACAAGTTTATAATGTAAATTCAATTTTTTAATGCAAAATTTTTATTTCAATTTTGTCCACAAACGTCATTCCAACTTTCCTAATTACGAAACAAGAAAACTCTCCACAATTTAATAACAAAGGTAAACATTAGTCAGCCGCGAAAAAGTTGAAAATTAAAAAAAAACGTCTCCTGAGACTCCTATCAAAAATCTCTGCCGTTTCATTAACTAAAAGAGAAAAAGTAAAAAAATACTGTCACCGAAAGAGCACAGATTAAATTTTAAGGGTACTTTTCTAAATTAATTATTAGGGGAGGGAAAAAATTAAATGTCAAAATTACAACAAGATTCGCCTTAATTATGTCCAGGGGCGGGTGAGGGGGAGGAACTAATTACATTTTCTTAATTTGCAAAGTTCGAGTTCCTGCATCGGTACTTGTAATGTAAGGTTTTTGTTGAACGACCTCTGTGATTTGTATGTGGAAACTTTCGGCTTTTGTCGGAAGTTGAATTTTCTTGGCAAATGAGATCGAAGAAAATCCTACTAATATTATAAATGCGAAAGTTGTGAGGATGTATGGATGTTTGTTACTTTTTCACGCAAAAACTACTGAAGGGATTTAATGAATTTGGAATTTACAAAAATCATTTGTTTATCCGGGTACTTTTTATCCACGCGAGCGAAGTCGCGGGCGGAAGCTAGTATTATAATAAAGTATTTTCGAGGTCTTCAAGAAGAGATATTGTAAGATCTTTTGAGCAAAATCATGCTAAGGCACCCATCAATATAAAGCGTCCGAAGAAAGAACTAAATAGGAGTATGTTGAATTTTTCTTTACAAAAATGATTTGCTGAAATCTCTGTAATACTATTCTAAATCGTACAAAATAAAGCTTTTTTTTAGGATACAAACTGAAATGCCTAGAATACAAACAATTCACAAAGACGAATCCAAGTACATAGGTAATTGTCTGTATAGAGTAGCTAACACCCCTTTTACCCCACTAAGTACATTAACATTTTTATTCTTACTTAAAGCAAAGGGGTATTCTTTCATCGTCCTACAGAGACCAGAGATAATTCTTTTTATCGCTTTAATATCTTTTGTCTTTTCTAATTTGCAAATGAGTTTTTTTAATAACGTCGAATTTGTAGGCTTCGGGGGTAAGGAGGGACTTCTACTAATCCTTTTATGATTTACGACTGAAGGCGGTTAATGAAGTTTCAGTTTTTTTTGTTGGTTTTTTGTTTATTAGAATCAACCCCTTTTGTTTTGAAATGGAAGCATCTTCCTTTAGGTATGTACTTATATACTTAAATGAAAGAAAGTGAAACAATATTTTAATTTCAATTTAAATTTTATTTTAATTTTATTTTCAACTTATTTATGGGATTGTTCAAGTTCGTTCATCTTCATATCATCGTATTTGTGTTGAATGTGTCATAAATTTTTCGGAATGTATGTATTTACATTTGTTTATCTGTAATAGTTTTTTTATTTAAAGTTCAATCAATTTATTTAAGCAAATACGAACTGTCAAAATAAAAATTCCATTCAACATTATTCAAACAAATATTTGCCTAGTAAATAAAACGACACCACATCCAAACAGATAAATTCTAACGTAACAATAAACAAAAAACATTTTTGCATATCAATGCATACATTGCTGGGTGCTGGTAGTTTTGTTCTTTTATCCATTAGTGTGAGCGGCGATCGATCACGCGTGGGCCAATTTACCCATCGGCCACAAATTCTTCAGTGTCCGATGCACAAACAGATATGCAGGTAGTGTGGCCGTGTTTGCAACTCTGTCATTTTTCTAGTTTCTGTTTGCTGGTTGTCAAATATTTCTGTACATAGAGTTCTTATTTCAAATAGTTTTTTTTTTCAGCCAGTGCACTAGTTTACTCTCTATTTGTTGGTGGTCATAGATTTTTAGTTCTTTTTTTAATATTTTTTTATCCAGCATACTTTTTGTTTTAATTCCGATAGTTCTACACAGCGCAGCGTGTTAAAAAAACCCTGTCCGGTCCGAAGGGGGTATGTATGACCCCAATAACATTTCCTGAAAATATATCAAAATTGATTAATAGTAATTAAGAAAACATTAATCCCTGAAATATACTTACAACTAAAATGTTTCTTAGCATTTTCTTCAATACTTTTTTAGAAGAGATAGTGTTTCGAAATCACCTTTTATCAGTGAATGTATTCGAAACAGCTAATAATGGCCGTCTCATTACCCAACAAAGCAATATAATCCCATTGCACATCAAAGCGCCAATGACCAACTGAAGCAGAAGCTTATTAATAATTATTTCTTGATTACTGATGTGAGGCGGCCTTAATGAGAGAATCATTGGAAGGTTCCCGTGTGATGTTCGGTATTATCTGCTGATCCGTTACTTGTATAGGAGAAAAGAGACTATTGTTATCATCATCATTATTCACAGACTATATTAGATGGTAAGCCAATAGAATGTGATCTAAATCAATTGATGACTACCGTTTGAAGGAGGCCAGTTTTCAGTTCGATTAATGAAATATTTTTTTTCTTCAATTAATCTAAAGCTAGGCAATAAAAACGGTCTTCACCAATGATCTTCTATATAAACTGAGGTAGATGCGCTGTACCCCGCTCTGCGTGGCGAACAAAACTCAAGCTAATAAGCTTGAGTCAACTCAGTCGCACTCTGTCTTGCTCCGATGTTACACGCATTTACACGCAGCACTCACATAATTTTTCTCTTTTTGACAACGGGGTTTTATAATATCACTGCTATCTTTTTAGTTTTCTTGAGTGATCTCAACAAAGCAGCAAGTATTCTACCTGAGTAATGATAGCAAAATTTCGCCGCGCTTTAGAGCTTTTTATAATGAGTGTAACGTCTCTATTGGTAGTACCTCATTGGTCTTCACTCAGTTTTTTGTTAGGGCAGAGAGATAACCATAGAGCTGAACTCGCAAGCGAGTAGACGCATTTTGACAAACTTAAAAAAAATAAGAATGATATACCTAATATACAATCAAAAAACAAGCATAATAGGTTACTTAAGTAGGTACTTAATTTTTCATTAACCTACTTACTTAATAGGTTACTAACGAGAGTAACAGCTTATTCTGCTCAAAATCACTTTTAACCAATTTTTGTAACAAAAATCCAAGTAATTGTTTTTCTAATCAAATAACATTTTCCAGTGATTGAACAAGGCGATAAATTGTGACAATTAGCACCGGCTAGGCGAGTCCACACGACGCGACAAATCGCAGGGAAAGGGTGCGATAAGTCGCGTGACAAATCACCTGACACGGCTAATGATGTTGTGAGATTTGGCCTATCTTGTTGGACAGGTATAATAAAGTGCTCTTCTAGTAACATTTACAAAAAATAATGTTTTTTTTTTAATTCAGTGAGATGGCGCGGTAGATCACGCAAGCAATGGCGAGACGAGCTAGACACCTTCAGTGAATATCAGTGGCAGGTAATGGCGTTAGACCGAACTACCTGGAAAACTCGAGGAGGCCTTTGCCCAGCAGTGGGCATTGTAGGCTAAAAACAAACAAACAATGTTTTTATCGTAACTTTGAATGTCACCAACCAACGCACGTAGAATTTGGGGGCACGGCAGTGCCCCGCCAAGTCGAGCACAGCCGTACCATCTTTTTCAGGAAGCCATTCGGGCCATTTTCGACCCCTCTCTAACTTTGTTGTTACAATTTACATGCGATGGTGCAACCCATTCTTTTGATAGAGTAGATGAAAATTTTGAATGCTTTATTAAAGAATTTCAGTGCTTATCATCTTACTAATAATAAAAAGGCGAAAGTACGTGTGTGTGTGTGTGTGTGTGTGAGTGAGAATGTTTGTTACCACTAGGGATTGCAATCCCGCAGCTTTTATTGGTCTGCTGGATCCCGCACCTTCAAAGCGCGGATCCGCGGATCCGCAAATGAAAAATTTGACGTTAAAACTTTCGCGTAAATCGCGAGTAGCACGAGCGCGACGTTGCCGTTTCGCACAGACCACCGCGCCGGCGACTAGCAGACGGTTGGCGGGCTGTCCTGTCATCCGTACCCAATTACAAATGTGAAAGTGTGTTTATTTGTTTGTTTATTGGTCCTGCTTTCATGTCAAAACAGAGCGACGGATTGACGTGATTTTTTGCGTGGAGATAGTTGGAGGGCTGGAGAGTAACATAGGCTACTTTTTATCCGGGTACCACGCGAGCGTAGCCTCAGGCAGCAGTTAGTTGTTTATAAATGGCACTGCGCTGCGCACGTCTTTCTGTAGGTGACGAGTGTTTTCGTACTCACCGTCCGGCATTTTATGTAAGTAGGTACCTAAACTTTAATGTTTTTGATTTAGTTTTTTTCTGTGCTATTTTAAAAGCTGATTGTGCCGTAAATAGTAATATAATTAAAGTTGCGTGAAACAATATGGTGGTTTTTGTTTTTGTTAATATAATGTTTTTTGAATACAATAGGATATATTAACGTTTATTTGACACACAAAAGTTACAGTAAGTACATTGGGAAAAGCACAGCATAAAGTAAGTACCTCATGAATAAACAATTCTTCTTCTTCTATTAGCCCATGCTGTCCCATTGTTGGGCAAAGGCCTCCCCCCACTTTCGCCAGACACCGCGATCTAGTGCCTTCGTCTGCCAGTCCCTCTCATAAACAATTACACAAACAAAAATAACTAAAATCTAAAGAAAACTGTTAACAATAATGTGCGTGCGTACCTGCCTACTACTCTTTGTGGTGCCAAATAGGCCCAGTCTCAGTATAATGCTGGCTCCTGTTGCTTAATGTAAGAAACGTTTAATAAAAGTTAATTTTTTACTCAAAATCTGTTGTTTCAATTTGATTTTATACATAATTTCTAAGATGCGGGATCCCGCGGGATCCCGCGCGGGATTGACTAAACCCGCACTAATCCCGCGCGGGATTGAATGGGCTGCGGGATTGCAATCCCTAGTTACCACGTATCCGTATAACTACTAAACCGATTTTGATGAAATTTGAAATGTAGATAGTTTAGGTTCTGGAATAACACATAGGCTACTTTTATCTCGGAAATGTGTGGGATAAAAATAGTGGTCCACGCGGGCGAAGCCGCGGGCGTTCACTGGTAGTTGCTTAAATTAAGCGATCTACACTTGTAGTGATGTACCTACACCAACATCACTTTAGTTAGGTACATTAATTTATCTATCATTAATTAATTTGTACATAGTGTAAGACACCCAAACAAAAATGAACATGCAATAATAAATTCTTAAAAGACTTCGAATTCGTTCGAAACTCCAAAAACTTACCTAACTCCAAGATAGATAGTGTGTAGTTATAATTCGCGCGGTTAGCGGTCCCGTCACGCTCCGTGTGGAGAGCGCCTATTTATCTCTCGTATTGACAGCCGCGATATTGAACACTATGGAATTGGTAGATATATCGACAACTGTGAAATTAAGGCTTATTTATTGAAATTATTTCAATATGCATCATATTATTTTAGAATTTAGAGCTTTAAACGGTGAAAGAAAATATCGTGAAAAATCCACTTAGCTTTCTAATAGCGGCTTGCAACCTGTCACTTATTGAAAGCTAATTTCTGCAAAATGTGGGCAAGCATGTACCAAATATGTAGGTGTTTGGATGTGCCTCTGACTACCCCTTTAGACATCTTCAAAGGATCTTGAATGTCTATCTGAGAGAATGTCCACCGCGCTTTGGGGAACACAGCTGTAAACATGTTTTTTTTTTGTAAATTTGAATTGATTTATGTTAATTTAAATCAGTTTACATTGTCACCTTAGAAAACTTATGTATTTATCAAAAAAAATATCTTTCTGACAAATTACAATGTAGTTTCAGTAATAAAATGATTATAAAAACTAAGCAGTGTTGTGTAAGTACCTAATCAGTTTTATTTTTATTATTACAGTTTTATTTTTATTTAAATGCGTATTCTGTACTTAGAAGTCTAACGTCTAAAATACGTTTTTTTAAATGTGTGTAAATTTGATTTATGGACTAGGTACTGATTGTCTGAAATAAATTATTTACCTACTTATTTATTTATGTGCTAAGTCAATAGGTATCAACACAATTTCATAACATTACGAGGTGCTTAAAATCCTCATCCTAATATTCCCGTACTTACAAGTCCTCACAGTAGTTAGTATCGGGAACCCGCGTCGATTCCCGCTGTTTACTGCTCATACATTACGCGAACAACCCCATAAACCTTCATAAAACCGTTATCCAACTCATTCGATTTAATTACCTGTAGCCGGACTAATCAGGAGCTTTCCGGCTTCTTCCGACTATTTCCCCAAATAGCCGGACTTCTTAGTTTTTGGGGTTATTTGGGGAAATAGTCGGAAGTAAAATGCTCCGACTTTTACAACGAAGAGTAGGTAGATCTTAGTATTATTTATAGGGAAAATGTCATATGTAATTGGTAGAAATATATTCTTAAGCAATATTCAAAGCCTAGCTATAGTGGTGTTCTTATTTATTTTGGTCGTTTTAAAGTTATTAATGTAAGTTCGTAGGTATGTGTCAGTGGCCAACTTTGGTGACGGAGTTTTTAGGCCGGTTTTTTATAGTTCCGCTTTTTTATCCGCTGGCATTAAATCAGAAACCAAATCAAGAATTACAATTAAGCACATACCCAAAATAATAGTAATATACAGTAATCCTAATTGAATATCCAACTTAAACATAATACGACTCTGCTGTATTATATAATACACAATTTTAGATAAGGACACACAACTCTCTAATTCTAAAAATATAATTATCCGGATAAAACCGGATGTCCCAACCCTACTTGAAGACAACATGGCCGCTACCGAAAGCGCATTATCTCAATCAAGCCATTACAAGCTCCTGTGAAAAATAATAGTTATACATAATTACAACCCTCCGAGCGAGACGGCACACCTCCAATCACACAAGTCGAAAAGAGACAGCTGTGTGTTTCGCGGTCGCTGCAGCACTTAAGTAATTAAAAAGGGCGAGTCGGGGCAAGATGAAAATAATATTATAAGTAAATCTTATGGCGTCTTTGAATAGCTTGTTCTGTTACCTCGTAAATGTTTGTCAATGTTTGAGTGTTCAATGGAAGGGTTGGATTGAGAGTAATAATGTTTTATACTTGCTTTTGTGTTCAAATAACAAGAGTTTAATTTGTTTATGTTGTTGAAGTTTCATTTTCTGATCAAAATCAGCGTTTTGCGCGATCTGGGAGTTTAAAGTGGCCACTTTTGATGAAACATCAGATTCTGATGTTATATGAAGCATAATCATTATGAAGCATCTATGAAACATTTGATGAACAAACTGATGTTACATCAAGAGTGGCCACTTTACCTCCGCTGATTTACCTGTCTTGTCTTGAGTAGTTGAACTATCTTTGGACAAAATTTATCCCTTGATGTCCTAGCCAGTTTCTCATTTTAAAACTCAATTTATTCAAATTTCGAACAAATAAGATAAAGCATGAAGCATTGTGCCATCATATTGTATTAGTCTTTAAGTTTTTCTAACTAAGTAGGTACCTACATAATTTGGTGTAACAATAAAGAGTTAATCTAGGTATCTATCTATCTATCATGATCATTCTTTCCAATATTCATTCAATTTCCTTTAAAGATGGCTGAGGTACCTACATATTTGGTACACACTTTTCAGAAATAATTTTTATCTTGAGGTATTGTAGTAGTATTAGACAAATTACAAATGCCATTAAACTAAAAGACCTATAAATTTATTAGATCCCTACTGTTGATCGCTTTGTTGTATCGTATAATATTCCGTTGTGTAACAAAACGTAAAACACATAATCCTCATTTTTCCGGCCATCACGTTTTCCATAATAAAAACAAATGGAGCAATCATAATGCGAATAAATTACTTCACTTCTTTCTGTACAGGGTGTGCCTTTAGTTCTATTTTAATGTGAGTTTTAAATTGAAATAGATCAGCTTGACGACCTATATGGCGCAGTGGGTACCCGCCCGAAACAGAGAAGATTGTTGATTCGATTCCGCCGCGAGGCAAATTTTTGTATGAACTGCAAATAAGTATTTGTCTTGGGTCTGGATGTTTTTCTATGATAATATAATAATGTAAGTAGGTACATATTTACAAAAAAAAAGTGTAAGTAAGTAGTTTATCAGTCATGTAGTTCCCATATAATAACCCAAGCTCTGTTTATTTTGGGACTAGATGATGCTGTGTGAAATATCCAGCATTTAGATCTTAATTATTTTTCTATAATTTTGAATTAAGTTAATATTTACTAGCGAAAGAACTTAAAAATAACAACTGTCAGTATTTTTGGACTTGACAGCACCATACTATTACACCAACTTTAAAATATTTTGAGAATAATATCGTCTTTTAGATAGGTACAGTTTAGTGTAATGTTCTTTGAATACAGAACATAATGTTTTAATAGGAACAAAAATTTATTTTTTTGGGATTCAAATCTACTAATTAATTTAGTTTTTTTCCTCGTCTCCAAAAGTTATTTTTATTTCCGTAATTTCCGGTAGAACCTCTTGATTTCTTATCTATTTTAAGCCATCTTAGCCACCTAAGATAAAAAAGTTTAGCTATAACCAAGCTATAACAATGATGACCGAATGATGAACAAAGATGGCCGATGGGGACGAAAAGTTCTCTAGTAGACGCCACGGACCGGCAAGCGCAGCATTGGACGTCCACCGACAAGATGGACAGACGACCTTGTAATAACTGCAGGTCGGCGGTGGATGCAGGCCGCTTACAACCGCAACAGATGGAAATTTTTGAGGGAGGCCTATGTCCAACAGTGGACGTCCAAAGGCTGAGATGATGATGATGATGGAGCTAAAACCATATCGGATAGGTTTTCCTCTCCCATGTAGAATTTTTTCGTGCTGAGGGTGATGGGACCCACCCAGGGCTGACCAGGTGCTCTTAGTAGGTTCTATCAATTTACCAGAGCATTTAAATTTTGATTTTCATTTTAATTTAATTATAATTTTAATGTGTCTTGTGTTTTGTCTAATTTTATATGGATTAATTATTCTGAAATAAAATCGTATCTTATCTTATCTTAAAACAATATTTCCAGTACAGTACTGAGACTCCCTATACACACGTCACAGTAATAGTGATGTTTTGTCCTGTTTGTTCGCCTTTTTTATAGTCGCATCGATGTATCGACTTGGACGATTTATTTTATATGCTGTAGTTTCGTCGTAAAACTAAATTGATCTGAGTATATTAGGTTGGACATAAACAAGTACATGTTTACTGTGTACTTAGATCTAGGGAGAACAAAAAAGGTTTTGATCAAAATAGTTTCGCTGGTCGGATTTTAAGATAAAGTGATTGATTGGACGCGTTAAATGGTGATAAAGTTTAGAAGCCTTGCTTTGGCACGAACGAAGCACCATTTAATCTCATTATGTAGAGCGTGATTCATACATTTCTCTCATTCATTACTGATTGAAAAAAAGAAACGAAACAGATTCATTCCATCGAAAATGGACACACAAACAACCTATATTTTAGTAGATAAGGGTACGTTTTGTACCTTTTTGTAACTTTAATCATAATTAAGTATTACGTTTTACTGTGTATTTTGTATGCTTAGTAGCAAATAAATGATGTGTCTATGTCTAAAATTCTTATTAAAATTTTTGATTCCTACGGGATTCGAACCCACATTGATCAATCCGATCCTCCCTAAGCCGGAGTGTTTTACCGACTCAGTCACGGAATAGAAAGGATAAGAATTTTCGTTTTCATTGAAACATAATTATTAAGTAATGATTGGTGTGGTTTAACACTTGAAAAAAAATACAACTAAGTACCTACCTATAGATTTATTTTGCAATATAAATAATGAATATTAACAGAAATATTCCTGAAACTGAACGAAAAACAGCATTCACAACAGAAAGCGTCCCTTATACAAAATAATTATTGTAGATAATCATACAATTTAGAATAATGATCTTTTTTCATGATGAATGAAAAGAAATAGATCTATTTAGATCTGCGTAAGATTTCAATAAAAAAGTCTATACTTATAATATTTTTCATAATAATTGTTATGAATCATACAAAAAACAGCTAGGTACTTAAGTAAGTATATATAAAAATGAAAAACTATCAAATTCATAACATTAAGTAGGTATAATTTAAACGAACTAACGGGACTTTATCGCGTTATTACCTTTGTTTAAATTATGTCTATAGATCGCGAAAGTTTAAAATGTGCTATTAAGTAGGTATTTCAGTCACACACACCAATCAACATTATTATGATCATGAATTTAATTAGCGTTGTTATTGGGTGTCGGCAGAGTGCCAAGGAAAGGCCTAATGAAATGGCGGATAGAACACGAACATTTGTCTCAATTATTTAACTTGCAGATTTGCTACCCGACGGATAAAATAATGAACGAAATTACTTAGCTTATGTATAGTATTTGACTTCGCTCGATCTTATAAAAATGTTAAAATTTAACATTGTTTTAGCTTTACAATTTTTTTTATAACAAGTAGGTACAGTCAGCGTCATCAATCGGTATCCCCCTATTGATTTTAACAAGGACCCTTTTCATTTCAACTTTGGATTTCAGTCGGATTTGCTAGTATACTTATGGATATCTAATTTCACTCGAGTTCCTATACTAGCAAATCCGACTGAAATCCAAAGTTGAAATGAAAAGGGTCCTTGTTAAAATCAATAGGGGGATACCGATTGATGACGCTGACTGTACCTAATAATATTTATATAAAATATGCGGATTTTTAAGTTTTCATATAGGTATTTTATATTCAATAGATAAACATCTAGCAAAATCAATTTTTGATTAGGTAGTACATTGTTTTAGCTCTTGCGGTATAAAATAGAAAAGTTTATAAATCGATATTCCTGAAAAATTTAACAATACTAGACGGTTAGTAAGTTATTAATAACCTATAGCTACCGTCGGCGTCGTAGGAAATATTACTGAGTGGGTGGTTAAAATTAACCCTCACAATAGTTAACGAGCAATAACAGTAGCTTTGACATTGTTGCTACGTTTAAGAAACCTCCAAGTGTTCTATTATGTTCTAAATGATCCTATTAATAATACATTAAAATTGAGTAGGTACTCTACTTACATGCTGTAAACATTCAAATAATTACCTAATTATAATTGGATTAATGTTACATGGAAATCTTTTAGGCAGGCATATTATGTCCAGCAGTGGGCATCCTATGGTTGAAATGATGGTGATGATGATGAATGTTAAAATTTTCAATTTTACTAAAGGAATTATTTTAAATACTCCGAAAGGTACTAATCGAAATTCTAATACTATCTTTACCTTTTTTCAATAAGTTTACCATGATGTCTATCACAGATTAGGTAGAGATACTACGTATCAGATGGAAATGTCGGGAACATTTTAGTGTGGACTTGTGTTCACAGAATAGATAGATGTTACTCGCTCCTGATTGGCTATCAGAAAACGATGTATGACGTTTCTTTTTTTTTTCTGCTACACCGGCACCGAGCAGAATTGTCATTCTACCAAACAAATTAATTTGGTAGGATTGCTTTTTTCATTCAATATTTCTAAGGCATTGATCTCAATGTGTACTATTGAGATCAATGCCATAGTAGAGGTCAGTGGCCTAAGGGAAAGGTGTTGTTGATAGAAAACAACGAAACATAGATAATCATTTATTATTATTTTTTAATTTTTTTCTATATACTACATAGTAGGTATATTGTATATTATACAAAGTCGCTTCCCGCTGTCTGTCCCTATGTAAAAAAAAAAACATCATCAAAATCCGTTGCGTAGTTTTAAAGATTTAAGCAATGCTTAGATCTTTATAACTACGCAACAGATTTTGATGCGGTTTTTTTAATAGATAGAGTGATTCAACAGGAAGGTTTATATGTATAATACATGCATAATATAGTACCTAGAGAAACACTGATAAATCTGAGGTTTCTGTGATGTGTGATGTGACCAGTGCGAAGCCGGGGCGGGTCATAAAGGCTTCAAAATGTCTGTGACACACTTGGCGTCTTGAAATCTCGTTCAAACTCACGTTTCTTAACAAATCACTGCATAAAAAATCGAGCCACTTTTGGAGTCTGATTACACTACACACTGGGAATATGGAATACAGCGGCCTTTCGCAAATTTGTACAACCTGGTACAACACAAGTTAACACAAAACACAAAATACATCGTAGGTACTGAAGGTACAGACCGTTTGCAGCTAATAAGGAACAGAAATAGGCGGGGAAAATCAACAAACTAAATACACAATGATCGTTAGACATTAGACCGCAGAGCACAGACTACCCACATCCACAGAGATACCTACCCTCAAAGATCTCAATCATTCATTGACATTGACATTGTCATCAAAATAGCAACTCATTCGGAATCGGAAGAGTTGAGGAGCGGAGAACGAACTGTCATACATAGTTTTCTGATCAAAGCACAGATTATATACAAGTCCAAGCTTCTGACTAGGAACATTTCTACCCGTGATGTCTATCAGGTTACATTAGCCCATTTAAAGGTAAAATTGTTTGGGATGAGAATTTGAGAGACATTTCAAAATACCTAATAGATGGTAAATATTCCAGAAATGTAAAAGAAAATTCGTCCTTTCTTGATGTTTTCTGAATAGTAATTAATTTCTTTCTCAACTTCCTCAAAAGCTAATTCTTCCCAATCCAAATATTTATCGCTGTCCCCTACCACTATTAACCTGAAAGCATTTCACAAAATTGCGTGCAAATATTACAGTTTCAATATAATACGCGTGAAAACCCAGTAAAAGCTGAAATACGTCCGAGAATTACCGAGTTTGAACAACAAGCCAAATATAAGGAGCGGCCAAACAGCATGTGAACCTAATCGGCTTCCCCGACATAATAATGCCTCATTAAATACCGCCTTTTAAGTCGCAACGCAAACTCCCCTCTCTCTCCCTCACTCCCACCCACAAGCCCGACGAAGATAGAGACGGAGATAGTCGCCTGCTCCACGGTAATTAAGGGTCGTTTTGCAAATTACACGGTACTTAACCACCCATATAACGCTCATTAATCAAAGAGACCACTTTCACCTCTCTTTTCAGCTTGTAGTTGAGTAATATTTTCATCTCGTTCTTACGGGAGGTGAGGTAGACAGGAGTTTAATTAGGTCATAAATACATTTTCATGATTAGAGGCGATTCGGGATCCTTCGGGGGCAGATGTCGAGGTATTTATAAAGGAATCTCGGGCCGAGTGGGCTTGGGGCCTTGTCGGCGATCGTTATGCTAATTTTTCAGTTCATTGTGTGGGTTTTTATAATCGTATCCTACAAAAGGTATAATGTGAAAGTTTGGTTGTTTTTCAATGTCGCTGAAACCGCTTTTCTGATTTTTATAATTGTATTTAATTTGATAATGAAGTTTGTTTGAGTCTGGTTTTACTGATCAATTTACTGATCAACCATGATAATGTACGAGTGGGCTAGTTAGCTGAGATCAATGTTTAATTGTCATCAATCCATATTGTGTAATTTATCTTTAGATTTTTTTTTTAAAGAATTTATAGTAGTTTTGCCTTTGTCCCATAATTTACCCCCTTACTTATGAAAGATGTTTAAAGTTGAACACTGGTTGAACAACGTCCTATCTCTGTTTGTCATATAAAGACAGGACGTTGTTTAACCAGTGTTCAACTTTACATCTTTCATAAGTAAGGCCCAGTATGTTTAGCAGTAACACTTTAACTAATCGATCTTCTTTTGTCAACAGGTGTGGTTCCAGAACAGAAGAACAAAATGGAGGAAAAAGCACGCCGCCGAAATGGCGACCGCCAAACGCAAGCAGGAAGAGCTTGGCGAGGAATGCGAGGAGCAAGAACCTCATGACGAGTGCTCTGATGATGATGACGCCAAGAGACCCCGCCTGGACCTCCACCAGCACATCAGCCATCATCAGCTCCCTCACCACCGCCAGTGATCCTTACCACCGGCGACCGACACGGACGACTGCTTCGATCAACGACAGTTCGATCAACGACAGTTCGATCAACGACAGCTTGGTCAACGACAGTTTGATCAGCACGACCGTTTCGACGCCGCCAGTGATAGTGATAAGAAGGACGATGTGTCTGAGAATAATGAGAACAGTGCCAGCACCCGCAGCGAAGACTTTGAGGAAAAGACATTTGATAGGAATTTCAGTTCGCAAAACTATAAGTTCGAAAACGATCACTACGACAGTTTTAGTGTTTACCCGGAGTATCTAGTGCCAAGGACATTTTGTAAGGAGAGTAATGATGTGCCCTTCGATCTGTCCAACTGGCAGGTCAGGTCGAACAAGTTTGATCCGAGCGGGTCAAAATTTGATCCAAGCGGGACAAAGTTTGATCCAAGCGGGACAAAGTTTGATCCAAGCGATGCAAAGTTTGTTCCAAACGAACCAAAATTTGATCCGATTGGATCAAAGTTTGATCAACGCTCGTCAACTGATCGGGAGTTAAACGCTAGTGAATCGAGTGAACGTGGCGGGGCTGATCAAAACGATCTGAACAATGAAAAGGCTGATCAAGGCGATCAGCCGATCAATTTTGCGTATTATCATTTCTAAGTTTGTGATCTGTAAATAGTCAGTAGCCTGTGAATAAGTAATTTATTTAGATTTTACATGATCATTTTTAGCTGTATTTAATTGTATTGTATAGTTTAAACCCCTGGTGCCAAGATTTATTTAAGTACCTACAGTCAGCCACAAGAGAACATAAACATAATTGTCGAATTTGAACCGAAGTTTAAACAATCGTAATGGCTCATAAGTAAGCCATTTTAGTTAGAACTATTGTTACATCTACTTACAATTATTTTCAATTAAATCAAATCAAAAAATGAATGTTTTAGGTTGATTTAAGCTTTCAAATTAACTTGAGTTTGATTCGATGCCGCTGAACTGAGATGCCATGGTGTCTAATGCCCGAATACTAAAACGCTACTTAATTATTTAAGTCGTACTATTTGAGTCGTTCTTACTCTTCCAAATCGTATTCAAAAATGACAGTTAATGTCAATGAGCACCACTTAAACTAAGTATCATTTTAGTATTTGGGTGTCAATGTCATTGAACTCATTGATATCATGACATGCACACCAGAGTTTTAATAAGTGCTAAAATAGTATAGCACATGTCATGGTATTAAAACGAATTCTAAATTAAACATCACATTTCGACGCATCGAACAATGTACTGATCAAGGATTTATTATTGTTTTTTCTGAAGGCCTATTAAAATATTTCTAAAATATTCTACCATAAAATACTGTTTCTACTATTATTTGTAAATATACTTAATTATAAAATTTAATGTTAAGAAGTCACGAAATTATTTTAAAATTGAAGCTAAAACGCGAAATGCAATTTAATTTAAATGTAAATTAAGTGTAAATAAATATTTAAACGAATTTAACTATTGTAATTATAAAACTACGTCTAGTTACGACCACGCAAACTTATAGTTCATACCTTTTAAAATATATATCTCGACAAATACTTGCCAATTTTCCATTACAATGTATTTTTTCTATATAATTACTAAGTATTTCTACTTAAAAATTTAAATAACTTCAATAATGCATTCCATTTTTATTAGGATTTTTTTTTTCTATAAAACAAACTTGTTTTTTTTAAGACCCTTTCATTGGTCCAGTAAATTCGTAGGGTATTATTATCGCAATTTTATAAATAATGAAAACATATTGTAAAATATCTAAACATTGGCAGGTATTTGTCACCGGCACACTGTAAACTTCAAAACTTATTTATAAAATAAATATAAGTATAAAATAGAGAAGAGCTTCGAAAATTACAGAATATTTGCTTGTAATTGCACAAAAACATAGATACAGTTATCCGCTTGTAACAACCCCACTATTACTACATTTAAATGAAGTAAATGAATATTTTAAATGAAACATGTCCGGAATTGTGACTATGTGCGTGGACAGTCATGTGGTTGAAATAAAAGGTTAGTCAAAATATTAAAACGGTTTATTTATTTAAATCCCTACAATACAGGATTTAATAGAATATCTTAGATTCCTAATATTCATATTATGCGAAATGTAATTATGCAAGAGTCGACCCCTGGAACATTTTAGTTAGAACAGTTCTGAGTAGTAGGTTTCACTTATTTCGAGTTTATTAGTAGATATTTATGTTACGTACTTACGAGTATATCCTACTAAATTATAAAGTCTGTGTGTGTGTGAATGTTTGTTACCACGTATCCCCCATAACCACTAAACCGATTTTGAAGAAATTTGAAATGTAAATAGTTTTGATTCTGGAATAACACATAGGCTAATTTTTATCTTGGAAAAATGAATGGTTCCCGTGGGATAAAAAATAGTAGATTACGCGGGCGAGGCCGCGGGAGTTCGCTAGTTATAATATACATTGATTTTGTCAGTCAGTATGTAATGTAATTGGAAATAATTACGGGAAGCTCTTATTGCCATAATTATGTTTAAAAGCAAGGAAATGCAAAGATAATTCTAAACTACTATTAATTCACCCCCAACTGAGGTCACACCGCTGATCATAATTGGACTTGCTTCTGACTACCCTACATTTAAGTGCTACTACTACTACTATCACACTAATCACTCTAATGTTCGAAAGTTTGGATGTTTGGATGGATGGATGGATGTGTGTTTGTTCCTTTAGAGCTCGTCAACCACTGAACCGATTTGACTGAAATTTAATATAGATAATGACCGGGAATAGGATAAAGGCTTTTTATCCGAGTACCACGCGAGCGACGCCGCGGGCGGAAGCTAGTATAGTTATGTCTACTGTGCTATTATTTTGAATAGTCCTTTGTATCTTGCCTGTAATAGCATACCAAAGCCAAATAGCCCGGCGCTGCAGCCTACTTAAGTAAAGCTAGACTGCAGTAGGTATCCTTATCGCCATCATAATAGTCTTGTTACGATATGAAAGTTCTAAACCTTCGGTCTTTAGGTACAGAAAGCGTCATTAATTGGTATCCCCCTAGTAAGAGGTCGGTTTGCAAGCCGTTGATCTCAACTTTTGTAAAAACTTCCTTGCTTACTTATGGATATCTAATTTCGCTCGAGTTCCTAAACGAGCCGATGCAACAGCTGATATAATACCCGACTGAAATCCAAAGTTGAAATGAAAAGGGTCTTTGTTCAAATCAATAGGGGGATACCGATTGATGACGCTGACTGTACATATTTTACTAATGATTTATACAATTTCAGGAGAATTAGAATTATTTATTTCAATAATGGTAAGGTTCGTGGAGGTCAAATGGAGGCAAAATACTGGTCGAAATTAATATGAGTGCCATTGACTCGATATGAATGAATGAATAGGCAAAAAAGGCAATAAAGAAGGTTATTTTCACTATAGTGTCTGGGACATTGTTGATGTCCCAGGATGTAATTTTATGTTCTGTGCCAGATATTCAGATTCTGTGGAATACCTGTGCCCAGCACCTAAACCGAATGGTTGAAAGCTGAGAGAATTCTCAGCTTAACCAGCCATATCCACAGGAAAGACATGGTCGATACGAGTGGGGCTGACTGAGCCACGGGCTTCTTTATGATGTTTTAGGGGCATTAAGCTAACCCAAGGGAACCTACTAACGTAGCTCAATAGACGTACCAAGTATCCTTACTAAGCTATCCATAGCTACTGATAGAGCACTGAAAAGAACAGACATTAAATCCTACCTAGTCTATGGTTTATCAAAACGACCAAGAAACATTCTAATAAACTAACCATCAACACCAATAACCGTAAGGAACCTTTGAATGTACGGCTCATCTTAAGCTGGTGTGCACATTCAGACAACTCCAAAGGAGTTAGATATAGTCTAATGGCGATTTTACACAGTTTGGACGTCTAAAATAACTTGAAGTCTAATTCTTCCTAATCCATTGATTGATTGTGATGAAACTTTGGTAGGGTCGCCCGCGAGGGTTTCTAACCCATAAAATATACCTTCCTATTTATTAAATAAATAAATAATCAGGGCGATACCACAGAACAGATACTACGCGATACGAAGTTCGCTGGGTCAGCTAGTATTACATAAAATCACGCTTTTCTCTTAGGAGTAGGCCGAAACCACATTATTACTCTAATTATTCATTTAATTCACTCTCATCACATCCTTTTTGATATATTTTAAACAACAGCAAACAGATCCATTTGGCGAGATATCAAAAATCTTGAAGGAAGCATTTGGAACACCCAAAATCGTTGAAATAGCTCACAACGTACACCCCACTTCAATTTAAACCCCTATACACACCAATCCGATACATAGTACACCCTTTTATCGATAGCAAGTACATATCGACGTTAGGAGGTTCTCAAGCAAAAATCGTGACGCGCCTCCTGTTGCCATGGCAACGGAGGCTCTGCAGACGATAATAAACCTTGAAAGAAGGTGGGTAAGTTGATATTGAAGTGTAGGAGAAAATCTTGTAGTGCTTGTAGCTATAAATGTAAAACAGTTTTATGGAGAGGCTCTAGCACATGAGGTAATGATGGTATGCCACAATTCTTGGGATTGATTTAAATTAACATCATATTTTTTAAGACATGATGGGTTTTGAAGAATCGAAAACTTGATTGACTTGAATCGTAATATGTAAGTATACTTAGTCTTCAATACTTAGGTAGATACCTAATCGTAGGTAAATATTTGAAGGTTTCTAACGGGGATTTTGCATATTTCATTGCATTTATTGACTTTGTTCAAAACATTATTTGCATAACAGCTTTACATTCAACTGAAATAAACTAGAAAAGAAAAAATATTTATTTTAAGTTATAAGTTATAATGAATACAGAAGGAAGTTAAACAACTCAAAAATTGAAAACTAAAATAAAAAAACAGTATCACTAACCTACGCCACTGAAAACTTTGGTCTTCAAAGATAAACAACAAACACCAGCAGCATATCGCGTCACCATCTAGTGGTGTGAAAGCACGTCGCGCTAGAAAGAGAGAGCTTCTTTCAGAGGTTTCGACGATAAGGTGCGTCTACCTTTTATTTATGACTCCATTTTAAAGTGGGGGTGAATCACGTAATGGTGTCACGGCGCGGGTGGGAAAATTATAGAATTTTCTCCGTCTTTTCTGACTGAATTTTTCCGACTTTTTCGATTAAAAATACTGACTTGTTACAGCCAGTTATAGTTATCTAAAGTCAACGCAAATAATACAGTAACCAGTGTACCTACAGTGTTGCGCGTTGGTTCAAAAAAGTGGAAAACTCGGTGTACCTTTGGGGACGTTGGCCCGGCAGTGGGACAGTCAGTATAGGTCACCAACAACAACCACAATGAATATCAGACAAGTTGATTTTAAATCTTAAAAGTGTATTAAATGATAGATAGTTTGTCTTTATTTGTAGCTTCTACAAGTATCTTGGTATACCAAATACGCGGCTAAGTCAGCCCCACCCGTAGGTATTGACCATGTCTTTCCCATGGATATGGCCGGGATGGTTTAGGTGCTGGGCAAATAAAGAATGTCAAGTCTACCTTAGTGTACCAAATAGGTATACAGCCTATTTGAACCTACCCTATTAAAACTAATAAAATTAAATCCATGAATACAAGGCCATAAGTCGGTAAATGGAGAATTGGTTTCCGTCTATTTAGAAAAAGTTGACATAATTATTTTCCGTAGTAGAATTACTAATACAGAGTCCGGCTTTTCCCGAATGTTGTTGATTTCTCCGGCCTTTTCTAAGATGATCCCATCCCTACGGTACAGGGGCGTAAGTGTATGGCTAATTTACGCTGATTTATAATGTGTTACTTTCAAAGGAAATGGAGAGCATTGTGGGCAAACGAGGATGTACTCAACATGTTTTCCAAAACCCGTGTAATTGGGCCGCCCTGGAATTAAGTTATTTGTAAGTAATGGTGCAAAACAAGGGAATAAAACCAAATTCTACTAATATTATAAAGGCGAAAAACCGTGTGTGTGGCGTTCAGGCGTGATAATATTTCATTTCATTTTCATTGGTTCGCAATCTTTGGGAATATTAAGAAGAGGATTTTCTACTTAGCTAAGTACACCTTGGGTCGAGTGGGAGAGAAGAATACCCTGATCAATGACTTTAACAAAAAAAGAACCCTGATACTATCTTCATGACCATTTCATACTTAGCTCATCATCACATTTTGCAGAAGTTAGTATTCCATACGTGACAGGTTACAATGCCATCGCACTAACTGGTGTTTTTATTCACCGTTAGCTCGTTTAATGTGTTTGAGTAAATGTCTAAGGTTTGAACCAATCAATAAAGAATTGAATGATACAACACCGATAGAAATGCATTGAGCGATTGACAACCGCCCACAATGACATGAGACACGACAAAAACACACGAACGAAACAATCAAATGTATCGTTACATCAAAGAAACTACCGCTAGATTTAAAAGGCGATCGAAGTTTACGAGACAATCAAAACATAAACCTGAATAGAATCGTCAAGGCATTGCGAAACAGTTTAGAATTTTAGATGGAGTTAAACAATAAAAGTTGGATGAAATTCATATAAAAATGCAATAAATGCCTACATGGCTTTGTACACATGTATAATATATTTATATGACATAAAAAATCGGTAAAGGCCACACAGAAGAAAGAGCTTATTCTGAGAATAGGTACCTATTCTTTAGAATTGCACGAGTTTATTAAAGCAATATCGAATAAGGTAAATTGGAAGGGTAAATTTAAAGTAGGGTTCATTGTCAGGACAAATTGAAGGGTTTTTTGACAGAATTGTTTGTTGCATTTGTTATTTTTCAAAAATGAAAACGATGGTGGAATTAAAACCGAGCTTCCAAGCTTCGGAGAGCATGTTAAAACATTGGTCCTTGCTATAAAATCGTTTCGACATGATGTAGGGTACCTTATTTCATCTAAATAGGTACCCCGTCAGTGCTGTAACTGGCTCATCCGAATTTAAAATCTTCCTAAAAAGTTAATCGAAACTAGGACAAAATAACGAGTGTGCTTTAGACCACACGACTGAAGTAAAACTTCCGTTCGGCTCTCTCGATCACACTTTTCGTAACGCTCTCGTCACGCATTCTCCAGCCTACTCCCCAAGTCAAGCATGTGTAAAGTAGTTTTATTTCAAAAAAATCTGCGACAGAACAATGCAATGCTAATGCAAAATGTGGGCAAGAACTAAATATTTATTTTGAGTCATCGACCACCCCCTTAGACATATTCAAAGGAACTTGAATTCCTAATAAGATCTGAGAAGATGATCACGCCTTGAGTAGGTATATTGTCGTGATCATATTAGAATAATCAGGGAGGCTAAAATGGCCGTTAGCGCAATTCCTTCTAAGAATCATAATTTTGATTCGTATTATGTTTTTTCGTGTCACTGCCATGTCTATGAAAAGATACAATTCTTATTCTGGTTCAGCTAATGCGACCTTTGTAGCCCGCTGTCTAAATTTTAGTATTGAAGGAAAAAATACTCAAGACACAATTTCGAATCAATCTCGAATCAACACCAGAATACCACCAAATTTTTTAAAATATCTCAAATCGCGTTTACACGTCTTGGTGAGTGATTCACGTCCTATAGATTTAGTGCGTCGTCCGTCCGTGATTTATGCATTCACCTATATCGCCCACGGAATTATGTTTTATCGCTCAACTCAAGATCAACTGTGGATTTATTTGTGATGATATCGTCAAGTTTCGTATCGTGCGAGATAAGTGTCGCGCGCGAGATTCATTGCTTTCGAGGTGGGCTATTCTTGTGCATTGTGTATGATTTAGGAAAGACAGTTTTGAAAGCGTATATTATTGGGTTTGTAGCTTCTAGATAATGGCATCTTAGATTTTAGTCTATAATTTTGTATTTAAGGCTAACTACCATAGGTACGTAAACGCAAATAATACCGAATTGTCAAATTAAGTTCTAATGTAGGAGGTACTTTCCTAAACCACTCATACACAAATAGTTTAAAAAATATTTCACTAGACGTGCCCTAGTATTAAAACTTTAGCTTAAGCTTATCTAAACATTGTTTCTAAAAGTAGTTGTTATTGTAAAAGTAATAAACCTACAAATGAGAGGTCCTTGGGAGCTCTTAAGAGGATTCAAAGTGATACACAAAGTGATCTTATTGAATAAATGAATTTGACTTTGACTTTGCTTACCTACTCGGAGATGATGCAACAAGCGTAACTTTACAAAACTATTTTTTGATACATTAATTACTGATTTCCGAAATTCTTTCGCGATTGAAAAGTTCGAATCTTCGCGAATCAGGGGCTATGTTAGTACGATGTCAAAGATTCAAAAAATGCCTGTTGATTTTGACATCAACCTATTTTCATGAAAAAGAAAAGAACGAATAACTGAGTCCACGGTCGAATTCTAAATTGGGATTGATGGTGTGTACCGCAGTCATAAAGACATCCAACTGATTCGGGAGACAATAGCCATGAATCACGGGCCACTCGAATCTCACATATCAATGGGACTTTTTCATTGCCCTCTAGTTTTGTAATTCAATAAAATCGCGAAGATTCTTTAATTATAGTCTTTTCTGTAGTTTTTGTCCTCTTTTTTTTTAATTTTAACATATTGTAAGAAAGCTTATGATATTGATGAAATGATAATGAGACGCGAGGTATGATCGATAATTATCGATCATACCTCGAGACAAGCATTTTTCGCCAGCAAAGAAAGTTAAGTTAAGCGCAAAAGTGCTTAGTTGACAGTAATTAAGTAGGACAGTGTACGTGCTCGTACATTATGCACTAAATTAAACCTAGCCCCAAGGTAGGTAGGTACGTATTTAAAAACCAACCCTAGGTATTCATTTAAAATGTAACTAAATAATAAAATACCTATAATGACAGTGTTAAAATGAAAAACAATAATCCTAATTTATAATTCTTTGTTATTTGATAGCAAGTGCCATTATAAATCAGATAACAAGCAAGACCACCAACACAATGCCCAACAACATTTTTTTTACAATCAACAAAACTGTACAAGATCATTACAAGACGACCCATAATCGTAAACCGCATCAAAATTAGCTCAGCTAAGTGACAATTGATTGTGTTGAGTTTGGATTGCTTTATTGCACTGTAAACGAGGTCATTCACACCGGTGTAATATTCTCTCTCACTTCAAGGTTATTTTTAATGATTTACATAAACATACATCCGAAAAAAATCAAACATTATGGAATAAAGCTCTAAAGCCGGTGCCATACACAGCTTCACTGCACTACCGTGTTATGCCAATACACTGTAGGTAAGTTGAAAAGGTACGTTTTGAGAAATCACAGTGTTTTGGCAGTTTTACTATAACCTGGGTCTCTTCAAGTCAAGGGTGAATAAGTGTCTTCTAGACCTTTGTGATCCATCGTCAGCCACATCGTCACTTACCATCAGGTGAGATTGTGGCTAAACAAAGGTCTATCAAGATTAAAAAATAAAAAAACCTTATAAAATTCGTTTATACAGTGTTTTTGAAATCGTGTTTTCTCAGTGTAAGGAATAGGTAGTGGGAAAATTTAAATACAGGGGCATAGATCAAAAGAAAACGATTGAGTCTTGTTACGGCAAAACACTGTAACTTGAGTTACACTTGGGCCAACGGATCTCGGCATTCGTGAAGTTAGCCGTTTCGATGCGCAGTGCAACTTTTTCATACAAAATTTTCTACTGCGCAGCGAAAATCCTAACTTCACGAATGCCTAGATCTGTTGGCCCTACTGTACAGTGTTTTAATATAAAACACGGTAGTGCTGCAGATAACACTTGTTAGAAAAGCATGTGTGGCAGGTTTCGACAATAAGTGTTCAAATGTGTGTTCAAAGCTTTGCAAAGTCGACAAAAAGTGCGCAAATGTTTGACGCTGTGTCTGGCGCAGGGGTGAGGTGTAATAGACATTTTTTTTATCTTTAGGCATTTAGATCCTTTAAAGATATCAAATGGGTAGTCACAGAAAGCCATTTAAAAATGTATGTGTAACAATACATAGGGCTTAAATGAAGCTTGAATGAAAACGTTATCCAATTACACTGAAATTAAAAACCAATTTTTACGATATGAAGAGACTTGCTAATTACGAGTATCTCAGTTTGACGTCGCTACCGAGTAGGTACAGTCAGAGCGGTATACTGATACATTTATGTGAAGTGTTAGATTGGTAGTCTTATAAGTAACATTGAATAATAAAGGTTTACTTCTTTAATTATGTGTAAGCTTGTGTAAGTAATTAGATTCTCAGTAAAAAAACATTTCATTTCGTTTCGTTTCGTTTCTTTTTCGTTTCGTTCCGTTCCGTTTCGTTTCATGTCTTTTTACTTCATAACTGAAGGAAAGTGTAATGAAATCATAGAATAGACTGTAAAACTAAAAGTGGTAGAGGTCAAAATTGCACGATATCCATTATGCCGTACCCATATCACAGATTCTGTATTCTGTGCCCATATTATAAATGTGAAAGTGTGTTTATTTGTTTGTTTATTTGTCCTGCTTTCACGTCAAAACAGAGCGACGGATTGACGTGATTTTTTGTGTGGAGATAGTTGATGGGCTGGAGAGTGACATAGGCTTCTTTTTATCCGGGTACCACGCGAGCGAAGCCGCGGCAGCAGCTAGTTATTGAATAAAATGTATTTTGATTTTGACGTAGTAATAATTGCAGGTGAGTGTACAGTGTGATGCAATCTATCAACAGCAATTGGCGCGGGAAGGTCTTATTGCCGCCATCGCCAATTTTATTAAAATTAATGACGCGATGCCATAAATGTTTACTTGGAACTTGAGGAAGGGATCTCGTCTGTTCATGTTTTCATCTGCTCTGTTCATTAATTCGTGCATTCGCGGCGAATTCACGGTATTTTCATGAACTGCGGGCTTAAAAAGGTCGCTATTAGAGAATCGCAATAGGGAATGAACTAGGGTGAAAAGAGATGGCATATAGTTCAATTCCTATTGCGACTCTGCAATAGCGACCTTTTTTAAGCCCGCTGATCTTTTAGCCAGTCATTCTTTTGAATTGATATAGGTACTTGTAGTTATACTTACCTAAACTTTTTTTAATTTACATAAAAAGTTGTAAGTACAAATAATACACAAACATGTTTGTTTAGTGCAACGGGACAGCTAATGCCACAGAAACACACGAAAAGTTCCACTACGAGATGTTTTTTTTTAAATAAAATACTTATAGGCATACTAGTCAATCAGCCAACTTGAGCTGTCGGCTCAAGCTGAACACTTAAGTGCAGTATACAAGCGTACCCAGCAGTCGTCCCTAGTGCACACTATATTGACCAATAAACCCAAGGCGTCGGTATTTGATAGCGCACCACAATCTTCAACAATTCGCACCGCGCCGAGAAATACCCGCGATCATGTTGTAAAATATCATAATAATAAAGTTTTAATTTTGATTATGTACTGCACAGACAGTCGAACTTGACTCTCCGCTTTGTTCGATTGGCTCCCAATTGAAGCTTTATTATTAAGACTAGCTGTGCCCGCGACTTCGTTCGCGTATGCTAATTCTACTAATTTGCGAAATGTGAAAGTTTGTGAGGATGGATGTATCGATGGATGTTTGTTACTCTTTCACACCAAAACTACTAAACGGATTTTATTGAAACTTGGAATAATTACTTACATAGATTATGACCTGGAATAACACATAGGCTAGGTTCTTTTTATTCAAATTTTTTAAAACTCATTAGGTAGGTATTGCACTGGTAAATCTTTTTGCATGAAAATGTCGAGAAAACGAATTTTCCCAGATAAAAGACCTAGCTAGATCGGCTTTTCGCCTCCGTAAGCCCCCGTACCTACCGCAAATTTCATCAAAATCGCATAGCTAAGCATAGCTTGTACTATGGGAACCAGATAACTGATAGAATAGGTAAGTACCTACTTCTATATTTTTTTGTAAATACTTTAGGTAGGTAGGTACTTAATACTTGAATATCTGGGCGACCGAACTATGCTCGGGTGCAAATAGATAAAAATTAAAAAAGAAAAAGAAATAAAACTTACAAAAAGTAAACTTTTACTGGCTGAGATTCGAACTCGAAGCCTTCGGTTGAGTTGAGAGGCGGACACCTATTTCACTTGGCCACTTTAGTTTCAACAGAAATTGTAAAATTACGAACCACATTGCACTGGTAAACCTTTTTGCGTAAAAATGTCGAGAAAACGAATTTTCCCAGATATGAGACCTAGCCTAGCTAGATCGATTTTTCGTCCCCTTAAACCCCTGTACCGCAAATTTCATGGTCCCAACGTATGGTGCCGGCGTATACGTTGGGACCAACGTTGGTCCCAACGTTGGGGCCAAGATTTCGTGAACCATCCACACGTTGGCGATTACACTAGTCTTGTTCCGTGACGGAACTTCCGTCAGAGCCAACGCAACGTGAGGACGTCTGATGTCTGCGCGTCCGATACAGAAATTGAAATTTCTGTATCGTAATGTAGTCAATTTAGGTAAATAGGTTTTGATTCTTTGGAGTTGGGTTTAATTAACGTAAGATAAATTATACATAGACATAAACACATCATTTATTTGCTACTAAACACAGAAACGTAATAATTATGAATAAAGTTATAAATAGATTGATAAACACATTAGGTACCCTTCCTTTGCTTTGCGCAGTCGGGTAAAAAGGTAGACCAGACCTCTCTCTCTCTGTAGTCGGCCCCTCATGACTGAGGATCGTGGTCATCATTGGGTGGTCTGCATCTGGCTTGGATGATCTGTCTCCATCGGCTTCTGTTCATAGCATCTCGCACAACGTTGTGGAACCTGACGGCTGATGACTCCTTGATTTGGTCCGTCCATCGAGTTGGGGATCGACCACGCGAGCGTTTTCCGTCTGTGTTCCCAACCACGATGAGTTTCTCCAAGTTGTCATCCCCTTTCCTCACTACGTGACCAAAGTATGCGAGTATGCGTTGATGGCAAATCGTGGATAAGCGTGTTTTCACTTTGAGCTGCGAGAGGATCGACACGTTTGTGCGTTTGGCGAGACCAGACCTAATCAACTACAAAATAGGTTGTTTTTTAAATTTTGAAATTGATTTTTGAAGACTTCTATAAATTACGATTTGAATACTTGGCTATAATTTACTTTGGCGCTGCGCTGAATTGGGGAATTTGTTTTCTAAAATATTGAATTCATTTAAAGCTCTGATTTTTATATTTTCGAAAATTTAAGGAAGATTAATATTCAATTGAGGTTTTAATTATATAACATTTACAGATTTAAGTCTATTGCGCTGAAACAACATACGGTTTTGAAACGCAAAAATTTGTATATTCCTGCGTGTTTTCTAATAGCAAATCGCAAGAAGCTATTTCTGTTTCGTAAAAATAGCTTAGGCGTGCTATCTAGTTACCTATTTTTCCTATTTACAACTATCTACTTGGGGTTTGGGTGTTTTAATTTCTAATCTATCGTGATAAATACTTTTTAAATAAATACATAGGTATTTAACATAATAAATACACGGATAGAAAATTTGAATACTTGGAAATAATTTACTTTGGCGCTGCGCTGATTTGGGGAATTTGTTTTCTAAAATATTGAATTCATTTAAAGCTCTGATTTTTATCTTTTCGACAATTAAGGAAGATTAATATTCAATTGAGGTTTTAATTATATAACATTTACAGATTTGAGTCTATTGCGCTGAAACAACATACGGTTTTGAAACGCTAAAATTTGTATATTCCTGCGTGTTTTCTAATAGCAAATCGCAAGAAGCTATCTCTGTTCCGTAGAAATAGCTTAGGCGTGCTATCTACTTACCCATTTTACCTATTTACAACTACTACTTCATGGTCATCACCTACCTAAAACCAATTTAAGTAATTATCATTAAGTAATTTTGAAATCCGTAGGTAATAAACAAATGTCTAAAAATTTCCGTGAGTGCAAAAAGAGGAGGTCAGAACGTCACCCATCCCAACATTTTGTTCCCCATACAAACTTTCAACCCTTATTTTTTTATCTCAACCATGATAACATATGAAAAAAAGTAGCCTACGTCCTTTCCTGGGATATAATCTATATCCATGCCAAATTTTATCGTAATCTTTAATAAATACACGGATAGAAAATTTGAATACTTGGAAATAATTTACTTTGGCGCTGCGCTGATTTGGGGAATTTGTTTTCTAAAATATTGAATTCATTTAAAGCTCTGATTTTTATCTTTTCGACAATTTAAGGAAGATTAATATTCAATTGAGGTTTTAATTATATAACATTTACAGATTTGAGTCTATTGCGCTGAAACAACATACGGTTTTGAAACGCTAAAATTTGTATATTCCTGCGTGTTTTCTAATAGCAAATCGCAAGAAGCTATCTCTGTTCCGTAGAAATAGCTCAGGCGTGCTATCTACTTACCCATTTTACCTATTTACAACTACTACTTCATGGTCATCACCTACCTAAAACCAATTTAAGTAATTATCATTAAGTAATTTTGAAATTCGTAGGTAATAAAAAAATGTCTAAAAATTTCCATGAGTGCAAAAAGAGGAGGTCAGACGGTCACCCATCCCAACATTTTGTTCCCCATACAAACTTTCAACCCTTATTTTTTTATCTCAACCATGATAACATATGAAAAAAAGTAGCCTACGTCCTTTCCTGGGATATAATCTATATCCATGCCAAATTTTATCGTAATCTTTTCTTTAGAAAACAAAGTGTTTAGAAATTTAGATTGAATTCTTTAAATGTACATATCTTTTTTATTTGTGAACGGATTTTGATAAAAAACTTCTATTTTTTAATCCCAACTTACCATAATACAACAGTCAAAACTACATCCAATTCAGTAGAGCCGTTTTTGAGATTAGCAGCAATAAACACACAGAGAAACTAAAGTCACAGTAGAATTCTTTAAATAGATATATCTTTTTTATTTGTGAACGGATTTTGATAAAACAACCCCTATCTTTTAATCCCGGCTTACCAAAATACAACAATGAAAACTGCAACCAAATCAGTTCAGTAGTTTCAGAGATCTTAGTGCTCAAACACACAGAGAAACGAAAATTTCAAAGTCACAGATTACCAACAGTTACTATGAAGTGTTTGCGTTCAAGGTCATCGTAGATCGCGCTTATGAAGTGTTTTGGTGCTCGAGGCTTATATAGATCAAAAACTGACTTCACTTAATTGAATACTTATAAGTTTGAGCTTAGACTTCATTCTTATTATATGTATAGATTTAAGGATCATTTTAATATTTTTATTGCTTTATGTTGCTTACAGTAAGGTCTAAAAATATTCATTCTGCGGCAAGAACCATGGGCGTAGCTATAGCTTTGTTATGGGGGGTCCAAGAGTTCCAAAATACAAAGATTTTTGTTAAGGGGGGGTCCAAGGGTTCCAAAATACAAAGATTGACTAGGTTTCCCCCGAAATTAATGGGATTAGGGGGGATCCGGACCCCCTAAATCCCCCCCTTATATACGCCCATGGCAAGAACCCTACTGGGACATCGCAACATAATGCAGATGGCACTAGTCTCCTTTGAATAGCACCACAGAGACGAGCATGTGAACGCGTTAACATTATCTGATAGGTTCTCGAGAACATTCCTAACCTTTTCAACAGAACGTATTCAACAGATTTCATCTCACCTTTTTTGTCATAACGATCTCCTTTCGTTTCTCTTACTAGCTCTAAAAAATGCCCCTTCAAAAAAGGTATTTTCATATATCAAAAAAGGTATCAAAGGTAAACGAATGCTCTAGCTAGAGGTAGATTCTTCTTCTGCCAACCTTCGCTAGTAGAACCATTAGAGAAGAAGGGGTAGATGCTGATAATAATGTACACAGAGGTTATTTAGTTAAAAAAATTATGTTCAATACTAAGAATAAGAATAAGAATAAGAATATTTATTTGCCAGAATATAGGTAGGTATACAAATTCTGATGTTCAATACATGTTGTTGTGCCATTATATTCTACCATCTAGATGGTGTGCAAAATTTAATTACTACTTTTTAAAACTTTAAACCGTAGGAAACAAAATTTGAAACGTTTTTAGGTGATTTTTCGTTACACTCTTGTTGTCGTGGACGTCTTTGTTTTACTACATTTTGATACCAATCAACTCGTTATCAGCTTTGTCAACCCCAAGACAAGAGGCATAACTCACGTTTTATTGACAGATCTCAAGTTGATATACGCCCTTATCGAAGACATACGGCATCAAGTTGATTTGTGCCCTTATCAATAATACTGTTTATCGTCGCTTATCAACTCGAATATTTTCAAAGTTGATTTATTATTTGAATCGTAAAACTGTACCGGAGACATCATTAAGTTTAGCAAATTAAAAATAAATATCACTCTTATGGATCATTACAAATCTTACTTAGTTTTTAAAGAAACATTTACAATAGTAGATATTGTTATCAACGGGATAATTACCATGATTATTGAGTTTTCTTGCTTCCCGCTATTTCGACGCAGTTGCATGCGCCAGGATCTCGGTAACCATGATAGTTTCAAAAGCTATAATAGAAACAGTAATCCAATCTGACTTAGATGATAAAAATCAAAGTGCGAAATCAAATACATACATACATAAAACCACGCCTGTGTTCCATCATAGGGGTAGGCAGAGACCACTCCATTTGCTACGATCCTGACACACTTCGTTCGCTTCATTCACTCTCATCACATCACATCCTTCATGCAAGTTCGTCGAAATCAAAATCTGTTTTTTATTTATTGTAGATAGACCTTTGTTTAGCCACAATCTCACCTGATGGTAAGCGACAATGTGGCTGACGATTGCTCACAAAGTTCTAGAAGACACCTATTTACTCTAGACTTGAAGAGTCCCAGGTTATAGTTTTCGGGGAAAACAGAAGCCGGCAGCGAGTTCCAGACCCAAGCAGTGCAGAAGGTGTGGATGGAATGTCCACGAGATAAGGATGGTACTGCGCCGTGCGTCTGCTATTTGAAATAGAATTAGGTGGTTTTCGATTGCCTTGCCTAGCCCTAAATGACTTTTCATTGAACTTGCCAGTGCAACGTGAGATTTTGGAAGAGGTGCAGTTCAGAAGAGTTCTAAGATATTTTCACACATTTATCGATGTCTTTACCATATCTTATCTTATCAAAAGGTTTAACTTCCGAGTCCGGATAAATGGTGGCCGAGTTTTTAAGCTGAAGCTTTTTAAGCTGAGCGTCTTGCGGGGTTAAAAAGGCCGTTATAGCAGAATGACAATAGGAATTGCACTAAATGCCATCTATTTTCATAGACGAAGAGTGACAAGAACGGCATTTATTGCCATTTCTATTGTGATTCTGCAATAGCGGCCTTTTTCGCTGTTAACCGGTTACACAGGTGAAACACGGTCTTTTAAGCATGGAACCGCACAAAATTAATTGCCACTCACTCATCTTGTGATCACTATAAAGTTACGAACTAAGTTTACAAGCATATCACGAATGTTCAGATCCTTAAGAATTGGTAAATAAAAAGTTGATAGTCGTGCATAAAACAATGAAACAATTTTATCACAAACTTCATCTATTAACTCAAAACAGCTATTTATGAGTAACAAATTGTTTTACCGTCCTTCTCCCGAGTTTATCGTCAGTTTTACCGTACAATAAATAACCGGATTTAATGAGTGCGACACGATCTGACATCGGTCACGGGACTGTCTTTTTATTACATGTCAATGAGTGAATACAGAGAGACAATCTAGAAAAACTGATAGTCACTGGCTCTGTAGAAGGAAAAAGAGGGCCGCAGCCCAACACGATGGTCCCACCAGGTTCGGAAGTCTCTCTCTATCCAGATCCATGCCATAGAAGCCACAAGAGATCGGATAGGAAAATAACAAAGTATTCGCCTAGATTTTTAATTTATTAGCCTCAATTTTTAATGTAAAACTTCCCACAAGTCAGGGTGACTATGTCTCTTACAATTCAAAAGGTCGTCCAGCTTAGGAAGCCAAAGGGTCCGAGGTAGACCAATAAACTAATCTATTTATGGCACGCTTAATCCTTAAACGACTTTTTAATCTTAACAAAATTAATATGAAAATATAAAACTTTATTGTAGGTACCAAAAAAATAAAGACTCCACCAGACGGAGCAGTAAAAAAATAAACATATAAATAAATAAATAGAGGAATAAATCCGTAGTTATTTATGTGATTGTGGACGATGGCGATTTAATGACGCGTACGGACAGACAGATTGTTAGTGATGTTAGTGATATTAGTAATAAACCACGGCCGAGACGTGCTAGGGATGGGACAACTTCCGTAATATTTATTTCTTTAATCCTTTCTTTTCGCTAAAGTATAAAACTTAGAGTGATTATCAAAGTTATGAACACCTCTACTTTGAACTTAATATCTTCGTTCGATTGGCACCATATTGTTTAAGTTTAAGAAGGTTTGTTGTCTGGACAAATTACAACAGACTAGAATTAAATACAAATTTTAATTTTCTATAGATAATTTATTACAATGTCAACTCAAAAAGTCAATATTCAAATCAATATTTTTAAAGGTACTGAGATGACGGTTGGTAGGGAAATGGAAAAAAATGTTGCAATGACTCCACGTAATGTGGGACAAGGCAGAAAAATGATGGTGACTACACCTGAAAATGTCTATCTTACTTTGAGAATACAGTTTCAGTTTCCGTAACTACACATATCGTTTTCCGTAACATTCCGTATTGTCGTCATCACTACCGCACCATGTCTTGTGAGGTAGGCTGTATTTTACAAAGCCATAAGAGCCTATAAAAATAGTGGGTACCGATAACCAAGGATGATTTTACTTATGCGCTGTCGTTTTGGAATGACGAGGAATGTCGGGTGACGGACGTGTCAATGACACTTACATGATCTGTATGTTGGTGTTTTAACAATTACTTCTTTATTGAGGCTTGTATGGCATTGGATTACTTGTAAAGTAAAGTAAATAGACTATTCTACGGTATCATGGATTGTATATTTGTAGACACCTAAATCAGCGGGCTGATTGTCTAAGTTGTCTCAAACCTCAAATTGGTCTCAAACTTTCAAAACGATCGCGTAGGTCTTTTCTTTTGTCGCGTTCCATCTCATTGAGATGAGAGTGACAGAGCTACTTGCGTGTTCACTGAAGTATCATTTTGACAGTTTGAGACTAATTTTGGTCGCTATCAAAGATCAAGGTTCAGGTCTACAAAACTTAAGCTTTTAATTTCTTTTAATTTCTTTTTCACCTCAGCAGCTCGAAATGGCATCCTTTGCTGCGAGAAACCAGTGTGCAAAATCGCATTTTGCACACTGGTTTCAGTGAGGAAAAGTGATTTGAAATTCGAATGTCGTCGATTGACACGTGGTAGTGCATGGCGGTCAATCGCTAGCCTGTCTATGAAAAAAAAAAAATAACGCACCTTTTAAAAATAAAATAGCGGGAATTTGTTTCTGTTACGCTAGTTATTTGTTGAAAATTCATAAAACAATAAAGATGAGTGAAACCAGTGGCGAATACACTAATTTATCTCCAGAGAGAAGAGTTGAGACAAAAAGTGATTGTGATGAACAAAGTTCCCTTCCTGAGAAGCACGTAGGTAAGTTCTGAACAAAACAGAAACTTTTAATTTACAAAACTACAATAACTGTTATATGTTCGTTTAATTTCTGAGAAAAATGCGTTATTTTTAAATAGATTTAAATGAATACCTATTATGGATTAGTTGCTTCATTATGTACAAAGTTGTATCTTTTATTTGTAGGTTAATGTTCTCGCTGCTGAGGTGAAAAATTTTGTGTGCTACACGAGACCAAAGTTTTTCACATCTCGTGCCTTTGAATTCCTCGCTAGACTCGGGATTCTAACGTAGAATCACTCGCTACGCTCGTGATTCAATTCTTAGAATCCCTCGTTCGCTCGGGATTCAAAATCAGCACTCGAGGTAAACATCAACTTTGCTCTCTTGTTGCACAAATAACTATTTATATCTAGATGGTAAAACATTAATTATTCTATATAAGTATAGGATAAAAAGCCTATGTCCTATTCCCGGTTATTTTCTATCAATTTTTTATTTCACGCAAATTGGTTTAGTGGTTGTCGAGTTATAGAGGAACAAACATACATCCATCCCTCCAAACTTTCGCATTTTTATTAACAGTGTGATAGTGTGATAGGTGTGTATGTGGGAACATTTATTAAATACGAAAGGAAGTCCTACCATAGAGCTGTCGTTTGTCTGTTGTGTTAGGCTCTACCGATGACTGGTTTAATGCTTATTTTACATTTTTTGGGTACAATATTAGTGTTTTTGTAAAACGTGAAGGTTTTTTTATAATTCTAATTACCGTAGTGATAGATTTTAGAATCAAATGATGTCAACATAGGCTAGGTACCTATATGCAAGAGATCTCAGGAATAGAAGATTTTTTCACTGTGAAAGGTTTTTCAGTTAATTTATTTTCATTTATTTGAAAAACAAACAGTTTTACAGCCTAACAATTAGAGTAAACTAAGAACCAATTAGGCAATATGTCGCATACAATGAAAGTTTCGGTAAAACATTTTATGTTTTTAATTGACCTTTTGTAATTTTAGTGAAGATTGATTAAAAATCTCTTTTTAACAATTTTAGGTAGGGACGTTGTAGTGTCCGGGGAAAGGACTTTTTAGAATAAGTTTTCTCAGCATCTAACCTTTCTATAAAATCGTGATAAACACTTTTTAGACTTAAAAATTATCCTAAATCAAGTTTTTAAATCAAAATTGACGTGGTCATCTCATCAGTTGCAATAAACACCGACCAGCAATAAATCAATTAATCTAAACAGAAAAACTCTCATTAAAGGCACCACATCCGGTCATTCAATAATACCATAATAATTTAACCGACTTCAAAACCTCTATAAATCCTCTATTAATAACTCGATTTACAACTTTTAGTTTACAACCAAAATCACCCTTGTTACAAATGCATAAGAGTTATATTGAGTTGGTAAGAAGGTAAATAGAGATGGGACAGAGTGTAGATGTGAAATATAAAACGGTAGCCAAAAAGGATTACCAATAGGTTTTGTGAGAGCGACGACGGGATGCCTAGATGCGGCTGCCTAACAATTCTATCGATATCGATAGGCCGATGGTATCAAATTATGAAAGAAAATAATTTTTAGAGACCAATACTATAAAAAGGATCAGTAAAATTTTAAAGAGAATGAAGAACCGTTCTTCATAGCATCTCTTTAAAATCTTAAAGTAGAGACTTCTTAGATCAGTGGTTCTTGAAGAACCACTGATCTAAGTAATCATCAGTTTCTACTTACCCCGGGATCAGTTTTCGTTTAAAATCGATCACGGCAAGTTGTATCCACTGATACCATGATCGTAGTTTGCATGATCTAGTGACCAAACTTTTGAGTCTTTGTTCGTTAGGTCCTTCTATGATATTAAGGCCTTTAGGTGACCTAGGTTGTATCAAATCTATATACATTGTCAGATTTTTTTTATGTAATCAACAAAATTACTTTAATGGTAAAAGTAAAACAGAATAGATTGTTTTTAACTAAGAACAATAAATTCTAAAACACTGTTCAGATTGCAGGTTCAAGTGGTATTTATTTTAATTTGTAAATTGTACAATACTGTCAACCTAATTTATTACATTACAAACTTTACTTTTATAAAAATAGTTTAGACAGCAAGATTGCTGGATTCATAAAATTTTGTTAAAATTCTCACATTTATTACTACTTAGATTAATTATAGAACTAGGCAGGCATGTCACTAACAGGAATATTAAGGAAAATCTAGACAAGACCAAAAATAATACTATCGATATCAATCATGAAACCCCATCACTAGTAAAGTAATATTAATTTTAATAATGATCCATGCATCATTAGCGCATCTCATTGTGCCGTCTCACTCATACAAATGCTGTCTCCCTCACACGTCATCCGAGAATGTTATTGTAGCGAGAGTATGAGACACATTGGGGAACTGAGAAACATGATGATTTTTGGTTATACAGGGTGATATAATTATAACAGAAAACATTGACAAATTGTGCTAACCACATTATTTATTATTGAGATTATTAAGATTGTGTTGTGATATCCATGACACACAAAATCTTTAAGATCAGCAGGGCTATTTTGACTCACACGTAAAGTCGCTAACACGGATTTCTTCCTACGAATTGATTTTTTACGAACAATATTAACGTTATAGAAAGAAGAATTGCCTACTTTGAATATTTTACACAATATAAATGTCTATCACTTTTTTCAACCATCTTCTACATTTTCAAAGTATTCATCGTAAAAAAACAATTTTTGTAGGAAGTAATCCGAGTTAGCGACTTTACGTGTGAGTCAAAATAGCCCTGCTGGACTAATAACGAATATATAAGCGTTTGACTGTTCCATGTTATTTATTTTAGGGTGCTAATTAAACAGACTTCTATTTAATAGCATTTTTCGCCTCTAAAAATCTAAATTGACCTATGATTTACTGAGGTTTAACTTTTTGAAAGTTTCAGATAGGTAGGTACTTATATTTATTTCTCTGTAGTTAGACTTGTTTTTTTTTTTAACTTTTCATAAGAGCCTATCGATATTTTCAAATTATCATAAGTACTTACCTAATAATGTTAATACATGAATCATATCTTGCGCAACGTAATATTGTTAGAAGGAATCCTCCCTTCTAACTTATCTTAAAACCTTATCTAAAAACTTATCTAAAAACCTCTTAAATCTTCCTCCAAACTCCAAACCCACCAAGTTTTGAGAACAGCTATAAATTATTTTTTTCATCCAAAAACCACCTAATAACTGCAATAAAGCATAAAAACATCAAATCGATGGCAGCAAAGTAGAAACGGACATCTGCATTTTTGCGAAAATGCTTTTTTTACAAAAATGAGCTTATTTTAACCTTATCTACAAGTTTGCATTAAAATAATTTCACATTTCAAAATAATAAAGAAAATCTGGCACGTATAAGAAGACATCTACAATCAAATTTTAAAAAACGTCGCAGTAGAAACGGACATTTACATATGACCGCCTTTACTTCGGAGCTTCGACAGATGGCTCAAAAATGTGTACGACGTAATCACGGACATCTGCCACTTATCCGTTTATCCGTCGTACTTTTTGCATATGTCTCAATCTAATTAATTTACAATTCTTTGTTTTATTAGAAAATTCATTAATTTTACTATAGATACACTATTTTGCACATTGGTTTTATCAAATTTATTGTTTTATTTTCAAATTAAGATGCAGAAAATGAATTAATTCAGCTAATTTTATTGATCTACAAGCAAACACTTACGGCAATTTAAATAGATACCAGTGTATTTAGAGGGTCTTTTCAAAAAAGCAGGTTAATGCCATTTATTAAAACTACTTTAAATAGTATTTGGAATGTTCTTAAACTACATCTTCAGGTTTACAACAACTAAATTAAATTCGTGTAGAACCTTGCCATATTTAGTCCATCGTCTGTGGCGTTTATTAGATCCTCCCTTAATATTTGCACATTTTCTCTACATCTGCCAACTTGGTTTGCAGTCGACTGATCGATAGATGGATTTCCACACTAGCTATGGAAGATCATGCCCTGGGGACAGATGCTCCTGTATGATAAAATTAGGTGGAGCTGGTTTTTTCTTCCTCCAGAGCGTCAAACTACTCGTAGGTTTATATTATTTACAGCTTACCGATCTTAGGAAATGACACACTTGAACATCTTTTGATTGATGATGAAGAGCATTATCACTTACAACCTCTGCTAAAATACATTATAAGCCAAATACTAGTCTAGCCAATTTAACTGTTTGCCCTCAATCACGCCCTATTACACCTATGCCTCCTGGGTTTATTTCATTTGAATCAAAATCGCATATGCTGGAACTTATTGCTGAGGATGATCATTTACATTATTTCAATCCACAACTCACTTTACCTGCATGCATTTTAGTCACTGATTCTAGTGCAACATCATCAGCAATGGTGCTTCTAGTGAAGCTTTTCCCCTTCGGAGAACACGATGTTAATTTAAATTTTATACCTGATGTGTGTACCTGATGGTACCTATTTGCTAATAAGGCCTATACTTAATTGACTAACTAACTTTTTAAGACTGATTGATACTTTTTTAAGAAAGAGAGACGTTAGAATTTGATAGGTAGTCTATTTTGTTTTTTTTTTGTTTACGTTGATACTGAACTGGTAAGTAGGTACTTATCTAGTTTAATAGGTACTTAATTTCAAGGTGTTTTATTAAAAAAAGTATAAATACCTATATTAATTTGTGAGTTTTGGGAACTAAATGAGTTTAACTGATAGACGTAGATGAAGTTTAGTGAAATGTTAAATGCAAAGTAAATAAAGATATCTACAAAATTTGGTCAAAAAAAGGAGAATACCGTTTGCATGGTGCTTAGATTTTCTTTAAATATCATTAAAAATATTACCGGATGCTCATTATCTAAGTTTATTAGATATTTTAGGTGGAATGAGCGCTTTTTTATCACAACGTATAAACGGATATCAGGCAAATGTCTTCTTTTACGTCCAAGTTTTTTCAGAGTAAAAAAGGACATCTACATTATTTCAGTAAAACAGTGATAATATCAATAAAATGTGTTATACAAACAATAAAGAAGGCTATTTTAATGCACGTCAGAAAATTTCATGTTAATCGGTACATTACTCTCAAAAAGGCATCATTTTTTTACTAAATGCGCTCTCCTGTAAAGTAGCGTTTTTGTAGTTGTCCGCATCTACTTTGCTGCCATCGAAATATAGCCCACAAGGCCGGCCTCTTGCGTGTGCGCAGCATTTCAACTGTTTTTATAAGGTTTTTTGTATTTTTACCTGCAACTTCCTTCCTATAACGATCTGTTACTGAATGACATTCCGGCTATTTGACAGTTAAATGGATCTTGACACCTCGAGACAAAAAAGTGCAAAGGATTTTGAGCTCTAATTACCTATCTAAGTTATTAGTAATTTGTGAATTTTTGTTATAATTTGGATAATTAGGTACTTAATCTTGGAGACTAAACTATAAAAAAAAAGTAAAGTTTGTAAGCTTGATATAGGTAATTTTTATTTGAAAGGTACATTAATGTAAATGGACATAGGTTATGTACTAACTAGAGCCTAATTTAAAAGTGATATTTTTTTAATTTTTTTTAAATAAATAAAAACAACGTACCAATAGCAATATTACTCTTTAAAAATAGATTTCTCAATTGATAAATCTGCCTTTGCTCTAGGTACCTATGTCATCTACATACAGATAAACACACCTAATAAACCACGCATAGCCACGCATTTACAAATTGTATAGTATCTATGTGTATTATATATAGAGCAATGGAGAGCTCTAAAAGAACTTTCCAGTAAGAATGACACTACAAAACAAAAACACTATCGATTTCCTGTCATATCAATGACAATTTCTAAGAACATTTTGCGGAAACGAGCTAAAATCACTTGACCATCCTCATCAAAATTTGACAACTACTATTTAGCTTTCATGTTTCTTGTTATTAGTGGTAGAGTTCAAAATCGCGTATTAAAATAGTTGTCTATTTTGGTAGACGCGTACGCACTGAGCGGTGCCATACTGTCTGGCGGAGATAGTTTTTGTCCAATTTTAGACGTTTTTTGTCCCTTCGCTGTCCCTAAATAGTGTCGGGTATAATGATACTTTTGACGTGCACTAATGCCCTGTCAACTATGTGTATCAAGTTAATTGGTTTTAATTTTGGGGTCCTATGTTAGAGGGTGTTTGGAAATGTACAGAATTGGATGTTATTTGGATAAAAAAATTATAAGAAATTAACTGCGGGCCTGGCCTATAAAGGAAGCTATTGCAGAATCGCAATATAGGAACTGAACTTTGAAGAAAGAAAGAAGAAAGTGAAAAGAGACGTCATTATAGTTAATTTCATATTGTGATTCAGTTTTAGCGACGGTTTTCTAACAGCAGAAGTCAACGCAATGTTATTTACTCGGTAATATTACCAAAGTTACATTTGATTCGTATTATGAGTCACCTACTGGTCTAATGACATCAAATTATCATGAGAGCCATATAGAGCCTTATGAAAGATCCAAAAAAAATAATCAGTCGCCAGATCTATGGATTAAAATATTAATTCCAGATCTATGGATTAATATTTTTAATCCGTAGATTCGGAATCTCATAAACATCGAAACGAAAAAAAAGTTGTTGGACGAATCATTGAGTCTCATTTAATTTCATTCACATGCCGAATTATTTCGCAGTATTGAAATACCCTACATTTTAAACCAAATCTATCCTATTAGCACAAAAAATAGAATAAAAGTCAAGTCGATAGAAATCGATATAATGGCGTAAAAGTGGCATAAATCTGAATAATACCTTACAAAAAATACAATTACAGAGGAGCACAATGGTCTAGCGATCGACAAAGGACCTCCATCCGGCAAAGAGGTTCCTGACTCGTGGACGCACGTCGCGCCATTGTGTCACTGGTTCATTCATGGATTTGCACCTTCAGCCGTAGAATTTTACGATAGTTTGTAATTTGTAGAATATAAAAATCAGTTACCGCTTTGACGGTCTAAAAATAAAATCACGCAGCTTTAGGCGTTTCTATGCGTTTAGTATTGGAATTGTAGTACCTACCTAATTCTACAGAGGTACCTACATACATACATAGATAAAAGTACGCCTCTTTCCCACAGGGGTAGGCAGAGACCACAGATTTCCACGTCGACTCAGAGATCCTGTTGGTCTTATTGAACAAATAACTATTGACTTTCACCTCAATTCATATTTCACTGTAATTGTTTCCAAATGCCGCGATATCCAATACAAACAGCATCGACTGTTGTCTTAGGACTAGTGTCAGTTTGACAGGAAGCTGTCAACTGTCACCACTGTTGATCTTCCTGCATCCGCTAATTGCCTGTAGCGGTGGCGAATGGGCTATAAATTGGAACTTGTCACAGCATTGGCTTTTACGCCAATAGAGGTTAAAAATCTCTATTTTTCTGATATGTCAAAACTGTTATTCTCTAGGATTTATCAGTATTAACAATAGAAATATGAAGAGAGGTCTTTAGGGTACCTAAACGAAATAAAATCTATCGGTTTTAGTGATCATTTAATTAGCCAGTGTACAAGGGAATCAGCGTCATTACACTCTTAATTTTTCAAGAATAAATAATTTTCACATATCTATCTGAGGTCTGTTTCACAATGTAAAGATAAAGTGACCTATTGCTAAATAGGAACCTAACTCATAAATTATATTGAGGATAAAAGTTATTTGACTTTATGTAACATAATATAGCGCTATTTGACAGTCGTGAATGCAATTTTAGTGTTAATCATACCGATAAATAACAAATAGCTTATAGGTAGACAGACCCTTAGTCATATGGAGTTAAATCAAAGATTATTCCTACATGTTTACTCCACTAAAATCCTTATATTCCTCAATAAAGTATTCTCAAATCCACCTAGATATTAATATTGCCATTATTTAAGGCTAAATCGACCGGAAACACTACAGCCATTTAAACATTAACTGACTGGTCAATGGACTTCATTCATTCAAAAATAAGGGTGGACGGGGACAAAAAAAATGTTTAAAAATTGACTGCACTATATCTAAACTTAGCACTGGTTTATGCTGTTATCGATATTTTAACGAAATTAAAAATAAATGTATGTACCTAATATGATCACGACTGTATTCCCAAGGTACGGTAGACATATTCTTTTAGATCTTTAGGCATTTTTACATCCTTTGAAGGTGTCAGGCTCAGGAGGCAATATTTGCTTACAATTAACGAGACACTGAATGTAGTGCCTAGGACATTGTTGAGATGGAGTAGGTGTGGTGTTCGGGCATCTACGTTATTACGATGTTGTCTCGAACATGCGGGTATTCGGTTGACAGTCGCGTGAGAGCCACGGGCGAGAGCGGACGTCTTCACGATACTGGTGTGTAACCGAGCCGACAATTACAACCGTGGTACTAGGAGTATACCACATATGGCGACGAGTCAAAAGGTTAGTCGTAAATCAGTTTAATTATATCTACATGGATATAATTAAAATAAAGTACAGATTATTCTTAACAATATTTAAAATGAAGGAAAGAGAGGGAAGGCGGTATTAGGTGTTAGATATTTGTTAATTTTTGTGATTACCTAAGTAGGTACTTATGTAGTTTTACACTAAGTTGTTGATTTATTCATCGGAAACGACCTGGTGGGTAGTCATAAAAATGTTGGTTTAGGTGGTTTTAGATAATTTAATTCTCAGAAATCACAAATAGGTCACTTTTGAGATACCTACTTAGGTGCTTGCGTTACTTGCGTTTGTTGTTTAACATGTAAACAATGCTTACTTGTTTTGATTTCTAGCAGACGGCTTTTCTTAAAAAATGTTATCAAGCAGTTGTTTGGTCCAAACAAGACATTGGTGCTTTTATCTATAATTCATAAATATCTCTTAGTTTTCCATCTTCCGTTCAACAACTGATCAGTGGAATTCTCACAGAGAGACCAGAGTCTCGGCGTCGAGAGGCGCCTAAGTAACGTTTGGATAGTTGTCCAATTTGAACGGTGTTTTGCCTTAATTCATTGAGACATTTAGAGATGGTCGGAATTTGTTAAAAATAAAAATAAGGAAAATATATTGACGGTTTTAAAAACGATATTCAAAAAGTTTAGTGCCTCCTTAAATTATTTCCAAAGCAAATTCGTGCTTAGATGCTGCATTGTTGAACCGAGTAAATATACCTAATCTGAAAGTCTCTGCCTACCCCTGTGGGAAAGAGGCGTGATTTTATGTATGGATGTATGTATGTACCTATGAAAGTGGATTGTAGTGAATACAAACTGTTTTGATAGGTGGATGTTGCTTGTGATCCTAATACTGCACTGCAGTTTGGCAGGTCGGTTATGAAGCTGGCGCCAATGTGACACAAATAACAAAAACATTCTATGAGGAATATTATGAATCATTTTATTGAAATAATCAGTACACTGTCTTAATTTATGTTCGAACATTTACATGCAGCTTATAAGCTGATGAGTACAAATCCAGTTATTGGTCAGGGCACTTAAAATGTTTGTCAAGTCTGTTTTTAAAGCAGTTCACTGTAGGAGCACTGATAACTGATTCTGGCAGGTTCCAGTCTTTTACAATACGGTTAGGCAAAGTATGCTTTCTTGGTTTGCTGGTACCTACTATCTTCTTTGATTCATCATTATTATAATACATCCATGAATGACTTATATCCTTGCTGTCCTTTTGAGGTGTTCTTAGATTTTACTCAAATAGTCGGGTTAGGACCTGTTTAAAAAAAAAAATAATGAGAGACACTGAGCATAAATGTAGGAACATAAGGTAGGTAAGTACCTGCTTGCTTAACAGACGGAATCCATCATGAGTTCTGAGGATCCTCTCCTTCAAGTGCTGATCTACAACAGATGGGTTAGGCAGGGAAGAGGTCCACCGGTTAGGTTTCTTGTTTTATTTTTAAGTGTCTTCATATTGCTTTAATACATTTATTGTCATTATTCGAATAACTACTGAGAACCTCGTAGAGTATATGAAGCGGAAGACCCAGCTCACCTTAAGGGTTGTGCGGTTGGCATCTCATCGTAATGTGAGCTTCAACTCATTTATGGTGAGAGTGCAGACTGCTCGTCTTTCAACTTTTATGGATGCAGCGTTTTGGCTGAAAGGTGTTTTGTACAGGCGGTTCCGTGGACGCCTGCGAGACGCCCCGTTGGTGTGTGCAAATGGTACATGATGGTTAGTGTGGCGTTATTTGTAAAGTATGTATGTTGGTTTTAAGGTATTTGTTTCTATGGGCCGTGGACTAAGTAAAGTAACATTAGCTAACTTATTATTATTAAGCATAACTTAGCTTATTCTAATGTTGCCTGAAATGGAGTTTATTATTATTATTATTGTATGTCAAGATTTAACATCTCGGGACTATGGAGTCCCGGACCTTTAATAGGCATGCATGGGGCCGAAGCCAACACACAGGGGCTCTTTTGACAGTTTTGATTATTATTATTATTATTATAAATAAAACGGGAGTTTTGTAAAGAAATAAAATTATTTGTGACACTTGAAAGTGAATTTGTTATAGAATAGAATGAAATATAGTTATTGACAACAGAATCAGAATCATTTATTGCAATACTGTTGTACTTACAAGGGTCTTAGTTTGAATTGGTACAAGTTTGTACAGTTTGTCCATTTCGGATGTCCAATATTTAAAAATAATTGGTTATTAAAAACCTAAACGTAAAGTAGGTATAAGACTAAGCAAGTAAATGTACACTTTGAAGAAAAAGGACAGAGCATATGAAGCAACAACAATTAGTAGGTTTAATAAAATTAAAATTAAAACCTTTTAAATAACAATTGTGTGGAAACGATTTTGATACCTACCTACTATCCTTATTTAGTATCCTTAGTTATGAAAAAATGAAAATGGAAAAAGTAAGTAGGTAGATATATTTACACAGCAAAACATTCTATTCGTGTTTCTAATTATACGCACTAAATTGACGGTCAAAATGTCATTTTTCATAAGTATTATTAGTTCGTACAATGAGCAATTCGACTTATAGCATGCAATTTACAATTTTGAGTAAGTACTTATTATAAGAGACTTATTATAAAATTAAGTATTGCATGACATTCATGATTGTCATTGTAAGCTGAGATTTGAGTAGGTATTCCCGATACCGTGCTGTTTTCATTCGACACTGACGATGGCGGGATTGTGGCGGTTCCTGTCACAGGCGCCACAAATAAAAGAAGGAGAAGAAGAGTAGGTATTCAGAAATGTTTCCTGTTGGCAGCCTCACTAGGCAAAGCTTGTATCGAGTTATGTTATGACGGTTGGATTCGTCCTTTTTTTTAATTATTTTGACTAGAATTGTTTCAATCAATTGATTCAACGAATACTGTGCTACTCTCAACTAATCAACAGATAATTAGCGTTCTAACATTAAGAAAAGTAAAACATAGTATTCATTTATGTTAAGGAAAGTTGAAACTGATAAACACCTTGAAAGGCCGTTTAACTGAACAACGACTAAGCTATACGCGGCACATTTTTTTAAAGTAAGAACTTTATTGTAAACATCATAAGAAATTAGTGTTGGCATAAGTAAATGATTTACCTACCTACAATTATTTAGTATTCGTGTAGTACAGTAGGTATGTATAGGTACTGTCAGGATAATAATATGTAGGTATGTCTAAGTACAGGTACCTACTACAGGTTATGCCTTGTTAAGGAGACAACATTGGACAAGGTATCTACTTACCGATCTGTCACTGAATAATGTTTGGCTTAGATGTGTGAGAGTTTGTATGTTGGTGAATTTTTGTATGGTTGTATCTAGTATTGAGTTACGATTAGGTACGAGTTCATAAAATGAATAAACGTAAAGTTGAATAAATTCTGATAATCCAATTATTATAAGTAATTGAGCAAGAATTAGGAGTTTAATCGCGTGCTAACAGTCAACAGGCAGTACGAGCCTTCATGAAATTGTAAACCGTGCGTAATGTGTGTCTAGGCAGTACGAGCCTTCATGAAATTGTAAACCGTGCGTAATGTGTGACTAGGCAGTACGGGCCTTCATGAAATTGTAAACCGTGCGTGATGTGTGTCTAGGCAGTATGGGCCTTCATGAAATTGTAAACCGTGCATGATGTGTGTCAAGGCAGTACGGGCCTTCATGAAATTGTAAACCGTGCGTGATGTGTGTCAAGACAGTACGGGCCTTCATGAAATTGTAAACCGTGTGTGATGTGTGTCAAGGCAGTACGGGCCTTCATGAAATTGTAAACCGTGCGTGATGTGTGTGTGTCAAGGCAGTAAGGGCCTTCATGAAATTGTAAACCGTGCATGATGTGTGTCAAGGCAGTACGGGCCTTCATGAAATTGTAAACCGTGCGTGATGTGTGTCAAGACAGTACGGGCCTTCATGAAATTGTAAACCGGGCGTGATGTGTGTGTGTCAAGGCAGTAAGGGCCTTCATGAAATTGTAAACCGTGCATGATGTGTGTCAAGGCAGTACGGGCCTTCATGAAATTGTAAACCGTGCGTGATGTGTGTCAAGACAGTACGGGCCTTCATGAAATTGTAAACCGGGCGTCATGTGTGTTGAGGCAGAGTGGTCCTTCATGAAATTGTATAACGTATGAAACATTAACCGTGCGTGATACGTCAGGGTAGTACGGGTTTTCATGAAACTGTAAACCCTTAGTAACCAAATATTGGACAGGATGGTCTACTGGTGGTTACCCCAAACCTACTCTGAAAATGGCAAACTACCTTCTACCTCCGAAAAAGCTTGACCTTGCTGGAGATAATGCTACGGCCGCTTTGCGATGGGAAAGATGGAAGTGATCGTTAGATTTTTAAGTAGACGCTACGGAAATTAAAGGAATTGAATAGAATAGAAAACACTTTATTGTACGCAGAAAAGAGATTTTGCATTGAGACATTGCAGATATAAAATAGAAATAGCTAGTATAGTGGGCGACCTTATTGCTAAGGACGGTGTCTTCCGGGCAACCTTTGGATAGACTGGAATATTAGAAATAGATAAATGGCGGTGTACAAAGAGACAAATCAACATAAACATAAAATCACTAATAGTAACACATAGCTAATATATCTATCTATCTATCTAAGCAGCTTGTAACACCCACTACTGGGTAAAGGCCTCTTCTCTATCACGCCACTCCTGGCGGTTTTGTGTCAGCCGGATCCATTGCTCTCCTTCTGCCCTCACAATGTCGTCTGACTATCGGGCAGGTGGTCTGCCTCGAGGCATAGCTAATAGTAACACATAATTTTGAAACTAAAAAACAAATGAACACAGTGATGTTAAACAAAATTTAGAAGATTATCTATAGATAAATACACGATACATCTACTTATCAGTCAACAGTTAACTGTCAATGACAAAAAGTGTTCATGGACTTTAGATTTGAAAATGGTAATAAATTTTGATAAGCGAATAGAAAGCGGCCAAGAGTTCCACAAACTTCTAGCTTGTAGGTACTGTAAAAGATTCAACATACATGTCGGAAGTATGAACAGCCCCCCAATCCTTCTAGATGACGGCGTCAGTCATTCCGCTGCGTTTTGGTTCGATCTCATGGATGTCAGGCATTTGGTGAATGGTGGAATGGCTTTTCAGGGATTTGTTTTTCAGGGTCCAAACCTTAGCTTGGGCCTCACCACAACTGAGTCGTTTGTCATTGGTGGAATAGGAAACGGTCGAGAATCTAGGGTTTGGTTGGGGTTTTGCTTGGGGTTGATGAAGAGTTCGGTACTGGAATTGTCACCCAGGAGCAAGCAGTCTCAGAAGATCGTAGATTATGATCGTTAGCTTGATGCAGGAACGCAAAACGTTCCCTAAGATAAGGAGGAGAAGTGGAAAGAAAAAGTAAGTTGTAAGGAAGGAAAAGGATATGAACATTCCGGCGCAGAGGAAGCCACTTGAGCTTTGCCAGAAAGTGTGATACGTGGTCATACTAACGTAATACGTCATACTAAGCCAAGTATAATCTGGATGCAGAGGTTTTGAAGGTGCTCAAGTTTGTTAAGCTGGTCTTCGGTGAGATCAAGACAGCTAGCATCGGTGTAATCTAGTATAGTAAGAATCTGAGTGAAGATGATGTTAGGGAATGGACTTAGTCCAGGGTTATGGTATTGAATTAAACAGAAAGCAATCATGATTAATTTCAATAATATTTTAACATTGAAACAGTACTTCAGAAATCGATTTGAAAGTACATATTTAAGGACATAAAGATAATTAATAATAATTTAATGATAAAGCAGTTTGGTTTTATTAAATTAAATTATAAAATAAGGAAGGGATGTGGTGTTCGGGCATCTACGTTATTACGATGTTGTCTCGAACATGCGGGTATTCGGTTGACAGTCGCGTGAGAGCCACGGGCGAGAGCGGACGTCTTCACGATACTGGTGTGTAACCGAGCCGACAATTACAACCGTGGTACTAGGAGTATACCACAGTAGGCTTGCCCAGCACCTAAACCTCTCAGCTTAACCGGCCATATCCACAGGGAAGACCAAAGTAAAAATTGATGTAAAAGACTGCAAGGAAAGAAATAAGTCAAAGCTTTTTATCTGTTCGCTACTTCGATAATATTGAATCCTTCAGTGGCCAAAATCGGCTAGGAAGTCATCATCAATATCAATATTGAATAGCTGTAAAGTTATTAAAGTCAGAAACTGGTGCTCAGGGTACTACACACCTTTGTATTGTTGAAGTAAGCGTGTTTCCGCTACAACTATTTCGCAGTCGGATCTACCGTGCTCTTTGTACCTTATATATTTTTAAAATATGCGTTTTTCGTAAATAAATATCCAACATTTTTAACCTATTTCTTATTTATAGTTAAATTTGCCTAAAAACTCCGTCACCAGACCAAAGTTGCTCATACTAACTGCTTACCTACTGATTATTATTAATTTCATCTCACTAAGAAATACGAGCAGATTGAGAGAAAATTGAATTCAAAATGACGGCGATGGGCTTGCAACTTGTCATATAAAACTATTCAAAATGGGAGGCATAATATTGACCTACACTAACATTTATACGTCCATCTAACTATCCCTGACTTTCAAGAATTATATAAAACCTAAAGTTTACAATGTCTATTGTGCTTAGATACATGAGTGAAAATTATGACAGGTTAAAAAGTCATGGTGTATCGCACAATATACCTGTTAATACCAGTAGCCGTCCCATTAATCAGGCTCCGAACCCGCTACCTGTTCGTTAGGCTCAATGGTAACCTTGTTAATCATTGCTTATAATAAGCTGCCATTGTCACGACTCTCAAACAACCGGTTATGTTTTTCAAAGCCGGTTATATCCAATAGATGAAAGTTAAAAAGGACCAGTGCGATTCGGATTTTGATTCAGATTCACGGAATGTATTCCGAATTCGGAAAGAAACGTGTCTTCGCTGAAAAAACATCAACTTTCCGAAGAAAATCTTCGAATTGGATACATTTTCAAAATTATGAATCGCACTGCTGTGCATACCTAAGCACAACATTTGTACATGGTAAAATAGAAGATAATAAAAACCAGTCAAGTGCAAGTCTGACACTCAATCGAAAATGATTTAGTTTCGTAAATGATTTAGTTTCGTATGATTTATCATACGAAACTAAATCATTTTCGATTGAGCGGCCTGGAGCCCTACAATTAGTCGAGACAATTTCAGATTCTGAATAAAATTAGCTTTGATGGAAGAAAACGACGCAAAACAAGATTGTATAAGTACTTTTAGAAATGTTACTTGCGATGTCATTCTGATTTGGTATTTAGCGTGAACGAAATAAAAGCTATCGGTTTTGGTGATTATTTAATTATTTAATTTATCTACAAGGGAATCAACGCCAATGTCGTCGTCATCATCTCTACAACCGCTGTAGATATTTAGTGAAACAAACTATCTAATAAAGAGACGAATGAATAACTTAAAATTATAATAGAATACAGGTATATATAGTCAGGCGCGGCCATGCCTCGTGCTCGAGAATTAAGCTTCACGTGCACTTAATCTTTAGGCAGGCTTACATGGCGATAGCTCGACATGAATCTTTGACCACTGCACCGTAAGCGCAAAGTCAGGTGTTACAATTTCACTTTCAAAACTTTCGTGAGTTGTACTAGACATTATTTTAACACACGGGAATTACTCACGTTAAAATATCGTCGATTTAGATACCGACAATGTTTCGATTCATCCGGAGAATCGTCATCTGGGGAGTTGCGGCAAGGTTACTTCCTCGCGGTCGTGTCTCACACAGTGTGACGACGATATTTTCACGTGAGTAATTCCCGTGTGTTAAAATAATGTCAAGTGTCACACTGTTTCATTTGTTCAAATAAAAAAAATATAAATATATATACAGCCGAACATAGAACCTCCTCCTTTTTGGAAGTCGGTTAAAAAATCGGCTCCCTACGCTTGCTTGGCCCGAGGCTCGCTTCGCTAAAAAAAGTTATTTACTGCATTACGTAGGTACCTTATGAAAGTAATCTAACGCGTACAAAGTCGCGGACAACAGCTAGTTATTCATAAAATCAAGCCTCTCCTAGTCTTCTCTCTTCGCCTTAGTATAGGAGGAGTAGATTGGACAGAGACTATTGATTTCCACTTGCTATGATCCTGACACGTTTCTTTTGTATCATTCATTGCGCGATTCCGACGGGATTTCAACCCAACTTTTCGACCTGACGAATAAGGATTCCGTGGCCGAGTTAGTAAAGGCACTCCGGCTTAAGGAGGATCGCTTGTATCGATGTGGGTTCGAATCCCGTCGGAATCGCAAACTTGGATATCACTTTTCATTTTCAATGAAATAATACCTAAGTGTGGTTTAACACTATAAAAATTAAAAATTAAAGACGTAAAGTTTTCAAAAGTTGTATAGATTAGTTTCCCTTCTATCATTCTAAACTACCCGGTTTTTGCAAGCCCTAGTACCTAATTAAGTTTTTACTATGGATCCACAGTTATTATTATGTATCATTTAAATCGTAACAGAATAGTACGCTACTTGTGTTGTTGGACAATTTCCAACTTAACCCATTGTTTTAAAGTCCTTCAAAGGAAGATACAGACCCTGCCGTAACACAGTATAAACTAGCACGGAGGGTAAGTGTATGTAACTGCCTTACATGGTCTCTTAAAATTAAGTAGGTACTTAAAATAAGTACCTATCCTATCTCTGTTTAGTATGTAAGTTACAAGAAACATGTACAACCTTACTTGAAAATAAATTATCTTATCTTATCTTATTCTAAGTGAGTTTAAGTTTTATTAAGCAAAAGCTAAACCATCCACCATATAAACCCAGCATGTCCAAAGTTGCACAGTCCGTCGTGGCGTAAACAAATATATTTATTTAATAAGTTTTTATTGCCATAATCTGAACATAATTTACGTTGATAAGCAGATCAACAAGCGATAATATATTATCGTTTAATGCTCTACCAGTGGTGTTGTTTTATTTGTGACACTAGTGGTCGCCTGCTGCTTTGTTCACAAAAATAAAGCTCTTTCTATCTAGTAGGACATCTAAGGATTGAAGATATAAAGATCTGACGTCTTTGTTCTATTGGTTTGTGTAGTCTAAATAATTGAGTTGTTGTATTCGGGTCTGGGTGTTTTCTATGTATTTTACCTATGTATCTATTTCCAAAAAAAAATGTATTTAAGTATATCAGTCATGTGGTTCCCATAACACAAGCTCTGCTAAGCTTGGGGCTACATGATGCTGTGTGAAATGTCCAGGATTGTTTATTTATTTATTTATTATTTTACTTGATGCGCAGCAGTGTGATTCAGACTTCCGATAATGCATCCGATTCGATGATTTTCTTCGTAAAGTAGTTGTTTTTTTCAGCGAAGAAACGTCGCATCTCCGAATTCGAAAACATTCCGAGATGGTCTGAATTGCACTGCTGAACTGCAGAAATAAAGGTGGTGTGGCTTTTCTATACAATAGTTATTAGGTACTTATTGTAAATAAATAAATGAAAATATGTTTTTAAAATTTTATTATTGTTTAAAAACTAGGTAAGGTGGAGTGCCGTAATTGCAACTGTCCGGTAATTGCAACTGGAGTCAATAACTCCCTCTAGGATCACTTTTTTGAACATCGATAGATGTGGTATTGAACTTCTTCTAAAAGTCTCAGTCTGAAAATATAGATGGTGTTGATAGGACCAAAACTGAGCGAATGACAGGCCTTTTTGTAAAACTGCCAATTTTTCGGAAGTGACGCCGCTCGGACGCTCTTCGTAATTTATTTAAAAAAATTGTTTTTCTTGGTTTTTCGCCGATGTGTTCACAGTGAGAGTGATTATAAGACACAGTAAGTTGTTTTTTATGTGTTTGTTGTATTCTACGATAAATCTACTCAGAGTTATGGCTGTAGTTACATTTGCCAGACAAAAAGTGCATAGTCTTGTAATTGTAACCATTTTGTTTCTTTTTTGACAGTTGCAATTTAACGACCGGTTTTGTATGAAGTTTGAAAAACCTAGTGATGTAACAATGACGATGACTATGTCGATACGTAATATTTTATTGAAAGGGATACTATCTACTTCCATACTATGCTATGAGTTCTTAGCAATTAGTTTGAGTGATTGAGTCCCTTCATTATGTTGGCGCTAGCGGAGCCCTTTCCAAAGCCGTTCAATATGTGAAACGAATATAAAAAGGCTGTTTACCTTTTAAAATATTACTTATTGCGATTGAAATAAAGTTAGAAAAATAATTAGTAAAAGATAATTGAAGACTTTAAAGATAAGAGTAAAAGAGGCTGTTTCATAACTCAAAGATTACTGTGATTAAAATAAACATCGAGTCGATAAAAATCACGATAAGGTTCCCATCACTATTTGTGGTAAAATAGTTGCAATTACCGGATTCTTAGCTGAAAAGTGTTTTCGCGCAAAATTTGACATTAATAGCAAGGGCATAGCTATATAAATCGAAAGAACGATATTCAAGGCATGTGTTCTGTATTTTCGAGTAGTAAGCGCCATAGAAAAATAAGAAGTAAAAACAAGTAGTTGCAATTACCCGCAAAAACGGGTAATTGCAACTATTGCTCCCTCTGTCATGAATTTATGCAATAGAATTTTATTCTTTATCGCTTTACTTTATTCATAACAATGATATAAATCTACTTAAAATTTACTATAGAACAGATCTTTCAAAAAATACATTTCTGATACAAAATATAGAATTATCAAGCGATGAAGTTAGGACTCCACTTTTTTTAGTTGCAATTACGGCACTCCACCTTACTAAGCAATTATTTATTCATTGGATAAATTACGTATCTAACGATAAAAAAATCAGACCGTTTCGTCTATTTCCGGATTTAATTTTTATGTAAGTATCTCAATGTCTAAAATGCCTATAAAATCCTACTTCTACCAAAAACAATAGAACAGATAAACAAACAGTCGTTTTCATAATAAATATAGATGTTTATTTATAAAACATAATCCTCCATCAGTTCTGTAGGATAGAGTTATAAATATGCGATTATTTTCGCTTTATTGTCGCTTATTTTCAGTTATATTTATTTAATTATAAAAGTATATTATTTCTTCTGTAGCATATGCAATATGCATCTACCTATTCGATTATACTAATTTTACTAGGTAATTTATTTTAAATATACTAATTTTAAAACAACATCGAATTTGAATTGAATTTGAACGTATTCCATTGTAAACTCAAAGGCAAAAGCCTTGTCCTAAAAATTAAAAACACAAAAAACGACTGTCGACCCGTTCTCAAGAGTTGATCTTTCATACATGCGACAATTTAATTTTATTACTTGTAAGTAGGTAGGTATATATATTTTTTGACTGGCCTCTTAGCTCAGTTGGTAGTAGTTGGTGGCCTTCTGCGCTGTAGGTTGTGGGGTTCGATTCCCATCCAGGACAAACATTTGTGTGATGAACATACTTAGATGTTTGTTCTGTGTCTGGGTGTTATAAGGTATTATAAGAATGTACAAAAAATATACAAGTATTCTATCTATATCAGTTATCCGGTTCCCATAGTACAAGCTTTGCTTAGTTTGGGGCTAGATGGCGCTGTGTGAAAATGTCTAGCAATATTTATTTATTTATTTAAAATATGTGATTTACTTGTTACTTGAAATAAATTCGATGACAAAATGCCCTAATTCCAAAAGGAAGCGTACAAATTGGCGGGAGCTCAAATTGTAAACTAATAAAAGTGTTTGCGCGAGATATTTCCTTAATATTATCGCATCAACTGTACGAATGAGAATGTACCGTTGGCAACACAAATGTTTAAAAATAAATATTTACTGCGAAGACATAATGTCCAGTAGTTCGTTTAGTTCCTAAAACGACCGAACGTTCCTTGAAAAGTTTTATGTCGATAATTTAGTAAGTAAATGTCACAATAAAGGTAAACGTCCACATGTCGGCATCGCACGCTTCGGACGCATCGCACGCAATGGATCGTAGTATTATTTGTATAGAAACTCATATAAGTGCGTCCACCTGTCCGCATCGTACCTACGCATCGCATTACACAGATAATCCGCTTGATGCGATCCGTCCGCTGCGTGCGATGCGGGCCTGTGGACGCTTACCATTAAGACTATCGCAAAGCATTCTCATCTATTTAGACATTTTATATCAAATAAATAATATATACAAAAACAGAATCACTTTTCTTTCTAAACTATAAGTAGAGTAGGATTCAGCACTCAAGTCCTACGGAAAAAGGGGGGAACTAATTGTTTTATTTTCTATAATATGCTCTCTTAGTCAAGGTCGTTCAGTTGTTCTGTGTGTAGAACTAACGAACGCCCAAACTTATTATTGTTCAAGCCTTATTTGGACAATTAGTAATTTTTTACATAACCTAGTTCTGCGATAGCAGCGCTGCGTCTATCGGACTTCAGTGCTGAATCCGACTCTACCTACCACTACTACTTATTGTACCTACTAAAATTGCATAGTACCAACTAATTCATGTTTCGGTAAATTCTATCAAGTCTTTAAGAGTTGCACTTTGTATCTCGAGGTAAAATTTTCTCTCAAATAAAATGTGATTTGTTCTGCGAACGCTACTCTTCCAAGAAAGATAGATTTGTACAAAAATTTAACAAGCTGTCATTCCTCCCCCCTCCCTCCCCAGCGGGTGCAGGGGGGAGGAAAGTAATCAACAATTTAAAATTGGGTCTAATCTCCACCTCGCCGGTAATCGCGCCTATCACTCCTCCGAGTGGGACTTGGACTTGAGAACCAATGGAATTGCTATGAATTTTATTGAAAGTGCTATAAATAAGAACCTTATTTGGAATACCTAAGGTTATCTTTAGTTTCTCTGGGAACTTCAAGTGCTTACAAAAAAAAAACAATGGCTGAGATTCGGAATCGCAGCTTCGGGGTTGAAGGCTGATACTCTAACGGCTTAGCCACTCTGACCACAACACAATCCGCGACATTAGGAACCACATTGCACAGGTAAACGTTTTTGCGTTAAAATGCCGAGAAAACTAATTTCCCCAGATACGAGACCTAGATCGATTTTTCGCCCCCGTAAACCACAACACTGCATCAACAACATCAACAACCACAACAACGTAATCGTTAAATCGGTTTTCGAGAACGTAAGGTATTCTTAAAAATAATGTAGGTATACAGGGTGAATTTTTGAGACGGGGCAGTAAGGGCAGCTACCTTAACCATTGTAGCTAGAGGAAAACGTTCTTAGGAGACTATCCTTAATTTTTGAAGATATTTCGACCTGCATTCACAGATTTTGAAAAAAATGTACAGTCAGCGAGAAAATGGGCAGTTTACACAAAAACTTTTTTTGATGCCAATCGATCCTGTCTCATGTAAGGATTAAAAGGCTCTTTTGGACCAACTGAGGTTAGAGTAGGTACTAGGAAAGTCAGAAAACGCTAAAATGGATTTCTGAGATAAGGCATTAAGGGCTACCTTAATCGTTGTAGCTACAGGAATACGTTCTTAGGAGACTATCCTTAACTTTTGAAGATATTTCGAATTTCGTTCACAGATTTTGAAAAAAAATGTACAGTCAGCTAGAAAATCGGTAATTTACACAAAAAAAATGTTTGATGCCAATCGATCCTGTTTCATCTAAGGATTAAAAGAGTCTATCGAACCAACTGAGGCAAGAGTACTAGAAAAGTCAGAAAACGCAAAAAACTTTGATCATACATTTCGTACGAAATCATTTTGTCATTTGTTATAATTTTTCATCATTTTGTCGAAATGTCTTCAAAAATAAGGTTAGTCTCCTAAGAACGTTTTCCTGTATCTACAACGGTTAAGGTAGCTGCCCTTACTGATCCATCTCAAAAATACATTTTAGAAATTTCTGACTTTTCTAGTACTCTTACCTCAGTTAGTCCTTTAGAGTCTTTTAATCCTTAGATGAAACCGGATCGATTAGCATCAAAAAAAAGTTTTTGTGTAAATTGCCCATTTTCTCGCTGACTGTTCATTTTTTTCAAAATCTGTGTATGCAGGTTGAAATATCTTCAAAAGTTAAGGATAGTCTCCTAAGAACGTTTTCCTGTAGCTACAACGGTTAAGGTAGCTGCCCTTACTGCCCCGTCTCAAAAATTCACCCTGTATATGTATAAGATATTGGACTATGGACTTAGGTACGAATCTGGGCCGAGCTGAAACTTATTTTTCATGAAATTAAAAACAAAGCATTGTGTCCTACAGGGTATGAAAAGTAGAATATGCAAAAAATCAGAAAGAAAATATCGGGAAGAAACGAACTGAACTCGCAACAGTTTACTTGTCTTTGACTACACCCTAGACATCTTTTAATATTCTTACTAAGCTGGAAATACACTGTAATTTTTATTTTGTTTGTACAAAATTTTGCTCTTTTTCAATGTAAAAACGGCAACAATTATGCCGCTAAGTTTGACAATACCATTCAGAGCCCACGTCTCCTTAATCCGATTAGTTGTAATAGATCGGCTGCACTTTTCGCGCCGACTGTCCATTCACAGAATGTATCAACAAATCAAATAAAACCATAATTCGACGACATAAAGAACTGGTTTGCTTGTAAAATTTCAAATCACTTTTACTCCACTAATTCGGAATTCGAACGAATAAAATGTTTTTAGATTTTATTGCTTGGCGAATAGAATCTATTTTTATTTGATGGAATTATTTTATAAATTTGTACAGTAATGTTCACAAATGTAATTGATACAAATAATGCGATTTGCACCAAATTCCAAATGATTGGCGTTTTTTGATGAAATTCTAGGAGTGACGTGACGCAATACGTCAGTTTTGGGGTGTTTTCGTTGATTTTATGTTATTGGGTGTAGGCTAATCTTTGCAAATATGCTGTAATTGATTTTATACATGAAACGCAGCTGACTATTTTTGAATTACGAGCATATCCTAGCCTAGGATATGCTCGTAATTCAAGAATAGTCAGCTGCGTTCGTCCCATGCGTAGGTACCTAGGATTCCTAGGTACTACGCATGTTCGTCCCATGCGTAGGTACCTAGGATTCCTAGGTACTACGCATGGGACGAAGGCCCGCCTGAAGTTTGCGGGTTCGATTCTTGCCGGGAGGCAAATGTTTGTCTAGGGTCTGGGTGTTTTTCTATAAGCCTATTTTCTATAACCTACATTTTAACAAAAAAAGTATAAAAAAACGGTAAGGAATCATTTTGGGAAAAGTTTTACATACACACCTACATATTAAATTACATTTATATACCTACATAGTAGGTACCTACTCACACTCTGTTTATCAAAAACTAACAAAGTAAAGTCAACTCATAATCCCTAAGTAGGTAAGAACGTAATGCAATCTGCGCGCAAACATCTGTCGGTCGTGGGTTCGATGCTTATTGTGCCGGTGACGTTTTGCGACAATTTGTCGCACTACAATACAAATTATTTCACGGATGAAAAGGTGAGTAAAGCTGGCTATTCAAGGAGCCACACTTTATGGGCGACTAATGTTTCATGACAGTTTGAGATATTTTCTCTAACGATTTTCGTAACAAAGTTAGCAAAGTTAGCATTGGTTTAATTTTTTAAACTTTTTCAAACATTCCTTATTCATAATTTATGTACTTACATTTTTTTTAAATCAGACTCTTATATTTAAATAATAAAACAAGGCAGGCTCATACTTTGTATTCCGCATTGGATACATTTCCTAAGATCGGACAGTTATTTTTTCTGGCATCTAAAGACCTCTGAAAATGATGTCTACTAGATAGATGTAAGCCATATTTCATGTATTGTGATCATATTTCATCTCACATTAAAAACATTAGGTATCCTTTTTTTCAAGTTTTTTGTTAGAAACAAATTTTACCTTATAGGTAGGTACTTATCTTTGCTATTATTCGTTCTATTGTTGCTCACTTATTTTGTAAAACCAATTTTATCTAGTAGGTCCTCGCTTATTCGCTCTGTTGTAGCGCGATCTGAAAGTCGCGCCATGAGTAGCCAGTTTTAATTTAATAATAGCGATCCAAAGGTGCAGACGAGAGACACCGGTCTGAAGTGAGTTTTATTACCTTCTATTTATTGCAAACTAAACTGTACAATAAGGGTCAGAGGACTGAGCAATAAATTAGTCATTTGTACCTATTAAACTTCACAATAAATAGGTAGAGTATTCTAAACTTAGGCCTTTACATCTTTACTACTTAGATGATTTATGGTGTCACAGGTATCTTTGCCTACACTTAGGAACCTGGATAATAAAATAACATAAGAAAAGTGAAAATTAAAGATATGCTCAAATAAATAATTTAAGTACCTACCTAAGTATTACGTTTGTATGGAGATTTCGTAAACCGTGGTAAAATGACTAAAGATCATGAACATGATAAAGAAATAAACTAGTAGTTCGCCCCGAACTGAGATCTCGCGCACCGTAGATGGCCAACATTTGGACTTTCTTCTGACTACCCCTATAATTTCAAGTGCTACTACTGCCGGGTATGCCTATTGCGCTAGCTCTTCATGGTAAAAAATACTAGCATGCATGCAATACATAATGTCGTGTCTAATTTTTCATTTTTCATATTTATGAATTCTCGTCGTATTTTTAAAAGTATACGTACTAGAATAAAAATAATAACTATTTTAGAATGTACAAATAAAGACCTTTCATTTGACACCGCACTCAATATATTTGTTTACTTAACTTTTTTTACCCCAATTATTTTCATTTTTTATCAAAATTTTTTTTATCATGAAAATAAATCAAGTAGCATCTAAAATCATTGCAAACCAAACCGCAACGATGCCACTCTCTTTTTAAGACCGACCAGTCAATGAGCTACGAAGACATCGAAACTCTATGAAACGGGAGCTCTTGCAGCTCTGGTTTCGTAGTTTTTGGTCTTTGGTCGTATTTCAAAAACTTTACATCCTAGATTAAAAATAAAAACCATTTTGGAATGTACAAAATAAGCCCTTTCGTATGACACCCCACTCAATATATTTGTGTAACTTTCATAATTTTTTACCCCCTTGGGAACCCAATATCTTCACAACCCCTTCATCGATTAAGCTCATATGCTCCACCGTAAATTTCCTTACCACAACCTATTGACCTACCAAGTTTCATGCAGATTGGATGAACGGTTCGACAGTTATGCTCGAACAACAATTCGTGAAACATACAAACATACAAACATACAAACATACAAACATACAAAGCAAAATCGCCCAACTTACCACTAAGATCTTCGCTCGCTTCGCTCGCTCGATCGATAAATGATGAAGAGATAAAGAACATGACGATCTACCACACCTTAGGAATTATAATACAGACGTGATCTTAATTTCACTTCATTTACCTAGCCTAGACCAGTGGTTCCTAACCTTTTCAACCTTGTTACCCCTATGACATGTCAATGACACAGATTTTACCCCCGTTTAACTTTCAGCGAAAGCACAATGTATTCACTGTTTTTGTGAAAAAATCTCTTTTCTTTCTATTACCCCTCCAAAAAAGCTATTTTACCCCGTGAGGGTAATTACCCACAGGTTTTGAACCATTGACCTAGACGTAGTATTATTATTTGTTCTGTGCCTAGAGTATGGACGTGCTTTAACTAACTTAGTACCTACCTACCACTAAAACCATAGGAGATTTACAAAGCTTAAATCAAACTTGACTGGATTGTATTTTTAATTAATCATTTGCCCTTCAAGTGTCGTCGTTAATTCAAGAACAACTGTCAAAATTAAATGTTTTACAACTTTCTGAAGACATTGTCAAAGTTTTCCAATTTGTAACCAAGGGCAATGTCGACAGGAAGTGATTGATCCTAATTAAAACGTCTCAAAGTTACTTTTCGTTTTCACTTAATTTAGTTAGGTAAGTAGGTACTTACTTACTTATTTCATTTAAAATAGTAATTTAATCTCAAAAAAAAAATGAAATTATTTAGAGAAATCTAGCTGTAAGTAAGTAAGTACCTACCTACTACTTTCGCGTACTTTATTTAGGTACTTATGTGAAATACAATTACAATAAGTAGGTACTTACTTACTTACCTAGTGTATAAAGTACCTACCTATCTATACCGTACCTACCTAAGTAGATTTAGTGTAGGGTCAGGGAGGCTAGGTTGGCTCGGATTTTTTCAGAGGGCTCTAAAATGTAGAAGAACTCAAAGGATTAACCTGAAATTTGCACATGTTGTTGCTAAACTATCCTAGTTTAATATGGCATCATTATATTTGCATTAAATACTGCTAAAGCAAAATTACAAATCAAAAATCAAAAAGTGAGAATTGAGCAACTGTGTACCACCAGGTGTACAGAGTGGCTCATTGATTTAGTAGTCGTAATTAGTATTAATAAATGAAAAAACGTTAATTATTTATCATTATTTTTTTATTAATAATAAAGAAGAATTATTCTAGTCTCAAAATGTTGTTCATATCAACCTAAAATCATTATTACTGAGATCAACCTTATCCCCTCTTTTATTCTTTCAGAAGGAGTATTTCCTATTTTTCTCGTCGTGGTAGTCGGTGGCCGTGGCATTCTAGTGATGAAAAAATAAAAATATAATTATAGAATGCAGAAGTAATTTATTTTAGGCCTTTACGCTGCACCAATACACAGAGACTCATGAGTCACTGTGTACTTTTTAAAATTGAGTCACTGTTCGCAACTACGCCGTTTTGAAAATATTGAATGACGACAATCGAATCAGCTAACAAACACATCAAAGAACTACACAAATAAGACTTCTACAATATCTACTATACGGCAAACATAATGGTCACCACAAATTACGATAAACTAAGGTTTGACAAACAAAAGAAACTTACCTTAAAAGTAATTTTGTAGGCGCGGAAACTAAGAAATGCGGTGACACCTCGGTACTGCGCTCGATCCGCCGCCTGATTGGTTTGAACACATTTGGGGTACACACGCTTCAATTGTGTGACAGAGAAAAGCATCTAAAGCACGCCGTTCTAGTCAAAACACGTGTGAGCCACTGTTGTCTCCTGAGTCACCGTACCCTCCCTGACCCTACCTATGAAAATTTCGAGATTATCGGTACCTACTTAGGTCATTACAAGTTGCAACAGTTTGTAGTAACAAATTCAACAAATACTATCCTCACAAACCGCAAAAACTATCTCTACATTGCATACTAACTTCAAGAAATAAGACAAACAGCTCCATCTACAAATTGTATCAAAAACTAATTCTATAAAATGCTCACCATGACTCGCTTTTATGGCTATTTTCGCTAGCTAACTTGCTATCATAAAAGTTCATACATTATCACATAGATGGCGCTACCTTAATCTGTTTGACACAATTCCCCTAGATGGCGCTTTTTTGTAAACGAAATAGGTCATCAATAAGCCGATGGATGGCGTAATTTTGAATACTACCTCGATCGTGTTTGATCCCAATAAGTTTGTTATTCTAACAAAAAAATTGGGGTAAGTATTTTTAAAAATACCCTGCACTTACCTTTTTTTGTTTTAAAAAATATCATATTTACAAACTTCATTTACGTAGGTATAGGTATTTGATGTAGGTAGATAATTAATAATTATTATTATTTAAGTAGGTAAGTACTTACTAATCAATTTTTATTTATTATAAGTAGGTACTTACCCCATCTTGGCTGGTTGAAATATGAAAATTAATTTTAGATTTATTGTTGCTTGGGCGGGCGTATTCGTAGTTTTGTTTTCAAACTAAAGCCATCATGCCATAAATGAGTGCATTGCTTATTTTAAGTGTAGGTATAGGCTAACTCTGTTATAATGGCCTTAGAAGCTTCCTAGAGATCAGATCAGGGGCGTATTTACCCTTAGGCCAAGAGGGCCATGGCCCGGGGCGGCAGGCTACGAGGGGCGGCTCGCTCTCAGCTTGCGCCTTTCTTTTTGGCCTTTGGCCTTATAATACCAAAAGAGATTTTAAAAAAAGCTTACTAGGTAGGTACCTAATTAACAAAAACTAAAATTTGGTTGGGGCGGCTTGTGCCGCCCCTCGCTCTCAGCTTCATGAGCCTTTCTTTTTATCCTTACATGCTAGAAGAAATTATAAAAAAAAGCCTACCGAACTAAAAAAAAGGTAAAACTTATTTGGTTGAGAGAGAGGGGGGCTTGCGCCGCCCCGTGCTTTCAGTTTCACGCGCCTTTCTTTTTGTCCTTAACGCCTGAAGAAAGTAAAAAAACTTTACCTAACTAACAAAATCTAAAACTCATTTGGCCCGAAGCGAGGGGTGGCTTGGGCCGCCCCTCGTTTCAGTTTCATGCGCCTTTCTCTTAGTCCTTATATGCCTGAAGAAATAAAAAAAAAGCCTAGGTACCTAATTAACAAAAGCTAAAACTTATTTGGTTGAGAGCGAGGAACAAAAACAAAAACTTATTTTCATTCCATCTATTCGAAAAGGACGACTTTGTTCGCCTTTAAGTGCGCCCAAAGTAGATGATTCCTCTTCAAGGAACTTTTAGCGGGCAGTAATGAGTTTTTAATCCTCTTTATAAGTTTAGCGGGCAGTAATGAGTTTTTAATCCCCTTTAAGTGCGCCGGAATTATCTATGAATTATCTTTGCCGCGCACTTTTGAGGTACAACTACTTTCCAGTTTTCCACATTCATTAGCCTTGTGTAGTTCGCGAACGAAAGATAAAAATGAACTACCTCATCAGTAACTTTTCTCTCTCTCTCTCGTTCACACGAGTTCAAAGTGTATCAGTAGTTCACCTTAAATCTCACTCATCCGTCTCTGGCGTTCGAATCGGTGTCCCATAGTAACTAATTTTATTCTGTGTCTTCTAGTTCAATTTTCTTTTCTCTAGTTCGATCGAACGAGAACGCCCACTGAACGAAATGATGAGAGATGAGATGAGCAATTAGTTCAAATCGGTGTCCCATAGTAACTAATTTTATTCTGTGTCTTCTAGTTCAATTTTCTTTTCACTAGTTCGATCGAACGAGAACGCCCACTGAACGAAATGATGAGAGATGAGAAGAGCAATTAGTTCGAATTGTCGTCCCATAGTAACTAATATTATTCTGTGTCTTCTAGTTCAATTTTCTTTTCACTAGTTCGATCGAACGAGAACGTCACTGAACGAACTGATGAGAGATGAGAAGAGCAATTAGTTCGAATTGTCGTCCCATAGTAACTAATATTATTCTGTGTCTTCTAGTTCAATTTTCTTTTCTCTAGTTCGATCGAACGAGAGCGCTCGCTCACTGACCAGTGTTGCCAATTTAGCGACTTTGTCGCTAGAAATAGCGACTTTTGCTATGGTGTTAGTTAGCGACAAAATATATTTAGCGACTTATCTAGCGACTTTTCGACTTCAACCGGCACACCAAAACAGTATTAGGGCAAGTAATGGAACGGTGAAAAGGACAAAAACTCAACTTGAAAAAATAATTATGGGACCTTTTTTTTTTTTTTTTTTTTTTTAATAATAACTGAACTACAAGTGAAAAGTGAACTAGAAGAAAGATACATTTCTTTTGCCTCAAAAGAAAATTATCTCTCTTTTCTTTTCAGTGAACGACTTTGCGCACCGCTAACATTCATCTCAAATCTACCAAGATGAATGAGGGAGGACTCTTCCAAAAACACCACAGTTGTAATCACATTTAGAGATTTATTACTCTGCAGTTTTCTATCCATACATAATTGTAATTCCAACCTGATAAAATCCTGTGCGTTTTCGTCAGCGCGATCTAGAACGATGGTCTACTGGCGCCATCTAGTTTGTTTTCGTGGAACTATTGAGCAATTCTAGCGGAAGAGATTTTTTGTTTGAACGCGCTAATCTCACAAAACAGGTTTTTATAATAGCTACCTACAACGTTTTTAATATTCATTATTCTGTATATTTATTTAGCTATTTATTTATATTTATATTGTTTGTGAGAGAAATAAATAAATAAATTAAATTAAATTAAATCTCAGGAACTACCAGTCGGATTTGAAAAATTATTTCTGTATTTGATAGCTAAACTCTTGAGGAAGGTTATAGGCTACTTTTCATCATCATCATCATCATCACCATAAACCATCACTACGGGGGCAACGCCGCGAGGGCGCTGCTAGTATCGGATAAACATACCGCCCACCATTCAGCCGGCGCGCGGCCACCGTCTGAATAAAAAAAATTTAATCCCCGATTACTCTTCTCAAGTGGAACTTCGTTGATTTAACACATTCCTTTCTCCTCCCTTTTATTTTCTCATAGATTGTAATGAAAAGTAGAGTGTATCACTCGGGCGCAAAATATATTTTTGGCTCGGGCGACGTACTTTAAATCCCTCGCTTCGTTCAGGATTCTACTAAAGAATCCCTCGCTACGCTCGGGATTCTACTCTAGAATCCTTCACTTCGCTCTGGATTCAAAAAAGCGCCCTCGCCGTAAAAATATTATTTTCCCCCCATATAATACAATCTACTATTGGTGGTAACGTTTTAGACATCAAGACTATCTGACTGTCCATTTTCAGAGATTTTCATTTAACAGGAAACGTAGATTTTCTTTTAAGCTCGAAGGGATAATTCGTTACAATAAATTGGTATTCTGGGAATAAATCCTCGAGAAGATTTTAGGAAAACATTTCTTTGGGTGTCACATGTTGCATTTTACTTCAAAAAATTCGGTTCGCTTCGCTCGCATATTAGCTTCATCAGTGTTTTACGAGCAAATTGAGTTATGTCTGAAAGCGAAATAGGAACCGACAAATAGCCAGCCTTTTCTTTGAGCACGTAAGCAAAATCAAGTGTCACATGTTGCATTTGTCATAAAAAAAATCGGCTAGCTTCGCTCGCATATAGAATAGGAACCGACAAGCAGCCAACCTTTTCTTTGAGAACCTTAAGCAAAATCAAGTGTCACATGAATTTGTCATAAAAAAATTCGGCTCGCTTCGCTCGCATATAGAATAGGAACCGACAAGCAGCCAACCTTTTCTTTGAGAAACGTAAGCAAAATCAAGTGTCACATGTTACATTTGTCATAAAAAAATTCGGCTCGCTTCGCTCGCATATAGAATAGGAACCGACAAGCAGCCAATCTTTTCTTTGAGAACCGTAAGCAAAATCAAGTGTCACATGTTGAATTTGTCATAAAAAATTCGGCTCGCTTCGCTCGCATACAGAATAGGAACCGACAGGCAACCAACCTTTTCTTTGAGAACCGTAAGCAAAATCAAGTATCACATGTTGCATTTGTCATAAAAAAATCGGCTAGCTTCGCTCGCATATAGAATAGGAACCGACAAGCAGCCAACCTTTTCTTTGAGAACCTTAAGCAAAATCAAGTGTCACATGAATTTGTCATAAAAAAATTCGGCTCGCTTCGCTCGCATATAGAATAGGAACCGACAAGCAGCCAACCTTTTCTTTGAGAAACGTAAGCAAAATCAAGTGTCACATGTTACATTTGTCATAAAAAAATTCGGCTCGCTTCGCTCGCATATAGAATAGGAACCGACAAGCAGCCAACCTTTTTTTTGAGAACCGTAAGCAAAATCAAGTGTCACATGTTACATTTATCATAAAAAAATCGGCTCGCTTCGCTCGCATATAGAATAGGAACCGACAAGGAGTCAACCTTTTCTTTGAGAACCGTAAGCAAAATCAAGTGTCACATGTTGAATTTTTCATAAAAAAATTCGGCTTGCTTCGCTCGCATATAGAATAGGAACCGACAAGCAGCCGATTTTTTCTTTGAGAACCGTAAGCAAAATCAAGAGTCACATATGTTGCATTTGTCATAAAAAAATTCGGCTAGCTTCGCTTGCATTTATAGACTAGGAACCGACAAGGAGCCAACCTTTTCTTTAAGAACCGTAAGCAAAATCAAGTGTCACATGTTGAATTTTTCATAACAATATTCGGCTCGCTTCGCTCGCATATAGAATAGGAACCTACAAGCAGCCAACCTTTTCTTTGAGAACCGTGAGCAAAATCAAGTGTCTGTTGTTGTCTTTAAAAAAAATCGGCTCGCTTCGCTCGCTTATTATAAGCTTCTTTACTATTTTGCGAGCAGAGTGTAAACCAAGTTTCAAGCCCGAGATAAATATTTGTAGGGGGCGGCAAACCTTACTGGCCTAGGGCGCTGAATCTTAAAATACGCCTCTGGATCAGATGGCTACTCTCTGATGCCGTCTCTTTTTAATGACATTAGAGTGACAAGAAAATAACATTCTCTGAAGCCTCTGAAGCCTTGAGAAATCGACAAATTATTAGCTCTCTATAATACCTATCTATGAATAATGGGGTAAATGTATAACTTCCTTTTCCTTCAGTTTTAGTGGGTAGGTATATTTACCTACTTTTGTTATCTAGGAAAATAAAACATAAAAAATGGAAAACTATTTATTTTCATCCCCAATTCACTATTCGTATCTAAAACTACATTAGCTTAATTTTGTTCTGTCGCCTAAACCTATATTTGTATTGAGTCCATATTCTTAAATATTTATCACTACATAGTCATTCTTAATTATTTACAAAAAAACAATATTTTTGATAAATTTTGGCATTTCTACAAGATAAAATTCAATCTTTTTACAAGTTCTCAATTTTTTTATCAATTAAAAATATTTCTAGTTATTTGTGAGCGGTCTCTCAATAAAGTATTTTTGTAGTTATCTATTGAGTAAGTACTAATTTAATACTATTATTCGTATACATTTCTTTGAATTACGTAAGTAGTTAGTAACTAATAGTAATCACACATTGATACTCAGAAATAAAAATAAACACATTTTAAAACACCTTTTTACAATGAAACAGCTCTCTAAAACTTGACTGAAAAAAAATTACAAAATTGTATTGCACAAAAATACTAAACTAAAACAGATTCATCAAGTACAGTCAACTTGAAAAGGAGATAGCGCCTTTGCAAAAATATTTTACTTTTTTTGAACAAAAATGTTATGTTCACGATTTCACCAAAACTATACATCCGCACATCTTTTTCAATTTAAATGTACTTTTCTCCAGTAATCTTCATTCATTATATGTAGGTACGGTAAATTAACATCAGTTGCAATCAGTTTTTATTTGAAATATTTCTTGGATACGTTTAAAGTTGAGAGTATTTCAAACGTCATAATGAATTTTTTTGTGTTCTGGGTGGCGATTCTACTACCAAACTGTTTATCAACTACAAGCAAAACGTCAACTATACGTGACGTTTTAGCTAAAGTTTGGACTTTGGCAGAACAAATTTTTGAAAAGCCATTCTACTATTCACCAAATGGCTGACATTTAAGAGATCGAAACAAAACGCAGCGGAATGATTGACGTTGTCATCTAATAGAATTGCCACCCTGTTGAACAACCAATCCTGATATTCATAATCGACTTATAAGCTTACTAGAGTCAAGAGTTCAAGCGGCTGCAAAGTCTATTCAGCCGTCATACGTCACACGTAAACTTCCTCCAAAGTAGGTAAGTAAGCAAGTTACGACCTTTCTACATGCTAATAAGGACGTAACTTCCTTAAAGTAAGGAAGTTACGGCCATTATGACGGCAGTATTGCCATCTCTTTTCAATGAAATGTGAGTGACAAGAAAAAAATACTCTACAAAGCCTTACTAAAATAGCATTTTTTTAAGAGTAATAAGGGTCACTGGTTCTCTAGGTTTAACTTATGTTGGTCAAATGTTTTGACTTATAATACATGGTGTTTGTTGAGTTCAGTTTTGACTTATACAGAGTGTTTGTTGAGCTCAGTTTTGACATATACAGGGTGTTTGTAGAGCTCAGTTTTGACTTATACAGGCTGTTTTTTGAGCTGTTTTGACTTATACAGGGTGATTGTTGAGCTCAGTTTTGACTTATACAGGCAAGTTTGTCCGATATATTAAGTATCAATTTCTAAAGTCCCTGATTGTCACAAAATTAGACCTCTTGACAAGAAATATCAAAGGAAATAAAACTCTTGGAACTCTAAGTTCTACCTCCATACTTAAAGTGTTAAAAATATTAAAAAAAACAATAAAGCTCAAATACAATTTCATAGATCCGTATAGGTACTTTGTTTTTATCATTTTGATATTTTAAAATTGAAACGTAATTTACTCTATACAATCTCTCGAACTCAATTATATTTTTTGTACTTTTGATTCCCACTGATACGGTACTTTTTTCCTTTTGAAAAAAGACAGAAGAATTTAAAAAGTGGAAAAGAAAATATGCCAAAAATATTTTACAACGTTTCACTTTATACAAGGCAGTGCATGGAAAAATCAAGGGGGTGATCCATTAGCGAGCCGGATCGCGTTGTTAAATCCACTGACGGACAAGACAGTCGACTCTCAATCGGTGGCGGAGGTTGTATCATTTGTACTACCAGAGTGTTCAGCTGTACTACCAATGCCATAATAGTGTCACTAGTAGGTACTACCTACTAGAGACACAAAGTTTTATCATTTGAACTACCAGTCGAACTACTGAGTATTACTATCTACCGCGTATTGTTATGGAACAGTCTTTAAATCATGGTAGTAGTCTTCATTGGTGATCTATCTATTCTATACCATTGACTCTCCAGCGGTTTTACTCGCCAATCGATACTGATAAAAACATTTTTCGTGCATGATTTTAATAAAGCTTTTGGTTACAGTAAACTATTCACGAAATTTCTAAAAAGTACATCTTTGTTAAATTGCAAACATCTGATTCTCGTATACACAAAACTGACTACATCTCCACATCTCTACTCAGAGCATCATACTTCAACTCTTTCACTTCTTCCGGACTAAAACTTTTAACAGAGATCGTGACATCGGACAAGTCTGTACTCGACAGTTTATTCGTAATTTTAGTGATTGAAATCCTACTTTCTATATCATTTGAATCACATATCGTTTCTAAAACCACTCCTTTCTCTACTTTCCTGGGTTTGGGCGGTTGTTTTGTGTTTTTGAGTTTTTCGTTGAGTATTTTGTTGCAGTGCTTTTTGGACATGTCTAATGCTAGGGGATCTTCTTTGGCGTCTGGTTTCTCTTCAGCTGGTTTCTGCTTCATCTCGGCTACCTCTGCGTTGCTGACGTTGTCTTTTTTCTTCCATTTCGTTCTTCTGTTCTGGAACCATATTTTCACCTGGAATGAGAGAAATACTGTTAAGTAAAGTTGCTATGATAGAAACTTAGATCAATGTTTTCACGAATAGCCGGTATGGTAAGACTTATTGACTTATTTTTCTGATTATCCTGCTGCGTATAAAATGGCTTGGTTGTTAAGCCATGACGAAGACCTTCAATAAGCGGAAAAACTTTTTACCAGAGTTAGAAATTAACAATAATTAGGTGAGGTTTCTGGTTTCTTTTAATAACTTTAACGAGCCTCACTTCGTTCGACTTGCTCCCCACTGGAGCTTGACTATTTAGATTTAAGCAGATCAAAAAGAAAGCTAGGCCCCATACCGGGTTTGATGCCCTGATTCTTCACGGTGTTGGTCGCGAAAGAACAGGAGTAGATTCACCTAGCTCTTAAGACGATTCAAAGTGATCCTAATGGTCCTACTGAATAATGATATTTCAATTTTGGATTTTTATGTAGGTACGAGGTCTAAATTGTTTTGCTTCTGACTTATTTCTTATTTAATTTAGAAGGTACCTACATTGTATTCATTATTATCACCGGATATTACGACTTTCGGTTTATTATTGTTTTGGCCCCCTTATATAATATGGCCCGAGTTAAGTACATACCTACCTAGTAACATGATGAAATCTCTTGAGAGGAAATCCACATCTACACTAATGAGTCTGCAAGTACAGGGTGTTCTATTATAGGTTCAAAAACAAAATGTGACACTTTTCTATTTGAAACCTTGACAAGAATTGAGCAAAATTTTACAAGAATATAGGTAAATTAAATGTTCGAATAGACGTATTTTCAAATTAAAGCTATTTTGTATTCAAAGTGCGAAGTGCATGTGAGAGTTTTATTGATTCAGATCGTAATTTTTATAACACTCAGTAAGATATGACTCGTTTTCATGTCGTGATGTACAGCCAACGGCAATAGGTTGATGATAATGAGATTAAAAATAAATAAATAAATAAAAATAAAAATAAAAATAAAAATAGCCTTTATTTCTACTACCTACTACTAAACAATTTATACTTAGACACTAAATTAAAATAACTTACTCTAACACTTCATTAGGCATAATATATGTATATCTATTTAACTGTAGCTTAAACTTTACGTAGCAGTCGCCTCCTTGGCGTAGGCCTCCCCCATTTCCTTCCACGATTCTCTATCTCTTGCTTTTGTCATCCAATTTGGACCGGCTCTCTCTGTAAATATGTCTTGCCATCTTTTTGGCGGTCTGCCTCTTGGTCTTTTCGCATCTCTTGGGAACCACTCTGTGATTCTTTTTGCCCTTTGAATGAGATTAAAGGATGATTAATAAAATAATTCCTTCATCCAACATTTTTTCCATGCTAGACCCTACCTCTAACCCACCTCAGAATAATTTTGTAAACCGAACTTCATGATTTTTGATGAATGTCAACATCGCGTTTTTTTATGAAATTAAGCAAGTTGGATGATTTCCCCACTTTATACACCCACGATATTTTTGTTATTCATTCTCAAGTGACAAAAAACAGTAATTTCCTGGGAGTTATACGTGATGTTTCTATATAATTTGTTCTCAGAAGAGAGTTATAGTAATAAAGCTAGGCAGCGTATCGTATTTTCTGCCCTGATTCTTCAAGTTGAGAAAGAACAGGAGAGTAGAATCACCTTTAACTTAAAGAGTAATCGTGATTTCAGTGGTCTTAATAAATCAATGTTTTTCGACTTTGTATTTATTGGACGCCCTGTATATAAGTATGTTTGTACGCACAACATAGAGTGTATCGGTTAACAAACAGTTAATTACCTCTGATCGATTCAACCCCGCGGGGATAGAGATGGGACAACATCGATAATATTTTATCGATAAAAAAATAAAAATAAAACTATGTAACTTAAACTAAGTTTTGTTGCTTAAAATAAAATGTATAATACTTATATTATTATTAATATTTTATTATGTTATTATTATTATGTTTTGGATCTTCTTAGAAAAGCTAAACTTAACACTTCAACCTCCACAGTTACATTGCCAAAGACTCAAGTGCACTTAGCTTTATTGCTTTATCGTCGCATATAACTATTACGCTTCCGTTACGAAATGGTTTTGCTGGCTTGTTATCAAAGCGTTCAATTGATTTAAGTGTAGAAATAAACTTATATCCATTCAGTGTAGGTCGAGTAAGAATCAGATGGTGTATTGATTTTGTACCTTGCAGGACTGAATGAATTACACTAATATTATAAATGCGAAAGTTGGGATGGTTGGATGGATGTTTGTATGTTTGTTTCTCTATAACTCCGACTGATTTAGCTGAAATTAAAATGTAGATAGATAATGACCGGGAATAGACATAGGCTACTTTTTATCCTGGTACCACGCGAGCGAAGCTGCGCTCGGAAGCTAGTAAGTAATATTATAGATCCTGATAGTGTCTAAATGAATTTTTCGTTGACGAAAAACCGTCACCAGAGTAAGCCAATAGCTTATACAAACATACTGTTAGGTTTATTTTAATGATAATTATTTAATAGAATAATAATTTAATCATCAATGATATCATGGTTAATCTAAGTCTAATTTAAATATTCCAGAAACTAAACTACTACGTATTTACATGACTTTATAAAATACAATAAGAATCAGTTGAGCCATCTCAGGGTCGTTGTAAACGATCTACAGGTAGCTCAACAGATCCAAGCCACTGCCAGTCGGAAGCGTGCAGGCTTTACCGTGCTGGATTGGCAATGATGATTATTCCTTAATTATATCCATATGTAAAGGTAAATGAAGACAATAACATTAAATGGATGAGCAGAGATAATGGCAGTCAGTCACCCGGAGATATATCATCGTAAGCTATCGCATACGAACAATGGCTTATCTGCCACGCCATCGATAGCGTGTAGATAAGACCTGCCTAGCTAGGGCTGTCACTTACATTTCTTATGAAGACATCAGCAGCTTTTAGCTAATTATTTTTTAATTAAAAAAATTTCTAAATTAAAAAAATCTTTATCTAAATCGAAAACATATTGACTTTAATTTAAAGATAAAGATAAAGATAAAGATAATTTATTTGCTCAAAACATTGTGTTAATTACATATATAGCATGCAAGGTCATATTTTTTAGTATAGTCACAACATGTTTTACCGGTGGATACCGGTGTGCAAATTAAAAGAACAGAGGCGCGCCAAAAATTAAAATTTGTCATTTAAAAAATCATTAGTGTCATAATAACATTTTTCTAATAAAAACTTTTTGAATCTAATTTTAAATAAATTTGTATTCATTTCTTTATAGCATTTGGGTATCTTATTGTAAATAATCGGAGCCATACAATAAACACTCTTGCGCAATAGTGCTGTTTTTGATGAGCGTAACCTAAGCTTGGTTTTATCACGTCTGTTACGTCTCACAATGTCAGACCAACGTTGAAATAAGGATGGATTATTTTTCACAAACAGTGCTACCTCTAAAATGTATAGTGACGGAAGTGTCAGAATTTTATGTTTAGTGAACAACGGTTTGCAACTATCTGTATTCTTTATCTTAAACATGGCTCTCAAACACCTTTTCTGCATTTTAAAGATTCTATTTTTGTTGGTGGAATTTCCCCAGAATATTATGCCGTACCTAAGTAAAGATTCTATTAATCCATGGTAGGCTACCAATAACGCATCCATATTGACGATAGTAGATAGTCTATGTTTTCGATTTAGATAAAAAAATCTTTATCTAAATCGAAAACATAGTATTGACTTGTTTTATTTCTGTCAGTTATATTGATATTTTTTAAGATCAAAGCATTTTTTAATTGAAGAGTAGGTACCTAATTAGAGATTACAAAATTATTAAACCCATTTTAATCGTGTCGCCAAATACTCCCTAAAAAGAAATTTCGAAAAAGAGAAAAACAGAGTATTTACCATTTGCACTGAAAAATTATCATGCATCTGAAGCATGAAATCACTCTATATAGCAGTTTATGCCCCTAGCGGTCACCTATCCATTTTATGACCACAGAACGTTACTTCGTCTTCTCCAAAGCAATTCAAAACATTAAATTAAAAATCAGTTAAGTTCTTCTTTTTGATCGCAGTACCTACCTAACTAAAAAATATAAATTAGAGTGTCAACACTCAAATTAAATGAAATAATTATAAGTTTTAGTCTGTAAAGTTGTCCTATCTAAAGCCTACAAATTTGTAAGAAAGTTAATCACAATTAACCGATCTATTTTCAAATCGGCTGACAGCCCTACATAGCAATTAGTCCTTTGACGTGTAACACATAACCCCTTTGTGTCAATCTGACATCCGTCTCGCTCTAACACTACCTGTCTCTAATGCGCAATCAATAATAATTATCTTCGTGTTTGCAAGTAGAGGATTGCATTCAGGTAATGCTGCGGATACATTATGCCTAATCTGTGGAGACAGATCGGAAAAAATGTAAAAACTTTTGAATAAATTATTATGAAGTAGGAATTATGTATGTTAAAATGTTGATTATGAATTATTATGAGTTATGTTGGATCAAGTTAGAAGCGTCAAGCTGAAGACAGGGCGCGATGGCGCTCATTAGGAGAGGCCTAAGTCCAGCAGTGGATTGCTTCTGCTGCTGCTGATGATGATGATGATGATGATGATGATGATGACGATATTGATGATGATGATGAATTATGTAGGAGTAGCAAGCGGACGGAGTCCATGTTCTCATAACAATGATAATGTGACGAAGAGCGTAGTTCTGCCTATTTTGAGTAGGTACCTACTGCGAAGATCTATCCAAGTTATTTATTTCAAACAATTTTCACATAAAATAATAAATACCTAAGTATTAAATTGATATAAGTACCTAAAACTACTTTAACGCCTTTACATCTTTACTAGATGATTTATACAGTGTCAGGAGGCAATCTTTGCCTACACTTAACGGGACACTGTAGTGCCTGGGACAATGTTGAGATGGAGTAGGCTTGCCCAGCACCTAAAACATCCTCTCAGCTAAACCGGCCATATCCACAGGAAAGACATGGTCAATACCTGTGGTACTGGCACGGGTTTCCTCACGAATTAAGTCTTACAAAGCCAAATGCTCAAGCAAAGGTCTCATCATCAAAAGGAGATTACTTAGGGCCTAATTTACAAAAGCCTCTCAACTTTGAACACTGGTTTATCACTATCTAACAAATAGAGACAGGACGTTGTTTAACCAGTGTTCAAAATTGAGAGGCTTGTAAGGCCCTTAGTGTTAAAAGAGTAACTTTCATCACCATATTGCGACTAGGTAATCTGCACACCCCCTTAGGTCCGAACGAGTCAAATGCCACATGTCCCGGATTAATTCCCGCCAATTACATGAGCCATTGTGCGCTATGATGGACGAGCGTGGTACAGCCGGCTTGAATTAGCTGCGAGCTTCCTGGGGTCATATCCATGACTCGCAAGCAACTTTACCAAGTTATACAAGACTTTGTAACATTAAATTAGACTTTATCTAACAGTAGAGTCATGATAATACATCACACAGATCAACCCTTTATTGTCTATCTTTGATAGCGACCAAAATCGGTCTCAAACTGTCAAATTATGACAGTTCAGTGACCACGCAAGTAGCTCTGTCACTCTCGTCTCAAACTAAACGCGGCAAAAGATACCGACGCGATCGTTTTGACAGTTTGAAACCAATTTGAGGTTTGAGACAAGTTAGACAATCAGCCTGTAGATCATAAGAAAAGCTTTTTTCGTTCCAGAAAATATGCGCTTTGATGTTTTATAGACGACCTCTGTGGTGCAGTTGGTGAAGGCCTAATTTTACACTAACTGTTGCTAACTTCAGTCAGCTATCATCGTAAAAGTAGGATGCACAATACGCAATTTTTAGGCCAAAGAGCAAGACAGCACTAATTTGTAAATGAACTATCATTTAGTGCACTAAATTCAGCATGGAGTGAGCGCTTTAACTTAAGTGGCTTGCAAACGTGTTGGCTCCAGCTGTAAGTTTGTATGTATTGAATAATAAATAAATAAATAACCTTCAACGATCTATCAAGAACGCGTAAGCAAGCTACGCCAGTTAAGAGAGGGTGTAGTCAGTGGAACTGATTTCCTCCCATTTTCCTCGTTTTAAACTGGTTTGAATGCGCACAACAATTAACTTAGTAAGGTAGACCTATATTTATATCCAAGATCATTTACATCACACTCACTTAGTGTATATTGAAGCTATTAATTCACATGATTTGCTTATTCAAACATGAAGTGACTCAAGCCCCATCAAAGCATTACATAATTAGCAAAGAGCCATTAGTATAACCTATATCTACCTACCCTGTGGATGTTTTCCTGTACATAATAGCTATTATAATCCGTACCCATATTATAAATGTGAAAGTGTCCTTGTTTGTTTATTTGTCCTGCTTTCACGTCAAAACAGAGCGACGGATTGACGTGATTTTTTGTGTGGAGATAGTTGGAGGGCTGGAGAGTAACATAGTATGCTACTTTTTATTTGGGTACTACGCGAGCGAAGCCGCGGGCAGCAGCTAGTGTACTTTACAAACATTGCTATGCAATAGGGTCTAATGAAAATAGATTTACTGCTTTGAAATTAAACAGAAAATGGTAATTATTTTTCGAAAGTCGTAGGTTTTTAGACGCATCTAAAGCCATGGCTAGTGATCGTTTAAGCTAATACAGTAAGCTCAGTGGAATCTCATCAGAGCATTACATAATTAGCTGTGAAAGCCATTAGCTAAGGCTAGTTATACATGAACACAGAGACGTAGCAAGGGGCTAATGAAATATAACCAGGGGCACCCAAGGGAGGGGTAAATAGAACCTTATGTTTGCATAGCTTAAAGAAATCTAAAAGAGAGCAATTTACTACATTTTTGGAGTTCTACTGCTCATCATACTGAAGATCCTCAACAGATTCTCAACAAAGCTTTATGAGACAAACTTAAAATTACAACCTTTTGAAATAAAAAAATAACCATTGAAATCAGATGTCCTAAGGCGGAGATATTCTTTAGCCCACTTTTTGCCCCTTTTTCGCACATACATGCTGGCCTGCAGTCGTCTCCTTCAGAGAGCACCGTAAAGGCGTTACATGGAACGTTTTAAAGCTTTGGTCAAAAGTTCAAATACATCTCTGTTGAAGCAATAAAGCTAGTTATACACAAGCAATCAATACCGCGGTGCGTCTCTTTGTTCGCGAGCGTGTACACAGCCCTATTAGTGTCGGATAGTGATGGGATATTCGTCATTATCGATGTAATTTGGTCATTTGACTTCTTTGAGGATATAAGTCAATGTTTCGTGATATGTGACAGATGAATTGATTTGTATGACACTTGTGAGTTTCTACGTTATAATCAACTTAAGCTTTTCTATAAATTACTTAACTGAAACTAAACTAACCACTGCCTTTGTCATTTAGTTCTGTCATGTCTTTTTTTTATCAGTCACAATTCTTGGTGGACTTTTATAAATTCAAGATAGAATAACTTACTGAAACGTGTTATAATTTTGACCATTAGGTAATTTATACATGAAATAGTCAAATAATGCTCATTTCAGTTTTTTTTTGGACCATTTTAATCATAATACATAATATAAGACTGTTAGAATTAGACAGTTATATACCTATAAGATACAGATTAGATAGTAATGCATATTAGATTAGGTAATTGATTGATTTCACGGTATTATTTAGCATAATCATTTTAATATGGAGCTATAAATGAATACAGACAGGTTTTGAAACTTATAAAATATTTTACGCTGTATTTTATTACATTCTTAATTCACAAACATAATCAATGGAGATAACGATCGCTAAGAACGAGTTATTGCATTAATAACAAGGAAGTAGATTGTATAATTACACTTGTAGTTTAACGACTGTTAATTACATGAAAAAAATAGTAGACACCTTGTTGAACGAAAAGTTGATGAAGTCATTAGGTATTTTGATCTATAATATAAGTGGTATGGCGAGAAAAAAATATTTAGCCTACCGCTCTGATTCTATATTTCTTGTTATAAAAAGATAAACTTGTTTCAAGTTGAATAGACGTAATTTCTAAGCCAAATATTACCAACTTAGAAGTGAGTATCGATATCGATGAAAGTTATAAGTGCCTTTTCTCCTCTCTAGTCTTATCTAAGCGGCTGCGATCGAGGCCGATGAGTGAGTCTCGTTAATCTAACAATTATTCATTGAGATCCCCCGAGCGCAGATCAATTGCTCCGTCTCCCTCCTTCTTCTGGGATAGGAGAGGGACAGAAGACGGAGATAATACGCTTGCGGTCAGCGATACCGGGACTTAATTTGTGGAACGTCGGGGATTTAAATAATAGATATTGATAGGTACTGACAGTGTATGGATACTGTCGTTTTGTCTTCTGTGGCAGTAAGGATATTTTATGGATGTATGTAGAAGTGTAAGTTCGTATGAGCAAGTGGCCAACTCTGGTGACGGAGTTTTTAGGCTGCCTAAAGGCCTCCATCAACCGGGACCGACAATTTAACGTGCCCCCTGAAGCGCTTAGCTCGCAATAGTCGCAATGCCACTTGCGGTCACCCACCCAAATTGTGATAGTGCACAACGTTGCTTAACTTCAACGATCAATCAATAACGACTAAGCAAGCTACGCCACGAGCGCTTTAAGGCGTCATTGAAACAAAAAGAAACGCTTAAACATCAGAAACTTTCCGATTTATAATGTTCATACTATGAATAAATCAAATGTTGATCCATTAGTTGCCAATAAACTTCGAAACGTATAAAGATTTATACTTTCCATCAAGAGACATTTATTTCAGTGAAAGTGGCTTTCAATCGAATAGATTAAACTGACTTTATAGCTAATTAAATGTATAAGCGAATGACGAACAGTAAATGTGACAGGTCATCGTTTATCTAATGAATTTGAATGAAGTTTGATAGATATCTCGTATATTATATTACGAATATTGTTAGCGATATTATTGTAGTGTAGAATGTAAGAAAGTTTTAATTTGACTGGCCTCTTAGCTCAGTTGGTAGTAGTTCTGCCTTCTGCACTATAGGTCGATGGTTCGATTCCCACCCAGGACAAGCATTTGTGTGATGAACATAGATGTCTGTTCTGTGTCTGGGTGTTTTAAAGTATTCTATGTATGTAATTACAAAAAAATAAAAACCGGTCAAGTGCGAGTCGAACTCGTACGCCGAGGGTTCCGTACCTAGCCATGGTGCCAATTAAGCTAGTCTGCTTAATTGTATGAGCGCCCATACAACTCGGAGGACAATTTTAATTGGCGTCAACTATGTATGGGAACACCCTTTAATTTTCAACTTTTTTAACTTTTTGGAATTTTTCCTTTATTTGTGCTATAAGACCTTGCTTTTCCCCAAATTTCGTTATTCTAGGTCAACGGGAACTACCATTTAGGTTTTCGACCCAAAACCTCTAGGGTACTTCCGGTTGACCTAGAATTGTCAATTTTGGTTACAAGCAAGGTCTTCCAGCACAAATAAAGGAAAAATTCCGAAAAATAAAAAAAGTTGATAATTAAGGTAAGTTTTGGTACTCACAAGTTTTCACGAAAACCTAAATTTGCCTATATCTTTTTATAATGTTGACTCAGGACCTTGATTTTTATACTCACAATAGGGACTATAGACTTCAGTAAATGGTATAAATTTCAACTTGCTAGCTCTACCCGTTCCTGAGATAATCGATGGTGACACACGGACAGACAGACGGACAGACGGACAGACGGACAGACGGACAGACGGACAGACGGACAAGAAAGTGATCTTATAAGGGTTCCTTTTTTTACCTTTTAAGGTACGGAACCCTAAAAGTATTTAAGAATACTGTCAGTTATCTGGGTCCCATAGTACAAGCTTTGCTTAGTTTGGGGCTAGATGGCGCTGTGTGACATGTCCAGCGCCGTCTAGCCCCAGTACATTTTTTTAAGTATTTGTATTGTATTGTATTGTATTTAACCTATACTGTCCCACTGCTGGGCAAAGGTCTCCCCTCGAGCTTTCCACTCTTTTCGATCCAAAACCAATTCCCTCCACTGGTCACTGCAGTTGTCCAGCTCGTCTCGCCATCGCAGGCGTATTTATTTATTTAGTTTAACTCAGGTGTTTGTACAAATCAAATTGAAAGAAAATTAACATAATTAATTGTCATTGGGAAAATCAGCATTTGCTTTATCAAACACATGCTTTATACTGAGTTACAAAACAAAACTTACTCTCTAACAAGCTCTATTTCAAGAATTCATTCTATAGAATGGTATTTTTAGCCCCGCTGTGAATTCCGATATTTTTGCTTCAATAAACAATTATTAACAACAAACAAATGATGAAATAATTAATGAGCATTAACATTACTGATGTCCGAATGCTGAGCCGGCGATCAAAGGGATCGTTATAGATCTACGTACAACTAGACAGGACATTAATAAACCGAAAAATAACATTTCGCACCTCCAGAATAGAAGTGACTCAATTAAAAAATCATGATTTTTGGGAAATGCGATAAATGGCCGTTTTTTACGGGAGAGGGAGGAGAAAGTGCCGAAATGAAAGAGACGCAGCTGTTATGTTTTTCACGTTCTAACCAAAAAGTACCAGATTTTGAATAACTAGCAGATAGAGTTTTTTTTCTGAGTCTTTCTACAATTCAAGTCATTTTCCCATTTTTTTTAATTGAGTCATTTCTATTCTGGAGGTGCGATTTATGTCGCTAAATAACGAGATCACATTGATAAATGTATAGAAGTTTGTAAGTCTGTTTACTAACTAAACAAGTAAAATATAAGTAGGTAGGTACCTTCATAAAATTAAATAACATAGTTTCACCTATTTCTAGTAGGTAAGTACATTTTATTTACCTACTTACACCGGTTCCAACCAATTACAATATCCCCTAACAAGTTTCATATTTCATTGGATTCGGTTCATATTATATAATTTCATTAGAGTTCATTACACCCCGATGAGTTTAAATTAAACCATACGTGTGATTAACTCATGCTATTAGCGAGGCATGCCTATTAACTGTTATAAAATAAAGCAGGTAGTGCTTGTACTGGTAGAACTGTTATCGATATTCAATGTCCCATCCCTAGTTTTAAACAACTGTATTTTTTGCTCTTAGTTTTGTTTTTTTTATTCTTCTCCGATGTAATATACCTACAACTACAATGCATAACTACTCATGTAAAATAATATCACTATAGTACTCATGTAAAATGTAATGTAAAAGTTTCAATGCTCGATAAGGCCCAGAACACACGGTGGGACGCAACTGCAACGAAACCCTTTTGAAATTATTAACCCTTTTGCAACGCGTTTCAAGCCGGTTTCAAACTGGTCGTGTCATGTGTGGTCTCTCAACGGAATCTATGGCAGAAACTTAGATGCAACTCAAAAGTAACTAGAAGTTGCAGTTTCGTTGCAGTTGCGTTTCACCCTGTGTTCTGGGTCTAAGTGTGAGATGCAACTAGGAAAAATGACTGTATCGCGCGCGAGTCATTTCTTCTTACCAAAATGAAGATCCTCTGGAGCTGTATGATGAATCGATACATTGTCTAATTCAGCGATATTTTTAAATGAATAATTCCCGCGAGTTACTTATAACAAAACGCACAAAAATTAACAGTGAAAAATATTTGATGGTGAAGCAAATTTAACGAATAACGCGTATCGATAAAATCTATCGATATTTTATAATCTACAACACTAATGACTTTATAAAGGCTCGCAATAAACCTGCCACGGTCGCGAGCTATTAGTTTTCTATCAATGTCATAGTTTAAATATTTTAACGTGCCTACCGATTTTACAGCGGAAGTCAGTTTATGGTCACTTTCCGAAACGTCAGAATAATGATATTTTAATTGGAAAATACGGCTAGTTGTAAATTTAACTAATGCTATTTGAATCGTTCGAAGTATTTAACGTCAATCGATTTTTAATGGAATCGATTTTGTTTCTATCAAATAGCGTCAGGAACCATTTTTCATTATTAAATGAACCAATTAGGTATAACAGATTTAAAATAAGTTTCGTTACTTAGACAGAACAGAAAATATTAAATTTTGAAAATAAAATTAAATGAAAATGAAATGAAATTATGATCACGACTGTATCCCCAAGGCGCGGTGGACATTCTCTCAGATCTTTATTTAGGCATTTTTAGATCCTTTGAAGATGTCTAAGGGGGTTGTTAGAGGTATGTATAAGTACATATTTGGTACATGCCTACATTTTGCAGAAGTTAGAATTCCAAACGTGACAGGTTGCAAGCCCATCGACCGAAACTAAATTACTATAAGCTTAACATACCTACTATTGTTCGAGGTGTAGCATGATAAGCCAAATGTTACATCAGGTTAATTTAATGTGATTAAAATTACTTTACTAAGATGCTGAACGATGCCGATTTCTCTTACATTTCATATACCTAAGTTTGAAAAACAAAATAATAATGACAAGTATGACGCAAATATCTTGAACTTGTTAGTGAAAACAAACGAACGAAGTGAAACTTTTGACCGTGTTTTGAGAATTTATAAAATTTATGTTAACGTAGGAACATAAATTGATTGTTCTTTTTTTGATAAAAGCGACAAGAACAATCAATAAATTATACATTTGACAAACTGTCCATAATACATACAGATTGGAACTGTGAAACAGTTACTAGGTATTATCAATGTTTGCGGCTGGCGCTCTATTTCACTCCGTTGGACAGATATTGATTTGTGCGGTTTACGATTGGTTTAGTGAATTAGAATTCAGCTCTGAATTTCACAGTTAACTCAACAATAACCTTTTTGAATTTTGATATTTTATTTTTTTATCTGCTATGTGCATATTTCAGAAAATAGTTAATAAGAATACCTTACAATGTGTAAGTGCAATTGTTTAAAATAATTTGTTGAGATGACAGAAAATATAAGACAGTAAAACAATATTTTATAAGTAATATATCAAAATCTTCCGCAACGATATTTCATCCCTCGAGTCAACATTTCAACCAGTAGACAATAAAACAAGTAGAAGAATTGCCAACAGACAACGCGGGCGCGAGGGACACAAACCTACAAATGCTACTCAAATAGAAACAATCCACACTTATATTAAATTAAACCATACTATTTAAATAACGTCAGTAATAATACCAGAAGTTAGGATAATTGTTAATTATGTAACTCAACACGTCTAACTTTAATTATATAAAATTGATCTCGATAAAATAGCGTTTAAAATAAAATAGACGATTCGAATTGCAACGTGTAATAATAGAAAAATAGAAAGCTTTTAATTTTATCTTAAATGGTCCTTCTCTTACATCTTGTATTTTGATAAGATAAGCGTTTATTTGACACACAGACAGAGGATATTTTTGTGCACTCAAATGGCAAGTTTCAGTTCATTCATATATACCATTTGGCCTAATAATAGCGCCTTATAAACAAACATAACTGTAAGGCCCGAGTATTCCCTTTGACTCTACGCCAATACGAGTCGTAAACCTGCCACTAATGACAGATGAACTAAAAATGTCTGTCAAAGCATTGGTAATGCTAAACAGTCGTTTAACCGTAAGTTTAGTGCGGACTGGAAAATGTGAAATTGTGAAATGATTCAAGACGAGCCGACATCAGAGCACCGACACTAGGGAGCCACTTGAAACCTGCGGATGCAGGGCGAAGATCAGCTAGTATTTCTGGATAAGGCAACATAAATACACGTTTATTCATTACCTACTAGCTGAGTTCGACGATTTCACCTGACATTTAATTTAAAAGCCCTTAAGAAATGAGCTATCAAATTCAGAAATATTTTTATAAATGAATGAAAAAGCGTACTCGTAGTTATAGTTAGGTATATTGTGTCTTTGACGCAGTCGAATATGAATTGTTTTTTTTTTTCAGTAATAGGTAGACCTTAAGTTGTTCCATTATCACTATCACTACATCACTGTCACTATCATCACTATCACTATCACTAAACAGTATAAAACAAAGTTGCTTCCCGCTGTCTGTCCCTATGTGTGCTTAGATCTTTAAAACCGCGTAACGAATTTTGATGGGGTTTTCTTTAATAAATAGAGTGATTCAAGAGAAAGGTTTATATGTAGGTACATGCATAATATAGTAGAGAAACACTTATAATTTTGGAGGTTTCTAATGTGATGTGTGATGTGACCCATGCGAAGCCGGGGCGGGTCGCTAGTAATCAACATAATGCCACTTCCAGTAACCCAGCAGCTGCAATCGTCAACTCTATCTCAATATCTGCACTATGCAGTACTTTTGGCATCGCCTCTGCCGGAGTTTGGCATGAAACCAATTTATATTTAAACTCTATTAAATAAAACGCCACTTTGCGGGTACTTAGATAAATAGCCCATTAGGGATGAGCCATCGGGAGCATTAATAGGTGTTTGTTTTGTGCGATCGTTGTTTGAACACGCGGAAGTGGATTTAAATACATGTCTGTTTTGTTCTGTGATTTATATATTCCATCTCTCTTCAAAGCAAATACGATAAGAATAATTGTTTCAATCGTGTATTTTCAAGGAGCCTGAGGATGTATTTGGTTAAGACATTTCTTTCCAAAGAACAATATTAACTCAATATTTACTTATGACGCACCTACGTTTTATTGAATGTAGTGTATTGGTACCTAAGGTTAATGTACCCAAGTTCTTTCCTAGTTGTACCTAAGTAGTTTTTGAAGTTACCCAAGATTTTAATAGCCACCTAATATTAATATGTATAACTGCTATTTATTTAATGTATCTCATCTAAGAAATCAAAGGCGATCCCTTGAAGTCGCGATAACTCTTCCCTCTGCGCTAATTCAACCGAGATCCAAACATAAATCACACGCATTAGAAGCTCATTAAATATAAATACATTTCATCAATGAGCGGCAATGCCAAGCAAAACAGGCAATTAGACAGCTCATTGAAATGGCAAAACGAAAATATGCGCCCGCGCCGCGCTCCCATTGGCCGGCTGTAATCTCGGTAGGTTGGAAAACTCGCTCTGATTGGTCGCCGGATTATTTTGGCAGTTATTCAATGGGCGTGGTCTGTTTTCTTCAAAAACTAGTGTTTTTAGTATCAATATGCTATTGGGGTCAAGCACACCTAGTTTACTTCAGCGTTGAAATGTAAATCGTCCGACCGGTTGGTCGATTTTAAATTGTTTCTAGTTCCGCCTCGGATTATTTAGACTTTTATTATGTCTTGTGTCTATTATCAGTTTACGATTCCAAAATAAATTGTTTTGAGTATTTAGTAAAATTCGTTACAACCTACCTAAAACAATATGTAGGCACTGTTATGACGTATACTATTTTTTAACTAAAACCTCAAAAAAACAGGAGGTAGCAAAGTAACCTTTCGTCTAATCACAAAATACCTTTCGGGCTTTTAAATTAGGTAAATATTATTTTTTTGTTTTCAAAGGCAAAGATAATCAGTATGTAAGTATCAACACTATCATACTCTCAATCACAGAACAAATGCCTAACATTCGTTAATTAATGTATCAATAGACTCTACTTTAACAATCGCCATGATGGAGGTCTTCAGCAGAGTCATTCTGTAAACTCACTTCGAACGTCAAAGAGCTGAATCCGCTGTGAGATTTCAAATTTCATATTCGAAATTTAAATCTCACAATACATTTTTGTGTATTTACCTAGTGAGCTCGGTCACTTGAGTGAATTCTAAGTGAGTTTGTAAGTGAGTTTACAGAATGACTGCTGGCGGCCTAAAACTGTACCTATCACCAGAGATCTAACTAGCTCATATGAACTCACTCACTCCAATAATCCAAACAATAAAAAATTAAGACAGCAAAATAAGTAAAACCTCGAAACAAACAATTATCACATAACTCTTTCATTGTTTTATTCTCATGCAAAATCTAAGGCGGTGTTCGATCGGCGATAGGATCACATCCTAAGTCGTGCGATAAGCATCGTCCAACGTGATATCCTACGGAACCCGCGGACCACCGGCGCTGTCGGTAGGGCTGCCACGAGGCCTGTAGCCATACCATGAACTCATAGAGCAATGTTAAAACAAGCTTAAAACATGACAACGAATGTAATTTTCAAAGCAGTAGGACTGTTTTAAGCTTGTTTTAATATTGCTCTTAAAGTAAGGCCAAACCAAAGCGTTCAGCTAACGTCCGCGGTGGCGTGCAAGGTGGCGATCCTCTGATTAAGAGTTACCTTAAGAGTTCATGGTATGGCCCCTGTAGCTGTTTTTGTCAGCTGTCTAAGCGAGTTTATTGACCGGCCTCTCAACACACTTGGATGTTTTGTCATTAGCGCTGAAGGTTCGATTCTCAAGACAAATATTTGTGTGGAATATTTTAGGGAAGTTTGCTCCATCGTTGACTTCATCCGTGCCAAGGCAAGGAACGAAGTCAAGAGCTTGCCTACGTTTAACAAAATGTTTTCTTTATTTACATAAGAATGCTAGAATTTGTCAATGTATTAATCCGGTAGATCTAAAGACAAGTAATAGATAATACGTATGGTCCTTTTGCACGACTAATGTCCAATTATGAAAAAAGTCAAGCTTTTGTATTGTGTCAAAGCATCTGAAAAGTGTTCTACAATGAATGCTTATAAATAACAGTGAGAAGTCTGCTACCAGTAGCTCTTGAATCTTCTTAATTTTTTCCGATATAGAGCTTTTTGAAGCTGTTCAAACCCCGAGCTTTTCGAAGCTCTTTACGATAAATGTAATTTAATTTATCAGGAAACAGTGCCAGCCCTACAGACCCCACGGCATTTGCATAAAAATGTCGCGACACGCGCCTTAATTGATCGCACGTACTGTACACTCAGCGACAAAAGCCCATGGCATAAATTAATTTTAAAACGTCTTTAATTAGTAGCGGCATCTCCTTTTATGTTAAAGGGTGATGATTTTTACATTTATCTAAATGGGTAAAACATTTATTTAAATGGGTTTTAATTGTTGCTACATTGGTATCTTTTAAGGGTAAGTTGATTATGCTGAGTCCATTTTGGGATTGATATAAATAGGTTTTTAATTGGAAGTGCTCTTCACTATCTGCATTTACTTTTGGAAGAGCCTAGTAAACAAATTTACATTATTAAATCATTAAATGCATTATTTTAATGTAAACACAAACCCAAAATTGTTTATTCTGAATTCATTTAGTCAAGCTTGCTGTCTCATTTTTCTATGAGGCCGTAGGTATAAATAATTATTATCTTATGTTTCAAATTATTTTGATATCTATATTCCAATTGTTTACATTTTACACATCATGGCATTTAAACATTGACATTCTGCAATTGGAAAAACGCTAGATTTATATCAAAATGTTTATAAACTAAACAGTACCTATGTGATATTTCTGTTGGATGTTCTAAATAAATAAACAAGGCATTACTTTACCATGTTTCCAACCTTAGCTGCAGTTTCTATGCAATAATTTTAAACGTCAATTAGTGTAGCATTTTCGCGCTCGTCAGTCCTCGACTTGTGAAGTCGGGACAATTAGACCCCACTCCCTGCGTAATTGTCGACGACTGTACTCTTGCACTTCTGGATGTGTCTGTACTTTCGAACTATTCGCAGCTTTTGTGAATATTGTATTCGAATATTTTTATTATTTTTTGTTATTGGATATAATTGACCCATTTCTGCTGATATTTTACTACGAACATCTTTACAAAAACAAATAAAAGCTAAAAATTGATTTTGTAGTTGAAGCAAAAATTAAAATGAATTTATTTTATCCTTCAGTGATGCTGAAGACCGCGATGTCTGGAGGGAGTGGGGGGAGGCCTTTGCTCAGCAGTGGGACAGATACGGCTGATAATAAAATAATATTTGATACTAGGTGCTGCCAGTGGCTTCACTCACGTGGTTTCTGAAAAACAAAGCCCGCAGGAATAATTTAGCTTCTAGTACGTGATGAGTCGGGCACAAGATCGTCGAGAGTGGAAGAAAAGGGAGGCCTACATCCAAGATTCACATTGCTATGATGATGATGAGGTATCCACATACACTGCAACATAACTTAGGAGTAACTTAGTGGCATGTATATCGTAAACCACACGTCAATCACATAAGCGCGGTTTGTCGGTACACCACACAGCAACACATAACTTAGCTACCTAACCTAGGTACTCTACATAACCTAGGTCATGTAATTGGTCACACAGAACAATGGCGTATGCTAATGTTATTAAGTGCTCAAGTCATGAAAACAGGAGTAGTGGAAACGACTATTGAAGTAGTGGGTTCGAATCTGACGTTATTGTGAAATCAGACTAGAACAAGTGGCTAAATAAAAAAATAAAACCGGTCAAGTGCGAGTTGAACTCGTACGCCGAGGGTTCCGTACCTAGCCATGGTGCCAATTAAGCTAGTCCGCTTAATTGTATGAGCGCCCATACAACTCGGAGGACAATATTAACTGGCGTCAACTATGTATGTATGGGAACACCCTTTAATTTTCAACTTTTTTAACTTTTTGGAATTTTTCCTTTATTTGTGCTATAAGACCTTGCTTTTTGTCAAATTTCGTTATTCTAGGTCAACGGGAACTACCATTTAGGTTTTCGACCCAAAACCTCTAGGGTACTTCCGGTTGACCTAGAATTGTCAATTTTGGTTACAAGCAAGGTCTTCCAGCACAAGTAAAGGAAAAATTCCGAAAAATAAAAAAAGTTGATAATTAAGGTAAGTTTTGGTACTCACAAGTTTTCACAAAAACCTAAATTTGCCTATATCTTTTTATAGTGTTGACTCAGGACCTTGATTTTTATACTCACAATAGGGACTATAGACCTTAGTATATGGTATAAATTGCAACTTGCTAGCTCCACCCGTTCCTGAGATAATCGATGGTGACACACGGATGGACAGACGGACAGACGGACAGACGGACAGACGGACAGACGGACAAGAAAGTGATCTTATAAGGGTTCCTTTTTTTACCTTTTAAGGTACGGAACCCTAATTAAAAAAACTGACTTCAATTCATAGAGAAAATTCATAGAACGCAAAAAGAGATGGCCGATTCCTTGAATAAATTTGCCCCACAGATGCCAACAGGAAAGAATGCTTGCGTCATGACCAAATTGGGATTTTTGGGTTTGTTTTTTTATTTTATAATAAATAAATAAATAAAAATAAAAACATTTTATTTCGGACAACAACGATCCATAATTTGTTAGTAATCACTATCTTAAAACTAATGTTAGTAAGTACACTAAATTAAAACACACAAAAGAAGAATGCCTCAGATTACTCTCCGAACAAAGCACTGCCACATCGGAGAAGTAATCCTACCAGCTACAGTTTGTAGGATGGTATTGGGGCTGCCCCGTACTCTGCGCATCAGGGACGCCGTCTTCTTACGGAGGATGGCAGCAAAACCATCCGTCTCATACTCTGCAAACATTCCCGATGCACTGCAGAAACGAGGCAGTCCCAACATCATCCTAAAAATGTTGTTATATTGTACACGTAGGGTCTCTAGCGGTCGTTTGGTATAGTCGACCCATAGGTTCCCGGTGTAGAAGCTTTGACAGTAAGCTTTAAAAAGCGTTAGTTTTACTTCTTCTGTACACCGGGAAAACCTACGGATCAACATTTGCCTCTTACCGCCAGAGCCCTACGTTCTCTTTCAATATCAGCATTGTCTTTTTGGTCTTCGGTAATAACATGACCCAGATATTTAAATGATGTAACTTTTTTAATGTTCATGCCATTAAGGGTAATTTCTGGGAAATTTTTAAGGTTATTACCGGCGGCCTTAAAGACAATGTATTCACACTTTTTAGTATTGTAGCGGAGACCATGAGAAGCAGCGTAGTCAGCACAGACCTTTAGCATCTCATCGATGGATCTCGCTGTCGGGCCGAGCAGCACCATGTCGTCCGCATAACTGATGTTGTTTACACAAACACCATCCACACGGCAGCCGACACGCATGCTGCTGAGCCCCACAATGAGATCATTCACATATAGGTTGAAGAGCGAGGGAGAACTTACTCCTCCCTGTCTTACCCCGCACTCCAACCCATATGCGTCAGAGAGAGCATTGGACCACTTGACCATATTAGTTTGGTGTCCATACCAATAACGGAACACATTCAACAGGTCCGTCGGTACACCCCTGTTCCTCAGCTTTCCCCAGAGCACATCGTATGAGACGAGATCAAAAGCCTTTGAAAGGTCTAGGAAACAGGCGTATACCGGCGTCCTGCGCTTTGTGTAGTACTGGATAGTATGCTTGAGTGCTAGTATTGCGCTTTCTGTTGATAGTCCGGGTCTAAACCCGAACTGTGCGTCATGTAACTTCAGATATTGTTGTAGCATAGAGTCAAGCACGCTATCCAGCACCTTGGCTATTGTAGTGGCAAGTGAAATTGGACGGTAGTTCCCCTTGTCCGATATGTCTCCTGTCCTGTTCTTCACGATAGGTATAACTATAGTCTTCATGAGCTCAGCAGGTAGATACGCATGGCGAAGACACATCGAGAAGAACACGGCGAGGAGATCGGGCAAGTGGTTCCCCGCATATTTGAGGTGTTCGATGCTAAGCCCATCGTGCCCGGGAGACTTGCCTCGCGTCATCCCTTTAATTGTAGCTCGGACCTGATCCGCAGACACGTGTAAAAGAGGCTCGTCACCCCGAGCGTAGAACTCAGCATCGACAACCTTAGAAGAAGGACCGAGGGGTGAATGAACTTTAAAATGTTCCATAAAGAGCTGCGCTATGTCCCTTAGGTCACTCTTGCCTTCCACGCTCACGGGGGGGCCAGGCCTAATATTCAATTTATTAGTTGATTTCCAGAAGGTCTTAAAATCTTTCGCTGCACGTTCAGTAGCTATTTTTTATGTTCAGTAGCTATATTTTATAATGAGAGTCCATTCATCTTCTTCCTCTAAAAAGTGGGATTTAAAAGTTATTCTAATATAAAGCAGCAGGCTACGACGCCCAGCATGAACGGAGAACCTAGGAAACTATATTTTTAAGGTTCATATAGTAAAAGCTTTGCTTACGTTGGGGATAGATGGCGCTGTGTGAACATTTACTTTTTCATTATTATAATTAGGACTAGCAGAATTTTAAGTGAAGTAGGTATAGAAAATAAATGACGCACACAAGTGCTCCCAGTACCTACAATTTCAAGTAAAAAAGAAAAGTAAGTACTTAGGAAAAATTGGGAATTTCATCAATAAAATTATCTACACTCGTGTGCAGTGATTCTGTACTTACAGCCTAAAATAAAATATGATATAAAAAAATAAAATAAAAAGCCTTTTATTTCTCTATAATTAACATTTTTTTCTTATCACTAATGCTTATAATCTAAGTAGGTACTAGAGAACCCCTAAGGTGAAGGCCTCCTCCAAAGCCAGCCATCTGACCCTGTCTTGTGCTACTTGGAGCCAGTTTGGTCCAGGAGTTTTCTTGATGTCGTCGTCCCAGCGAGCGTATAGTCTTCCTATGCAGCGTCGACCTCTTGGACCCTCCCAATTTGTCACTCTCCTAGTCCATCTTCCATCTTGTAGACGGGCTACATGTCCAGCCCACTTCCATTTTAGTCTGTATGCATATCCCAAGGCGTCAGTACTTTTTGTAATTTTAAATAAAATATGATAAATCCTCATAAATCACTCATCACAACACAATCACACAACTGAAACTCAACGAAATTCCTTTTACATCTGTCAAATTCTTGTCCGTCTGTTTTGTTTACTATTTGAGTGTCATGTCAACCGCGAAAAAGAAGGTAGGTCTATCTGATAAAAATATTCTCTGTGATACCTAATAGCCCCTCCAGACTCTCGGCAAGAAACCCCGACAACACCCGAGATGCGTGAATGTGAGGAGTTTCTCGCCTTCTTGTTCTCGCGCTTCGGTGTCGGTACCTATTTTTGGCCGAGACAAAGGATTTCAAACAGATCACGAGTGAGAAAATTGAGAGTGTGGATAATTTGTTTGTTCCTCGAGAAGTCTCGGTGAAACTTCTCGCCGTGAGTCTGGAGAGGCATTACGGACTGTAGTACCGGAAGTGACTAAAGTTACTAATAAAATAACATAATTATATTCCCACAGGGCACGAGATATCTAAGTATTCTGTATGTACCAGTTAATTTTGTGATATTTTATTTAAATAATATTATTCAGACGCATAGTCTAATTCGATATTCGGCTCTGGGGCAGGATCCGGCCAAATTCTTTTAGATCGAACTGCATAATTAAGTCATTTTCGACAAAATATCCCTTACGTTAATTGATAGGTACCTACTTCCGGTGACGATGTACCAAATCTGTATTTGGACATACCTCTGACTATCCCCTTAGACATCTGCAATCTTAAAATGCCTAAAAAGATCTGGGAGAATGTCTACCGCGCCTTGGGGACAGTGGTGATCATATTTAATTATTTTTTTATTCCATAGACTAACTTAAAAATCTACAATTTACCTAATGCCAGATTTTAAAATACTTTAGCAGAAAATAACTAGGTATCTAAGTATAATACTTTCAAGTTTAATCCCGAAAAATATTCTGTATCGATCTTTATTGGTTCCTGGTAACAGATTGTTCAGCTTGTAAATAAAGTAATCGAACCATAAGGAACCAACCATCAAGGAACAATAAAAAGAATCCATTGTAAAAATCTCATCCCTTCAATTTACACAGCACTTAAACCACCATAATAATAATTATTATGAGGCTAATTAACAAAACACGACAAGGGATGAAACCGTCCCCGGGGAAACCAAAATTCCTCTCCACTTATTTAACAACTTTTCATCTTAAAGTAACCTAGCATAAGATTGAGTTTTCCATAGCCTCTTTCCAATTTTGGAGCATTTTCAGGACTGAATATGCAAAGGCTTTAAGTGAGTAAGAATAGGATTCAAATTTGTTTGAATTTGAGAGTTTTCGCAGCAATTTGAGGTTTAATTTGAGTACCGTCGCGCACAGTTGACATTCCAAGAATAGCGGTGATTGAATCAAGTATTTATTTAGGCATACCCTTTCTTACCGTCTGTGGTTCTGTTAAAGTATTTTTTCCATTTCTTTTAATTAAAAATGTTTTTAAAATATAAAAAAAAATTGTCCTTTTCACAGAAACAGCAAGAAAATTAACAATGTATCGTAGTCTGATATTAAATAATAAAATAATGATACGTAAATTAAATAATTAATAATTGATTACCTACTTAATAAATATTGATACTTAAATACTAAAAATTAATAAATAATTAAGTAAATAATAATAAATAAGTAAAATAATAAATAATTATTAAAAATTAAAAAAATTAAGAAACAAGCACTATTTTCAATCATTATTATTTTTATTTTTAATGTACCTAGGTTAGTTACTAATCTAGGTTTGTAAGTAACTAATAACACAATATGGATCCATGGTCTGAAATAAACACATTTTATTTATTTATTATGTTTTTTTTTAGATTTAGTAGGTACCTACCCAAAAAGTGCCAATTTTTACGTGAATGAGAAACATATATCCATACATCTATACATCCATTCATCCTCGTTTATTCAACATATTTCATTGATAAATCCTGCAATTATACCTTGAAATAATTGAATACCCTGTAATAAGATCGTAAAGCAGTCGACTCATCATTGCGACCCCTACGTGTGCTATCGCCACGCCATCGGCCGAGGGGGATCAATGGCGGCGATTTTTGGGCCTTTTGTTCGGTTTGGAACAAAGAAAATTGTCTTATTTGGAATTTGAGGGCTTTTAGAAGAACATTTAGTATTTTTATTGTGGTTCATAGGGTATTTAAAGTTATTTTTAGTTTTTTTTTTGTCTTTTTTTTAAGTAGGCATCCTACTATTGTTAAAGAAAGTTTATGTTTGTTTCAGTCACGCTTTTAGCTGTCCGATTTGGATAAAACTTTAAATCGGCGGTAGATTGTGATATACTTACACATAAAATAAATAAAGCTCAAATGCACAAGTGAACGAAGACAAGGGCGGAAGCTAATGATTTTTTAAAAGTAAACTTAGATACTAAAGAATATTTTTTTTAACATTTTATTCATTCGTTGTTCTAAATAGTGTTTCTAAATTTTGATAATTTTTTTTAATTCCTCCCGAAACATTCAGTTTATTTTATTTATCACACTTTCCACAAGATTACCGATTTATTACATTGTCACATAGCTCCAAAAACTCGTTTTCAAAAACATCACAAATCCAACATTAATAATACTTCCAAAGTCATGTTATCTGTCACCTCAATATCATCAAAGATGATATAAATCCTGAGAAATCCTCAAATATTTTGAAAACATATCAACATAAAACTCCCAGATTTATCAACTAGAGAAATGATTACTATAATCGCCAACAGAATTCTGTTCTTTATTTAAATGTGTAAACAAATCTTCGGGATTTCGGTGAAGTGTGAAGTCTGTTGACAGATTGAGGGTTCTGTGAAAAAAATCTTTTTTTTATCTTTTAATATCTTAGAAAATATTTGTTTATGAATAAAAAACATTAGTTTAACGTGTAAAGTAGGTTGGCATACTGTTTAGTCTTTTTTTTTTTAAATCGTTGACCTAATAAATACAATAGCAATGAACCTACTAATAGCTACCTACTTACTTAATACTGTATTTTTCGTCAATAGGTATTCTCATTAAATACGGTATTCAATTTCTTTGAATTCTTTTAAATGCCCATCTGTCCTCCCATAATTTTATTATTATTTCCTTTATATTATTATTATTTTATTTATTAAGTATTATTTTTATTATTTCCTCCCAATATTAGTATTCCACGAATAGCTAACATTTATCCATCTAACAGTGGCTAGGCTACCCAAATAAAGAACGTATAGTATTAAGATGTGAATGATTCACTCCACACTCCCTAGTTTCAATAAACTACATTTGGGCATCACGTCTGCTCCTCACGTCTCGGAATTCACTCGCCCAGACAGCGACATATTACATTAAGCACTAGCTTCCGGCCGCGGTTTCATCCCGCATAAATGATATTTAACTGACGTCGAAAAATAAGGATGTTCTATGTTATTCTAGTTAAGTATTTATTTAAAAACTAGTTGTCTGCAAAGTCAGTTCATGGACGATAATTTTACGTGTTAACGTCATAAGAAAAAATTGATTAAAAAACAAATACCTACTTATGTAAGTAGCGAATTGTAATTTATTACGCAACTTGTACTTATTCCTGATTTTAAACGAAAACTCATTAGAATAATTGAGTTTTTTAAAAGCAAATCTATCTTTAGGTAATGCCTCTTTAACTAACTGATAAATTAATTTAGTAATAATTGAGAACAATCAATAGAAAATTAGTAGTTTGGACAAAAGCTTATAGCAAAGAAACTTCTATTTAACTTTCTAATTCTTTTTCCTTCGACACTTCCAAATTCCCGCGAACTCATAAGTCACGTGACACGTTTACAAACTGTCACTGTCACTTCGACTGAATGTATTCAGCATTCGACCAGTTAGGGCGCTTCGCTGAATTAGGCATTAATACTTTTCTTCTAAAAATGTGTTGTGAAAATCTGTCATGTGGCTTACGAAAAGTATGTCAATTCGTAGAACGATGTCTTTAAGTCATTCAAAGAATTGTGATTAAATTAATTTGTCAAATGTAAACAAGATAGGCAAAGATGTTTCTGGAAATTTTGAAACACTGACATAATTTTTAAACTGCCAAGTAATTTGAACAATAATGTACGAACTCCATTGGGAAGAAGTTCGGTGTAACTATTGAGATATTTAGAGCAGGCACCTTTTTCACTGTCATTTTTAACCGACTTCAAAAAAAGAACGAGGTTCTCAATTCCTATGAATCTTTTTTGTGCTTTTTTTATGTATGTTCACGACGTTCGAAGACGTCTGGACCAGATAATGTGATTCAGATAATGTGAGCACACTATAAGCTACACGCGTTCCATGGAACACTGATGGATATAGCAATAAGTAAGTATTCTTTGATCCTGAATATCCGTGTTGCGGTTGAGATCTAGGTAACCCGACCGGAGGAAACGGGCAATTATCGCGACGGGACATCGAGCATCTGGGATTAAAGCATAGCCGACAAAAAATTATAAACGTATTAAAACATTGAAATTAATATTTTTTTGCCACACACGAAACTACTTGGATGCTATACTTATGGACCAAAGAGACAATACTGTACTGCAACACGAATACAGATAAACAATCGTTTTTTCATCACTAATTGGTGTCAAAAGACGGCAATGACGATCGATTTTCAACTTGTCACGAATGGAAAGCGAATTTCTTGCAAAATATAGGCAATAATGGGCATGCCCACTATTACTACATGTGTTTAAAATGTTATGGTATTAGACATTACTTAGTTAGACATTCTTCGACAGAACAAAACAAAATTTTATCTTACCACTTTGTCGGCCTAACTAATATACACACCACACCCCTAAGAAATTACAGCTTTCTAGTACTAACGGTCTCTTAGCAAAATCTCGGACAGACAGACTGACAGACAGGCAGACGAACATAACGGTAAGGAACAGGACTACGGAACCCTAAAAACGGCCAGCAGTGCGATTGAGACTTCCGAAATGTTTCTTCGGAAAGTTGACGTTTTTTCGGCGAAGAAACATAAAGAACTTTCGGAATTCGGAATCCATTCCGAAAAGGACGGAATCGCACTAGGTACAGAAGAGTAATTAAAATTAAATATATTTCACCTCATATCGACGCAAGAGTAATTAAAATGTTTTACTTTGATCGACAAGCCAACTGTAGAATATCAAATATTTCAATTTAGCACACTATTTTAATCGCCGCAAAATCGTTTGAACTCTACAATTTTGCATCATAAACAAAATGACCAGTGTGCGAGTGGCAATCGAGTCTGCTGTGTTTTAATTAGCTCAGGAATTCCGTGGAATCTGTCAGTGTCCCCTTGTAGGCGGCATTTGGTATTACTGTGAAACTGGAGAGTTATTTGAAACTAGCAGCAGTTACTGGCTTCATTTATCTATTGGTATAGAAATAAAGTGGAAGAGTTTGTTTTTTATTTGTTTGAACGCGCAAGTCTCTAAAACTAGCAGTCGGATTTAAAACAATATTTATGAACTAGCGGACGCCCGCGGCTTCGCCCGCGTGGACTACAACTTTTTTATCCCACGGGAAACATGAATTTTTTTGGGATAAAAAGTAGCCTATGTCACTCTCCAGTCCTCCAACTATCTCCACACAAAAAATCACGTCAATCCGTCTCTCCGTTTTGACTTTCTTCAAAGGTTTTGACGTGAAAGCAAGACAAACAAACACCCTTTCACATTTATAATTTATGGGTATGGATTTGATAGTTTAATTCTTGAGGAAGGTTATTATTATAGCTACTTTTCACCATCATCATCACCATTTATACCCAACGCTGCGAGGGTGCAGTTAGTCACAATTACATTCAATAACATTCAATATTGTGTGCGATCTATACAAAACACTTCTACGATCTAAATAAATTTTGGGTAAATACACGAACATTTCAATGACTCAAAAATCAAATGAGTAGATAGGTACACTCAAATTGTATTTCGTTTTATCATTTCTTATTGAAATATCCACAATAAAGCGAGATGAAAACGGTTGAATGAGCTTTATGCTGGCTAGTGTCGTCCCTCTACATAAATATATCGATGTTTTTAGCGATGATTTATTGCCCTTGATTTATTTTATTGACCTTGATTTTTATAATTTAAGTAAATTTAATAAGAAAACTGCACGAAGATTAACCTACAAGTCAAGAAAGCCTTTTACTTATACTTAATGATATGTGAGATAATCCTACTTGTTACACTTATTTTAAAGAAGTACATACGTAATAAAGTCAGAATTAATATAGTGTTAATGATCAATGGATATTTCGTTTCGAAAAATGTATATAACACGAGCTCTAAACGGTGAAGGAAAACATCGTGAGGAAACCCGCGGCTTAGTCAGCCCCACACGTATTGACCATGTCTTTCCTGTGGATATGGCCGGCTTAGCTGAGAGGATGGTGTAAGTGCTGGGCAAGCCTACTCCATCTCAACATTGTCCCAGGTACTACAGTGTATAAGTGTAGGCAAATATTGCCTCCTCACACTTATATATAAATCATCTAGGAAAGATGTAAAGGCCTAAGTTTTTAATATCGATGTCGATGATTGCGTTAAGGATCTTTCCCATCCCTAGCAATCCTTACCAATTTTTAAAATACACCCTTCAGAATCTCGGCATACTCAGCTTAATTCCCCTCGGTTGAGACGGAGAATACTAAATCATACGCGAAAAACAAGGACAGGAATAAAGCAGGATGATGTACGCTTTTACGAGACAATAATGAGTTGAATTGGTCCTTTAATAAGCGACATGCTAGTGACGACCCTTGACGGTTCAGAAAAGACGGAAGTTCTTCTACAGTGAGTGCCATTCAGACTTCCGAAAATGCGTCCGCTTAGATGATTGTTTTCGTAAAGTTGACGTTTTTTCGGAAACAACGCTTTAATGAGCTTGGTCGGCGCACTAAGTTTTATGCATAATGCACATGTAAATAAAACAAATTAAAAAATACTTATAGCACTAGTACCTTAATTGAAATTCTGATTACTGTCATGTCTTTAGTGACACTCGCAAGGTTATGACGAATCGATTGACGTAAGAATCATCAAAATTGATCCACGCGTTTGGCCTCTAGAACGCCACATAGAAACATCCATACATGCGTACCTACCTACATAGACCGATAAACAATTACCCTTCCTTCGTGTCGCGCATAGCGATGTTACGAGTTGATTTTATTCCAACTCGGATAACTCGAGTTGACTCGGCCGCTAACTCGAATCGCAACGCGAGTTGACTCGACTCGCATCAACCGGATGGGATCCGCTTCGCGGCAGCAGCCAAACGGATCGGTGCATTCGACTCGACTCGCCGCGGCGAGTCGAGTCGAATGCACCGTATTCGTATTCTTGTTCTTGAGTCGAGTTTCGGTTTCGAGTTGGCGAATCGCTGACTCGCAACCTCGCGTGCACTCGCATTCGCATAACTCGCATTCGTTATCCGCATTCTACTATATAGGTAGGTAAGCGAGTTGATTCGAGTTGCGAATGAACTTGATTCGAATCAACTCGCTTAGACTCTGATTCGAGTTATTCGAATCAGCCAACTCGACTCGCCCATCGCTAGTCGCGCAGTCGGGTAAAAATTCTTGCTTCATTTTACTGAGTATTATTTAGGGAGAGTCCGGCTAGTCGGACCGTCCCAACCCAAGTCATAAAGTGTTTCGAATAAAACTGTCAAGTTGCAATTGTTTACGGCATCGAGCGACCAGCTTGCAGAGAGCCGTGGCGACCTTACGATTTTGAGACACAGTAGTGCCACGAGCTTATCTGCAGTGCCAGTACCGTTCTTATCGATCGCTAAATTTGACAGTTATAATCGACAAAATTAGATAATACTGTAGGCCTAACATGTGCAACGTCGAGAGTCGAGAAAAGAGACTTCTCGATCGGTTAAACTGCTCTTATGAATGCGTTAGAGCAGTTCGACCGATCGAGATATCTTTCTCGATGTTGCACATGTTAGGCCGGCTGGAAAAATTAAATTTTATCGAATTTTGAAGATTTTAAACGACAGCGTTCGATGAGGACGGTACTTGCACTGCTGTTTAGTTAAACGTCGGGGGCCTTACTTATGAAAGATGTTTAAAGTGAAACACTGGTTAAACAACGTCCTTTCTTTATTTGTGGATAGTGACAAACAGAGACAGGACGTTGTTCAACCAGTGTTCAACTTTAAACATCTTTCATAAGTAAGGGGGCGGTAGTGGCGATCACCTACTCCAAGTTTCAGAAAATCGGTAAATTGGTTAAGGCGTGATCGAAACAAACATACAATTAATCATAATGACTGTATCCCGTGAAATAGTGTTTTGGACTTTCAACTCAAGTTTTATAGCTCTTGGGCACGAAGCAAACGATCTTAACATAAGGTGTTTATACTCAAAAACATAAAATAACCAACTAATGTAATAAAGAACTAGGAACCAATTCTAGCTTCATAATTTACTATGATTCGTCGAATGATCCAAAAGCAAAATAAAAGCTATTCTGATCCAAAACTTTCAATATTTCAAGTGTCATAAACTCAGTTCCACTGTTGTGATCACACAACCCTCTACCTTGATCCGCGTGTCAAGTTACATTGGTCGACGCCAGGTCTCAAGTTAAACTGGCCGATGCTACGTCAATTTAGGATTCAAATAACGAGGCTCGGATGCTTTGAAACATTAAATGGTGTTTGTTATGCTTTATTGTGCACTCGTGACGGGAATGTTGAGCGACAATTATTAATTATATCGTAATAGGCGAGATAATATTGAGTTTGGTAGCGCTAGTGAATTAAGATTACGTTAGTGTGGCTAAAAAATACTGGTAAATCTCAGTAAAAATTAGTTAAGTAATATGTACTAGTGGTCACCTATTACAGAGATTTCAATGGAAGATCTACAACAGGACTGTGTATCTGCAGACATTGAGCGTAATACCCAACCAGTAAAATTGTGATAACAGGATACAAAATGACCCCAGAATTAGTGATGCCGATCAATGTTGAACTTTACTAAAATACCAAGAGACTTCACAATGGAATTATAATATTTATTGTAGTTAAAACTGCCAGTGAATCTATTGTCATTTCTTTCTAATGACATTGTGAGTAAGTGACAAGAAAAACGTTCTCAAAGCCGTACTAATTTGACAGTTGAATATGAATAGTGCGGCAAATATAATGCCGACGACTTACTCCGAAACTTAGCTTAGGTGGCTACAAAGTTCATCTTATTCATCTATTTTTATAACCCATTGCTTGTCTTCTGTTTCAAGATAGATTCCCTTTTACGCGAATTCTAACATTTGCGCATAGATATCGCAATAATTCCTCCTGAAATAAAACGGTCGTAACCCGAAATAATGACAAAACAGCAACAGTTTGCCAAAGCCCGCCATTTCTCGCCAATTATACTCGTGTCAAAAACACTCACCCCCACCCACAACCCAAACTCAACCTTACATCTGACTAACAAGACTCAAAATCGCTCAAACGATCTCTGCTAAAATCAAAACCATAGACTGGGCTATAAAATCAATGTGAATTGAATTTGAGCGTTGTCGGTGTTGTAGTAAGGACGGATTTTGTTCGTGCTATAGATCAAAGTGTAGTGGATGTCGTTGTATGAGGTATGCGACAATAATACGATTCGAAAATGGCTGTTAAGGGGAAGTCTATCGGAAATGCTGGGTTAATATTTTAGTACGGCCGGAATTGGAATCGTCGAATCTAGGAAGTGGGTAGTTGAATCGTTTATGTCTGATCGTGTAATGAAGGCTGGTTAATAAGTCAACGTTCTGCTAATCTGATTATCGATTAGGTGTAGTTGCTTCAAACAATAATGTGTATTGTACAAGCTTTAAAGAGTGTAATGATAGAATTCTTGGGGTTTGTTGAATAAGGGCATTTTTTTCCTATGGTCACTGACAGTTTTTTTTTCTTAACTAGCGATCCAACAAACTTCGTACCTATCGCCTTATTTTTTTTATTTATACAGATTTTTTTGAGACAGAAACCCTGGCGTCTTCAGAAGACTCTACCAAAGTTTTATTACAATCTGATCAATGATTCAGGAACGTTTAGAGGGCAAAAATACAAACACTCATTTTTATTTGTAGAGTTGTTATGTAGATGTTACTGTGTGGTTTTTCTTTGTTCATTTAAATAAATAATTGTCTCATGTAAGTACCTACCTACATAAGTTATATAAAAGTTGATTAAAGACATACAAGAGAAATAAATAGAACGAGAAAAAAGGCCTTCCATTGATAAGCCATCCGTTTTTAGCCTATTTATAATTCCATCAACACCCGAAATAATAAATGATTCGGCCTAAAGCCCCTTAAGGGAGATCTGTGCCGGCAAACATTTAACGCGTTATGGAGCGAGCAATTTGGCTCCCCGACATCACAACTCTATAAAGACAACCTCTTCGGTGTAGTGGTTGCTTTGTTGAGACGCGGGTTTGGTTCCGCAAATGGATTACTTACAGTTTTTATAATTCGTTGTTTGGGATCTAGTTATCAGGGGCGGTCTCAGACTTTGATTTTGGGGGATCACGTAATTTTCTAGTGCGTACCTACCTATATTTGGGGGAGGGTTGAAACGGTTAGACTTTATGACTTGAAACATCTAATTTGAAATTCAAATTCAAAATTCAAATATCATTTATTCAGTGGGACCGCTATGACCACTTTGAAACGTCTTAAGAGTTAGGTGATTCTACTCCTGTTCGGTGATTAGACGGTTAGCGGTTAGACTCACAGGGCCTTACTTATGAAAGATGTTTAAAGTTAAACACTGGTTAAACAACGTCTTGTCTTTATTTGTGACAGACAGACAGAGACAGGACGTTATTTAACCAGTGTTTAACTTTAAATACCTTTCATAAGTAAGGGGATAAGCGCTTTGTTTCAAGCCAAATATTGCAGCATCTGCAGATGTTTTTTTTTGGGCCTGAATGTTACCATGTTGCTCGTAATTCCAGATGCTTGTATAATATGGATCGGACAATATGACTTTTCTACTAAAATTAAATAATGAACTTTATGAATTTCATAAAAACATTAAAAATGACTAAATAAACAGGGGCGTATTCACATTAATGCGGCAACGGCTCCTGAATCCGTCCAGCACATTAGCGATACAGTCGACAAAGGTTAATTAGAGCAACCCCTGTAGGGTTGCCACCTATGACGTAAACTTTATTGATCAAGAACCAGAAAGTATTTTGCTCGATAATAAGCTAACTTCCAATCTGATAATAATTGTAGTTGTCAATATTTTTAAAGATGTTTGACTTCGGATATTAAACTAACATTAACACTTGGTTTTCATAGAACAATCTTTTTGTGTGAAAATGCCGAGAAAACGAACTTACCCAGATAAGCAACCTAGCTAGATCGATTCGCCCCCGTAAACCTTCGTACCGCAAATATCGAAATCGTTAGAGCCGTTTTAGAGAACATGAATACAAACAAACAAATAAATAAACTAGTAGTTCGCCCCGAACTGAGATCTCGCGCACCGTAGATGGCTTACATTTGGACTTTCTTCTGACTACCCCTATATTTCAAGTGCTACTACTGCCGAGTATGCCTATTGCGCTAGCTCTTCATGGTAAAAAATACTAGCATGCATGCAATACATATGTCGTTACACGGTGATGTCGTGTCTAATTTTTCATTTATTTCATATTTATGAATTCTCGTCGTATTTCTAAAGTATACGTCCTAGAATCAAAATAATAACTATTTTGGAATGTACAAATTAAGACCTTTCATTTGACACCCCACTCATTATATTTGTTTATTTAACTTTTTTTACCCCAATTATTTTCATTCTTTATCAAAAATTTTTTTATCTTGAAAATAAATCAAGTAGCATCTAAAATCATTGCAAACCAAACCGCAACGATGCCACTCTCTTTTTAAGACCGACCAGTCAATGAGCTACGAAGACATCGAAACTCTATGAAACGGGAGCTCTTGCAGCTCTGGTTTCGTAGTTTTTGTTCTTTGGTCGTATTTCAAAAACTATACATCTTAGATTAAAAATAAAAACTATTTTGGAATGTACAAAATAAGCCCTTTCGTATGACACCCCACTCAATATATTTGGGTAACTTTGAAAAAAATTTACCCCCTTGGGAACCCCATATCTTTACAACCCCTTCATCGATTACGCTCATATGCTCCACAGCAAATTTCCATAGCACTACCTATTGACCTATCAAGTTTCATACAGATTGGATAAGCGGTTCGATAGTTATGCGAGAACATAAAAATGAAACATACAAACATACAAACATACAAACATACAAACATACAAACATACAAACATACAAAGCAAAATCGCCTAACTTGCCACTAAGATCTTCGCTCGCTTCGCTCGCTCGATCGACAAATACACAAATATTGCTCGTTTAATAGTTTAAGATAAACATACATAAGGTGCAGCGGGGCAATTCTGGCCGAAAAAATTTAGTCAAAATTTAAAACTGCAATGCTCTCGTTCCTTGTTGAGTTACGCTAATTCTGACAAATTGGTGTTATGTAACCTTTATCTGCCTTTTTCTTTATTGTATTTTTGTTAAAGAAAAAGCATATCTAATTGGTGAAATAACACAATTTTGACTAAAAACTGGAAAATGCCAGAATAGCCCCTCAGCGGGGTAATTCCGTCAGGTGGTGATATTATTCGAACCAATGATGCTATGATACTAAATCCAGAAGCTTTACTAACTAGACAACACAATACACGCGAATTTCAACATTCTAATCTCCTACAATGGTCCAGTTTCTATAAAAAACCTGTTAAAATTTTTTTGGGGTAATTCTGGCATCACTCTTTAGTCGCCCATACATGCTAGTGTTGGGACGCTGACTATCGATAAACGGAGTAATTATACGCAAAAATCTCGCGCAAAAATGATGTTGTATGAGAAGTAGTTCGCCCCGAACTGAGATCTCGCGAACCGTAGATGGCTTACATTTGGACTTTCTTCTGACTACCCCTATACTTTCAAGTGCTACCACTGCCAAGTATGTCTATTGCGCTAGGTCGTCATGGTAAATAATACTGGCATGCATGCAATACATAATGTTGTGTCTAATTTTTCATTAATTCTCGTCGTATTTTAAAAAGTATACATCCTAGAATAAAAATAATAACTATTTTGGAATTTACAAATAAAGACTTTTCATAAATGACACCCCACTCAATAAATTTGTTAGTTTTTTTACCCCCTTGGGAACCCAATATTTTGACAACCCCTTTATCGATTAAGCTTATATGCTCCACCATACATTTCCATAGCACAACCTATTGACCTACCAAGTTTCATGCAGATTGGATGAATGGTTCAACAATTATGCGAGAACAAGAATTCATGAAACATCCAAACATACAAAGTAAAATCGCCATACTTGCCACTAAGATCTTTGTTCGCTTCGCTCGCTCGATCAAAAATTTAATGCGTGTTGACTATGGTTTAACTAAGCTCAAACAAGGCCACAAACAAATACTGATACAAAGCAAAATCGCATTAGAGTAGAGTAGAGTAGAGTAGAGTAGTTTTTTATTGTAAACTGTTGAATTATTACAAAGGTGGAAGTTTGTTTATAAAATAAAAGTGCAAACAGTTTGCCCTTTTCGGACGTACAACATTAATAATACTTACAAACTAAAACTTACAAACATTCAATTAGGTGCCTACATTAAATCACTGAAGAATTCCTCAATATTGTAATACACTTTAGAAATAAGCCAGTTCTTGAGTCTATTGCCGAAAGCATCCACACATAGCGATTTTAAAGGTTGAGGTAAATGGTTATAAATTTTAATAGAAGAATAGTAAGCAATTAGTTAACCTTGAGATCCTCACTCGTTCGATTAGTTAAGTATTATATTTATCGACGTTTACTTCAATGCTGTGGACATCACTGGTTTTTGGCAAGTTTATACAAAATCGGTGGGGCAATTATGGCAACCGATTTTGATAAAATTACATAAAATCAACACTTTGTGGGGTAATTATAGCGGATGCAATAACACAGAAGAAACAATGAGTAGAAACGAACTAGTACAAATAAAATAATCTCCAGTCTAAAATACACCTCCTTAGCTTGTTCAATTTTCAATTAAACCGCGAAAACCACTTAATTATTACAAAAACTCGAGGAGCTAATATTTTTACACCCTCCGAAAAATAGGTGACTGTCAAAATGATGCTGTCAATCAGTCAGTTTTTGCGCTAGAAATGCCATCTCTCGTTTATGAATGAACAAAACATTTCTCTTCGCGTACATAGATGTCTCTTCGAGGTATAAGTCATAGAACGAGAGATATAACCATGTGCCATAATTACCCCGCTGCCAGAATTGCCCCGCTGCACCTTACATTAAATTCTACTTATTTGACCAATGTCAAGACCAATAATTTCTACTTCCTTTCAATTCAGTCAAAGAAAAGCTAATAAATCACGAATTCAGATCGCAATCGACAGCCCTAGCAACCCCCCACCACCCCCTCCCCGTCCCGCGTGGAAACAATTATAATAACCACTGTGGAGGCAGATTACGCAAACTAGATTAAACCAGCTATAACCAGATGAATTTCCATGTAACGTATCCGAATCCACTTGAGATTAGGCAGATATAGTTTCGGTTAGGCTAATTGCCTGTCAGATTAACCAAGACCTAATATTGCTGTTGTAATTCTGCTTTTATCTTTTTAATAATTCTGATCTTATTATTATCTTATTATCTTATCTTACCTACCTACAATGTCGCTTACCATCAGGTGAGATAGTAGCTAAATAGAAGGTCTGCCTTCAATAAAATAATAACCGGCCAAGTGCGTGTCGGGCTACAAAATTACAGCTTTCTAGTACTAACGGTCTCTTAGCAAAACCTCGGACAGATAGACAGACGGACATAACGAAACTATAAAGGTTCCTTGTCGGAAATGTACGGAACCCTAAAAAAGGATCTAAGCGTTGAAAGAATGATTTCGGAAACTGTATTTTACGAAACATTACTTTCAAGGAACTTTAATTAATTTATAACTTACAACTTTCAACTTTTTACCCACCCAGAAGGTGCCAATTTAAGTCCATCAGGTATACTAGCGAACTCGAAGTGACCAATCCGTACCTCCGTACCCATATTATAAATGTGAAAGTGTGTTTATTTGTTTGTTTATTTGTCCTGCTTTCACGTCAAAACAGAGCGACGGATTGACGTGATTTTTTGTGTGGAGATAGTTGGAGGGCTGGAAAGTAACATAGGCTACTTTTTATCCGGGTACCACGCGAGCAAAGCCGCAGGCAAAGCAGCTAGTAGAATATAATTGAAACGCTCGTGGCGTGCTTGCTTAGGCGTTCTTGATTGATCGTTGAAGTTAAGCAGAGTTGTGCGCGGTCACAATTTGGATGAGTGACCGCAAGTAGTATTATGAGCAACGCTTCCGTGCTTCTGAGGGCACGCTAAATGGTCGATCCCAGCTTTTAACCCTCTATTGCATGAATTATGAAGAAAAAAAAGCAGAAAAAAAATATTTGGAAGTTTTATGCTGTTATATTTGGGCTAATTAGGAAATACAAGGTGAAAAGTAATTTATATTTTGATTAGTATGGAAAATAATTTTCAAAGCCAAAAATGGCTTCGTATGCACTAACGACTATGAATACAATGCCATTTTTGGCTTCCCATGCACAGAAAATACTTCATTACGACCCAATGAAAATCCTAAAAGCCTGGTTTTGAACATTTTTTCATGACCTGGCCTTTGTAATGTTAGCTGTATTGTTTAAAAGGGTCTGAATAGTCTTCAAAATTTGACTGATCGATTATAAAATCCATCAAATCATTGGTGATAAAATCATTTATAAAATTCAGCAGAAGTGTCTAAGATTTCTATGAAATCTGGCAAATCCTGGCTACCAGTGAACTTTCTTTTCTTCTGGTCGTATGAAGGTATTTTTTCTTGTTAGGTATCTTTAATTTATTTCTTTTACTTTGTTGTTGTTTTCCGCGTATTTTGGTTTTGGTTCAATAATCATCTTCAGAAGGATCTGTATCAGATTTAGGGATAATAATAGGTGATTTGCGGAGGCTAGATATGCGTAAGGTGCAGAGTCATCAAAGCACTGAAATCATCCCCAGAAATAACATTGCTGTACTTAGATTTCCCTATAAAAGCGAAAAAAAGATCCATTCTCAAAAGCCATTCGAATATTCCGTCAATGCATACGAAGCCAAAATTGGCCTCCGCGGAAAAGTAAGGAAATGTTATAGAAAAGATAATATCGTAAAAAAAACTAAGATGGTTAAAGAAAGAGGAGCATTAGACCATTACATTTCATATTTTTAATTTGAGATTTCTTACCTTATTGACCTATTTGTAGACCATCAATGTTTCTCGTAATCATACTAAGTGCAACAAACAGCGCACGCGTTGGTAAAAGCTAGATAAGTTAGTAAATATTACACTTAAATAAGTCAATTAAACTACGTTTTGATGCACAACATAGTAATAAACAATGCTTGTAAAATTTTATCAATTTTATATAAACGGATAGTAGAGAAAAAAAATGTTGAAGTTTAATAACCAATTTTGGCTTCCCATGCAATAGAGGGTTAAGTCGTTATCCATGACGGAGGCCTTTAGGTGGCCTAAAAACCTGTCACCAGAGTTGGCCACTTGCTCATACGAACTTACTTTAGTGGTTATAATGGTTATCGCCACTAACTACTAATGCTATGTATTAGCCTCCGTCAACTCCACAATAATTCTGTTCATTTAATTTAATTAAGTCCTTGAAATGTCTATTCACAGTTCAACAATTTGACGTCGCTATAACCCTGCTATAACCCTTACCTCAGTTGAAGAGATCGTCATTCGTAATAAAGCAGCGTCGATTGACGAGCAAGTCGTAATTGCTTTTATTGGATGACAATTTGACAACTGAAAGGGGAACGGGGCTGGAGGAAATAGTCAATCGTAATTTACAGTCATTTGAATTTTTTGAATGTTTTATAAAGTTGAAGAGGTTGCCCCCTGCTATGGTTTTCATATGTACCTTTTAAAACGTTATGAGGCTCAGGACAATACCTCAGGGACGGTATTCGTTAAAATCAAAAGTGTCAATTGGGACACTGTGTCCCAATATATTTTGTCCGAATCGACAGCAAGTCCACAAAAGTGTTGATAAAATTAATAAGATAATTTGGAAAGGGTGTTTGGTGACTACAGACTGAGTCATTTTGTCATTGACCAAATGATAGTACCTAACTATATTTTTCGTAAGAACTATAATTTTATTCCAGCAATCATAGACAAAATCTTTTTATTATGATTATGATTCTTTAGTTTTGCGATGGTTTTTAATTAAACAAAACATTAAAAATATGTTTTAATAATTATTCTGTACCTAACTTTTGCTTTTAGTACAGTAAAATTCGTTTGGTCATTATTACCTACTCTATTTCACCAACACCATTCTACAACTCTTGGTCGCCATTTGATGATTAGGATGCTTCAAAAACATCTTGGATACCATTGTATGGCCCATATTATGTCTAGTCACTTTGCCTATAAAATGTTCAGAACCTACTTCACAACAACATTATTGAAACACATTTTATACGTATCCCCGCGAGTATCTCTGTCTATAAAAAAGCCATTCTTTAGCCACGTCCTAATTGGTCACTTACCGGCGCCAATAAAGCATGATAAACAAAAACCAACGCGACGCGGGGGCGTTGGATGCTCACATCATAACGTGACGGACACGGCACGGGATACAATTCAAATTCTTATATCTACGAGTATATCTATTGCGCGATGTTCCGATAAAATCTTTAAAAATAGATGATCAAACGAACTTCTAAAGTCAAGTTTAATCACTATTATATGAGTCACTTCATTCGAAGTATTTATTTACCAGATAGTCAGCGAAAAGTAAAATAATAAATAATAATAAATATTGCTGGACATTTCACACAGCGCCATCTAGCCCCAAACTAAGCAAAGATTGTACTATGGGAACTAGAAAACTGATAGAATACTTATATATTTGTAAATAAATAAGTACTTATAATACTTTATAACACCCAGACACAGAATAAACATCTGTGTTAATCACGCAAATGTTTGTCCTGGATGGGAATCGAACCCACGACCTACAGCGCAGAAAGCAGAGCTACTACTAACTGAGTTAGGAGGCCAGTCAAGTAATCCGAGCCTCGCCGGATCCGTCCCGTCAGAGTATAAAGTACACGAAGTCCCTTTTATAACGTTTTTAAATGTCAGCAGAGGGCCACGTCGCGATAAGTCACGCGCGGTGACTAAACGAATGTTATAATTATTGTCTACCCGGCTGCGCAGTAAAATGGCGGTTTTAAGGTTCTACTTGGGAAAAGTATTAATTCTAAAGAGACATACTCATTATAAAAAGCTCTAAAACGCGGCGAAATTGTGTTATAACTACTTAGGCAGAATATACGCACCTTTATTTATATCACTCAAGAAAACTAAAGGATAGCAGAGATATTATAAAACCCCGTTTTCAGGAAGAGATAAATTATGTGCGTGCTGTGCATAAATGCGTGTAACACCGGAGCAAGACAGAGTGCGACTGAATGGACTCAAGCTAATTAGCTTGAGTTTTGTTCGCCATGTAGAGCGGGGTACAACGCATCTACCACTGTTTATATAGAAGATCATTGTAAATTCTTGATTATTTATTTTAGTTTGTTTTTGTGAACCTTTAGTTTTACTTCGATAAGTAGGTACCTAAGTACCTATAAGTTTTTTCGATATAAGTAGTCTAAGTTTTTTTTTTGTCGTTGAAGGTTGTCATTGTTTAAGCGAACGAATTAAATCATTTCGCAAGTTTCACAGCCACATATCGCAAGTTAAGGTAGGTACTTTTAAACCAAAACAGCTCTTTTTACCCGACTGCGCAAAGCAAAGGAAGGGTAATGTGTTTATCAGTCTATGTATGTATGTTTGGATGTTTCTATGTGGCACTCTAGAGGCCAAACGCGTGGACCGATTTTGATGATTCTTACGTCAATCGATTCGTCTGAACCTTGGGAGTGTTAATAAGGCATGACAGTAATCAAAGTTCACCAGTGCCACCACCAGACGCCTTAACACGTTCACTGCGTGATCTAAAAACACGTCTTGTATTCAAGTGCGTTACGGGACATATTGCGCCCCGTAATGAGAAACTCCATTGTGCGTTACGGGGTCTAAAGTGCCCCGTACGCCCTGATTACTTAAAACACCTATAAAATTCTGAAATTTAACTTTTTCGTGATCATTATTTTTTTATTTGAAAGATTACTAAATGTGCTATGTAATAGTCTTTTCGCATATAGATACAGCTAAAACTGATGAAATTATAAAGAAAAGAAAGGTACGGGGTGTTTTTGACCCCGTATCGCACTATAAATTATAAAATACGGGGTTTGAAGTGCCCCGTAACGCACATAATTATTTTTTATCGATGAAATAATAGTGATGGGAACGAATGGAAACGATGATTTTTAAAGAAAATATTTATTTCGGAAAAATAGCAACTAATAACAAACTCTCTTATTGAGGCATTAAAAATAAAAACTACCCATTTAAATTGAAATCACTGCAGCAACTAGGTAAAAAATAGAAACATAAAATATTCAAAAACAACAATTAGAAAAATACAACATTATTTGGTTTATTTATATTTTAAGGAACTTACTATACAGGTTGTGGCAAATTTTTGGGCACTTTAGGATAGCTTTTCTCTTAAAGTTAAAAAGTTTTGTTCCTAGGAAACTATTGGTTTATTTTAAAGAAAAAAATAATTGAATTCTAAGAATTTTTTAGAAAAGGTCGCTTTTTTTCTGTAAATTATCGATACTTTGTGCGCTATTGACAACACTAACGTAAATGCGCTCATAACCCCGTACGGGATGTGCAAAAAAATATACGGGGTTTTTTGGATCCCGTATCGCACCTAAAGGTAATTTTTGCTTTCTGGTCGTTACGGGGTTCATTAAGCCCCGTATGTTTTTAAAATATAATTTGAATGTATATTCGACACTGATCACAAATATATAGTCATCTTTGTCATGCGATAATTAACGGCAGAGATATAGCTTTCGCACCAGAGGGTAGACACTAATTTTCTGCTCCGCACTGAATGAAAGGAGCGTACGGGGTTGAAAAGGCCCCGTAACGCAGTGAACGTGTTAATGTCAAAATTAAAAAAATCAAAATCGTCACACCATGTCAAGTGGGGTATCGTTGAATAGGTATTTCAAAATCAACTTTATGTTTCTTTTACCATTTTTCATTTTAAGTAATAGTTTAGGAAAAATAACGGTTTAAAGTTGATTAATAATTATTCTCGCTATGGATGTTTCTATGTGGCACTCTAGAGGCCAAACGCGTGGACCGATTTTGATGATTCTTACGTCAATCGATTTGTCTCAACCTTGGGAGTGTCACTAAAGATATGACAGTAATCAAAATTCACCTGGGCTACAACCAGACGCCATATTGTCAAAATTAAAAGAATCAAAATCGTCACACTATATCAAGTGGGGTATCGTTGAATAGGTATTTTAAAATCAACTTTATCATAACTAAAAAGTGTTAAATAAAAAAATATTTTAAAAAAACAAAAACCCGACTGCGTCAAAACTAAAAAGAAAAAAACAAGCCTGCAAAGAATTACTCATAGTCGGGACCCATAACATTGGGAAGATTTGATTGGTAATAAAATGAATGGGTACCGACTGTGAGTAATTCTTTGCAGGCTTGTTTTTTTCTTTTTAGTTTTGACGCAGTCGGGTTTTTGTTTTTTAATTTCATAATAACTTTTTTATTTTTTTATTTATCACTTAAGGCAAAGTTACTGCTAACTGCCTAACATACATCACGCTATCTCTAAAACCAAGCTCCATAACTAACACATATAAACCATTCACCATCCATTGTTTAAACATAATTAATTAACGTTAAACGCCGCAGTTGCAAAAAATAACAAAATATGTCTGATGGCCGAGGGGTAGCTTAATTTGGGGTTCCGTGACTGAGTTGGTAAAACACTCCGGCTTTTAGAGGATCCGATCGGTTTGATCAATGCGGGTTCGAAATCGAAATCAAAAATGGACAACGGGAAAATTTTGAAAAATAAAACATTTTTTTATAAGTAGATAGGTACCTACTACTAGGTAGTAGCTTTGCCCAGCACTGGGTTAAAAAAAAGTAGCAGACAAGCATACGGCCCACCTGATGGTAAGCGGTTACCGGTCGCCTATGGACGCCTGCGACACCAGAGGAGTCACACTCGCGGTGCTGACCCTTTAAAAGAGGAATCACTGCGCCGACAACACAGTGGACAAGACTGGTCTACCAGTTTCACCTCAGCGCTTCCTCGCAGAGCTCTGGCAACTTTACTCACCAACCGTTACAATGAAATGAAATGAAATGATTTATTTGCGTGATTTAATTGCATGATTATGATCATTACGTTCCATTATTATATAAAATTCTTCTATAACTGCTACCCGCGGTTTCGCACACGTTGAAGGTACCTAACTGAATAAAACGTACAGAATGCAGGGATTTAATCTCTATAGTCTCTATAATATTACTCCTAGCATGTACGTAGGTACATCTTGTACTGAAAACTTTTTGAAACAAAAATCAAATAATATTAACAGTGAATACCTACACAGGAGGAAAGACGACGATTCTTTATCTATGGAATACACTTACTTAATGTTCCATAAACAATTATTATTTTTAAAACCCCGGACAGATTGCTCACTTCTCACCACGATGCATTCTACCCAAAAACAAAAAGACAACATTTTAATTTCCCTCCATCCTGTTCCCTACGCCATAAATCCATTTTGATTTCAACTCTATTATTTTAGTGGTCTCTCCTTTATTGTCTATGGTTTTAACTATCTTTTTAATGCTCGTCATTTATTTGGATAGATTAAAAGATGTTGGTCTGTTTGTTGTAGTTTTATAGATATTATTTTTGAAGTCTTTAGTTTATGGTTTTTGTTTTCGGTGATCTCTTAATTGTGGGATATGTCTTTGATGTGATTAAGAAGATTAGGGTTTGTAATTAATAGACACTGTTATAAAGGTGGTCTATATTTATCTTGTTAACGTAATAGATTCAAAACATACTACCCTTGGATTTTGCCGCCTTTGCATCTTAATTATGTTCACATTGATAAATTAAACGTTTTTTAAAAATGGCTTTTCGACTATTTACTGTGACTGGCCTCTTAGTAGCTCTGCCTTTTGCGCTGTAGGTCGTGGTTTCGATTCCCACCCAGGACAAACATTTGTGTGATGAACATAGATGTTTGTTCTGTGTCTGGGTGTTAGAAAGTATTATAAGTATGTATTTACAACAAAAAAAGTGTATAAGGATTCTATCAGTTATCTGGTTCCCATAGTACAAGCTTCGCTTAGTTTGGGGTTAGATGGTGCTGTGTGAAATGTCAAGCAATATATATTTATTTATTCGAAGAAAAATGTTGGTTAGTTACTCCTTGAAGCTCTCTTGGTGTAGAGTAGAACGTTGAAAGTTTAGCGGCTTTCTTCGGAGGACACGTTAATGGTCGGTCCCGGCTTTTAAGTCGATAAGCCATGACGGAGGCCTTTAGGCGGCCTAAATACTCCGTCACCAGATTTATCCACTTGCTCAATGAACATACAATTAGTATCTAGTTCAGTAAAATCAAGCCAAATGGGATTTTCATTCGCCATTTCGCAGTAAACAAGCGGCGCGTTTGATGCGTAGGGTTGTCAAGTAAAGTATAGTTTACACGAGGCCATCGCTGGCTGCCAGTCAGCGCTGGCTTGGTATTTGCCTTGTGTAAACAGTTTTTCAGGCGGAGGTGGAGGTCACTGGCTTAAAAATTAGACGGGCGCTCTATTCTCACCAGCGCTGGCAGCCAGCGCTGGCCTGGTGTAAAACTGACTGATCCCACGTACGCTACGTATGCAACGCATTATGATATCTGGACTCTTGATTTTATATGAAAAACTATACACACTTATCGTATGCAACGTAACGTGTGTTTCTATTGCATAGTTTTCCAGAATCCAGATTTAATGCATTGCATACGTTGCATACGTTAGATCAGTTTTACTTGAATCCTAGAGTGTAAAAACTTTGAAGTTGTAGTGAAATTAGTTCAATGCATTTTAAAAATGTTTAATATGTATACTTTGTATATATACATAATCTATTATATTATTTACATCTCGGAAGCATGTTTTCTGAATTCGGAATTCGGAATTCGGAAATGTCCAAAGATTAATTATTTTGTTTATCATCGATAAGTCACTACAAGCACACTCTCAGTTAATTACAGCGAGGCAACCCTGAACGGATTTAAGTTTGATATTTATGCAAAATTAATTCTTACGGCTTATTTAATACGGTCTGCTTTTAATTAACATTACTGATAAGACCTATGAGTATACTTGCCTAAGAGCAAGAATTTTGCAGAGTTCGTGAACCTTAATTTATTAGTGTTAATTTTTATGGTTTACAATATTTGCAACCAGATGAGATCTAACCCCAAAATCTCGGCCTATCCTCATGTGAGTAATATTAACCAGCATCTGTAAGAGTTTTTTGTTCAATTTATTTGCCGATTAAAGTTATTTAGGAAGACTAAAAACTAATAAAAACTTTACTTTAAGATGGTTAAATGTCTGCAGGATAACAGGATGAGACGGTATGGACATGTCAAAAGAAGACCAGCTGATTATATGGCAACCAGATACTGGGACATCCCATCTCTGGCAAAAGACCGAGAGGGAGACCAAAGACCACCTGGACAGCTGTGTTGGACCGAGACCTGAAGGCATGCAACGTTTCCGAAGATGATGTCATGGATAGGGCGAAGTGGAGGATGAATGTGGAGAAGGCTGACCCCACCACCATGTGGGATGAAAAGCCGGGAAGAGAGAGAGAGAGAGGGGTACGAACCCCTAAACTAAGCAAGTTTGTATGAGCCAGTGGCCATCTCTGCCACTTGCGTTCACTCATCCAAATTGTGACAGCTTATATCGTTGCTTAACTTCAACGATCTATCAAAAAGTCTAAGCAAGCTACGCCACGAGCGCTTCTAACCCTTGTTATATCACGAATGTATTTCAAGAAAAAAGTATTCGAAAACACACGTTTCTTGAGAAGTTAAGCAAAGTTTTTCTTTTTGTTCCGTTAACCCTTGGATCTATTTATAACATCTAATTCCATTTAAACTAGCACTAAATCATAGAAGCCAGTCTGTTTGACATCGAATGTGTGAGGTTAATAGGCCCCTAATTAACGGTGTTTACGCTGCCAGTAATTACGCCAGATGGAATTCAGACTAAGATTTATTCACTCTTTGGTGTAAATCAACATTATGATGCTTTGAGCGTAAGCCACTTACTGCTAATACGTTTGGAACTGTCAAACTACCGTTTAAATAGAGCTTTGTTGTTTAGAAGAAGATCATGACTTCTAAAAAATGTAAATCCGTTAATGGCTGTAAGAAACAAAAATATGTCGATTTGTTACTAAAAGCTGTGGATTTGGTTTGATAAATAAATACTTAAAAAACTGTATCCAAGCATGATGATGGAATTCTGTCAGCTAACTGAACAGACTTAACAGATACAGACTTTAACTGAACAGATATTGGCTCTATCAGACTTACAAACGTCGCTATTGCAGAATCGCATTAAAGAATTGAACTATTGCCATCTCTTTTCATTGACTGAGAGTGAAAAGAGACGGCTTTATAGTTCATTTCCAATTGTGATTCAGCTTTAGCGACCTTTTTAGATCCGCAGCTTGCTATCACCATGATATTGCATTGTCACCAACAATATAAGTGTAGGTATATTTCTGCTCAAAAGTTCAAATGAGCCAGTGGACAACTCTGGGCCTGTATTCTACTAGATGACAACCGCTTTGGTTTTGGTTCGATCTCTTAAATGTCAGCCATTTGGTGAATAGTAGAATAGCTTTTCAAAAATTTGTTCTGCCAAAGTTCAAAACCTCACCACAACTGAGTCGTTTGTTATTAGCAGTGATCGGAATTAAGCGGGCTTAAATACCTAAAGTTCAAAGAACAGAGGCAAATAAGGGGAGACTTCCTTACTACAAGAATTGTATTCTTGTAGTAAGTAAGAATTTTATTGAAAGTTGGCACAATTTTCACAGTGAGTAAGTACATTTAAAATTAATGTTCATAATATTGTGAACTAATTCAAATAATTTTTCTATTTGACCGACGGAAAAAAGTTTTTTATCCTTATACATACATACATACATACATACATAAAATCACGCCTCTTTCCCACAGGGGTAGGCAGAGACCACGGATTTCCACTTGCTACGATCCTGACATACCTCTTTCGCCTCATTCACTCTCATCACATTTTTCATACAAGCTCGCCGGTTTATCCTTATAATTTACATTTTAGTTTTTGTTATTAACTCAGCTAAAAAATTTATTCACCTTAATGTTAGATGTTCTTTATTAATGTCCCGGAAACGGAAATAATTGGGTCGAAAAATATTTAGTCCTAAGGCGTCTCCATTTGTCTCTGTTATTTTTCGAACTTTAGGTATTTTAGCCCGCCTCATTCCGATCACTGGTTATTAGTAGTCATGGAAACAGTCGCTTTAGTTTTGGTTTTGGTTGAGGTTGATAAAAAGTTCGGTACGAGAATCGACGCCCTGGTGACGGACTTAGGCCGCCTATAGGCCTCCGTTATAGCTTGACGACTTCAAAGGACGGACCGACAATTTATCATGCCCTCTGAAACACGAAAGAGCTCAGCTGTTAATGCCACTAGCGGCCACCCATCCAAATTATGAACCTTTAACGATCTACCAAAAACGTCTAGACAGCGCTTCAAAGTTTCCTATTCTAAAACAGATACAAATAATATTTTATTAATTGTTTCAGTAATTTGTCAATATGAATAATAAACCATTTCCTGATCTGAAAGCATCTTTACAGTAATATTATCGTTTGATCTCCCGCTAAGTGTAAAATGCACCGATTTGTTTGAAGTATAAAGGGTGTAAAGTAATAGATACATCTAAACATAGGTTACGAAGAACGATTTAAATAGTACGTCACAAAGAGTGTGCCGCACAGATACATGAGTTATTTTATTAATCATTCTGAATAATTAGTTTGTTTTTAATAGACTTGTTATTTTTGCAAATCTTTATGTTCAAGCAGTTTTCTTCTTAAACTGCTGATTTTAAAGTTTGTTTTTGTACTTATGAAAGAGGTACCTACTGTCGAAATCCAGGTTTAAAAAAAATCAAACTAATCAGGACAAAGATTATCGACATACTTTTTCATGTAGAAATACCTACACAGATATACAGATTAGCACTAGTAATTGCTACGATCGGAAAACTATTAGAAAAATTGAAATTCTTCGCTTCCTTGTATTTATTACGTCAAGTCTTACAGGAAGAAAAAGACTATTAGTATATTCAACGACCATTTCTATTAAAGAATTTTCCTCATTAGATACAATAATACTATAGATATAGAGTTACTAATTTGTTTCGGAAGCTCCAATTCTTTACAATTACCATCAATATTTACCTAACAGTGAACTCGATGCGCCCTTCATAGCACGGCCATTAGGCAGAACCAGCACTCATCTACCGATCGTCCCATCTGCACTCAAACAGTAGGTATCGTTAAGTGGCCGCGCGCGGGGGACTACAAAAAAATTCTTAACAAATGACATATGGTGAGAATGACACTATACAGGACGTCTCTCTCTGTGGTAGGCTCTTAATGTCTGAAGATCGTGATCACTGGTTGTCTTCGTGATAGAGTGGACAGCTTGCCTCCAACGAGTGGCTAGGTGGACCACATCGTAGAACCTGGCTTTCTCCTGAAGCTGGTCCGTCCATCGAGTTGGGGATCAACCGCGCGATCTCTTTCCCTCGACGTTCCCAACGATGGCCAGCATTAGGTACAGACGTAACTATTTGGTTATTATTCAGGTTTAAAGATTTTTTTTATTCTCAAAAAGACAAAATATCACTTACATTGAACACAACTAAAATTAAGTCGAATTTGTGTAGAAAGTCGTCGTAAATTAGGTAAATAAAGGTAGACATGGTGGCAGGTTGTATACTGTTACTTTAGTAAGTTTAGTTAAGTTTTTAAAATGTTCGCGTAAAGAATCGTGTTTTTAAAAACATTAGAATTTTAGATTGTGATTGTAAATCCAACATACAAACATTGGTTTTTTAGGTTGGAAAATAAAAACAAAAAGCTAATAACAGAAAAAAAGATAATAACAGAAAAAAATTAAAAATTTGCTCGTTAAGTGTAAAAAAAAGCGTGCTAATCAAAATTATTGAAAAATCGATACAAAAGACTTCAACGCGCTCGTACAAAATAAAAAAATTAAACAAATAATTACTTTTCAGTTTATAGCTTAATATTAATATCATTATTATGTTAATACGCCATTTAAATAAGCGTAAAATTTTCGAATTAATTTATACAAAGCTTTTTTGCAACAAAACGTTCAAGGGTTTCATTTTACGAACAAAATAGTAATTCGTAAAAGAGGAATAATTATTTTGACCGGAAGCAATATCTTGTTTTTACGAAATAAACAGAAAAGCTCGTTTCATTACACCAAGCCTGCCCGGAGCTATTTTAAATCCGCCACAAATTAAATCATCAAAACAACCATTTATTCACCCTGTATACGAATCCCTGCGGACACAAAGATCAATAGTCGACACCCTGCGTTATAAAATCATCTGTATTTCCGTAGCAATTAATCTCACTTTTCTTTGGCACTGATGATGGACTATACCCCTCAACTCATTTGAATGTAGACTTAAGAAATTAAGCAATAAAGTGTATTTTTGTGTGCGGTGTGGGTTGGATCTCTTGGGATGTTAGTCGTCAATTAGTGGATGACGCAGTTATAAAATAGCATTTTATAAAAGTGCGTCTGAACAAACAGTTGGCTCGCTGGCGTAGGTTAGGGTTATGTTATGGGTCCTTATGACCGTACTGTAAGTTTTTTGACATTCATTGACGTATCAAAGTTATCTTAGTACTTTTGTAGAGCTATTCTCTAGACTCACTTCGACACTCAAGTGACCGAGCTCACGAAATATGAAACAAAAATGTACTGTGCTAATGATTCAGCTCTTCGACGTTCGAAGTGACTTCACAGAACAGCTCTACTGATCTTATTGTGTTAAGATTTTTTAATTTTGTTTTTCTTATACAGATCTCATTGGATAAATCTTTCTGATTTTGATTTTTTTTACATTATTTTTACAATAATTACCTAGGGTAATTGAAAAAAATATGTTTTTAGAAAAATTAACACAAGTTTATTGAAATCGTAAATAATTGCCTGCCAATACAAAATGTACAAAACATCAAAGAAAATAATTTTAACGAGGTAAATGTTAATTTAATAAATTTATACTAAGCAAGTGTATCTATTTATTTATATTGTTTGTATAATTTATAATTTATTTTATTTACTTATTGCAATTTTTAAGAAAAAAATAATAAAAGTAATAAGTACAATATTTTTATAATAATGTTAAGAATGATGTATAATTATATGGGCATGGAAATAAAGGGTTAATAAATAAATAAAATAAATAAATATTTACAGTTTATACAGCTTTACTACAGTAGCGTTACCGAGAACTCAATCTTAACCGTTTCGTTTCTACAAAGCCAAATTAACACCAACAGATCAACATTTAACACATTTGATCACTTGGTTCTTTTTGTCCCATTTTTTGTAAAACTTTTTCTACACAAACACAACATTCTAGTAAATTGACTTCCTAAAATTGGGGCCACGTGTCCCAAAAGTCATTAGGCGACGAAACTTTAATGGCGGAAAATTAATTAATATCTGGGTGTTCCGAAATAGCTATTAGCAATGGCGATGAAAAAATTATGGAGAGATAAGACAGTAGTCTCAATCATTAGTTTCTTAAAATTAATGATAGGGCTAGGAATTTACGCTATTATTTAAGTTTTTCGAAGTGGTGAATGTTGTTTTTGGGACAAATTATTAGTGTGTGTCTAAATGTTGTGTTTGGGACAAACTATTACCCCGCATCCACACGTTGGGGCCAACGTTGGGGCCAACTCCTCTCACCAACGTGTGGTGCTGAACAAAATAGGTTGGCCCCAACGTTGGGGCCAACGTTGGGAGTTGGCCGTGCCGTGTCGGTTTTATCAAAGGAAGTTGGCGCGCCAACGTTGGGGATCCGTCCACACGTTGGCGCTATGCTCAGTCCCGTTTCGACGCGCATCGTGAGCGCACGTGTCGACTGACGAGCGAGAATGTCATCGTATTCCTTATTTATTGTGTTTGTAGAACTATCGGCCTGAAATTTTGCACACTTATAGATTCTCGGTGACAATGAAATATTATGGTATCAACAAGCTGATCTGATGATGGAGTCAAGAGCTGTTCAACAGAACTCCTCAGTAAATAAGCCGATTGAGTTGAAACTCGGCATATTTGTCAAATTCTGACTACAATGTAATAATATGGTGACAACAAGCTGATCTGATGATGGAGTCTACTATTTTTTTTTTATGTTACTGGAACCGTGCAATTTTTCGGAATAAAAAGTAGCCTATGTCCTATTCCCGGTTATTATCTATCTATATTTTAAATTTCAACTAAATCGGTTAAGTGGTTGTCGAGTTATAGAGGAACAAACAAACATCCAAACTTTCGCATTTTCAATAGGTAGTTTATAGGTAGTCGCAGTGTGTTGTGTGAAGTGTGATAGTGACATAGTGTGATGTGATTGTGATAAAATTGGCATTCAGTAATGTAAAATCACTTTCACATGATTGCTCCCCGACATTTTATATTTGTCTATCTGTGTACCTATTTAATATGTTAAACAGGTACCTACTTATTTATTTCAAAAGTATTTATCTCGATAGATTAAAAATTAAAACACCGAAACCCCAAATAGATAGTTGTAAATAGCTAGGTAAACTCGGGAACTAGATAGCACGCCTGAGCTATTTTTACGGAATACCTTGTTGCGACTTGCTATTAGAAAACAAGCAGGAATATACAAATTTTAGCGTTTCAAAACCGTATGTTGTTTCAGCGCAATAGACTCAAATCTGTAAATGTTATATATTTAAAACCTCAATTGAATATTAATCTTCCTTAAATTGTCGAAAATATAAAAATCAGAGCTTTAAATGAATTCAATATTTTAGAAAACAAATTCCCCAAATCAGCGCAGTGCCAAAGTAAATTATATCCAAGTATTCAAATTTTCTATCCGTGTATTTATTATGTTAAATACCTATGTATTTATTTAAAAAGTATTTATCACGATAGATTAGAAATTAAAACACCCATACCCCAAGTAGATAGTTGTAAATAGGTAAACTCGGGAACTAGATAGCACGCCTGAGCTATTTTTACGGAATACCTTGTTGCGATTTGCTATTAGAAAACAAGCAGGAATATACAAATTTTAGCGTTTCAAAACCGTATGTTGTAACAGCGCAATAGACTCAAATCTGTAAATGTTATATAATTAAAACCTCAATTGAATATTAATCTTCCTTAAATTGTCGAAAATATAAAAATCAGAGCTTTAAATGAATTCAATATTTTAGAAAACAAATTCCCCAAATCAGCGCAGCGCCAAAGTAAATGATAGGTATCTAAGTATTCAAATTTTCTATCCGTGTATTTATTATGTTAAATACCTATGTATTTATTTAAAAAGTATTTACCACGATAGATTAGAAATTAAAACACCCAAACCCCAAGTAGATAGTTGTAAATAGGTAAAATGGGTAGTAACTAGATAGCACGCCTAAGCTATTTTTACGTAGGTAACAGAAATACCTTGTTGCGATTTGCTATTAGAAATGCGACAGGCGAATTTCCATAAAAAACGTAATACCTACCGAAATCATTTAAAATTTAAGCGTATTTTTATCAGTTTACGTTGTTAGATTAAGAGAGTATGTATTTATCTAGGTTCCTGTTAGGTACACTTTTGATCCGAAAAACTTACCTAAAAAGAAATGTAGGCAAATTGAATTGAAATCTTTGTAGGTACACCAAATAATGCATTTTTTCTTTTCATTTGTTCTATAGTAAGTTTTTTGGAACAAAAGTTTAACAGGAACCTAGATAAATACTGCCTTTATCCAAATAATGATATAAAGTGATAAAATATGCTCAAATTTTAAATTATTTTGGTATTACGTTCCTAGGTACGTAGGTATGTTCGCCGGTCATTTTAGAAAACAAATTCCCCAAATCAGCGCAGCGCCAAAGTAAATTATAGCTAAGTATTCAAAATGTAATTTGAAGATAGAAGTCTTCAAAAATCAATTAATTTTACCTACATTAATTAAACCCAACTCCAAAGAATCAAAACCTATGTACCTACCTAAATTAAATTGAATTAACCCGCAATCTATAAACATGACTGTAGGTATACATTACGATACAGAAATTTCAATTTCTGTATCGGACGCGCAGACATCAGACGTCCTCACGTTGGCTCTGACGGAACAAGACTGGTGTATCGCCAACGTGTGGATGGTTCACGAAATCTTGGCGCCAACGTTGGGACCAACGTTGGGGCCAACGTATGGAGCCGGCGTTAGTGTGTCGTCTCATATAATTCAATACAAATAATTGTTTTTGCCGGAACGCGTACCATGACCGTCCGGACGGTTCTAGTACGGACGGTTATGGTATGGGACGGGTATGAGACGGTGTAGTGTGAAGAAGGCTTTAACCGAAAACCTTTTTTTAAATTCATTAATTATTTCGAGTTTTCTATTATCATGGTGTAGTCATGTTAAAGTTAGACTATTTTTTGTGAGTTATCTGAATGGGATACAAAAATATTGGCCATCCAGCTGCAAGATGGGCAGTTGTGGGACAAAATTGGATGAGGCTAGCACAGGACCGTGAGGAGTGGAGAACTGAAAAGCGGAGGCCTATACCCAGCGGGTGAAGTCAGGCTGCGGATGATGATGATGACGATTTGAATAATTAGCTCAGATAATAAATTTTGTTTCGAGTGTTTTCTATGACGGATAATTATGTAAGTAAGTAAGTATGTGTTTAAAATAAATAAAATAAAAACATTTTATTTCGGATAACATCGATCGATCCATAATTTGTTAGTCAATCACTATCTTAAACCTAATGTTACTTATAAAATAATTAAATATTGATGGACATTTCACACAGCGCCATCTAGCCCCAAACTAAGTAAAAAAAAGTATATAAGTAGTATATCAGTCATGGTGGTTCCCATAACACAAGCTCTGCTTATCTTGGGGCTACATGATGCTGTGTGAAATGTCTAGCATTATTTTGATTTATTTTATTAAATTTTTGCGTGTTAACAGGCGATGTCGAGGGTTCGACTAGTATAAGGCTTATACTAGTCGAACCCTCGACATCGCCTTACCCCGGCTTCACACATTGGGGCCAACGTTGGCCCCAATGTCACTCGCCAACGTGAGGATCTAGCAAAATTGCATTGGCCCCAAGGTTGGGGCCAACGTTGGGGCTGATTTTGCTAGATCCACACGTTCGCGAGAGGCATTGGGGCCAACGTTGGCCCCAACGTGTGGAGCCGGGGTTATACTATAAGCACATCCCTGCAGCCACGGCTCTTAATTAGTGCCGCCATATGTGACGGATCACGTCGCGGGGGACGCACGTATAATTATCTCTCGCATCGCCATGCGCCACGCCGCAGACCATGAAAGGGAGAGTGCCATGTTCAAATGAGAAAAACTTTATAAGCTATATAACTATAAAACATTTTATTGAAATAAGTGTCTAAGTACCATACAACAAGTAGTACTTGCACGGAGTCACGATCCTCAACTATGGGGGAACGATTAAGGAGGAGGAAGAAGTGTCTAAGTATTATCAATATGACTAACTTTCTAGAGTAAGCATAAGCAACAAACCTCCCTAGCTGCTATTTTTTTTACCCGACTTCAAAAATAAAAACCGGTCAAGTGCGAGTCGAACTCGTACGCCGAGGGTTCCGTACCTAGCCATGGTGCCAATTAAGCTAGTCCGCTTAATTGTATGAGCGCCCATACAACTCGGAGGACAATTTTAATTGGCGTCAACTATGTATGTATGGGAACACCCTTTAATTTTCAACTTTTTTAACTTTTTGGAATTTTTCCTTTATTTGTGCTATAAGACCTTGCTTTTTGCCAAATTTCGTTATTCTAGGTCAACGGGAACTACCATTTAGGTTTTCGACCCAAAACCTCTAGGGTACTTCCGGTTGACCTAGAATTGTCAATTTTGGTTACAAGCAAGGTCTTCCAGCACAAGTAAAGGAAAATTCCGAAAAATAAAAAAAGTTGATAATTAAGGTAAGTTTTGGTCAGTGGCGTAACTATAGGGTGGCAGGGGTGGCCAAATGCCACGGGCCCCCGACCCCAGAGGGCCCCGGCTCAAGAGGCCGCGAGCTCGTGATGATTTTTACTGATAGGGCCAGGGACGTATATAAGGGGGAGGGGGGGTTTAGGGGGTCCAGACCCTCCCCTCCCTCCTTAGCAATAGCATAAAAAAAACTGGCGGAACAGGTATTTCCGTGCGTAAACAGATGGTTCATGACGTCCAAAAAAAATATTAAACTTGGTACACCCGATGTTTTGTATTTCTCGAGTTATGTTTTTTAATGTTTTTTTTAGCATGCTTGGCCAGAACAATTTTTTAAACTTATAAAAAATTGGGAACTATAAAAAACCACAACTTCTATTATTAAATACCTTAAATACCCCTGGGCGTCGATTCTGGTACCGAACTTTTTATCAACCTCAACCAAAACCTCAACTAAAGCGACTGTTTCCATGACTACTAATAACAAACGACTCAGTTGTGGTGAGGTTTTGAACTTTGGCAGAACAAATTTTTGAAAAGCTATTATACTATTTCACCAAATGACTGAATTCAGGCCCTGGGCCTGAATTCTACTAGATGACAACCGCTTTGGTTTTGGTTCGATCTCTTAAATGTCAGTCATTTGGTGAAATAGTAGAATAGCTTTTCAAAAATTTGTTCTGCCAAAGTTCAAAACCTCACCACAACTGAGTCGTTTGTTATTAGTAGTCATGGAAACAGTCGCTTTAGTTGAGGTTTTGGTTGAGGTTGATAAAAAGTTCGGTACCAGAATCGACGCCCTGGGCGTAATGTTAATCTTTGTACATTTTGGAACCAGTGTAAGAAAAGCCTACCTAACTAACAACAACTAAAACAAACTCATTTGGTTGTAAGTTTGATAGACATCAAGACTTATGTAATCGATCGAGCGAGCGAGCGAAGATCTTAGTGGCAAGTTAGGCGATTTTGCTTTGTATGTTTGTATGTTTGTATGTTTGTATGTTTGTATGTTTCATTTTTATGTTCTCGCATAACTATCGAACCGCTTATCCAATCTGTATGAAACTTGATAGGTCAATAGGTTGTGCTATGGAAATTTGCTGTGGAGCGTATGAGCGTAATCGATGAAGGGGTTGTAAAGATATGGGGTTCCCAAGGGGGTAAATTTTTTTCAAAGTTACCCAAATATATTGAGTGGGGTGTCATATGAAAGTACTCAACTTATACATTCCAAAATGGTTTTTAGTTTTCTTCTAGGTTCTATAGTTTTTGAAATACAGTCAAAAATAAAAGTTATGAAAACCAATTAACGGAAGTATGGAGAGAGCTCCCGTTTCATAGAGTTTCGATGTATTCGTAGGTCTGGTTAACAGACAAGGAGTGTGGCATCGTTGTGGTTTGGTTTGCAATGATTTTAGTTGCTACTTGATATTTTTTCTTGAGATTGAAAATAAAAGCCGTGTGCGATTGGAAGAGTGCTCGACTTTCGATTCATAGGTCGTAAGTTCGAACCCTGACCGTGCTCATCAATGGATTTTTCGATTAGAAAAATTTAAATGCGCATTAACACGAGCTCTAAACGGTGAAAGAAAACATCGTGAGGAAACCAGTTAACGTTCTAATAGCGGCGATGGGCTTGCAACCTGTCACGTATGCAAATGCTAACTCCTGCAAATAGTGGGCTGGGCATGTACCAAAATTATAGAGGGAGGGGGAGGGTAGGGGGAGGGGGAGGGGAGGGGGGGAGGGGAGGGGGGAGGGGAGGGGGGGAGGGGAGGGGGGGGAGGGGAGTGGGGAGGGAGGGGGGGAGGGGAGGGGGGAGGGGAGGGGGGAGGGGGGAGGGGAGGGGGGAGGGGAGGGGAGAGGGGGGAGGGGGGGGGGAGGGGAGGGGAGGGGAGAGGAGCGGAGGGGAGAGGAGGGGGAGAGGGAGGGGAGGGAAGGGGAGGGAAGGGGAGGGAAGGGGAGGGGAGGGGAGAGGAGGGGGAGGGGGAGGGGAAGGGTAAGGGAGGGGGAGGGTAGGGGGAGGGGGTGGGGAGGGGAGGGGAGGGGGAGGGGTAGGGTAGGGGAGGGGTAGGGGAGGGGAGGGGAGGGGGAGGGGTAGGGTAGGGGAGGGGTAGGGGAGGGGAGGGGGAGGGGGAGGGGAGGGGATGGGAGAGGGGAGGGGGGAGGGGAGGGGGAGGGAATTGATTTTCTCATACGTTTCGTATTGAACTGCTATTTTAATAATTTCTCGAACTAAGAGGCCTTCCCTGAGGCGCGGTACGAAGTTCGCGGGGTCAACTATTGAATATAAACACGACACGACTTAATGTATTGCATGCATGCCTATAATCTTTACCATACTGAGGTAGCGCATTAGATATCATTTTGTGGTAAACACTAGAAGGAGCACTTAACATAGGTATAGGGGTAGTCAGAAACAAGTCTAAATCTAGGCTATCAATACAACGGTGCGCGAGATCTCAGTTCGGGGCGAACTACTAGTTTATTAGTAATCTAATGACTAATTATTATTGACAGACCATTTTCTGAGACTGGCCTTGCGATTTTTAACTTTACAGGAAACTGTAGGTATTCTTTAAAACTCGAAGGGATAATCCGTTACAATAATTGGGATTCTGGGAATAAATCCTCGAGGCGATTTCAGGCAAACATTTCCTAGTGTCACATTTGTCTTAAAAAAAATTCGGCTCGCTTCGCTCGCATACAGCTTCATGAATGTTTTGCGAGCAAAGTGCGTTACGTCTGACCGCAGAATAGGAACCGATCCTTTTCTTTGAGTACGTAAGCAAAATCAAGTGTCACATGTTGCATTTGTGATAAAAAAAATCAGCTCGCTTCACTCGCATAATAAAATAGGAACTGACAAGCTACCAGCCATTTCTTTGAGCACCATAAGAAAAATCATGTGTCACTTGTTGCGTTTATCTTAAAAAAATTAAGCTCGCTTCGCTCGCATATTAGCTTCATGAGTATTTTGCAAGCAAAGTGAGTTAAGTATGACCGCAGAATAGGAACCGACAAAAAGCCATCCTTTTCTTTGAGCACATAAGCAAAATCAAGTGTTAGGTACGTGTTGCATTTGAGATTGGAAATTGGTTCGCTCCGCTCGCATAATAAAATAGGAACCGACAAGCAGCCAGGCTTATGGTGCTCAAAAGCATCATAAGAAAAATTAAAAATCACGTGTCATTTGTTGCATTTGTCTTTAAAAAATTTGGGCTCGCTTCGCTCGCATATAAGCTTCATGAGTATTTTGCGAGCGGACAGTTAACCAAGTTTCAAGCCCGGGAATCGATGTCGTTAACGCGTTGCGTGCGAGTACGGTAGCCCTAACGCGTACGAAGTCGCGGAATGTATTGAACCTATCTATGGGGTGGCAAAAGCCAGGCTGGCCCGGGGTTCTAAGTTAAGATACGCCACTACTTGGTTGGAACCCTTCAACCCCCCCCCCCCCCCCCCGGATCTACAATTTAAGTGCGGCAGAAAACTAGTCAATCTTGGTATTTTGGAACCCTTGGACCCCCCCCTTATCAAAGCTATAGCTACGTCCCTGGATAGGGCCCCATCAAAAGAATTTGCCACGGGCCCCAGACGATATAGTTACGCCACTGGTTTTGGTACTCACAAGTTTTCATGAAAACCTAAATTTGCCTATATCTTTTTATAGTGTTGACTCAGGACCTTGATTTTTATACTCACAATAGGGACTATAGACCTTAGTAGGTATATGGTTTAAATTTCAACTTGCTAGCTCTACCCGTTCCTGAGATAATCGATGGTGACACACGGACAGACGGACAGACGGACAGACGGACAGACAGACGGACAAGAAAGTGATCTTATAAGGGTTCCTTTTTTTACCTTTTAAGGTACGGAACCCTAAAAAGGAGGAGGTTCTCAATTCGTCGGAATCTTTTTTTTATGCTTTTTAGGGTTCCGTACCTTAAAAGGTAAAAAAAAGGAACCCTTATAAGATCACTTTCTTGTCCGTCTGTCTGTCTGTCTGTCTGTCTGTCTGTCTGTCCGTCTGTCTGTCTGTCTGTCCGTGTGTCACCATCGATTATCTCAGGAACGGGTAGAGCTAGCAAGTTGAAATTTATACCATATACTAAAGTCTATAGTCCCTATTGTGAGTATAAAAATCAAGGTCCTGAGTCAACACTATAAAAAGATATAGGCAAATTTAGGTTTTCGTGAAAACTTGTAAGTACCAAAACTTACCTTAATTATCAACTTTTTTATTTTTCGGAATGTTTCCTTTACTTGTGCTGAAAGGCCTTGCTTGTAACCAAAATTGACAATTCTAGGTCAACCGGAAGTACCCTAGAGGTTTTGGGTCGAAAACCTAAACGGTAGTTCCCGTTGACCTAGAATAACGAAATTTGGCAAAAAGCAAGGTCTTATAGCACAAATAAAGGAAAAATTCCAAAAAGTTAAAAAAGTTGAAAATTAAAGGGTGTTCCCATACATACATAGTTGACGCCAATTAAAATTGTCCTCCGAGTTGTATGGGCGCTCATACAATTAAGCGGACTAGCTTAATTGGCACCATGGCTAGGTACGGAACCCTCGGCGTACGAGTTCGACTCGCACTTGACCTGTTTTTATTTTTTGTATGTTCACCGATTACTCAAAGACGCCTAGACTGATTTGAAAAATACTTTTTTTTTGTTTCAAAGGGTATACTTTTCGATTGGAGTCACACAAATTTGGTGAGGATTTGTCCAGGATCTTTAGAGTTATGAAATGACCTCGAGAGAAGTCAGTTATTATTAAGATCCCTTACGTCTCAAAATTTCTTTTTCTGAATTCAAAAACGCTGAAGCTTGTATTTCAAGTCCACCAAAATGAAGAATACCCGAGCGACGTGGGCCACTCACAAAACGTTTAATTTGGGATGTTCCGGGAACAAACCTAAGTGATTTGTTCAGCGTTGCACTCCGTCACCAGAGTTGGCCACTTGCTCATTCGAAAGAAGAAGAAGCGTTGCACCGTTCGAATGATGAACGTCTGATGATTCGACTGAATCAATTCACACCTCGCTTTTGAAGTGTGAGATTGGTGCTTTAGTCATCCTTCAAGTCCATTCAAATTGGATGGGTGACCGCTAATGGCATAAGATGCTGCACGACATTATCAAATAGTAATGTGTAATGCGATATGAAGCTTTTTTAATCTAAATTGATACAGATCTAGAATTGTAATCAAACTATTTACATTGTTGATATTTAAAGTTTCAAAACTTTCATGACTTGTACTAGACATTATTTAACACACGGGAATTACTAACGTAAAAATATCGTCGATTTAGATACCGACAATGTTTCGATTCATCCGGAGAATGACTTCTCACACTGAGTGTGAGACGCTCGCGCTCGTAGTAACTCCGCAACTCCCTCCTTACCCAGATGAAGATTCTCCGGATGAATCGAAACATTGTCGGTATCTAAATCAACGATAATTTTTACGTAAGTAATTCCCGTGTCGGTGGATAAATCAAAACTTATCATGATATTGATAGGTACCTACTTTTATTTTCACTGCTCATGTTCATTCAACCAGACATGCGTATACATCTAGTGATAGTAGACTAGAATGTTAGTATTGATCACATTAAAAATAATGCTTGTCGAAGTATCACTTCTGATCTTAGATCATGGTCTATAAGCTTCTTAAAACCGTAATTTTATTACTGAAAGCTCAAGTCAGTTTATTTTTCGATTCATAATCAATGATTACACCTAGGTTTGTTATCCTTATAATAGGTCTTTACCTATGAAATTGCCGTTTTTCGGTACTGGTCATTTCAAATAAAAATATTTTGTGGTTTGGCTACGAATTATAATTTCAAATTAATGTTATATTAAAAACATGGGATTCTTTTTTCAAAATTAGTCATTTGTTTATTGATTAGCGTTATGTTTTCATCGCATTTGAATCTTTTTCTTCATCGTGGATACGTTAAAAATTCGAGTAATTATGGAATATGAGTCCCGTCGTGGCAGCAACGCGCCACAAGCGGCACGCAACATCAACGACGTTTACGGAGCGAACAGTACAAACGAACGAACCACCTGTTATTGGTTTGCCAGCTTCCATTCTGGAAATTTCGACCTGAAAATGAACCCCGTACTCATCCGAAAACTTTGGTTGACAATGACGAATTAAAGGCGATTGTGGAGTTCATCACAGCTTCTTAACAAACGGGATAAGCATTACTGCAAATGTGTAATTTGAATAACTGAACACAATGATGGAGAAGCTTGCAATCTCCAATCATCTTTGATCAATCGCTCGTCACCGATGCTCCTGCACGACAACGCGCGACCTCATACTGCATAGTAGACGGTCTCCAAGTTACAAGAGCTAGGGTTGGAAGCTCTCTGTCATCTACCGTACTCACCAGACCTTGCGCCTATAGACTTCCACTTTTTCCAGAATTTGGATAACTTCTTGGTGGTAAAAAAATTGAATTCCCGAGAGGCAGTATAAAATGCCTTTGAAGAATTTGTTGCCTCCTGTCCAGCTGATTTCTTCAAGAAGGGCATAATAAACTGCCACGGTATTGGCAAAGATCTATCGATTGCATGGGTGATTACTTTGATTAATATAAATAAAAAATATATAAAAAAAATGACGTTAAAATTTTTCATAAAAAACGGCAATTTCATAGGTAAAGACCTAATATTAATAAGGTAATTTAGAATCAAATTTGATTTATGTTTGCAATAATTAGTTTGCAAAAGATCGTTGTGATCGTTTTTTGTTTCAAAAATGAAAACTTTTTTGTAATTTTTTCTATAATATTTCACATGGCTTTCAAAATCTACGAATTATCCTTAGTCTCGGAAGACGAAGTAGTATAATTGATGATTAAACGAACCTACCTGGTGATGTTCTATCATAATTATACGAGCTTCGTCTGAAGAGACTAAGTTCCCACCCACCACTAACACCCTGTGTGAAATATTATGTTAGATAGCTTTAAACTAAATGAATGACAGACAGAACGTAGACAACGGGATGCGGGTGCATTCTACCAAAAAGTTTTTATTTGATTTTTTTTAAACTATTGTGGCATAGAATGGCGACACTTTACGTGTACTAGAAAGTACACGTAAAGTGTACACGTTACTGTACTTTCAGAAAGCAAAGTTTGAGTAGATTTTCAAGCATAAAATATATTTTTTGGCATAATGTTGCAAATAGAGCTGTTTAATTTGTTTTTGAACACCAAACGTAATTAAATAATTGATATGAATACATTACTCAACTTCCCTACGTATACCTATCTGTTTTTTTTATAACCGTCTATTCTAGCAAATAATAAATGTTAACCCATACTTATATATTAATTTAAGAGCCCAGGGCGTCGATTCTCGTACCGAACTTTTTATCAACCTCAACCAAAACCTCAACTAAAGCGACTGTTTCCATGACTACTAATAACAAACGACTCAGTTGTGGTGAGGTTTTGAACTTTGGCAGAACAAATTTTTGAAAAGCTATTCTACTATTTCACCAAATGGCTGACATTTAAGAGATCGAACCAAACCAAAGCGGTTGTCATCTAGTAGAATACAGGCCCACTCTTGTCGGTGCAACGATGCCATTCTCTCCATCTATCTCTTTCCAATGCCAGTTCTTTTGTTTCTTTATACGACATGTTAACCCATAAGTAAAATTAAATACATACCTGAGTTTCCGTGACATTGAGAAGCTTCGCCATATCAGCTCGTTCTCCCGAAGACAGGTACTTCTTCACCTCGAAGAGTTTCTCCAGCTCGAAGATCTGTCTCCCAGTGAAGGTGGTCCTGGCCTTCTTCCTCCTGGTGCCAGGGTCCTCTCCCTCCTCAGACGTGAGGGAACCCTCGCCACCGAGAGGAGATCTCACGTCCTCTGTGGACTTCTTTCTCTTCACCAGCTTTGAGGGATCTGTTGGAGAGAGGATGATAAATCAATTATGCTTAGCAGAAAGTGTTGAAAATAAAAATAACAATTGTAGCGCGAAGATATTAGGTGGACCATTCAAACTCGGGATGATTCCGCCGTTTAGTTTTACCGCGCTAGCGCAAACCAATGGTGGCATCCGAAAGCGCGACGACGCGGCGCTGGCGACCAATGAGCTCTCAGCGCGCGACGCTCGCGCCTTGTGATTCGCATTTTGCCACGCATGCGCGCGGTCCCGCGCGTCCTTGAAAAACGCGCGCGCCTGCCGCCCGCATGACGCCATCAGTCGGTCCAGAGATACTTGCAATGACGCACGTCGTTCGTGTAATCCTCCGCGATCCGACCAACCCACGCCATATTCAAACTTAACTGTATCCGTGCTGTGTAAAGACTGTTTCCCCTCAATAACTCTTTTACGTTTATCCATTGTTCCTGTTTATTGTGTTTCGTGTATCATTTCTTATTTTATTATACCGTTTACAAACTATTTAAAGTTGTTTTCGCTGGTGAGAAGAAACCCGAGTTCCTCGCTAGGCAGGTAGAAGAACCACCTTTAAACAATATTTTTTTTCAAACAATTGTAGGTAGTCAATAAAATTGAAATAATAAAATTAGAGTTGTTAGTATTAAGGATGATTACGGGAGGTATAGATTTCCTTCATTAATCACCCTCTGCACAAAATCCATACCTATTATAATGTGAAAGTGTGTTTGTTTGTCCTGCTTTCTCGTCAAAACAGAGAGACGGAATGACGTGATTTTTGGAGGGCTGGAGAGTAACATAGGCTACTTTTTATCCCGAAAAAATGCATGTTTCCCGTGGGATAAAAAAGTAGTACCTAGTCCACGCGGGCTAAGCCGCAGGCGTCCGCTAGTATTTCTATATAGGAGACATATTCTTATATATTCTTCTTTAAAAAAAATGATTACGACTCCCTAAGAGCCGAGAAATTCTTTCAGAAATGTAGACATTTGATTATTATTATATCTATATTATTATTAAAGGCCACCTTCATGACGTTATAACTGCCGTAATATTAATATTTGTAATGGTGTGAATTCTATAAAATGTCGATTGAAATCAAGAGTGTAATAAATCATCAATATCATAAAATAGCTACCGGTCTTTTACTGCTTTACCTGGTCTTCAAAATAACGGTCGCCGTAAAGGTCATGACTGAGTAAAAAAACATAGGTAGGTACCTATCTATTCACATTATCACATTATTAACATTATTAACTAACATTATTAACCGGCTGCGCTGTTTGACGTCACACACAGAGCGAAGCTCCGAGCACGCGTTTTGAAATAGGCGAAAAAAAACTTCGTCATTTCTTGTCACGTCATGGTCACCAGAGCCTGGTGACCTGTAACACTGGTTTTCACAAACCAATTTCAGGCACCAGTCTCGCACAAAACAGTCATACACCACCTTGTTTCATGAACATTACCTACCTAGCTAGAATTAACCATTTTTGTTTTGTGTGATATAAATAAACGTTATTATTATTATTTCTTGATGGATTTTATTTATTAAAAAAACAGAATGCTCAGAATGCTATAGCACATACGTCCCTATACTTAGACACCAAATATTTTGTTTTGTTAATTATCCTCATTTTAGCCTACCTACCTACCTACACACTTTTTTACTAACTAAGGAACTTGACTTATCTAAATCAGAGTTTTAAACTAGGTTATTAATAATAATAAATAAATTTATAAATAGGTACCTAATAAATATTGTTGCCGGACATTTCACACAGCGCCTCTAGCACCAAACCACAGAATACTAGTACTACGTACAGAAGGGTCACTTCGCGAGTAAATTTGTTTAAATGGAGACTCTCGCGGCGAAGCTATAAAGTGCAATTCAACTCGCCTATGGGCCTATTACCTATCGAGATATTTGCCTAAACATTCCCATCCTGCTCTAATGCGTAACTGTGTCACTGTCTGGCGCGGTGTGACGCGACTCGTAAGGGTTGTCGAATTTTCGCTTGCGACAACACAAATAAATTAATTTATTTTATCTGTCACAAAAACAGTACCTACTTAAGTTCTAAAATAAGTAGGCCTAAATATAATTTAATCTACCGTTACCACAGAATAAATAGTAGTAAGTAGGTACTACGTATTGTACGTAAGTAGGTGAAGTAGGTAGATACATTATTATCTCGTTCGTTTTGTAAACAATTGCATTTCAAAATATCTATACCTTCATACCTACCTAGACATCGATCAGACACACACAATCATCATCATCACACAACTAGACCGGGAGCCGTTATCCGATAATCACCCTTTTAATGTTAGGTTTGCAATCACATTTGCAATTTAATGCACGGCCAGGACTCAAACCCACGACCTTCGTCTCGAAAGTTGAGGTACTAATCACTTCGACCAACATGGCTCTATGAATGTAATGTAACTTCTAAACACTTACAATTATTATATTAAGTAGGTTAGGTACCTACTTAATGGATAAGTTACTTTTAGGTACATATGTAAATAAACAAAACTGTAGGTACCTACCTACCTACAGTTTTGTAGGTAGGTAGTTTTGTACGTGTATTATGTTTGTTTATTTGTAAACAGGTACCTATTCAATCAAAAAGGAATCGAATAGGTACCTATAAAATCTCGTTTTCAATATGCACCTACAGTTACAGAGTAAAAGTAAGTACCTACCTAGGTATTTATTGATGATTTATTTAAATAGGTACTTACAACAAATTATAGAAAAGCTTAGTAGCTACCTACCAACCTTTCAATATCTTTCGGAATTTTGTGGAATTTTAATGTCCATTCATTGCTTTTCCTTTTGTTTAGACACCCGTAGACACAGCAGTATCTTTTATACGGATTAGATCGTTTAGTTATCGTGCAAAAATCACAAGAAACGATGTATACGAGATCACGATAATTACGCACAATGCGTCTAGTCCGCAAGCCGAGCGAGCGGCAAGTGGCAACCTATGTCGCGCGCCCCCCGAGGCGGCGCGCGTCCGATAAATACCTAAAGTGAGAAGTGAGACAGGCCTGACCAAACTAAGCAAAGCTTGTACCGAGTGAAGTGCCAAGCACTATTTATTTATTAATTAACTAGTAGTTCGCCCCGAACTGAGATCTCGCGCACCGTAGATGGCCAACATTTGGACTTTCTTCTGACTACCCCTATAATTTCAAGTGCTACTACTGCCGGGTATGTCTATTGCGCTAGCTCTTCATGGTAAAAATACTAGCATGCATGCAATACATAATGTCGTGTCTAATTTTTCATTTATTTCATATTTATGAATTCTCGTCGTATTTTTAAAAGTATACGTCCTAGAATAAAAATAATAACTATTTTAGAACGTACAAATAAAGACCTTTCATTTGACACCGCACTCAATATATTTGTTTACTTAACTTTTTTTACCCCAATTATTTTCATTTTTTATCAAAATTTTTTTTATCATGAAAATAAATCAAGTAGCATCTAAAATCATTGCAAACCAAACCGCAACGATGCCACTCTCTTTTTAAGACCGACCAGTCAATGAGCTACGAAGACATCGAAACTCTGTGAAACGGGAGCTCTTGCAGCTCTGGTTTCGTAGTTTTTGGTCTTTGCTCGTATTTCAAAAACTATGCATCCTAGATTAAAAATAAAAACCATTTTGGAATGTACAAAATAAGCCCTTTCGTATGACACCTCACTCAATATATTTGTGTAACTTTCATAATTTTTTACCCCCTTGGGAACCCAATATCTTCACAACCCCTTCATCGATTAAGCTCATATGCTCCACCGTAAATTTCCTTCCCACAACCTATTGACCTACCAAGTTTCATGCAGATTGGATGAACGGTTCGACAGTTATGCTCGAACAACAATTCGTGAAACATACAAACATACAAACATACAAACATACAAACATACAAACATACAAAGCAAAATCGCCCAACTTAACACTAAGATCTTCGCTCGCTTCGCTCGCTCGATCGATTATGTTTAGTGCCGCTTTTATAGAGACCTAAGATCCGGATTCCTAGCAGGTTCTGTCAAAGTTCACATGGGGTTATAAACTAGGAAACCAATTAATATACCATTTAACAGTTTTTGCGTTTTCGATTCTCAATCTTTATAACTACACTTTTTACTACCCAGCTACCTACGTAATAAAATTCTTGCTGCTTGTTAGGCTGAGGCCCCATTAGTGCGTTGCGTTGCGTTGCGTCGCGTCGGCAAAATGTATGAGTAAAACGTCGCAGCGTCGACGCTGCGACGTTAGTTTGCAGGGGCCACACTACGGGAATTTGCCGGATTTCTTAATTTTTATCCCGGAAAAATGCACGGTTCCCGTAATGCAGGGGCCACACTATGAGGATTTGCCGGATTTCTTAAGGCCACACCACAGAAATCCGGCAAATAGTTTGCCATGTCCCCGTAGTGCGGCCCCTGCATTAGAGTTACTTTGTAAAACAAGAAAGCCCAAAGCCCTGTACAGATGAGTGCAGTCCCAATAAGGCGCGGCGTGGCTCGGGCCAACTATTTTATTTGCGGACGTAAACTGGCGAATTGATTGCAGACTTATTGCGATGTCTAGGGTACAGGCGGCGACACAAGTGTTCGAAAAACATAAAAAAATTAAAGATTTTTATTTATGGTAAACAAAGAAAAACACTCAGTAACATATTAATTCACTTCAACTTCAACACAACTAAATTAAAAGGAACTCTGTTTTATATCTTTAAATGACTAAAAATAGAAAATAAACAAAAAATAAAATAAGCTTTCAACTTAAATTCACTGTTAACACCACGATAGTTGATTTTTATATTTCGTGTTTAAAAAACAAAATTATAACGATGTTAGTAAGAGATTTAGCTAATAGTAATTGCTTATAGAGGGAATTCATTACTATCTTTTATGTATCTTTTTTTTATAAGATTGTATTATTTTTATTGATATTTAAATATCTTAGGACACAATACAAGTAGACACCTTGACTTTCTCAATTAATAACTGTGTGATTTATTAATTCGATTTTAGATTTAAGTGGCCAGTTCCAGATTGAAAGTAAATTTTTCGAATGACTGGCCACAGCAACCAATTTACTTTAAGTATACATTAACACAATTTGCAAAGTTCAAACCAATAAAACCGCCATAACTAATAGGCACTAGATTAAGTAAATCATTCGAGACTTTATGACTATTTCCAGAGATCTAATAAATGAGCATAATTATTTGCAAAATAAATAACATTGCATCATTAGTTATAAATGCGAAGGTTTGTATTGCATGGATGTTTGTTACTCAATCATGCCAGAACGGCTGAACGGATAAATATAATAAAAATAAATATATAAAAATAAATAAATAAATAAATAAAAATAAATAAAACTTGGAAATAGGTAAACATAGTTTATAATCTGGAATACTACTTTTTATCCGGTATAATAACTTTTTACCACGTGAGCGTAGTTTAAAATTAAATGTTTAATTTTAAATCAACCTCAAAAATAATAAACACACAATCGAATTAACTAAACAAAACTTAGGCCTTTCCATCTTTACTAGATGATTTATAGTGAAAGAGGCAATCTGCCTACACTTAACGGGACATTGTTTGAGATGAAATAGGCTTGCCCAGCACCTAAACCATCCACTCAGCTTAACCGGCCATACCTACAGGAGAGACATGATCAATACGAATTAAAATAATCTAAAAAATGAATACCTATGTCAAAACTCAACCATTCGTAGTTTTTTGTCCTCGACTGTACCAATCGTCATTTAATATTATACATTATTTCCTTGGCACAAAGTCTATATTCGTTCGCAAGCCCCATCTAAATGTCCCTGCTGACGGACATACTATGTGTTTACAGTGTAGTTGCAATGAAGATTTGTAGAATGAACTGATGGCTTATTTTAGAATCAATTTAAATCTTATTTCTGATAAATAAAATTTGCTGTATTTCTTATCTAGAAAAAAACTTAAAGCCTTGGGTCATAGAGACGCTAATAAAACTTTAATGCGCCATGGGACACGCCCTAAGTAGATTTTAGACGTATTTATTAATTAAAGTGAGCAGAGATATAAATAACAAACCATATTCAAGGAAAAAGAGGGACAAAATGAAAAAAAAAAGAAAACGTATTTTGCTTAGTTCTAAAATATAAAATAATTGTAAGACATTGCCTAAAACTAGCCTATTTGTGTAAATTGTGTCCTCAATAAAGTTCTTATTCATTTTTTTATGTCAATTTGACCCAACCAGCAGGCAACCGGCTTTTTCATTTTGACTCCTGTTTACTTACCTATAAATTAAGTACAACAAATAACGATTTACACGAGCGAGTATTGTTTATTTTAAAAACAGTTTAAATCTTTGTTACCAACACCTTATTTTTTAAGCTTTTTATTCCTGTTTGCAACTAACACTTAAGAACTGCCTGTTGTCCGAACTAAACAATTTTTAATTCTTTTTTATACTTAACAAATTGATTGTGGGTTCAATTTTTAAATCCTTTGGAGTAAAATTTTGGATTAATTTAAAAATCTTACACAAAACTATAAATTAACAGAATAAGCCAACTTCGCAATTCGATTACACTCGCAAAACGATTATTCGGTCGACTTCCGCAGGCACTTAGGGATCGATTGCACTATAATCGATTAAGCACTAGGCCATGTTCTGAGAAGAGAGCCTGCTCGCAATCGCTTCCCATTAGCGGAGAGTACCTGTTCGGCCACACACTACGTGAGAAGAACTGAACGAGTTTATAAGGGGTAGGATGTGTTTCATAAGCGAGCGGGAGCGGGTGAAACTTAAGGCGCGGGACACAGAAAAGACGTAAGACGCAGACGGGGCGCGGACATTTTGTTTCTTCCGCGTCTCTTTCATTCAAAATGTATAGAAGCGTCGCGACGCAAAACATACAGAAGAGACGGGGCGCGGACGCAACACTGTTCGCTGGCGCCCTGTCCGCGACGCGTCCTCGTCTTACGTCTCTCCTGTCTGGCCCGCGCCAGAGTCGACAATGACATGTACAGTACACACAAGGGATCTAGGCATTCGTGGATTTAGCCGTTTCGATGCGCAGTATAACTTTGTCATACAAAACTTTCTAAACGGCTAACTTCACGAATGCCTAGATCCATTGTAAGTACTGTAATGTCGCTCTACCATTAGGTGGTATTTTATCATCACAAAATCCCTTGCTTAGAGTCCACTAGTGGTGGAGTAAATGGAATAAAACATAGGTAATGTTAAGAAATTGGTGACCTAGCTCGTGTCGGACTACACACAGTAGGGACTATTGTCCGTATATTCAGGAAGGTTTAGGTTTTTCAAATAGCTTTATAACGATCGATCTATTTTAACTGGTTCTACATCATCATCATCCATAGCTTGGCTTTCTACACTTTACATTTAGAAACCACAAGCGAAATAGACACCTACATCTCCACATCGTGAGTCGGCGTACCTCGCGCGGCAGCCTCGCGATGTTGATACACCATTTTAGATGCATCTCCTCGATGTGATGTCAAAATCCTAATCGCTAATCGCTCCGCTCGTAAAGCAAGCACATCCCGTACGACAATAAGATTGCTGACAGCACAATTAAAGAATCACACACGATATCAATTACACTCGATATTACGGAGAAGTGAGCTGATTCGCGTTACTTACTGTTTTGTTCTAGCTGCACTTGGTACAAAGTAAACTATCATGTACAGTCACAATGAATCTAGACATTCGTGAAGTTAGGCTTTTCGCTGCGCAGTAGAAAATTTGTATGAAAATATTGCAGTGCGCAAAGTGCGCATCGAAACGGCTAACTTCACGAATGCCAAGATCCAATGAAGAAGTGTATGTACCAGCCTTCATTCAACTGTACATTTTTGATTGGACGAGCACGTGTTATCATACTTAGGTATTTATAGGTACAATAAACATATCGATAATGATTGTGATCTATTCCCTCCACACTCAAACTACAAGTGTACCAGCATAAACTAATTGAATGAGGTGTCTAAAATGTCTTGATTGTATAAGTGTTGGCTATAAAATTATGATAAAAGTAATGAGAGGGAATGAATTATGTTTTAAAGCTAGGTATAGAAAATTGTACGCAGTCCGGGTTTTTTTTATTTAACATAAAAATACAAATAAGTTATTTTTTTTTTTACTATAAGTAACACCTCAGTTCTGATTGTGTGGTAAAACAGTAAATTACGTTTTGTAGTTACTTTTAAATCGTTAGGCCATGATAGAGGCCTTCATGCGGCCTTAAAACTCCGTCACCAGAGTAAGCCTTCTTCATACAAACTTACTTTACGATGAAAGGTCCATTAATTGATATGCCTACTTAAATATAATTCCTACTCAAATGCTGACAATTTCAATCTGCAGACTATACTAGTGGTTACAAAATTGCAAAGTGGTTTGTTGGCACTCTGTAGCACTTTATTTTAATATCTCGTAAGTATCTTAGTCTTGTGTTTATCTCGAATTTTATAATCGTATTTAGGGCATTTGATATGAATCCAATAAGAATATTAGTGAAATCGCTTTTATTTTATTTTTGTTCACACTAAAAGCGTTTAAAATGTTAATTTTGTTAGACAGTAATGTTCTTTACGGTATTTGACCTACCTAACACCTAGCTTATAACTTTAATTATCTGATACCCTCGGAAGTACCTAGCCACTCACGACACAGGGTATCCTAGTGTGGGGGCTAGTGAACATAACTACATGATTTGACTATATACCTACTGTCAACCTTAGCCTATATCAACCTACCTTGTGTAAACTATGTTAAATTGTGTTGCGGAAGCAGTACCTTTTGAAACAAAATAAATGTTTTTGTATTTTTTTTTTTTTTTAATACTGTGACATTTTGTTTTTGAAGAAACATACTCGTAACTATCCTGACATAGCTGAGAGTGCCGATGATCATCTCTCCGCATTCATGGACAGCGGGTTTTGGCCGAAGGGCGTCGTCTTCAGGGCGTCGATTCTGGTACCGAACTTTTTATCAACCTCAACCAAAACCTCAACTAAAGCGACTGTTTCCATGACTACTAATAACAAACGACTCAGTTGTGGTGAGGTTTTGAACTTTGGCAGAACAATTTTTTGAAAAGCTATTCTACTATTTCACCAAATGGCTGACATTTAAGAGATCGAACCAAAACCAAAGCGGTTGTCATCTAGTAGAATTCAGGCCCTGGACTTCAGGAAATTCGTTGGAAGGCTGACACGCAACGCCCCGCGCACGTCGCCGATTGAGCGTCGATGACTCGTTATAATGAAATTAGGTTTTATTTTTATATTATGTTAGTCTCTTAGGTATTTACCTATGGGCCATACTTAAGTAACTGTACTTTGTGTTTGTTGCCTGAAATAAAAGTTATTATTATATAAGAGAGAGTCTCTACCTATGTTTATTTCCAGAATGTTGAATTGTTGTAGGTATTGCAATTTCGCCGTCTATTCTATCTAACATACAGATTATTTCTAAATCACCGTCTCTATGTTTTAAAATAATAAACCAATTATTTCTCCAACATTTTTGTAGTAGGTACCTTGTTCAACCACAGATAAAAAAATGCATTTCGCTTTTTTGTATTCACTGGGTTTTTTACAGCTAAGAACTATCCCAATGTGTCTCAATATAAAAAAGCCCATCAAAATCAGTCAAGCCGTTTAAACCTAACATTAGCATTTTAAATAGAGAGTTGTTATGCAATATTTATCCGACTTGATTAGCCTCCTGATTGTTATCGTTTCAAAAACAAAAGTCAAATAAACGTTTACAGCGAAACCGCAGAAACCGACGCACGAGCGTAAATCTTGCTGAACAACGCGGATAAATCTCCGTGGACCAGCCATCTGGAGGATGAGGGACACCTGCAAGGGAACAGTGCCCATAGGACAGCTGATCTAGTCCATACACCATAAAAAACCATAAGTACAGAAAATCCTTGATCACTGTCGGTTTGTTTTGCAAAATAAATTTAAATCCGTGTTTGGATGTCAGTAAGTATTAAAAAGTTTTTGTGAGAGTTTTCTAAGAACTGTGGATTTTAATAAATAAATATAAAAATAAAGAAATAAAAAAAATAAAAATAAAAAAGTTGACATATTATTTCAGATCTTCTTAGGCATTTTTAGATCCTTTGAATTCCTTCGTGATCATTATTTCATTTGTTTTTTTTTTTTTTTTTCAGAAAAAAGTAGCATGGTGGGCCCAATAGTAGAATGTTACTTGAATGGATAATAGTGTCACATATTTTGAGCTTCTGATATTTGATTTTTAAACACTATGTTTTCTGAAGTTTGGATGTTCAATTAAATATAGCTCCTCGGATTTTTTGTAAATCATATTAGTTTGGTGATACCAGTTTTTATACCAAAATAGGATCATGTTATTTCCATTTTGTTTCTGCTTTGTAATCTAGTCAAATCCTTGAAGCTATCCAATATCTTTGAAATATCTTACTAAAATGTAGCAACCACTTAAAAAACCAAAAATATACTATAGATATTTCACACACAAAAAAAAACGGTAGACAATCTACTGTGCTAGAAAATTCCACTGAAAATATGATAAAAATGGTTCTCTAACTAAACGAATACGACTAGCAAAACTGCTAACCAATCCGCAGCAATGAACATAACTCGTGTTTATTCGAATCAGCTTATATAACTTCACCAGCTGCACTCGAACAGGCTGCGCCGGAGTAGATTTAACACCGGAAATTTTAAATTTTTAATGAGGAAACTGTAAAGTGTATAATTAATGACGGCGACATCACACGAATGGATTGATGTCTTGGAGATTGACAGCTCATCTGTGTGTTACAGATTGTAGTTTATTTGCCGCTGGGACGTGTGACTGACTACCCGATTTAGACTTCTTCGGGGAATATCATCGTTATTTTAAAAGCTCTAGGTAGTATTATCATTTTACAACTAAGAATAGTGAATAATAATTTAATAATATTTAATCATTTTCAGTTAAAAGTAGGGGGGCGGGGTATTTAGGTGGTCCGGTTTTAAAAGTGTTAAACCACACTTAGGTATTGTTAGGTATTATTAGGCACTCCGGCTTAAGGAGGATCGCTTGTATCATTGCGGGTTCGAATCCCGTCAGAATTGAAAATTTTGATAACATTTTTCATATAACTTGTTAAATTTTCGCGATTTGTTAACATAATGATAATTATTATTACGGGATTTTATCGCGTACCTTATTTATTTTATTTATTTTGTTTCCCGACGTTTCGAACACGTTGCAGCGTTCGTGGTCACGGGATGACTGAAGTACGCTGCAACGTCGGGAAACAAAATAAATAAAAGGTACGCGATAAAATCCCGTAATAATAATTATCATAACATTTTTCATTTTCACATGTAATTTAATAAAACTTGGAACCTTTGAACTATGATTTGAAAGATGGGCAGATGACACAACGAGTGTAGTGGGACGAACATGGATGAGACTACCAAAGGACCGTGAGGATTAGCACAAGCGGAGGCCTATACCCAGCAGTTGCTGAAGTCAGGCTGCGAATGGTGATGATGATGATGATGATTTGAAAGCAAACTCAGCCTATTAACAATTCCTTATGTTATGACTAGTGAACGCTTGCGGCTTCGCCCGCGTGGACTACTATTTTGTTATCCCACGGGAACCATACATTTTTACCGGGATGAATTAGCCTATGTGTTATTCCAGAACCTAAACTATCTACATTCAAAATTTCATCAAAATCGGTTGAGTAGTTATGGAGATACGTGGTAACAAACATTCACACACACACGGACTTTCGCCTTTATAATATTAGTAGGATAAAGTGAACCAAAGTAAAAGCTTATTACGTAAATTTAATAAGTAAGTACCTACGTACTTAAAACTCGATAACTCATCGATTACAATATAATCGAGTCACGATCTTTCACAAACGATTGTATCATAATAACAGCTCATAATCAATTTTACACTTACTGTTATTATGATAACGCTTATTTTTCGATGTCACATGGTTAATGTAACATACTTCAACTGCTAACAATGCCAACCAATAAACTATAACCTTTATTTATGGTGACAAAAAGTTGAATATCGAATGAGTGGTTGTTATTAATAAGAAATCAATTATTGTCCATTAGTGCTTAACTGTGAATTCGACCTTATATTGATGTGAATAACATACATTATTAAATAGGGATCAGTTGATTGGTATTTGTTTCGTAAACGATTAATGATAGAAAGCGTTTGTACAACTCTACTGTTTTCACCTGGATTTGCTTGCACTTTTGATTTTTGTTAATGCATAACATTATCGACTTGAAAAAAAAATTAAAAAGATAAGTAAGTATTTGTTTTGGAAACAGATATTGAATAAAAATAGAGTAAATATCTACTGATGTGTCCTTGTCATAATAAAGTTGAATAGTAGGGAGATGACGATGATGATAGAGTCAACAACATATTTAAATGTAATATTAATAACTTTTTGTGTGTTAAGAGTTTAAGACACACAAAAAGTTTTCACCTTTACTAAATGATTTATGCAGTGTCAGGAGGCAATCTTTGATTATTAATTTAATAATATTTTGTGTAAGTATTTAAAATTTTAGGATGTAATCAATTTCTCCCTATCACTTTTAAACTATTAAATTATAACAAGAACATTTAATATTAATAACGAATAAATTGCAAAACTGATATAAGTAAACCATAAAATTAAAATTGCATATAATAGCAAAATAACAATCACATAATATTCATTGATTCCGAGCTATTTTAACCGCAGGGCAATAAGCCGTAACTCCAATAAAAGAAAACGGCGTAACTTCACGTCGAGACTGTCAAAGAGACATAAAAGTGTAGAGCAATAAAATCTGCGAACGTATATAGCTAATCGTAGTCTAAACAAGGCACCGGCACGGAGTATCAACGTTCTATCGGCATTTAATCAAATAGGGCTGCCACTACTAATATAAATTGACTTCTTCTTCTATACTGTTATAATATAACAGTATTTATAATTTTCAAACTAATATTATAAACAAATTATTAAAATGCTGGATATTTCATACAGCATTAAGTAGCCCAAAGTAAGTAAAGCTTGTGTCTTGTTTTGTAAATAATATACTTACTTACTTACATATTATATTTAGATATTTTTTTAATAGCGTCGATGGGCTTGCAACTTGTCACGTATGGAATGCTATGTATTTTTAGGTTTAAGGTATTTATTTCTATGGGCCTTAGAATTAGTTTTTACCATCTGTACTATTCTTAAGTTGCCTGAAATAAAGTTTATATTATTATTATATTAATGCTAACTTCTGCAAAATGTGGGCATGTACCAAATCTGTATTTGGACATACCTCTGACTACCCCCTTAGACATCTGCAAAGGATCTTAAAATACCTAAAACACCCAGATCCGAGACAAATATTTGCCTCGAGACGGAAATCAAACCCGCAACCTTCTGTGTTTCAGAAATGCTTTCGGCCACTACGCCACAGAGGTCGCAAAATGGATTAATTTAGATTTTAAACTATAGTAATTGAAATGATACACGATCATAGTTGGATATTCAGGTAGCATTCTTTGGGAGAGCTAATAGACGACAATTCATATTTTTATTAACATTTTGTTATGATACAGATTATTGTGAATAGATATTTCTAAAAATCTTAATCGATTACTTTTTTGAACCGCACAAAAAAATTAAATTAAGAGTGATTCATAAAAAACTAATTTAGTTCATAATCGTAAAATTGATGTTAGAATAATTATTATGAGTAGGTACCTATTTCATGAACATCCGTTACCTACAATTAATTCAAGTAACTTAAATAATAGCACAAAATAAGCTATTCAATAGATGACAGTGAATTAAACTACATCGTCGTTCAATTGGGATTATGACCCGACGACGTAGGGCTGCGACTTGCCACTTCAAGAAAATTACTGTCATATTGATATATAGTGTTATAAATTATAAGTGATGTTATTATTCTATCAAAAATATAATATTTGTTTCATTTTTTTGGTCGTACACAAATCTTACACAGTATTTTTTCATAAGTACCTATGTATGTATGTATGATCGTATGAGCAAGTGGCTCACTCTAGTTTTCATAAAAAATCTCTTACCAGATTTAAAAAGTGTATAATGGTGATGAGTAGGGACCTACTTAGGTACTTATGTAATCTCACTTTCTTTCAATTAAATATTGATATAGGTGCTTATTCTTGATTGCCCAGTAATTAGACATATTTTACATACTAACTATATTATTGACTATTTGACTATATTTTATCATACCTACATATTATTTTCTAATAGAATTTTATTTTTCAGACAATTATTTCTCGTATTAAGTATACTTTAAATTAGCCACAAATTGAACTTCAAATCTTATCACCAGTGATCGGAATGAGGCGGGCTAAACTACCTAAAGTTCAAAGAACAGAGGCAAAAAAGGGGAGACTTCCTTACTACAAGAATTTTATTCTTGTAGTAAGTAAGAATTTTATTGAAAGTTGGCACAATTTTCACAGTGAGTAAGTATATTTAAAATTAATGTTAATAATATTGTGAACTAAGTAATTCAAATAATTTTTCTATTTGACCGACGGAAAAAAGTTTTTTATCCTTATAATTTACATTTTAGTTTTTGTTATTAATTCAGGTAAAAAATTGATTCACCTTAATGTTAGATGTTCTTTATTATTGTCCCGGAAACGGAAATAATTGGGTCGAAAAATATCTAGTCCTAAGGCGTCTCCATTTGTCTCTGTTATTTTTCGAACTTTAGGTATTTTAGCCCGCCTCATTCCGATCACTGCTTATCACTTCTAAATGAAAGCTATCAGACGCACGTTTATAAATCTTACTGAAACGCCATTTATAAAGTATCAAGACCGTCTAGAAACGGGCAGAGATCAGATATAGCTTTATAATCGCAGTCTAAACAAGGAGACGACTCTACAAATTAGACTCAACTGTATCTCCCGATCGGCATCCGTCGCGAAACGAGCCGACAGACTAGGGTTGTCACTTTTGCTGTGAATATAACTTAAAACTCAATTTTTTTCATCGAAGTTTTATAAATCTACTGTTCTGTTCTTTAGTATCTTCAGAAATGCATCACTTACTACTTTAAAGATTTTAGTGCACTTTTGTTTCTATCCGTAATTTTTTTTAGATAAATGACATCATTTAAACTAATTTACCATATATTCACTTAACTTTACAAATACATTAGAACTAGTTTCGTTTGTGTAATTGGTAGATGGTCATTTAATTTTTACAATAGATTTTATTGTTAGCTATTGTTTAAAATATAATTTATACATACTTAATCTGAGTAAATGTGTCGTTCACGCTTAAAACCACACTGGTAGGTATGTACATTCCAATGTTATTATTATTTCTTTGATCTAAGTCAGCAAATAGGTACATTTCATTTTGTTGTAATAGTATGTTCTGTGTTTAATACTCTCAAAAAAGTGTTTGAGTAAATAATCATAATGTACCTACCTAATGATGCGAGTGCTATGTTTACTTAAAATAAAATAAAATTAAGTAAGAATAAAATGTTACCTACTTTAATATCAACACGTTTTACTAGTCATCGTAGGTAATCATAATTATTATTTGCGAATAGAATAAAGCAATTGATAGTCCTATTAACATCTGCACCAAATAGGTAACTGATAAACATTTATCTTCAAAAAGTGACAGACATAATTTACTGATCATTATGATTAAATGTGGATAAAATTATGCAATCATAAATAATAAAAACAAGTCAGAAACTTTAATCTAATAAAAAGAGAAAACTCATCAACATAATTAAGGGGTTTACGTGGATGTCTGTTTGTTTATATCGTAACAATATAGCAAGAACGAACAAGTTATCAATCAAACCAGCTTTAACATTCAAGTAATAGTAAAATTATATCTTCCTTCATTTTACATGAACAAAACCGATGACAAAAACCAGTAAGATAGTATATTCGAGAGTAGAAAACCTTGATTTTAGCTACCAAAATAAACCTTGTGTAATGATAAAGTGTCATGCATACCAATCAACGCCAAAGCAATTGCAATATTTCTCTTTCAATTTACTCCCAATTCGTAAATCTCCAGCCCTGAATGACAACTGGTGTACATCAGGCATCATTGACACATAAGCCCTGACTCCGGCCAATAATCCGATTCCAAAAATAAGTTCGCAATTTGACAACCCTAGCGCAGCTGTTCAATAGCTTTGCTCGGACGTTTCAATACCAAAACCGCCTTAGTATCGCACTCGTGGACTCGTGTTACAGAATAGCGATCCGATTTAGAAGATTCAATTAAAATGGATTCAAAGGAACCTTGTCAGTCTAAATTATGTTAGTTTTGAATGTACGGAGCGTCTGTGAGGAATCATGAAGATGCGATTATCGAAAGCTAATCTCAAAATATTACAATGTAAACTAAACATTGAAATCATACGTGAAAGGTCGAATAATATGTAGCTTGTCACACCACTCGCAATTTTGAGGCAATAAAACTCACACTATGTAAACGGCGCTTTATATTTAATTTATTTGTGTATTTCGGTCATTCTCAGGCGCAGCATTTTTTTCGGTGGCACAATTTTTTTTAGAATTTGGATGTTTTGACATGAAATATCAAATCTATATTTAATTTAGTAATTATTAGTACAAGAGGGAACTCTTAAAGCCTAACGGTTAAAAAGTTATTTGATTTTGAAAAATTGGTGCCCACCGAAGTCAATATTCTAATCACCGAAATCAAATACATTAAACTTTGGTTAAAAAGTCAACAGTCTTTAGTTCGATCTATAATTATAACATAAAAAATTAGGTATTTGTTGATAAAAAATCATTTCTAAAAGGGGTTACAGCATTAAACCCCTTGAAGGAGTTAAATTATGTTTCAAAGTTTGTATGGCGATTTAATACTAGTAGTTCTCCCCGAACTGAGATCTCGCGCATTGTAGATGGCTTACATTTGGACTTTCTTCTGACTACCCTATACTTTCAAGTGCTACTACTGCCGAGTATGCCTATTGCGCTAGCTCGTCATGGTAAAATTACTGGCATGCATGCAATACATAATGTCGTGTCTAATTTTTCATTCATTTCATATTTATTACGAATTCTCGTCGTATTTAAAAAAGTATACGCCCTAGAATAAAAATAATAACTATTTTGGAATTTACAAATAAAGACCTTTCATTTCACTCAACTCAATATATTTGTTTAACTTTTTTTTTACCCCCCTTGGGAACCCAATATCCACGCATGATTAGATGGTAAACGATTCCGGCTGTCCAAAAGTCAAGAGCTAGGAACACGTCCTGGCTGGCATCCACCCGAGCATACTCGTATACTACTTAAAGTTAGTCTCTCTTGCAGAATCCAGCCGCTTCAAACCTTGTACTAGGTACTACTACAGGTGGCTGCCTGATTCGGCATCAGCTCCTCTCATTCACATACTGACGGATGCTTTCCTCACTAGTTGTCGGGTCTAGTTGGGATATATTATAAGCCGATGGTCGTTTCAACAGCCTGCAGGGCGAACCTGGCAGAGCGGAGGGCTATCCCACGTCAGTTGGGGAAAGGCTTCGACCGATGCTTCTTATCTACGAGAAAAAAATCCATCCGCGTCAGTCCTCCTCACATCACAAATGGGTATTTCCTGTTGTGTCAGAATTTTCTGTCACTTTCACCGCGTCAGGTGCCGCTTTAACGCTTGGCACCTGACGCTGTAGCAGTCTGGCGGAACAATCAGTGGACTCCCGTTTCCGCATTTGGACTCGACGGTGGTCCTTTATGCGTGGGGATAACCTGGCTCGTTAGGTACGTAGCCAACCTAGCTCTCCTAGAAGCACAACAGCTTCCTGGGGTCTTCACCGGCTTAGAGGAGCGACCTCGGGATACTGAAGATTTGTTGACATTGTGTTGCTACTCCCGCACATTCCAGGACTACGTGAGCAGCTGATTCTTCTTCGCTTAGACATCCCCTGCAGAGTGGACTGTCCGTGGCACCAATGTTGTACAGATGTGTGTTGAGGGTACAGTGTCCTGTCAATGTCCCTAAGATTATTTCGAGGTCTTTTCTTTGTAGGTTCATCAGACGACGCTCTGAAGTGTCGGATTGTCTGTCTCCAGCGATAGTTGTGTAGGTTTTGGGTATGTTGCCGCATCCAGATAAGTAGTTGAGAAAAGGGCGTAGGCAAGAATGAGGTTGGGCTCTAATTCTTTAGGTTGAAAGCTGCAATTGAGCTGTTCTTTTATTTTTTATAGATGCCGACACTAATCTGGGGCACCTTTTTTATGCCAGCTTTCTCTATGATTCAATACAATTATCATAAATCAGGAAACAGCACTATAAGTGCTATGAAACTGTCTTTACCCTTCATATATTTCCACGGAAAACACTGAAATCAATACCACCGGAATCAAAATTATGAGCAAAATCCTAGATATTTTTAAAAGTAACCAAAATTTTGAATATTAGTCTGCATAATGGAAATCTTGTACCGCTTAGATACACTTTTGTTATAATTCGAAAATAATTGCTTGAATGGATTTGAAAAAAATGAATACACCGAACTCATCTTGGAGGGTTTACCAAGCCACCGAAAACGATTTTGTTCCTCAATAAAAGAGACACACAGAGACCCACAGACCTGGTTGTCCTCTCCACCAATGCGGAGGGGCTGATAGTTATTCTTACTCTAACAACTGTTCTTGCAACTATTAGAGAACAGGGTATATGCGTAGATCGGTGCGCGCCACCGATATCAATTCAAAACCTCGGACGCGACTAAAACTACTTGTAACTTATCAACGAAAGCCTAATATTTATTGGGAATATTATAAAATAAGCTAGTAATTATCTGGTTTTTTGTGAATACATTCAAAGTAGCGCCACGCTTTATAGAGAAAAAGATAAAAAATAATTTACATCGCAAAATGTGCTTGGGACATGCCACCGAGGCTCAAATTTCAGCGGTTTTTATTTTTTTTAACTATTTTAAATTTATTTTATCTAAAAGAAAACATAGACTTCTTCTAGTATTTGATCATAACTATCGTACAAAAAAGAATCAAGCTTTTAGAAATCTATTTAATAGAGGTTTTAGGCCCGGACGTTTTTTTTGAGCCGTTTGCGAATGGCCCATTTATGAATTGCATTGTTTTTTTTTTATTGGTGGTTCTCTTAACTGGACATTACACAAAACTTAAAGCTTTACATAAGAACAATTTATAAATACATATGTGTATGACCTTCTAGAAGACAGAAGAGAACACAGCATGCTTAAAAATCTACACTAAAGTTTTGTAAAATTTACTCTTTTTCTGCAGTGCGTTTTTGAGCAGCGCGTTCGCATCGCGTTTGTAGCGCGTTTGTATCGATACAAACGCGCTGCAATAAACGCAATGTGGACACTCCCTTAGATTCAAACTCGCACCTCATAATATCAAAGCCGATCTCTCACCATGCCACCGATTCTCGCATCTTAAATCATCTCGAATATTTGTAGAGACCTAAGGTAGGCTTAACTGTAGCCATAGCTACTCCATGACACTTATTCGCTAGCAAGATCGAAATAGTAGTATTATCGTTTCCAAGAACGTTGAAACGGGATTAATACCGATTGACAAATAGATGACGTTTGAATTTCCATGAACCGTTGGTTGTGATGCAAAGCATACCTATTGATCTAGATTATGTATACCTATCAGCAGGGCTATTTTGACTTACACTTAAAGTCGCTAACTCGGATTTCTTCCTACAAATTGTTTTTTTTACGAACAATACGAAAGTTATAGAATGCAGAATTACTTTGAATATTTTACAACCATCTTCTTTACAATTTCAAAGTATTCTGTGGCAGGGCACAGCGGGCAGGAAAGCAAGTGCGGCATAGTCTGCGTGAGGGCCCCGCATTGGCACTGAACTTGACTAGGGTCAATTATTCCCAATTTGGCCAGGCTACTTCTACAGCGACCAACTTGGGCTCGGAGTCTGTTGAGTGACTTCCAAGTCGGCCACTGCAGGACGTGGCCAGGAGGCAGATGTTTTGCTGGAGGAATGAAATCCAGTGGAGGACTATTCTTCCACAGCTCACATCTTGCTTCGTCGTAGCAAACGTCGTAAATAAAATGGTAATTTACTTGATAAATACCCGAATGCATTATTTATTTATGTTTTCTGATCGCGAAAGTTTAAAAAAGACTTGATGATTGCACAACTCCTTTTAATGGTTTAAAAACAAGCATGAAAGCTCAACAACGGGCAATAATATGAAAAGCATCGATAAAAATGATTATCCTCAGCGAGTGGCCCTAATTGAGAATAATTTACAACTCGGTTGGTTTATGGTCATGGAGGTAACCTATCAATCTTTCGAAAAACGATACACCGAATTTTGAAACCCATAAAACGTTTGATAGAAACTCGAAATCCAGATACTATGTTTTACATAATTTTATTACTCCGATAAAACGTTTCACAGAAGTCTCATTTGACAGAAACACTAATGCCAGATTATCAGTTCGTTTTTTTTTATTCGACAACAATATCCTTATACCTTATTTTATAAGACAGAAGTAACGCTTACCAGAAAATTTCCAGCCATATAAAACCTTTTCCATCTTGGGTTGGATTTAGTATTACTAAGCAGGATTTTGAGGGGGGCGGTGAGGGGGGGAGGTGAGAGGGGGTTCCCGCTCCCCCCTGGTACCACTATTACAAGGTAACGCACCGTTCTGGAGATAATCAAATTATTGTTTTATATACAAACTGGTAAAAATTGGTAAAAATTTAATATTCGGTAACAGTATTTTGGTGGGGGAGGGGGAGGGTGGAGGGATCCCCCGCCCCCCTGGTACCACTCTCATTACAAGGTAACGCACCATTCTTGAGAAAATAAAATTATTGTAACCTAACCTAACCTTTTTTTTTATCTAACCTAACCTACACGGGGCAACCGACACGGGGCACCCTGTAGGTTAGGTTAGGTTTGTTTATAAAAAAGCGAACGAAGCGAGCCGAGCCCACCCACAAAATCTGGTCGCATAAACCCTCATAACATCTAAAAGAGAAACTAAATCAGATTCGGCACGGGGCACCCTGTAGGTTAGGTTAGGTTTGTATATAAAAAAGCGAGCAAAGTGAGCCCACCCACAAAATCTGGTCGAACAAACCCTCATAACATCTAAAAGAGAAACTAAATCAGATCCGACACGGAGCACCCTGTAGGTTAGGTTAGGTTTGTATATAAAAAAGCGAGCGAAGCGAGCCCACTTACAAAATCTGGTCGCACAAACCCCCATAACATCTAAAAGAGAAACTAAATCAGATCAGACATAGGGCATCCTGTAGGTTAGGTTAGGTTTGTATATAAAAAAGCGAGCGAAGCAAGCCCACCCACAAAATCTGTTCGCATAAACCCCCATAACATCTAAAAGAAAAACTAAATCAGAACCGACACGGGAAACCCTGTAGGTCAGGTTAGGTTTGTATATAAAAAAGTGAGCGAAGCGAGCCCACCCACAAAATCTGGTCGCACAGACCCCCTTAACATCTAAAAGAGAAACTAAATCAGATCCAACACAGGGAATCCTGTAGGTTAGGTTAGGTTTGTATATAAAAAAGCGAGCGAAGCGAGCCCACCCACAAAATCTGCTCGCATAAACCCCCATAACATCTAAATGAGAAACTAAATCAGATCCGACACAGGGCATCCTGTAGGTTAGGTTAGGTTTGTATATAAAAAAGCGAGCGAAGCGAACCCTTTCTAAAAAAAAAAGGTTAGGTTAGGTTACAATAATTTGATTTTCTCAAGAACGGTGCGTTACCTTGTAATGGGAGTGGTACCAGGGGGAGGGGGAACCCCCTCTCCCCCCTCCTACCCCCCACCCCCCCAAAATCCTGCTTCTTAATACTAAATTTTTACCCGAAACGTTTTTAGGTTATTATCGGTCTCAGAACCGAATCTGCCCACCCCGACTTCCACGTAGTCTTGTCTGTCCTACCCTAGAGTGTTTTTATGAACTCGGAGGCGCGAAGGGAGATGCAGCCCCCGCCCGCTGTGACAAAACGCGGCACCAGCACGAGCTGGAGCGGCTGAGGCTGGTCGCCGCCGAAGGTGGCGACCAAACAGCCGAAGCTGCGAAGGCTCGTGCTGATGCTGCGTTTTGTTACGCAAGGGCGGAGGGGCTGCACTTCCCGAAGCGCCGGAGCCGTCACAAATTCGAAATGGATGGAAGATTTAAGTTAAACTTTGATAATTTGCCAAAAGTGTTTGGTGAGGTTACTTAACCATCTAGCACGAAATTAGTTAGGAAATGTTAAAGGTAATAAAAAAAAAGTAACTAGGTACAATATTTAATAGATATCTACCTACAGTACTTCAAGCTACATAATGGACATCGGTCATTTAATTTTATGGTAGGTACCTAGTATTTATAACGCTCTGAATTATTACTAGAAAGATTGAATACATAATTTTGTAATAGGTCTTTCCTGAACCATGATTTTTCGGGATCACAAAATATATGGAAAACAAATTATATGGAAAACAAACATGCGGTAAAGTGAATTATCTGGATGTTAAAATTTCTGGAAAATGTTAAGATGTATTTTGTATTTCTGTCTTGTAAAAAAAAAACAAATGAAAATCTGGCTTAAGAATTTATGGAATTCGAATTCCTGTATTATGAAAAAAAAGAAATCAAAAATCTGTCAAACGTTCCTATGGATTTCAAAAATCTGTCTTGTAATTTTCGTGACATAAATACGTAACCGGTCATGGAAGATGTGTGTGGTATTGTGTTAATCTATAGACTGGCCTCTCAGCTCAGTTGGTAGTACCTCTGCCTTCTGCGCTGTAGATCGTGGGTTCGATTCCCATCTAGGACAAACATTTGTGTGATGAACGAACAAAGATGTTTGTTCTGTGTCTGGGTGTTATAAAGTATGTATTTGCAAAAAAATAGTATTTTATGTATTTTATCAGTTATCTGGTTCCCATAGTATAAGCTTTGCTTAGTTTATGGCTAGATGGCGCTATGTGAAATGTCCAGCAATATTTATTTATTTATAAAACCGCTACTATAGGCGCAGGCTCGCCGAGTAAACGTGTGGACAGCACCATTTGCCTTGCCGTTGCCATCGCTCGCCTAGCTGGCCGAGTGAATACAAGCACCAATTTGCATTGGTTTGCATAGACTCGACAAGCGTCTGGACGGTAGCACTCGCCTTGCATCAATTGGCCTTCGGGCGCACTGGCTTAGCCTCGTCCAACATGTATAGGTGGCATTAAAGTTATGGCTATAACTTGCGGTCATACTCGTAGATCACAGACCGCCGTCATGGCTTAGCAACTGTTTTAGCCATGAAGAATAAATGAATGAAAGCTTTATTGTACACAACTTAAAATAACATTATGAAATAAATAACATAACGAGTAATTGTACAATGGGTGGTCTTACCGCTTAGAAGCGATATCTTCCAGACAACCTTTTGATGGAAAAAGATATTAAAGGTATGGCTTAGCAACTGTTTTGGCCATTTAGATTACCACGTACAGTGCAAGCTCTTGCGAAAGCTGTACGCGCTGAATTACGGCAGCGGCAAGGCAGGGAATGCGTTATTAAGACCTACTTAACTACGTGTATTACACTAAGGGTGACTAAGGTATGGATAAAAAAAATCTAGGGACTTGAAATATGTTTTGATGTTATTTTTCGACAGTCTTCACATCGATTTTACATAATTAATACAGCGTCACTAAGTAATTGGGGACTTTTAAACAGAATTGGCTTGCTTGGCACCATCTTCTTGGCTCATTGATTATGATTGGACCTAAAGGTTATAGCTGGCCAGTCGCCGCCTGCACCGCATCGTCTTTTCGGCGTTCACTTGTTCCTTCTTGGCTTGCAAAGCGGCTATCTGGCGGCGTTACGGAGTTGATGTAGTGAGCGTTGCCTCATAGAATTCCATACACAGAATACCGAGGCGATGAGGTTCGGGTGTGGCGGCGACTGGTCACCTTAAGACCTCATCTAAACCACCCGAACGGGACGGGACGCGACGGCGACGGGTGAAAAAACATCAATAAGGACCTTAGTGTTCTGTGATAAGGACGACGTCTCCGTCCCGTCCGAGGTTTTATCCCGTTACGTATGCAGCGACCTTAAATCGGTTTATCTACAAGAAAGACTTGCATTGCATGTGCTGCGAGTTTCCTCGTGATGTTTTCCGTCACTGAAAGCAGCTGGTTATTATCCACCAAAAAGCACTTAGCTGCTAATTGCCCCTGATTTACAACTGGCCGGTTTATGGTGTTCGAGGGAACCACGGTTTTATCGACGCTCGTTAATTGTCGTCACTCTGACTCCCTCGGCCAAGTGGGAATGGGCCTGGGGATTTGGCTCAAGCGTTTCAGCTTAGTTGATAGCAATGATTCTTGCGATGGAGGCTCGATTCTCATGCGGGTCAAACTTTTGTGCGTGTTCTGTTCTGTATGTTTTTGGCATGTGGCTACGAAGAATTTACAAAAATAAATAAATAGATTTAGGGGCAGTTTTAACTATAATACGCTTATAGGTCCATTATAAATATTCAGTATCTCAGTCGAGGATATTTTCACGTAATTCCCCTCTTTTTCAGATTATCGCTTGCTCGCTTACAAGCAAATGAAACTATCTATCGCATTGCAGGCTCAAAACTGCAGCATTTTCAGGCGATTCCAATATCTAAGTGATTTAGATGTGACACCAGGTGGCGCTGCTGAACTAGTCTTCTCAATATTATATTTTAGTTTTCTGATTGTAAAGTCATTTTCCTATTTCACATAAAATATTTTCATGGTAGCAACTTTGACGGAAAAAATCTTATTTAATTCACTTTATTACCCGACTGCGTTTTTATGTACCTACTTAGGTATTAAATCTATCTATCTATCTAAGCAGCCTGTAACACCCACTGCTGGGTAAAGGCCTCCTCTCTATCACGCCACTCCTGGCGGTTTTGTATTAAATACTTACCTATACCTAAATATATATCTCAAACTACAAGACATGAGCTTAATAAATTAATGTACTTTTTTATGAATTATTTTTTTATATTCGTTCGTTTGTACCTATGGACTTTAGCTAATCCTTTTCTATCTTTGTTTTTATTGCATTGATGTCCTTGAGAAGTAATTAACTGAACAGATACACGCGAAATTTATTACCAATCGGCTATAGATAGGCTATTTATTTGATATGATTGGTATTATGATTAAGGCATTTACCGATTGCTGATAAACACTGGTATATCTGTTTATATCCGATAGATAGAGTTTATTGCAACGCGTTTTTGGAACTCATTACTACTTAAAATGTTTAATTAAGTAGATAAACAAATTAATGTAATTATCACCTAAACTTGCAAGTAAGGTAAAGCGGGAATTAAATTTTGACACAACATTTTAAAAAATCCACATTAATTTACTTTAATCTTAGAGCGGCTTGCACAACGTTCTTAATTGTATTTAAGCTAGCCTAAACGCTTTTTTGTATGGGTTAAATACTTACGTATAAGCTAGCTATATACAATTAGGAATTGTTGTGCAAGCCGTCCTAAATCTCGTATTTAAAAATCATATTCAGACTGAAATTTTAATCTGATTTTTAGACTGCCTGAAGTCCTTAAAAATCTCTCAAAAAAAGAGGTAAAAGTCTCAACTTCCACAAATACTCTTACCTTTAGAGTTTTTCTCATCATCCAGCCAGTCCTTACTCCTGGACACGGAGAGGTTCAGAGGCTGGTCCTCCTTGAAGGCGAACACCTTCTCCAGGTCACTCTCACTCGTCCTCACTCGCTGCAGCAGCTGTTCCTGCAACCTGTTCTTGTTTAACTTCCTATCTTCCTGACATCTCTTATCGTCAGCCTGAAATCTCTTATCATCAGGTTGAAATCTTCTATCGTCAGCTTGAAATCTCCTATCGTCCGCTTGAACGCTCTTTTCGTGAAAATTTCGCTTGACACTCATCAGCTGACTCACTTTATTTAGCCCTAGGATGTACTCTATTGTATGTGGGGTTGGTTTCTTGGGAGGTTTTCCGTACACGTGGGGATGCCATGACGGTTCTGAATTTTCTTCCGTTTTCTCCTCATCATAGCTCTTTTCCTCATCGATCTGTATGTTCGAGGTCTCATCATCAATGATCAGCTCCTTGTCTTCCTCATCAACGTTTATTTTGGGTTCCGGGCTCCGTTCGCAGTCGTACCCGGAATCGTTGGCCAGATTCTGATCCAGCTGGTCCTCGATCAGGTCGGAGTAGGTGACCACGGTCTGCATCTCTTGGCCACTCATGGGTACAATAACCTAGAACATGTTTATTTTTATGATTGAATCATTTAATAGCCCACTTTGGATTGATGAAGTCTTTGATGTGTTTCACAGCTTTGAAGTAGTCGCTTCCTGTAACAACCAGACGGACAGTTAGGATTCTCTGGGATTTGCCTTTGATATATAATGGGCTTGTGGAAATAGATGCGAAATTGAACAGCTTAGTTTACATGATTGACTCAACACGCCCGCGCCGCTTCAGGTGCAAATTGTTTGTGATATCCTTACTGTAACAGTATTGTGTAACATTAGTTAACGCAAGTCCATTCTAAAGAGTCAAAAACTTTTCATCTTCTTCTTTCGTATGAGCAAGTGGCCAACTTAATAATATTTACCTAAGTATAGGTGATTTATTTTTTGAAGTAAGTACTTATTTTTATAGGTGAAAAATTTTTAAGGTGAATTTTTTCCAATTCTTTATTTTTCCAAAAATAAATGGTCATGCCCTAGAACAAATTTTACAGTTGTCGCTTGAAACTGAGTACATAAGTAACATTTATAATGTGTACAGTATAAAGGCCATAAACCCCAAACCAAGCTCTCATTTGTCTCTAAATCCCAATAAAGATTCATAAAAAGTTCCAAACACTACTATTATTAAAATATCCCCATGTATAAATATAGATTGTCAATTATTTTCATTATTTCCTCAAAGATCCTTAGAGAGGTAGTGTGAGGCAAAATCAAACACACTATTTAATGCTCACAAGAAAGAAGCATTCCGTGGCAGGTTAGAAGCTCATCGTTTTTCAAATAACATAGCATTACACACTTACACAGTCTAAAACAATTGTTGTTGTAAGCACATCAATTGCTCCAGCGACCCATAAAGAAATGTATCATACTCGCTATAAAACCCGACAAAACCGCCAAATTGCATTGATAAACAAAACTCTGACGATTCACACCACTTTCAACCTTATCACTGGGTGTTAAGCGTTGAAGTTAATTGCAGTCCACTCCCCCTCACGCACACATGAACAAAGGATCAACTCTCATCGTAGTTGATTGATTTTTATTGGAATGACAAATCAGGGTTGTCAGTGAGTCATGTTGTGAGGTAATAGCTCGCTATTTCGTACTTGCTATCAGCCGTTTTACATTAATAGTAGGTTACGTTAACCTATTAAGTAGGTAACTAGTTTTATAAGCGTACCTTGAATAGACGTTCTTAATAGATCGTTGAAGTAAAGCGACGTTCTGAACGGTCTCATTTGGATGGGTGACCGCTAGTGCCATTATTAGCGCTTCCCTGCTTCGGAGGGCTCGTAAAATTGTCAGTCCCGGCTTTTAAGCCGTTGACAGAGGCCTTTTAAAAGAGGCGATTTTAGAATGTTGAGTGCTTGTACACCCCGTTGATATTATTGTCACTTTAAACTGAGCTCACACGTAATAAAAACAAAGTTAATATACCAATTGACGCGGAAAAAAAAGATCGCGATACTGGTTTTTTGACTGTCACTTAAACAATGCCAAGTATTTATGGCATCAAGACGAATGATTTATTATGTTATGATCTTGTTATGATGATTTTATTGAAACTTAAGTAGTGAGATATTGCCTTCCGGCCTGAACGGCTGGTTTCCTGCCCAGCAGCTCAGAACCTGCCATCATTCACGGTACTAAATCTTAAGTGGCCACTCAGGTTGATGAACTTTTTCGCTTTATAAACTTACGCTTACGGCAAGTCAGTCCAGAATAAATATGCCTTTATATTCTGGACTGACTCGCCTGGACTTCGCCGGGATAAATATAATATTAACCTATGTCCAGAACAGTCTTCAAATGGTTTTCAAATTCTTCCTGTATTGACAGGCTACTTTAAATCTATATCTATACTTCATCTTTACTAATTATATACCTAAAGCGGAAGCGTTTGTTTGTTTGAACGCGCTAATCTCAGGAACTATCAGTTGGATATGAAAAATTATTTCTGCATTTGATAGCTAAACTCTTGAGGAAGGTTATAGGGTACTTTTCATCATCATCATCACCACATACCATCACTACGCAGGTAACGCCGCGTGGGTGCTGCTAGTTTATGTTGCAATATGCTGATTAAGGAATATGGATCCCTACCTAATAAGTACATATGCACTGCACAATAAAAGTGATTCCAAAAGAAAAATGAAAAGTGGTTCCAAACGATTCTCAGACAAAATTTCTCATTAAAAAAGTAAAAAATGGTCAACCCTACATTGAAATAAAGACAACACTGCGTACAAGTTGGTCGATCGGTGAACAAATGTGTTGACTAACTGCAACAAAACCTATTTTCCTACAAAGTGGCCGCCACCATTTAACGGTCATGATTAGAGTCTACACTTATAACTAAAGTAAAGCAAAAAGTAATCTAGGTATACTAAAATATAATAAAGCGGAAGAGTTTGCTTGTTTGAAAGCTCTAATCTCAGGAACTACCAGTCCGATTTGAAAAAAATATTTCTGCATTTGATAGCTCATTTCTTGATGAAGGTTTTAGGCTATTCAAGACTAAATTAAATGGCAGGGGAAACCGGCACGCACAACCAATATAATATATGGTAATGATTCTGCTGTAGGGACCTACACTGACTAACTAAAATATTGCTAAATCCTAAAGCTCTTATTTCTTTCACGCTAAAGACCAAAACAGAACAATAAAAGTAGCATTTACAGCTAAGCGCTTCCGTGCTCCGGAGGGCACATTCAATACAAATCATAACAAACAGTGTAGCTTAGTTGTCCAGCTAAATTGTAGGTATAGTTATGTATGGCCCATGCCCGTATTTAAGAGTAGCCACTAGTTTTTTTAAACTATTGAGGTAGCAGACAAACATACGGCCCACCTGATGGTAAGCGGTTACCGTAGCCTATGGACGCCTGCGACACCAGAGGAGTCACACTCGCGCTGCTGACCCTTTAAAAGAGGAATCACTACCCGGACAACACAATGGAAGACTGGTCCACCAGTCGCCACCGCAGCGCTTCCTCGCAGCTAAATACTACTAACATACACACATACATAGTTGGAGCATGTTCAGTAAGAGTCATTAGATCTCTTGTATCCTGTACGGTTCCGACCAATGACGTCGGCGATCGAATATGACATTAATCGATCAGAGCGGCGGCCACAAAGCCGAGGAAGCCGACTAGGGTGGCCCCACTTCCGACTCTTACAACTTTGTCCGGCTAAAATGTACTTATGTTAACCTGTCAACTGAATATGACACTAATCGATCAGAACAGTGATTACAAAGTCGAGGAAGTTAACTAGAGTAGGTAGTCATTTAACCGGCTTTTACAGATTTGTTCGACTAAACTATGTCAATGATATGGTATTTACTATGAACATAATTTTATCATATTAACCAGGATAGTCTACCTTTCCACTTTCAACCAATTATAAATAAGTACTCACCAACCTAATATTATTACAAAACAAACAAAATATAATCTACCTTCACTGGTATAATTATAAACTCGCATAAATTATGGTTTTAGTTGATTTGAATATATTTTGGTGTATATTGATTGGAAAAAGCTTTAAAGCAAACTCTTAGCACTATGAACCGAATATCAAATAAACAGTCACTAGAAAAGAAAACTGACATCTAATTTAGGTTTACATAGCAACAAACACTATCCAAACTTATTCAATCATCACAATAAAGGTTATAGCTGACCAGTCGCCTCCGCACCCGAACCTTACCGCATCGGCTTAGGCTTCGTATTTTTGTATATAATTCTATGGACCACCGCACCGCTCACTATATCAACTTCGTAACGCCACCGGATCGCCACTTCGCAATTCAAAAGTAAAGGAACAAGTGAACGCCGAAAAGGCGATGCGGTGCGGAGGCTTATAATCTATATCCGACTACCTATCTAAAGTCGGATGGATATCCAGCCATCTCTAGTCTCGTCTTGTGTGGCCTTTGATACCACCGCCTTACAAATTAAACTAAACATCATTATAAAACATGTTTCTCTCGGAAGTGTCGCGAAAACTGCTTTCCGAATTAATATTTTAACATTTCCTGAACTCTTTTTGATGTGCCCCTTTGATTTCGTCAATTTAATTTACGAACTGTCAACGTTGACAGCTGGCTTCAAAAGGTTTTTATTGGACGATGCTTTGGTGTTGCCAGCGTGTTGAAATCTATATGGAAATGGAAAATGCAATGATACAAGACTTTTAGAAAGCGCGGCAGTTGTCCGATTAGATTGGATTCGTGGTTTATTACACTTGTATTTCTTACTTTCTAGCCGTGTTGGCCCAGTGGTATAGTACCTAGACTTCTGATGCAAAGGTCGTGGATACGAATCTCGTTCATCAATAGATTTTTACATACATAAATACATAGGTCATAAAATCACGCCTCTTTCCCACAAGGGTATGCAGAAGAAAATGGATGGATTTTTTGTTTCGAAAACTGTTTAATTAATACTAGCTCTAAATGGTGAAGAAAAACATCGTATGGAAACCAGTTAGCTTTCTAATAGCGTCGATGGGCTTGCAACGTGGCACGTATGGAAGGCTGACTTTTACAAAATGTGTGCAAGTGTGCATGAACCAAATATGTAAAGAAAATGGTCCAAAGGGTATTTGGACGTGCATTACCCTTTAGACATCTTCAAGGAACTTCAATTTCCTAAAAAAAATCTGAGTAAATGTCTACCTTGCCTTGGGGATAGAGTTATGGTCCTTCTAATATATCCAAAATAGAAAGAAAAAAAAAAAAAAGAAAAAATATATAATATATATATTTATTTATATACTTATATAAATAAATAAGTTACCTACCTACTGACTTAATAATAAATAAATTTTGCTGGACATTGCCGGACACAGCGCCAAAAAAAAGTTCTCTAGCCTCAAAAACAAGAATAAAAATAAAAAATAAACTTTTTATTTGCAAAATCCTCAAGAAGATTAAATGGATCTGCAGATGATGATAGCTTATTACTTGTATCAATGATGAAATCGATTCTGCATCATTATACCATCTCTGCTAATTATAATTAATTCGCTGACTTGCAACTTCCATTGACGTCAATCAATCGCCCTACATTCACATATCAATCAGCAAGCGATATTAAACCTTAATGGTATAACAACACAGATAAACTTGTGAAAAAAAATACAGTACAAATAATTGTGATATCAGCAACATGAAAATTGTTGTATTGTCTTCACAAAGCTTTTAATTAATAGTTTGTTTACGAATTCATTTTATGACAAATGGTAGGTAAAGATTATTGGATTGCAACTTGTCACATCGAAAACTGGTAGGTACTTATACTTTAAAATTTTGGAGGTACATCATAATTAAAAATCAATTTTTTTATATACGAAACATGAGCTTGTTTAGTTGAGCATATGCGGTTTAAATTTGGTGTAGCTTAACTGATAGGTAACCTTATTTTTCCAAGGCACAGCAACTATATGACCACGGTACACCAGTGTGCCGCGGCACACCCTTTGCGGAACACTGGACTTTACTTGATAGCCTTTAATAATAGGTGCAAGTAATAAGTAAATAAAATATAATAATATATGAATGTTAGTTGTAAGGTAGGTATATACTAATATGGACCGTTAGAATAGTTAAATAAGATCTGTAACTATCTATAAGTTGTCTGAAATAAATGAATTTATTATTTATTATTATTAATAACAATCTTACGAGTTAGGTACATAACAAGAATTTCAAGAATTTCACTGGACCCAATTGGGCCGAAAATTGGAACAATTTTCGCAGTGAGTAAGTACATTTAAAATTAAAGTTAGTAATATTGTGAAGTAATTCAAATCATTTTTCTATTTAACAGTTTGGACATTATCTGACTACCCCCATAGACATCTTCAAAGGATCTAAAATAGCCTAAAGATCTGAAAAAAATTGTCTACCGCACCTTGGGAATACAGTCGTGATTATATAACATAACATTTTTATGAGATATACTTATCGCTTGTTTTACCATTCTAAGTCAGTTATAAGCGGCATTTACACGGTAGAGTTTTTACCACGGATCTGGACTGTGCAGATATCTGTAGAGATATCTGTATAGATATCTTTACAGATATCTCTACAGATATCTTTACAGATAACCGCGGATAAAACTGTCAAAGGTTGGAATGGCGCGTGCTATTTCCCGCGGCATCTGGACTGTACAGATATCTTTACAGATATCCGCACAGATATCTCTGCGTGTAAATGCTGCTATAGTAAGGTATTGAGCACATGGCATTAATCATGAATTGATGATCCAGTGAATTATTGATGATCGTTGATCAAAACAGTTAAAACAATTGGATGTAATTCGATAAATTTTGTTTATTATTCATTTTTTTATAATAAGTAGTCCATTTGTAGTTTCAATATTAGAATAATTAATAATTTGTAGTTTCAACAAAAAAGAAAGTGGAATTTGTAGTTACATTGTTATAAATCACACTATCACATCACACTAATCACATCACACTAATATTATAAATGCGAAAGTTTGGATGTTTAGATGTTTGGATGGATGTATGTTTGTTCCTCTATAACTCGACAACCACTAAACCGATTTGGCTGAAATTTAAAATGTAGATAGATAATGACCGGGAATATATCATAGGTTACTTTTTATCTGGGTACCACGCGAGCGAAGCCGTGGGCGGAAGCTAGTATAAAATAGTGCTGGTATGTTGATGTTTTTTGTGAAACAATCAAGCTCATAAATAGAATCGACATGCGAAAACGTTTAAATTGTCCATAGTTAAGTCTTTTATCTGTAACTTAGTCTGTAAGTACTGTTTGTTTTCCTAAGAAATAAAAATAAAATAAATAAATAAGAAAAAGTAATCAAACAAGGATTATAAAGGTATATAGTTTAGCGTTAAACTTACCTATGTTATATTTATCATTTTGGTGTAATCTGTGATTAATGTGTAATCTAATGTGAAATTGTGTAATTTAGATAATTATTATCACACTAATTTTATAAATGCGAAAGTTTGGATGTATGTTTGTTCCTCTACAAGTCGACAACCACTGAACCGATTTGGCTGAAATTAACACTGTAGATAGATAATATCCGGGAATAGGCCATAGATTACTTCTTATCCGGGTTCCACGCGAGCGAAGCCGCGGGCGGAAGCTAGTTTTTAATAAAAAATCAAGTTCAGTAACCGACTGTATTGTAATAATTGTGAAAGTATTTTTAGAATGTTTTAATTTCTATTTTAGCACATATATCTTATTGTCATTATTATCATACGGGTAAAACTGCACTCCAATGATGAATTTAATGATTTATTATGGCGCTTATCAAGTAATCTTCACATTGATCATTACATAAGTGTTTATTGTTACATAACTAGCTGCCGCCTGCGGCTTCGCTCGCGTGGTATCCGTAAAAAAGTAGCCTATGTCCTATTTGCGGTCATTACCTATCTATATTTCAAATTTCAGCCAAATCGGTTCAGTGGTTGTCGAGTTATAGAGGAACAAACATACATCCATCTAAACATCCAAACTTTCGCATTTATAATAGTAGTGTGATAATGTGATAGTGTGATAAAAAGTATCATTAAGAGATGATTGAAACACAAATATAGGTAGGTATTTACTACAAACTTTTACCTCCTTAATATTAGAATGATTTTATTTAGGAACTGTAGGACTGTTGAATGTTTCTAACGCTAAGCGCATTAGTACAAAAGTAGAAGGAAACCAGGGGCGTAGCTATAGCTTTGTTATGGGGGGGGGTCCAAAAGTTCTAAAATTCAATGATTTTTGTTATGGGGGGTCCAAGGGTTCCAAAATACAAAGATAACCTAGTCAAGGTTTCCCCCGAAATCAAAGGGTTTCAACTGTTCAAGGGTTCCTAAGGGGGAGTCCGGACCCCCTCACACCCCCCCCCCCCCCCTTATATACGCCCATGGAGGAAACAGTTTTTGTATATTTCGGAAGTAGGTACTTAATCTGTAATTCTTTCTAATAAGTATGTATGTTAGCAAATTGTATAGGTAATAATTACTTAGATAGATTCTGTTTTTTTTTTCTCTAAATTTGTATGAGATGACGGAGGTTTTAGGCCGCTCGCAATGCGATTCAAATTTCCGAAATTGCATCCGATTCGATAATTTTCTTCGGAAAGTTGACTTTTTTTTTTTCAGCGAAGAAAGGATTCCATTGCAAAAAGGTCTGAATCACACTTCTGGCCGGCTTAACGACTTTATAGTTGGGAGCGACAATTGAACTTGCCCTCTTAGCAATGAAGAGTTCAGCGGAGCTAAAAAGGCCGCTATCACAATAGGAATTGAACTAAATGCCGTCTATTTTTATAGACTGCGAGTGACAAGAACGGCATTTAGTTCAATTCCTATTGATTCTGCTATAGCGGCCTTTTTAGCTCCGCAGATGTTCAGTAATTTATCCATAGAGAACAATCGCTATGGTCATATCTAAACTGTTAATGTAATAAATATATCTTAGTAAGTAGGTACCTATATTTTTGTTTTACATAAACATTTGCTAATGTAAGTAACTACTTAATATAATTTACAACTTACATAATTTTTTTACGTAAAAATTTACACCATAGCACACTTTATTATTCTGTGCCATACCGTAGTTAGACATACCTGTCCTTTTCCAAAATATCTTGTTCAAAATTAGTAACAGCTATCTTAAAACAATTAATTCTAGTTATTAGAATCAACGCATCGTAGGTAGGTAGGTACACCTACCTAAAATGTTTATTTTAAAATAATAGAAGGATTGATTGAGTTTCAATAAATAAGTACTTATTACAAAATGAATTATAACAAATCCAGCTTAAATTATACTTTATAGTTAGATAAATTATAGTAAAATTAATTATAAACAAGCACACCTTTACACCCAGTTTCAATTGATTAATTAATCCTATCCTTATCTACTTGTAGTCTATCAACCACAATGTTTACAAAATGTTCTAACCACAAATTACAAACCAATCAATCAACTTAAGAACACACCAAACCACTTAAAACCTCATTTAACCCTTTTAAAATCATTGAAAAATCACTTACCGTATTATGAGTAAATCCGTGTAAATTCACTTCACTTCACTGTAAGAATTCACGAACGAAAAGGCGCGAATTTCGTCTGTCAATTTTGAACATGGAACGTTTTCCGCGCGATGTGACGTTGGACTGGCGGAGTTCCGTGGCCCTTCCCATGTGTGGGTGTGTAGAATGTACGAGTGGGCGTGTGTGCGTGTGCGAGGGAGACAGGTAGCGGGCTGTTAACGCGGCGATTCTCACAGTTAGACTAACTCACATCCAAATCGCTTAATTTTATGAGTTGTTGCCTTCTCCACCCCCTCTGCGGCGAAGTGACTTTGTCATGACGTCTTTTGAATTTCTTTTTACAAATATTATTATAATTTAGGTAATATGTTGTTACAAAATAGTAAATTTTTACCTTATTTTGTAACTTTCCTTTTTTGTATTGTTGTCTTCCCTAAGCAAATCAATATTTGAAATTATGCATTGGAATTATGTATTTGGAATAATAATGACTTTTAGAACAGAAAAACAGAAATCACACATTAATTAAGTGATCAAGTCGATCATAAAAACCGCTAGGACGGTGTGTTTTAAAGATTAAATCGTTTTTATAAACTACAACAATCAAATATGTGAACAATTAATAGTATCTACATTTGAATTTGACGACAACATAAATATAATTGCAATAAGGATATAAGGAGGTAGATACTTCTTAGAAGATTAAAATTTTATTGCTCAGTTTAATAATGTTTTTAGACATCATTTTCACATTATTTAAAACATGATTATTATCGACCAGTCAAATCTAAAAGGGGTTAGGCCGTATTAAACTGATTACAAACAATTATATAAGAACCGATAAACAAAACAAGCATAATAAAAAACAATTAACGATAAAAATATATGTGATAATACGTCAATGTAGTATTCATTGGTAAAATAATCGATTATGAGCAATATTTCGATTTATTATCCTCCGCATTGAAGAGATAGAGCCGATTGGTTGATTGCAAAACTAATAATTCTGATAACACAAGCCAGGTCACATAAATTTTGATCAACCAGCATGCTCTTTATCTATTTAATTAGGTAGGTAATTCACCGAAAATTGAATTGTTTATCTGGTAGAGTTCATTTAAAACTGTGTAGAAACTGATTACGAAACTTATTTGTCGCGATAATGTTTTTGTTATCATACGTTTGTTAATTTCATTATTCTTATCTTTTGAGGAGCCTTATTAAATCCTTAATCATTTGACAATAAGGAAATACATATTACGAGAAATTATTTAAAGAAAATATCGGGATTTCAGCTAGAATCATGAATATTATAACAAAATAATCTAATAATTGATTAATTCGTGGTTTGTAAAATAAAAAATGGAACTGTTTCTTTTAAAACAAAAATTCCCCGTTTTCTTACAAAGAAAAATTAAACAAAATTATGTTTTAATAAAGAAACAACTGATGAAGCCGTGGAGGTTGCAAAGTACTGGTCAAAACTAATATGAGTGCCATTGACTCGAATGAATGAATGAATAAAGAAAGAAGAATGTTTAGAATTTATTTCAAAATCAATCAGTTTACTTTCAACCAAAGTCATTAAATCAAGTATATTGATGTCCAGGTTTGTATGTAATAGTAGGTAGGTACCTATATAATATGATCGATAATTTAAAAAAGTATCCATCTTCATTAACCTTAGAGTCTGAAAACAAAAACAAAAGCTCCTCACTACAAGGTTACTGCGTACGAAGCATTTAGCGCCGGTACAGTAGCAATAACTCAGCGCAGGAAATCACGTCATCGCTCTATTACAGCACGCGCTAGTGTGCGCACACTCACACATGCATAGTACACACAGAGGGGAATACGGGTTGAAAAGGTGCAACTGTATCTATTTTTATGGCATTAACAGTTAGTCTTATAGCTCTATTAACAGTTAGTATTGTCTTCATAGCTCTTTATAGCTCTTCATATAAGAAGTACTTAAAAAAAAGAAGATTTTTTGTACAACATTTTTTTTTTTTAATTTACAAACATGGAGCATCGATGCGCTTGCAACCTGTCACGTATGGAACGCTAACATCTGCAAAATGTGAGCATGTACCAAATTGTATTTGGAAATACCTCTGACTACCCCCTTAGACATCTTCAAAGGATTATTAAAGATGCCTAAAAATATCTTAGAGAATGTCTACCGTGCCTGGGGATACAGTCGTGATCATATTATCTTATTATTTTTTTTATATGGAGCGATTTTTACATGCAACATTCGTGAATCGAGAGCGGTTGCAGGAGCGCAGAGCGCAGTAGTTGCGTTAACGGATATCCAACTTTATATCTATACTAATATAATAAAGCGGAAGAGTTTGAACGCGCTAATCTCAGAAACTACAAGTCAGATTTTAAAAATTATTTCTGCATTTCATAGCTAAACTCTTGAGGAAGGTTATAGGCTACTTTTCATCATTATCATCATCACCATAAACCATCACTACGCAACCGCGAGGGCGCTGCTAGTCTTCAATAAAAACAATAAAAGTTGTTGCACCCTCACTAGCCGTGTGGGCCACAGTAATTGTGTGCGTAGCCATCACATCACATTGTTATTACAGTATCCATTTGAAATATTAACGTTACGTATTACGGCGTAAACGTATAACGGCGTACTACGTAATTAAGCGACAGTTGTTAACTCATGTGAGCTTTGTGAGTTTAATTAGAGCTTGTATTGTGTTAAGGTTTTATGAAACTATTATCTTAAAGAATTTACTATTCTAGTCGTTTTAACTAATCGATCAATTTTTTGATATGCGAAGATTATTGGCTGATCTATAAAAAAACTGCATAGTCAGCAACAAAAATGTATGAACTTTTCACGTTTTTTTAACTTAAACGAACTGTTATTAAAAATCCTCAAAATAAAGCAAACTGACTTATTTTAAATTCAAATACATTTCCATACCTAAAGACACAGCATAAAACTTAAACAAATATATTTTTTATAAATCGCCAAAAACGATTTGGCTATCTTAAAAGCCAGGATTCGAACCTACGACCTTCAGATCGAAAGTCGAAGCAACACCCCACTAGGCCAACATGGTTAGTAGTAGTAGTAATAGTAGTAGTAAGATAGTCAGTAAATTATAAAGTAAAGTAATAATAATTTTGTGATAATAATTACTATGAATAACTTAGGCTATTCAAATTATCGTCTACGGCGTAGCAATGTCGTAGCACAGACGCGTAGCACTACCTACGCCGCATCAGTTCTACGAAACTTACTTTCTACTTTCAATAATTACATAAACCAACTACGTATTGTAAATCTGAAAGTCTGTGTGTTTCAATCACACATCAACCAGTAGATTTACCCCCTTACTTATGAATAATGTTTAAAGTAGAACACTGGTTAAACAACGTCCTGTCTCTATTCGTCACTATCCAGTAATAAAGACAGGACGTTGTTTAACCAGTGTTCAACTCTAAACATCTTTCTTAAGTTAGACCCTTAATGTTTATACGAAGGGGCGAAACGACATCTAGAGCTGTAATATTAGTACTTTTTCGCCATAGTTTCAAACACAATTTAGTGTGGCATTGTTTTGAACATCATGGGTACAACAGACTGTAATCTGGATCAGTTAAGCTATCTTTAGATTGTATTCTTTGTTCTTCTTAAAACTATAAATTATTGCCAGTTTTAACAATTATATTTATTTTTTGTTTATTTAAGTACTTACATAAACTGATTTATTTCAAACAAAATGAAATAAAAATCAAATATTTTCTTACGAAATGACATTTATCTTTTAGTTGGTTCATCAATATTTTTAGTTATTTGCCTCTGTAATATTTTTCTGTTTACAAGTTAAACACTCCACGCTTCCATGTTGCTCCATCTATGATATTTTAACAGTCGAAAAACGTGTAAAACAATATAACTTAGAACAAAAAACTTACGAAGTAAACATTCCGAGAAGCGGCAGAGTTTACGATCAAATAAAGCTGCGCCGTAAACTTAAGTTATACTTACTTCAGTAAAGCTACACTTAGTTAATAGTGTATTGTGTGTAACTGCGTATGATATGAATTAATAGTGGTTGTACAGGGTGTAGCTATAAACACTTTAATAAAACAAAACTGAGATAAAAAAAATCCGTATCCGTATTATAAATGTGAAACTGTGTTTATTTGTTTTTTTGTCCTGCTTTCACGTCAAAACAGAGCGATGGATTGACGAAATTTTTGTGTGGAGATAGTTGGAGGGCTGGAGAGTAACATAGGCTACTTTTTATCCAGGTACCACGCGAGCGAAGCCGCGGGCAGCAGCTAGTAAAAAATAAAGCCTTGTTGGTCTAGGGGTTTCCTCCTCCTCGCATAGTTTTCCTCATTGCTGGGGGTCGTCCTCCTGAACATGGAGTAATCTTTGTCCTTATTATTTGGCGCCACCTGTTCCTGTCTTTGGCATCGTGGAGCGCGTCATGAAGCTTGGTGTCAGCGTAGAGCGGATTTGATCCGACCATCTGAGTGGACTGCGACCTCTTGGGCGTTTGCCCTCGATTTTGCCAGTAACCATCAGTTCGAGGTTATGTCCGTCTTTCCTGACTATGTGACCGAAAAACTCCTGTACTAGGTGCAAGCAGATGGTAGAAAAAATGATATATAAGAAAGAAGACGATGGTATAAGAACGTGGTGAGAGAAATCACCATTAATAGTTAAATTAGTAATTTAATCTCGAAATGCTTTAGTTGTACTAACTGTAACTTTACTTAAGCTTTACTGTAACTTGTGTGTGTCAAATAAACGTTAATCTATTCTATTGTCAAATTCTTGTAAACATTAAAATAGTGACTTTCTCATTCACAATTATTTACAAGAAGTCAAGTAAATCTTATCTTTGCAAACACCCTGTATTCGCTGTCACACTGTATAACGTCAATAAAACCAGCATTAAGAGACGGAGGGCGGAGGGAGCATCGGCAATACAACGGTTATTATCGGCTTTGTTGATTTGCTGGCGTCCCGGTGCCCAAGAAAGCAACAGTAACAATGTATGAGAGTTGAAAGTTGAGGAATTTTCTTACAACAATTTCCAGCCTCTGTAACATTTTTAGTAGGTTGAAAAGTAAATGTCAACATGTGTATGTATTTTAATGTCATAACAATGCAAGTTCTAATATAAAAATAAATTCGGATAACAGACGCTAGGGTCTAGTTAAGCCTTATATTATTTATTTAAAAATTATCACCCTTTACATAGCAAAAATATCAAATATAATTTAATTTGAACAAAAGAGTCGCAAATAGAATAGAAATAAGAAAGGAATAGCCGCTACTGAAAATTATTTAAAACCCTGGTCCGCTGCTCCATCCATCAAAAGAATGTTGTCACCAAACAACCGGTCTCCGAAATAGTCCTAAAACCGCTTTAAATTATTCCATAAACATCCATCTCATTTAAACCCATACGATACCCTATAAAAAACTAATCCCTTTTTTCAAACAATTAAGGCACAGCTATTAAAACAGCCCATTTAGTTAATCGTCTTCAATTCTCCGGCAAAAAAGGTATAAAAAAATCCGAAACGGTTTCAAAGATGTCTTTATAATGTGTACTTAATTTTTTGTGGGAGGTTTGGGCCATCCTATAAAATGATGGCATTCGGGTCATGTGTTGTTTATGTCCCTAAATTCCATTTTAATATGGCCTTCGGACTTACGCTCGACATGATTTCGGAGTTATATGAGTGTGTTCGAATTTCGAACACATCGCGGACTCTCATCAATTAGGCTGATTTTAGTCTCACGCTCACCGTCAGCGCTGATAGGCGAGTGATCTTTATTACAATGAAATAAGGATACTGATTGTCCAGCACTGACGAGAGCAATCAGCGTAGCCATTTCTGCTAAGGAATCAGTATCCTTATTTCATTGTAATTAAGATCACTCGCCTATCAGCGCTGACGGTGAGCGTGAGACTAAAATCAGCCTTAGTTAGTTTCGGAAATATGATGCACCTTTACACGAGCTCAGCAAAAGTAATAAGGAAACTTGTGCCTTGGTCAGCAGAACACGAATTGATCATGTCTTTTTTGTAGATTAGGCTGACGACGCTTTGGCTGCTATGCAAACTTTACTTCATCTCAACAATGTCTCAGGCACTACAGCGTGAATACAGGTTACGCTGTGAATACGCTGTAAAATTCATCTAGAATTAAATGATTACAGATTAGATCAGAACCGGTGTATAAAATTAAGAGATTATGTTTATAATTTAACTATTTCCTGAGAATTATGTTGGCATGTTTTGGTTTATATAGAAGTACTAGCTGCTGCCCGCGGCTTCGCTCGCGTGGTACCCGGATAAAAAGTAGCCTACGTTACTCTCCAGCCCTCCAACTATATCCACACAAAAAATCACGTCAATCCGTCGCTCTGTTTTGACGTGAAAGCAGGACAAATAAACACACTTTCACATTTATAATATGGGTACGGATACCTACGACGGAGTAGGAATTTCGGAAGATTATTTTCGGAGTAGCATGACCACACTATAAAAAGCAAAGAATTAATTCCTTTCTCGTTTGGATTTGTACAAAATATTGGTATTCCGGTTTTTAAGATTATAATGACATAGCATGGTTTGGTTGTAAAATGAGAATAAATTTAAAGAATTATTTAAGCTGTTTTACCATGACAGAGCTAATGTGTTATAGCGATTAAGGTAAATTATAATTTTAATTAGCTTTAATATTCTTATTTAAGTAAGTACTGTATTTTTTTTTGTCTATTTTTTGATTTGAGATGACGATAGATTGATAGAGGTGTTTTTTTTTTGTTTTTTGAAAAATTAACTCATGAATTCAAAGGCTATCTTTGCCTCCTGACACTCATCTAGTAACGTAAAGGCTTAAGTTTTTGTCTGACTCTTAAACCAAAATAAAAAAAAAATATGTCGTCCTAGGTAAGTATCTAGATTTTCTACTGAGTAGGTACTCTTACTATATTTACTTATTTAAAAACGACAATATTATGTTTTCCATGTTTCTAACTATAAAGTGTAGAAAATTACTAATTTATCAATATCCTAAAATCAACAGATCTCATGTAATTAACACAAAATAGTCCTTGAATTAATTCTTGATCCAAGAACCTCCAAATATCTTCAAGTTCGACTAATTTTTATAGCTCGGGCTACCTGAGTGTCCGACGACAGAGAAATCAACAATAAATAACTTAAAAGCCTATTTTCAAGCCGAATTCAACCTTAGTTTTCACGCAATAAGAGCTAGGTAAATTTAAGAGACGGTAAACTAAAATGTTTCTAAGCTATTAAGCTCCTAGTCTTGCCCGTATAAAAAGTTAACAATGCGATAAAAAATAATCATCGGACCAAAACTTGATCGATGTCGGGTCGAAAGCTCTTTGGAATAAGATTTAAATGGGGGCTTTTCGTTTAAGGAATGCTTTATGCGCCGTTTACATGGTGCGAGTTTCTCGCCTAGAATATGCGATTAACGGAATCAAATGTCAAAATATGACAGTGTAAACTAAACATTGAAATTATATGTACGTGGAAGAAGATAATCACTTTTCACTGAATTGTCATGGAGCGAGTGTCTCGCATTTGGAGGCAAAAAAACTCGCACCATGTAAACAGTAGGGTACTTATATTTCGAACTTACCTACTTTACTTTAACTTTACTTTAACGTAATAAAAAAGCAGAGTTTTGTTGAGAATTATTTTTCATATCTGGCTTAGTGGGTTGTATCTGGACTTTCAATCTGAAGGTTGTGGATTTAATTCCAGCCAAGTATCAACAACTTTTTCAATAAAACGGGCTCTTAAAAAGGCGTGAGTGTAAAAACATCCTCAATCATTTACTTGACATCTCTTATGCCCTCTAGAGAAAGTAGCACACCCAGAATATGCTTAGAAATGGACTTCATGAAAGATTATCCTTAGGAAAGTATTCAAGTCACTTAATCACACAAGGGAGGTCGCTAACAGCAAAGAGTCGCGTCGACGAAGAGGCGAGGCGGCGGCGTTTACCTGTGCCTTGTTTGATGCATTGAACATGTTTTCTTCGGAAGATGTCGACGCCGCCTCGACGCCGCGCCGCCTCGACTTTCGTTTCTGTTAGCGACACGCCTAAAACTTATACTTACATACGAATTTTCATTTTTTTTTTGTTTATTGTTGATTGCGAGGAATGACCATATTGACGTGGTATTGACCGTACCGCAAGTTTCTTCCTCTTATCCAAATTAACATTATCTGGACGGATGACTGAATCAAAACATTGTCAGTACCTACTTATCTAAATAGACGATATTCTTACTATAATAATTCCCGTTTGATGTAACGATAAATTTCCAATAGCAAAAATTAAACCTTTTTTCCTTACAATACTTATTTTCCTTCTTATCTACCTGCTGCCTTTCTTTAATGAATGTTTTACAATAAAATTATTTCTATTACCATCTGTTTATAGTATATACCTACCCCAATTTAATCCACCCACACACATCTCTATTTAAAAAGGTTTTTAAGTACCAATGTAGGTACTTCTGCCCTCAATAAACAGGCTCCAATAAATACTCTATCGGCCGTAACAATAAAATGTCTTTACGTCAATCTTTAATTGCTAGTGGGGCCTTTATAGAGCGATTTAATGCGCTAAGGATTTTTATACCACTCAATATTAAAAAATAGTTTTCGCTCGCAGCTTCGCTCGAAGGAGGCTTACTTAACCCGTATAAAAATAGCGTTTGGGCTAGCTTATATACAATTAGGAACGTAGTGCAAGCCTCCTTAAGAAGGATCTTACTCACAACTCGGAAAAATGCTCGGTTCCCGTAGGATAAAAAAAAATTTAATCCACACTGGCCAAGCCGCGGGCGTCCGCTAGTTCATCTATAAAACGAAAATTGTCGAAAACAATCGTAAAGTAATCGGTGGGTGTAAATCCATACAAAGAGTGAAGGCGGGTCCACACAGAGCGAGCAGCCTCGCGAGGCATTTGCCGCGCGAAGCAGCTCGGTTAGTGTGGACGTGTGGCTCGGGCGCGCGCTACCGCGGGCGAGCGTCCGAGCGCCCGAGCCACATGTCCACACTAACCGAGCTGCTTCGCGCGGCAAATGCCTCGCGAGGCTGCTCGCTCTGTGTGGACCCACCTAATGCGAATTCTGTATATTTATTTGTGGAGGACACATTTAGAAAGCTAGGCCCCATACCGTGTTTGTTGCCCTGATTCTTCACGGTGTTGGTTGGTCGCGAAAGAACAGGAGTAGAATCACCTTCAAAGTGGTCATAACGGTCCTACTGAATAAATGATATTAAAATTTTTGATTTTTTTTTCACATTATTTTAAAAAGTAGGTACTTATTACCTGCGGATAGACAATACAAAAATGCTACATAATTTATTATGAGTGAAATCACGTCGCGCCGTTAATAGGTACCTACAATACAAACTAAAATGATATAACCTCATAAAGTAGTTTACATTACCTAAAGATATTATTTTGAGAATGTTATTTCAGATAGGAACCTATCTTTTGAATATCCGCCTACTTACAATTTAAGGGTTGATTCATCAAAGCCAGTTTTATCAACACAAAGGTTGTTCTAATATTAATCATGAAAATACTTTCCTCATAATAAAATCATCCTTCACAGATCATTACAATCTTCCCACAGATTTATATAAATAAATCACCCGAAATATAACATTAGATCACAAAATACAGGATCAAGACTGTGCCCTTAAAGTACTCGTATGGCAGACATTTTCTTAGATTTTTAGGATTTTTCTGAAACCAACTTGTATAAAAAAGACAAAAAAAAATCTTATTACATTTTATTCTCTTAACTTTTCTGGTACCTATGTTAAGGTGGTTTAATATTCTTTCTGAGTATGTAGGTAAAGGTGGAATCAGACTGTTCCCTCGAGTGAAAGATTACTCGAATGAAAGCTGGGGTTTTCCATGACACTTTTCTTTCATTGAAAGATGCCGAGAAAAGAACAGAAATGAACGAAAAGTGAACCGAAAAATTGTGAAAATTCCACCTTGAGTAATTGACTAATGACATTTTTATTTCAGTCACCAACAGTATACACTCAACCGTTGTTCAAGACTACTAGGCTTCCTAAGTGCACAGACGGCTGCTATCTATTGCCGTCACTTTTCATTAGGTGGGTCCACACAGAGCGAGCAGCCTCACGAGGCATTTGCCGCGCGAAGCAGCTCGTTTAGTGTGGACGTGCCTGGGTCGAGGCAAGCGGCAGCCTCGCGATGATACCAAGGCCGAGGCACGTCCACACTAACCGAGCTGCTTCGCGCGGCAAATGCCTCGCGAGGCTGCTCGCTCTGTGTGGACCCGCCTATTGACCTATTACAAGAAAACAACATAATTTCAGCAAAAAAAAATAAAAAGTGCTAAAAGATACCTACACGAAGGCCGACAGAGTCCGCAACACCACGTTGCGCTCAAAAACTGGAATGGCTGATGTAGGGGATAAGTCTGTTAAGCTGAAATGGGAGTGGGCGGGCCACGTGAGTCGCATGCATCCGGACAGATGGGCGAAGATCGTCACGCAGTGGGTGCCTGAGGATGGACGGAGACGTCGGGGCAGGCCTCGAACACGCTGGCGTGATGATCTGGATGCATTCCGAAATGACTGGTGGGACACAGCTGGCGATCGCAAGGCATGGAGGATGGTGGGGGAGACCTTTACCCAGCAGTGGGACAGTACAGGTAAAAAAAAAAGATAGATAAGTACATGCTTTACAATTTCTCGTTACTGGTATACATATTAAACCAACGGATTGATAGGTGATTTACATAATAATTATAAATAGTATACCAACTTGATTCTATCTATGCTTACCATCATTGGTCTTAAATGAGGAAATTAAACGGGTAAAATGGAAATCGTTGAACCAAAGCATTTCATTTGGAAAACATTTGAAATGGAAACAGAGTAGGTACGCGAAGGTGGAACGAACAAAAATAGATCCGAAATCAATACCAAAACCCGACGGAGTAGGGATGTGCCTTCTGTACATCATAAACATCGTGAGGGGGAGCCGTGTTGGCCCAGTGGAATAATGTATGTATGTATGGGGGGGACTCCCGTTTCCGCATTTAGACTCAAGGGTGGTCCTTTATGCGTGGGGATGACCTGGCTTACTAATTGTGGAGTGAGCCTAGCTAGTGGGATAATGCTTCGACTTTTAATTAAACTATGATACTTATGTAATTAATTTTTAAGTTATTCTTTTTGAGAATAAAGCAACTATAAACCTACTTTTGATCAAAGTCGTGGGTTCCTGGAATCCAGGCATCAATGGATGTTTCGTCTCGAAAAAATTAGTAATATAACATGGTAAAGGAAAATATGACTGCGAAATATCTAAAGTTAAAAAATGCAGTGTTGCTATCCCTCATTATAAAGATAACTAACTTCAAATAGTGCCCCATTTTAAAAGTCATGAATTGAAGTCATTTTGAGAAGAATTACCAACACACGGACACTGGAATATCGCATAAGTTTTTTGTTAGTGCACAGACCCGGGGACCTTGTCACTAGCAAAATTAAGCCTCTATCTATCCAGTAGCAAATGAAGTCGGCTGAACATGATTTAAAAGTATTTTATAAAATCATCCATATTTCCCATCTCTACGTCCCTTAGGGTTGTCAGCTTACTAAGTAATCGGCCATTATCTCAATCGATTCTACCCACTGACTGTCCATGTCCACCGGATCAGAATTAACTTCGAACAACCCTAAATTATGATAATCTCTTCACTTTCAAATACATTACTGGTTTCGAACGAACTGTGGTTTAAAGTTGGGTGCTGGAACAGCAATGTATGATGTATTGCACATTTCTCTCGTTCGTTCCTTTTCTTAACAAAGACATTAACATGGCTAACCTTTAGGGCAATGTAACGGAGTATAATTGATTCTAAAAAGGTTCTTAGGGTTCCGTTGTATTATTTGAAACCCTGAAAAATGTATGAAAGCTTTAGCAGTAGGTAATAAACTTTAGGCAGGAATTTAAGCCTAGGTCTCTACATTAGGAGAGTTTTGAAGAAAATAAATGAACAATGTTGGATATTTCACACAGCAGCATCTAGCCACAAAGTAAACAGTTTGTGTTATGGGAACTAAGTTACAGTAAAGATACTAGTATATTCGTCAACAGTTTCGTTTTGTTTCTTAATTTAATCTACAAATGACCAATGAGGTTAGGTTACTCTGTTGTGATGACGTTTTATAACTAATTACCAATGAGGTTTTGCAAATTACTGTCATTTTGGAGAACGAAACAAAACGCAGCGGCAATGATACTTGAATGGTTGACGTTGTAAAAGGGGCCCACCCTGTATTCAGTCCCACTGTGGTATTTGATCTCTCAACTTTTTCACCTCAATTAGAGTCAACGCAGTTTCAGTTGGAACCCTTAGCAAGGCCCGACACACCCTTGGCCAGGTTTTTTATCGTTTTGTTGAGTCGACGATCGTTATACTATGTGACGTGGGTAAAGATTGTTTTATTAAGCTTTATAAATTGCCGCCCCGTGTTGTAAGGAATATTTTAAAATATTCGTGTTTTAAGGTTGAGTTAAAAAAGACAAATGTCGTTTTAAGATAATACCCCGTCTGTTTTAAGAAGGCTATAATATTGTGCCGATTTTTGAAGTGCCTGTCGGGGTTTTTGAAGGTATTTTAAGTCTTTAAAAGCATGTTATATTATGCTTCTTACTAACTTTAAAGAAATTCTATTGAAATTAAGGAAACGTAATGATTTTAATGCATTTTTAACGTACAGAGTCATTCTGTAAAATCACTTCGAACGTCGAAGAGCTAAATCCGCTGTGAAATTTCAAATTTCGTATTCGAAATTTGAATTTCAACTCTCGAACAAATAAGTTTAAAAACTCTTTGGTTTTAAATAAATTTATGACCTTTTTACCAAAGACAATCATAAACCAAAGCAAAATCCAAACAAAGAACAAAAACAATGGCCGCCAATTAACCGCCAAAACTTAAATACCAGGGTAAACTCGATTGTGGACTATTTGAGCTAAACAAAGAGCAAAAAGGGTAAAAATACGCCCAGGCCCAATTAATTAGACACAATTAGCCACCCTTCCTGAAGTCACAAAAGGTAGAAAAACTCTCATTAATTACGGTAGGGTAAAACAGGAAGGTACTCACAGAGTAAGAGTTAGCTAGCTGTAGGTATCGCGTGAAAGCCTGTCCTGCAACATGGCACCGATGTGTGACAAACTTTAAAAACCTGCTGAAAAATATGAGCTACTAACTGCGTAGGTAGGTAGGTATAGGAAAAAAGTCTATGTTTCAATCCTTAATACTTACTTACTCCTTTATAATTTCATGGTTTGAATTTTGTTTACATATTACAGAAATGTACATATTACAGAAACCTATATCTTCAGATACTTGTCTAATAACATTATCTTTAAATAACCGGCCAAGTGCATGTCGGGCCACGCGCAGTGTAGGGTTCCGTAGTAGCCCGTTACAACAAGCAACTACTTCATCTTAGTCACTTTAAAGGATTTATTCTAAGGATTTTGTATTTGGTACAAAATTATCCAACACCGAAGTTCAACGACTCTTACTGCCAAACTAATAAAGTTATCTTAACCGCTATAATTTTCATTTAAAGTTCATGAAATACACTATAGCCCTCAATTTTTTCAGATTTATCAAGCCAGCAGTTTAGCTTTTAGAGGGGGGGGGGGGGGACGCCCTACTGGAACAAAAATTTTCACTTTAAAGTTGAATATTTCTTAATTAAATCGAAAAATTGTATTGGCAACCCCTAATTTATTTTAAAAGACCTATTCAACGATACCCCACACAATGGGGTAGACGACGAAAAAAAATCTACAAAAAAAATCTACGACCCTAAAAAAAATATTTTCCAAAATTTTATTTTACCACTTTGTCGGCGTGATTGATATAAACACTCCTACAAAATTACAACATTCTAGTACCAACTCGGACAGACGGACGACGGACGGACGGATGGACGGACATAACGAAACTATAAGGGTTCCTTGTCAGGACTACGGAACCCTAAAAAACTGATATAAATTGTTATCTATCACAATACAAAATTATAAATACTTAGTTAAGTGTAAAATTTAAGTTCCACCAAAAAGATTTTTATGTAAAATGTTGCCAAGACGAGATCATAATATGGCATTGTCAAAAAGTAAACCAGATCTCATGTAGAGGCAAGCTTCTAACTCTACAAGCCCTAACTTCACACTCTAGTCAAAATACGTGGCTTGTCTGTTTCGCTACCGACACATGTGCGTAAGGTGAAAAATTGTTCATACCTAGTTCATACCCTGTATGTTTTATCCTCTGTATAATAAGTGTACTCTAACTAAGCCAGTACTTAGTGGGGAGGTACTTTGTTTTAGATCCATTATAATAGACACGGCTGTGGAAAGTGCTACTACCACAGAATATAATAACATTTTTGGTACTAGGTACGCCTTTTTCAGCCGACATTACGAACTCAAGCAAGATTTATGAGCATATTTGTGTTTTTATGGAATTAATCTGATATTAATAATACGATTTAGTTACACTGTAATGTTATATACTATGTGTGTTATGATAAATAAATAAATTAATTAATGGCCAAAGTGATGATAATTAATCCTTTTGACAGTTTGAGACCAATTTGAGGTTTGAGACATGTTAGACAATCAGCCTGCTGTAAAAACCATGAAGAATTTTGAATAGCCTAAATGCTATTGCTACAAACATATTAAAAATTAGGTAGGTACTTGTACTTGGAGAGCGATGCTCGGGATCTCCCTGCGAGACCGGAAACGTAACGACTGGATCAGGAACAAAACCAAAGTTAAAGATCTCATGGCCGTCATAGCTAAGAAAAAGTGGTCATGGGCAGGGCACATTTCGAGAATGGATGAAAGTCGCTGGACAAGACGAGTCCTTGAGTGGAGACCCAGGGCGGATACTAGAGGGCGCGGCAGACCACCGCAGCGCTGGAAAGACGACATCCGACGACACGGAGGCCGAGACTGGATGAGTCGGGCACAAGATCGTTGAGAGTGGAAGAAAAGGGAGGCCTACATCCAGGATTGGATCACCAAAAGGCTACCACGATGATGATGATGACTTGTACTTATACTTACTTATTTCAAGTTTCATCAAAAAAGCTTTGTCTGTCCGTCGTTTCAAGTTCAATTCCTGAGCGCTTCCCGATTAGCTACCCGACTGAAACTTTCAGGGTAGCTCACAACTCAACGACAGTGCATTTAAAAAAAACGTGGTGTTTATTATTTATCTATTTTTTATCAACATTTCACTTTACGAGATTGAGTAACAAAATTTTACTTTATTTAAACGAATTGTTGTTGGCCATCAACGTATCTAAAAGCCTATTCTGTATGTAACAGCTACCTGTCTAAAATAGCTTTATCTTAACAGTATCATGATTCAATTAATCCGATGATGGTGTTGGCAAACACCGTTATAATGTTTTTACATCGAAAGCATTATGCCTATCAAACATATGGTTATCGCACTAATCCATGTTTGATCTGTTAGGCGGCCAAGTGTGAGTCATACATTTATTGCTAAGGTTTTTTTAAACATACCACAACTTTTGACATTATGATCGGTTCACTAGTAGGTATACCTATCTACCTACCTACCCCAATTTTGCATTTTGCGTTCCAAGGGACAGATTGCATGTCTGTCGCTTCTTAATTACTACGCAATCTACGGGAGGAAGGGCATACACTTATAGTCGTATTAAAGATAAGATAAGATAAGATAAGATAACGTTTATTTGGCACACACACAGGATACAGAACAGAAAAAGGTACACGGAGAAATATAGTTCTATAGTCGTATTGCTCATTATACGGACTAAAAATATATGAAAAATGACATTCGTTCCTTCAATGTTAGTCCGATTTTAGTCCGTATAATGAGCAATACGACTATGGTGGGTTTTTCTCACTCTATATTCGAGTAGCCCGACTGGGGAAGTACCAAATAACATAATTCTTCTCAAATGGTGTTGTGTTCCTGCGGTGAGTAAGGTTGCCAGAGCTCTGCGAGGAAGCGCTGCGGTGACGACTGGTGGACCAGTCTTATCCATTGTGTTGTCAGTGCAGTGATTCCTCTTTTAAAGGGTCAGCAGCGCGAGTGTGACTCCTCTGGTGTCGCAGGCGTCCATAGGCTACGGTAACCGCTTACCATCAGATGGGCCGTATGCTTGTCCTGCTACCTTAGTACCTAGTAAGTAACTACTTTTAAAGAAATTTAAAAAATATATACTGACTCACCTGCTCTTTTAATTCACAATTCTGAGGTATCTTCTAAAAAGGACTCTTCTAACTATCATAAGAATTATATTTGCGTCTCTCAATTTGTAGTCACCCACTAGCCAAGCTGACACCGAGTCAAATATCAAAGTAAAGATCACAGTAAAATAACGACCTCCTTTGAAAAGTCGGTTAAAACGAAAGTACACTCCTTGCTTCAAATTGATTGGGGATTGTACATGAACTGATTGTGTGCCACAATATCGACGATATCTAAACTAAGCCGGATTGACAACGTACACAATAGCAGGGTGAAGTGTGGACCAATGCTTTGCGATGTGGTTCCGTACAAATTAAGTGTTTATTTATTATAAGCATCGCACAAGCTTACTGAAGTTTATTGTTCTATGTGAATGAATGTTACAACAAGTGATTGTTTTTGGGTTGGTTATGTAATTTAGTAATATTTTAAATAAAATCTAATTACCAATTAGATATTTGTACGAGTGCTTGCTTACATAAATGATCGTATTAGGTACATCTAGTTTCTGTTAGTTTACAGTCTGAGAAAGTCATAATTTTTTATAAAACTATTAGGTATTTTGTTTAGAGTTCCGTGTAAGCTGAGGTTAATCCACAGCATGTGTGTTTTAATCAGATATAATAGGTACGTGTCCATTAAATAAGTAGCTATCAATTACCTAGCTGATAATTTTTATTGCGATAACAATTCGGCAGTACTGACTAAGCTGTCATCATGTGCGCTTGTAAGCAGAGGAAGTCCTTCCTAATCGAAGATATCCTTAGAGATACCAAGAAAAAGCCTTACAAGAACCTGAGCAATGAGCCAAGTAAACCCCTCTACTGCAGGAAAGAGTCGAACGTACACGAAAAGGAAAGCAATAAGATAAACGAGAGACCAAAGTCTGCCGCTTCTGAGAAACAACATGAAAACCTGGCGAGATTCAACGTGGTGTCCGAAGTACAACATGAAATGGAACTAAGCAAAGTTAATCTTGAAACGAGACGGAATACATACCCCCTCTACCCGACTGCAGTGAAACCTAACTACCCCTGGAATTATAGAAAAGAACCTATGGGATATGAACCTAACCAGTTCAGTTACTACAGTGATCCAGTTCTCAACACTAGCCTGATACGGAGTCAGTTGGCGGCAAACCGATTTGTGTCTCATCCACTTCCGATACGACAAGCCTACGGATTCGATAGAGGTGAGGATGTAGTTGAAAAAAAAAACGACCACATTGAATCGACCTTAGAATCCACATTCTGAATAGGTAGGTAGAACTCTAAATTTCAGAGAAATTTAAATCCTACTAATATTATAAAGGCGAAAGTCCGCGTGTGTGTGTGAATGTTTGTTACCACGTATCCATATAACTACTAAACCGATTTTGATGAAATTTGGAATGTAGATAGTTTAGGTTCTGGAATAACACATAGGTTACTTTTTATCTCGGAAAAATGTATTGTTCCCGTGGGATAAAAAAAATTAGTCCACGCTGGCGAAGCCGCGGGCGATCACTAATGTCAAATAACTAATGTCAAAATAACAGCAGGAATTGGTAAGTTATACAGCTATTTTCACGTATAAATGACATGAAATATGAACAAACAAATGAAAGATTATGTGATTGTTGACCTGACAAATTGTCGATTAGCTGATAAGTAGGTACCTACACATCGCAGCTGAATCACCCAATTTTCATGTATCTTATCTGAATTACTCAAAAACACTTTAATAACTTTACAATCTGGAATAGCCCTACCCTGTTGCTAGATATTTTTTAACTAGGTACTTATCTATCAAAAAAATATAAACATTTGTGGAACCCTAAATTCTATTGTGCTAACGAACACATATTTTTTTGATGTGACGACGTCTTATAAATCGATGAACGCCGGCTCGGCTGCACGCACGAAAGTGTCACGTTCCGCCTGAGCCGAGCGTGCAAGCGAGAGCGCGGAACAAGCGATAGAGAGGCACGATCGTTCATCAATGTTTTCATAAGGCGCTATCACGTGAAATTATCGTCCGGAAACCGAATTTACAGACAACAATTTTTTATACTTACAAGCATAGGTAGGTTAGGTATACAGTTTTCGGTTAAATAATCGAGAAATCGTAGGAATAAAGATAGTTTTTGTATTAAGTACCTACCTACAGCCTACTTATCCTACAGAAAGTAATAAGTAGGTAGGTACCTAGGTACCTCCTAGCCCTCGCTAGTACCTGTTAGTAAAAAAAAAAAATTTGACTCATGATTGCTTCTACTTGACGTTACTTAGACCATGGCGTCATAACAATTAAATCTTAATTAATCTAATAGGTTAACTTACTTGTTGTTTGTTGTAGTAAGCGCGAGCTGCTGCAGCGGCTGGTGGCTGGGCGGGCGGCGCAAGGGCGGGCAGGTGCGCTTCACGGCCGCGCAGACCGGAGCCCTGGAGCGCCGCTTCGGAGCCAGCAAGTACCTCAGTCCTGATGAGCGCCGCGCACTGGCCTCGACGCTACGGCTTAGTGATCGACAAGTGAGTTATACAACGACAAAATCGAATATGTAATCCAAGACTACGTATTAGGTACCTAGGTATTATTATCTGTTCTGTGCCAAGACCAACGGTAAAGGAAATCCTCGACTTAGTCGGCCCCCCATTTATTTAAAATGGCTTTCCTGTAGATAGGTAGTCGAGATAGAGCCTTCAGGCATCCTAAAAACTCCTATAAGTAGGTACCTACCCGAGTTGTTTCACACGAATTTATTAAATTCTACGTAATTAATCCGAAAGTATTTAGATTGTATCGGTTGAACGGGAATAAAGTGTCACGTACACAGTTTTCATCTTAAGGACGTAATTACATTTTTGATGCATTCGAATTTGGGTATTTGAGACCAAAACAATTGAAGCCGCTTTACGCTCGATTTTTTATTGACTAACTAATTTTGGTACTTGAAAGTTTAGTATGGGTAGGTAAAGTAATTAAATTAAATTAGGTGTTTGCAATAGCATTTGGTGTAATGTATCTTCTATCTGCCTATTCTATTTATATTATTCTACTAATAAATAATAAAACTGCAGAAGGTTGAAGCTATTTTATTTGAGGGTAGCCTATTAAACGTTCTATAAGCTAAAACAGATTAAGAATAAATAAAAATTACTCAAATAAAACAATAATATGTAATTACTTTATAAAAGTACTTTTTATGTAATTATTTTATAAAATTGTTAGGTATTATCAAAATAAAAAATCAAATTCAATAAGATTATGTAAATACGTTGCACTTTTCTGGCCTAACATTTGACAGCATAATCTAAATCATTATAAATTTAGTTTTTTTCTCGTTTATTAATAAATTGTCCACATTAAACCATTCCACGACCATGGAGGTAGCACTGTTTACTTCGTCAATGTATATAACTGCTAACTTGGTCTTCATCGATATTTTATAACAGTTATATTATAACAGTTGATTTAGGTACATACACCATCGATCGTCAGCTTTCTCTTTTTGGGTAATTTCTGAAAGTAAAGAATTAAAACCTTATTAAAAACTCTGTAAAGCCATTAGTGCTGTCCGATTCGGTTTCCATCGAAACAAAACAATGCATTAACGATAATTATGCCGATACAACTACTACACTAGATAGTAGAAGAAATTGAAAATGAAAATTTTTATCAAAATTTGCGATTCCGACGGGATTCAAACCCGCACTGATACAAGCGATCTTCCTTAAGCCTTAAGGCTTAATTCCAAAATGAGTGTCATTTTCGTAATCACTACCCTCAAAAACCCCGATAATAATAATTGGATATTAATTTTCCATAAAAAGTGACATCCGCCATCTTTAATTCCAATATGAGTGTCAAATTCATAATCACCACCCTAAAAAACCCCGATTATCATTATAATTATAGATATTGATTTTTCATAAAACTGTAACATCCGCCATCTTTTATGGGAGTCATGGTGATGATGATGATTGTAGTAGCCTACCAAACAGGTACCTAGGTACTTTTTCAAATCTAATTCTGGCTATGCACTTACTTTTATTTTCGGTCCAAAAAAGTATCAATATAATTCACTCGCACTATAAAACACACACGATATAATTACTTTAGAACCTTGTCGTTCCAAATAAATTTTCAAAATTGCGATACATCCGTGCTTCCATTGCCGCGTCTTGACGCGGAATGACGAGCAGAAATGAAATCTGTCTGGGTTTTGTCAGTTTTCCTTTGAAAAATGTATGGAGAAATTCTAGTGCATTTTCTGCTGTCTATTCTTTCTCATAAATAAAAATTTAATTTATTTAGCAACAAAATAATCAGAAATTATTATAGAGGACTCTAAAAGCTACAATTTTGTATTATTATTTTGTTCAAATATGCAGCGGGATTGGCTATTTATGTACCTAATCAGACCCCATTTTTCGGTATTTTCAGCGATTCTTGCAATGGTAAAATCGTGTTTTTGTGAAAATTTTGTATGGAACTGCCCAGTTTTTATTTGAAATTTTTAGAGATGAATATATTACCTTTAATTTTATACCGTAACATCCTTACAAATGCGATTCCTGGTTCTTTAAATGGTACCTAAAAACCGTTGATATTTGTTGTTACGTCCTTAAGGTTAATTTAAAATTCCAAAGTAATAAATTCCTTATTTCCAGGTCAAAACCTGGTTCCAGAACCGGCGCGCCAAGTGGCGTAGGGCTACGCCGGACAGCGCGGACGCGGAGAGCCCCGCCTCCGAGGTCTCAGACGACGACGTACTCATCGACTCGTGAGCAACGCGTGGCCTCACCACTTGAGCAACGCGTGGCCTCACCACCTGGGCAACTCGTGGTGGGGTGCGTGGGGCCTCGCCACGTAACTCGTGGTGAAGTCTGAAGTAACGACTTGGGCTTGATTAAAAGGACTTTGTTTTATGAAGTGGTATTTCTTGAGACCTTTAAAATTAGGACGTTTAATAATTTCTTTCAAACACACGGGCCTAAGCGAATTGAAAATCACTTGTAATTCGTGGTGTCCTAAAAGATTTTTCTAACAGTCCTAGTTCGTATTTACCTACATAATATAGGGACAAACTGGCAAAGGCCATAAATAACCTAAATTTGAAACATAATGCTACAGAAACAAAACAAAATAATTAAAAAATATTTTATTTAAAAAAAACAATCAAGGGAAAACCTCAAAAACCAACAAACTTTAAACTTCAATACAAAACGGACAGAAAAGATATACCTTTATTTTATTTACACATACATTTAAATAAAATATATTTAGGCCTACGCCCTGTCTTACCCACCGTCTTACAATAGTTACAATTTAGGAATACGGCCTCTAATTGTCTTTACCTAGGCATAAAATAAGGTTTTAAGTACTTGACAACACTGCCTAAACCAGCAAAAAATCTAGAGCAAATTGGCTAAAAAGTTAAACACAACCAAATCCAATCTAGTTGGTGAAACAAGTGTTGTAATGGTAATGAAGAACTTTTAATGCTCTCGCAGACTGCAGATTTTTCATCGGCCGATAGTTTGGTCGGGCTCTTATGGCGCTACCCCGACCTAAAATTAACACATTGATGAGTGCAACTTCAAATGTCTTAGCATCGTTAAAATAAAGTTGAATTTAGGATGCGTTCAGCCGCGGCGCTTACGATACCTGCACGTTCCGAAACACGACAAAAAAAAAGCAGTTTTTTGGAGTTAACTCTTCACTGTAATAACCAACCGAAGTTATTAGGTATTTTATCAATTATTAAATTAGGTACTTATCCAAAAACATAATTAGCATGAACTTGGGAAGATGAAGATTTATTCTTGGTGGTTTTTTCGTTGATTTTTAAATGGGTACCTACCTAATTCGAAGATAAAAATGTTGAAGATACATATTGGCTTTTCAGTTATTTTCCACATACCTACTTTATTTATGTGGTCTCTGCCTACCCCTATGATGGGATACAGGCGTGAGTTTATGTATGTATGTATGTATGTATGTACTTTATTTATCGAGGGTATATGTAGATAGAGAAATACAGTGTTTGGCTCAGGGTAGGGCCTTAATCAGTATGAAGAAACAATTCAGTATCGGCTATTGTATGCACTAAAAGCCCAAACTGACCAACTTATCAGCCGATAGAAAATTCTGCAGTCTGCGAAGCTCTTGAGCATTACAATCTCAGAACTTTGCTAAAAGCACTATGAAAGCCAGTGCTTAACTATAATTGAAACATTGTTATAAATCGTTAGATGTGCCGTTAGCTTTGAACAAACTCTCTCTTGACAAAAAATCGGACGTTAATCTACAAATCGACAATCGTTACATCGGGCCAATAACCGTGGCTCCGCTTATATTGGTGGAAACTGAACTCTGAACATTTCACCAGCGTAAGGTGAACTACGAAAATGGCACGATATGTTGTTTTAAGAGTAGGATCCCAGGATTTTAACTGGTTATCTGTCGGAGCAAAGATCGGAGGGTCTAGACAACCGGCATTCGCTATGAAGCGATTCGATTTCTATAATTCGCTAACACTCGAACGTGACGCTTCATTTGCCGAACTTAAGGTCACGAGGTCTTCGTTTCATTTATCCACCAATGAAACGGCGATAGTAAGCGAAGCAAAGCGAAGGGAATTGTAGAAATAGAATCCGAGTGGTATCAATCCACTCGGCTAGAGGCCCTGGTCGAGACACAATTGATTTTCTATTGTGTCTGGAATCCCGACAGACTAGCATCATCTAACGATATTATATTTAAAAAAAAAAAAAAAAAAAAAAAAAAACATACATACAGCCGAACATAGAACCTCCTCTTTTTTGGAAGTCGGTTAATGACATTAATACGCATAACTTCTAAGTGGCATCGAATTATACCCAACATTTACTGTAGTCAAAATACACAAGTTTACAGAACCAATAGATGCAATAAGTGGGTACTATTTTACTTATTCTTACTTACTTAATTTACAAAGTCTGTTTGATTAACACACGCATATTATAAATGCTGGATTCGATCAAAAGTCATCTTATTCCAGAGTAACTAGCCGACGTAATTCGAAATACAATTGTTTAGAAAGCGCAACCGAACATTATTATGTGCATACAAATTATCCTGGTTATAAGGTGTCAACTTTACAATGTCAAAATATTCAAACAAACAGTAGATTACTCTCGAGTAAAAACTTAATCTTGGTCGAATCCAGCCTTAACCACAGATAGATTTACGAACGCTCGCTCGCCACTGAGCCCGTCTAAAGATGGAGATCGGAATTTACGCAAAATGTGTATGAATGAATGCATTTCGTGGTCCTACTAATTTGTCCTTTTAGTAAGACCACGAGGGAGACCTATTTCTGTATGTCTTAGGCTGATTTTAGTCTCACGCTCACCGTCAGAGCTGATAGGCGAGTGATCTTTATTACAATGAAATAAGGATACTGATTGTCCAGCACTGACGAGAGCAATCAGCGTAGCTATTTCTGCTAAACAATCAGTATCCTTATTTCATTGTAATAAAGATCACTCGCCTATCAGCGCTGACGGTAAGCGTGAGAAATCAGCCTCATCCTCGAACATGCTCACAGACTTTGTAAAACAACTGCTTTATACGATTATACCTTCATAAATAATGTTTATTTACAGATAGTTCTAACTACACAATATTAGTCCATTACAATACAATGTCATTTATTTTGTGCTTCATATCTAACTCCTCTAAAACATGTATCTAAAATAGATTTAAGTTCATTTACACCTTGTTTATTTTATTTTGACCAACGACATTTAAGAAATAATGGGAAATATGACATATGAAATATGATATAAGGACAATATGAGCTGAAATAAATAAATTACAAACTAGTTTTAAAACCAGATAAACCTATAAATAAAATAGACAAACTTAAATTCATAAAAAAATGAATAATCATCGTTGATTTATTTTAAAAAACAGTCAGAATAAAATTCACAAGGAATAAGTCACGAACGGTGAACATTTATTACTTTCTCTAAATGTCATACCTCAACATCAAGAATGAATAAAATATTGGTATAAGTTTTAGGTTTTCTAAAGATCACAATTCACAACATTTATGGCATCAGACCTTACAGAATTAGGGCTAGTTCCACCTTCCAAGTAAAATTTCGAATAGTTACTTCTATAAAACGAATCACAGCTAGTTATTTTACTCACATTCACTTCTTCTGTATTGTTACTGTGACTTTTGTTGTAAAAAATCTACCAGTGTCAAGTTTCTTAAACTTTACAGGAAGGAAGTGAAATAAATATCCGGTGCAGTAATTTCACTCAGTAAAAGTGAACTACTAAGTTTCTTTTGTAAGTGTACAATAAAGTATTTTCATTCATTGATAGCTGTGTACTACGCGGTACTCATTGTAACTGGCAGATACCTTACTCAGGAGATACTTGAATATGGTGGAACTAGCGTTTAATATACCAGGTAGTAGTTTGACTTTACATGAGACCTCTATTTGTTTATTCACAAAGACTTCAGTCTACTATAGAAATTGTCAAGAAATCTAATAAGCAAATTCTTGTATTGGTTGGTTGTAATGTAGAAAAGGATACTATATTTAAGAATTCAATTCTAGATAGTGCTAACGTGGCTTAAAGTACAACAAACATTTTGGATCGTATACACCCTCACCTAACATTCAAATGGACTTTAAACTCTTTTATACATTCGCCAATAAGTAAGTAAGTTCGTATGAGCAAGTGGCCAACTCTGGTGACGGAGTTTATTTATTATTATTTATTTATTTATTTATTCGCCAATGCGGCAGTGTAAAAATAAAAGTTTATAAGAGAACCAAAACACAAAAATAGACCACTTAGAACTTGTCTTGTTTATGAAAGTATACTAGAGACCAGCATGCTGATCGTTTATCTTTGATAGCGACCAAAATCGGTCTCAAACTATCAAATATGACAGTTCAGTGACCACGCAAGTAGCTCTGTCACTCTCATCTCAACGGGACCTATGCGATCGTTTTGACAGTTTGAGACCAATTTGAGGTTTGAGAATAGTTAAGACAATCAGCCTGCTGAGGTTGAGATGGTCGCTATTCAGACCATTTTAGCCCCTAGTCTAGTTTTCAAGTGTTACTTCTCGGTGTGAATTGCTCAACGTTTTGCTTAGGTCCAGTTGTATTTCCTATTTATGGGGACAAAAGTGTCAGGGTCTGACATATCCTGAAGTTTTGTGGGTCATGTATCCTGGTTCTGGGCACAAGTGACAGTTTCTTCTATATCCTATAGTTTGGTGGGTCATCTTATCCTGGTTCTGGGACAAAAGTGTCAGTTTCTTCTATAGTCTGAAGTTTTGTGGGTCATCTTATCCCGGTTTTGGGACAAAAGTGTTAAGTTTCTTCTATATCCTGAAGTTTTATGGGTCATCTTATCCTGGTTCTAGGACGAAAGTGTTAATTTCTTCTATATCCTGAAGTTTTATGGGTCATCTTATCCTGGTTCTAGGACAAAAGTGACAGTTCTGGGACAAAAGTGTCAGTTTCTTCTATAGCCTAAAGTTTTGTAGGTCATTTATCCTGATTTTGGGACAAAAGTGACAGTTTCATCCATACCCTGAAGTTTTGTGGGTCATCTTATACTGGTTCTGGGACAAAAGTGTCAGTTTCTTCTATATCCTGAAGTTTTGTGTGTCACCTTATCCTAGTTCTGGGACAAAAGTGTCAGTTTCTTCTATATCCTGACGTTTTGTGGGTCATCTATTCTGGTTTTGCTGTAGTTAGTAGTAGTGGTAGTTTAGTCTTGTTTCCTGAGAGCCCCACGCGCGCGCCACGCGGCAAGTAGCGAGCGACTGAAGTGTAGTTGGAAGAAATGGACTTGTGATGCGAGGAGGACGAAAGCATACCACAGGAGACCGTATGGGTAACCCTGAAACGTTAAAATGTAAGAAAAAACTGTCGACATTTCGCACAAAATGTCGCTTATGCCCTTTTGGCTGTAAACCATCGATATCTTTTGATGGTAAGATTGTAGGTTGACTCTGCTGTGCATCAATGGAATTTTCGTTACGATTGGATGCTCTACTTGCCAAATACGGATAGGTGTCAATCGTGTACCAACTTTCATCTAAAAACCTTTTTCCAATGTTTTCTTAAAACCTAATAAACCTATAGACACTTGACACACAATCACCTGCTTAAAAGATTCAATCTCCTTGGAAGAATTCTAAGGTGCAGTTAGAGGCAAATCCAAATGTACAGTTGTCACATGCACATAAGTTAAAAGTTTTCTTTCTCTGTCTAAAAAATTATGATAAAAGTTACAAAAAGGTACAAAACGTAATCAACTAAAAAAATAGGTTGTTTGTGTGCTACAAGATAACCCACCTGCCAAAGTATAATATCCAAAGAGTCATCCTCTTCCTCATCATAAGTAAGATATCTCCAGACATCCCCGCAGTAGTACAGCACACAGTACAGCAAGGGTCCGAGGCCCAGCACGGTGACCCCGAGCATGTACCTCCGGAGATGCTTGATGTTGTTCCGTTTGATGGCCGACAGGCCCAGGAACGAGAGCAGCAGGGAAAAACACCAGATGTACTCCCACCATAATGGCTAAAACAAAGACGGATTTTTTAGAAGAGCTTAGGTGTTACGCTGCGTTCACACGGAGGTAAGTTTTGTCGGGTCTTATTTCTGTCAGATCTGAAAAAACCTAACATTGTGTTCACACGGCGCTGTCGTGTCCCATTTAACCCACAATACAAAAAACATGTAAGTATTTTGTAACATACATACATCCACAAAATTTCACCCCATTCCCACAGGGATAGGCAGAGACCACGGATTTCCACTTGCTACAATCCTGACACACCTCTTTCGCCTCATTCACTCTCATCACATTTTTCATGCTCGCCGGTTTAGGGTACTTTTGACCTGGCCTTTCTCCAAAATATCACCAATCTGATCCAGGTATGTTCACCTCGGTCTGCCCCTTGCAGCTGTTCCATTCACACTTTGTAATACAATTTTAAATAAAATCTAGTAACACACAAATATTAGCTTTTATTTACCGATGGTATCTGCAACTCCTCGATCTCCAGTATGAATATGTCCAACTTATCAAGGATGTCTGCAGAGAGCTTCGTCAGCATCACCAGGAACATCACATGGTGGAAGAACATACAGTACTTTAGCCGAGACTTGTTCAATGCACTGAAAATATCAACAGGTGTTAATTTCATACAGTACGCCTAATTAATGTGTAGATGTGTGCAGTGTAGATTTTTTATACTGCCGTCCGCTAGCTAAACCACCGTTAAGTGACAAAAGCATTTTTGAGATATCGCTAAAAAACGCACCGCTTGTTTACTATCTTGCTTCATGCTTGCTGCTTTCTTAGTATATCTAATTCTAAAATTATAAAATATAGGAACCCAGTTCGAAGACTGATCGATAGAGAACTTTGAGCTTTATAACATGGCATTTAAAATTGAAACATGACCAGGCAGTATACAAAATTTTCTACTGCGTAGCAAAATGTCTAACTTCACAAATACTTATTATAGATCCATTGTGAGAAGTGTACTTGTCTATTAAATTAATACTGCTCAACTGCCATACAATACATTATTAGGTACATGTAAGAAGCTTGATCCTATGACATGCAATTGCAATTCAATTTCCCAACAAGTCATTCCAAAAAATAAGAATTTATTAGAAGGGATATTATAAGGGAAATCTAAAGATCTGAAAGATGTCTACTGCACCTTAGGGAATACAGTCATGATCATTATTTAATTTTATGAAGCATTATGTTATGGTTCATTACAATAAATTACAATTTGCTGGGCAAAGACCTCCATCTGGCCTCAGAAATCTGTCTTTTTTATCAATGTTTATAAACATTAATCAGCTAAAGTTTATGTTCCCTATGCTCTGGTAGTTTATCCTTGTGTACGAGAACTGATATTTAATTGAGATGTTTTAAATAATTGGCGCGAAACAAACTTCTCGATAGGATGGATGGATTGCTTTCGTCTAAAAATAATTCGACGGAACTAGGAAGGAGTGTGTCAACTTAAAAAATGGAGCACTATTATGGCTCCAAACACCTCTGAATTTTCGTAGATCGCACTTGAACTCACCTTATTTGATACTGTGCAGCTATTTTCTCCCGATGCTCGAAATCTGCACCATTGGTCCCTGTGACCATAACTCCACCTCGTGAAGCCATTTTCTAACTAAATTGATACGAAAGCCTCAGATATAAACACTTCACACCTATTCGACTTCACATACAGTTCATCTTTCATAAATTTCAGTAAGTTATTGGGTAGATTTTCGATTTTTCGATCAATTTTGTCGCTGAACCCGAAACTCAATTTCTTTCATCGCCAGCCAGATGGACGGGCGAGGTGAAGGGCAGGGAGGGTGGGGAGGGGAGGAATTTGGTTGGTTGAGATTTGGTGTGGCCATACCTATTTTTTCTTTATTGCCACCACAAGTGATAATGATGCTGTAGGCTCCAAAAATTCAACAAATTCACAAAACGTTAGTGCTTTAAGCAATGACAATTAAGAATGCATTCGAAATCATTAGATTTTTAATTCTATAGCCATCACAGGGCAAAATTAATTACAACTTGCGATACCTCAAGATTCAAAATAATGGCTACAAAAGACGTAAAATTTGCGTAAAATGGCAGCACAGATTATTAAACGTTGAAAGTTCCTAATGTTAAATGTCAAAGTCATCACATTCTGTCAACGTAATGCCAACGTCCTCCAACACTTCAAAACGTTCCGTTTTACGCTACTTCAAAATAATCTTAGTTTTCAAAGATTTTTTATAATTATTATTTTATTCAACAAAGCTTTTTTTTATACAATAAAAGTTTCGCTGTCGTCATTATTTACAACTAAATAACAAAAACTTAGGTAAATGTACTTGGTAAATAATTACCTTACCTAGAACCGCTTATAAACTAAATAACACAGGTAAATGGCATATTATATAAGGATGCGCAAGATAGGTATCATGAACAGATAATTTCAATTTTAAAATCATCATCAGCGAGTCATCATTAGTTTGTGAAACTTTCCACTCCAAACCTCTCCAAACATTCAAATTCATTATTGAGATTAAGACCACAATAAGACTATAATGCTCTGGCTCAGCATTTAGATACCTACCTACTGAATTTGGTAAGAATGTTTAAATTAAACCTATTTTATATCACTGTCTTCGAGCGTAGGTTTACAAATAAAACTACTAGGAAGCTGTTTCCGGTTTCGGTAGAAGAGCCTCGTTGGTAGGTACAGATCACTCTTCTTCGCAATCCTCTGCTTCTTCTTCAGGCGCCTCTGCCGCGTGTGGTTGTTCTGCTTCTGTAAGTAGATTCAATTCAATGCTTCTGTACCTAAGTAGATTCAATTCAATGATTCTGCCACTCTAAGATTGAGTGAGTTGTCAGCAGGTAGGTACCTACCTTACCTAGGTAAGTAGGTACCTACCTCTTCGTTAGCCTATCGACTAGTGGGCGCCCGCAACTTTGTCCTCGTGAATTTCGTTTATTGGGAATCCTATAAAAACCTCCCATAAAAAATTTTCCAGGATAAAAAAACTTCGGTCTTTACATCTTTCCTACTTAAATGATCTAGACTACTTAGACAGTGTCAGAAGGCAATCTTTGCCTACACTTATCGGGACACTGTAGTGCCTGGGACAATGTTGAGATGGAGTAGGCTTACCCAGCACCTACACCATCCTCTCAACTTAACCGGCCATATCCACAGGAAAGACATGGTCAATACGTGTGGGGCTGACAAAGCCGCGGGTTTCCTCACGATATTTTCCTTCACCGTTTAAAATGTGTCTAAGTAATAGGGTAATAAACTAGGCAGGATCTGTAGTACCTAACCTATGCCAAATTTTGAAATTTCATTCAAATGCGTTTAGCCGTTGTTGCGTGATTGAGTAGCGAACATCCAAACTTTCACATTTTAGTAGATAGGTAGGTTGATTAACTTGTTAAGTAAGTACTTAGGTAATTTAATTTTAGACCCACCTTTTCTTTCTACCATCCAAAGAATCTCGCAAGAGCGCCCCGTGTGGCAGCATTACCATTTCCAAAATTGCCTAAAGCTATATTTTGGAAAATCCTTTCTGTTTTTTGTGGCTTCGCCGTCGTAGATTTCTTTTGTGATTCCTGTGTGCTGGTTGATTGTGCAATGTCGGTGGACTTTGTGTGCTGTGGCATAGAGTTGATGTTAGCTTGTGCGTAGGTTAAGTCGTGCTTGTGCGATTGCTCAGCGGTTGCTTCAGGCACGCGTGTCTCTGAAAGTGGAAACACTCGCTTTACGATTCCTCTAGATTAATCTAGAAGCAAGGCAAGGGTGTTTTTAACAGACTACAACAAAAACCGTTCTCAATTCGTCGGAATCTACCTGATTAGGAACTCGAAGACGCCTGCTGGACCGATTTGAAAAATTACTATTTTATTTAACACACGGGAATTACTCACGTAAAATTATCGTCGATTTAGATACCGACAATGTTAGTTACCGTGTGTTAAATAATGTCTAGTACAACTCACGAAAGTTTTGAAAGTGGAATTACTATTTTGTTTGAAAGGGTAAACTTTCCGATTGGTGCCTTAAAAATTTGGTGAGGATCTGTTGAGAATCTTCGGAGCCATGAACATAAATGCACCACACAGAGTGCAGCAGAAAATTGCTCAGAAAACTTCTTATAACATTGAAGTCGGTTTTTTTTTAATTTAGCCTTTTTTTACTGGCGTACGAGTGCCTACGATTCAGGGCCTTTACTCTAAAAATCGTCAATTGTTCGATTAATTTAATTTAAAAACTTAAATTATCTGAGATCTGATTTTACTTAGATCAACTTTCAAAATACCTACCTAATTATTATTATTAGTTCAATATGTCCCACTGCTGGGCAAAGGCCTCCCCTTGATCCTTCCAAACATTACAGTCTTGTGCCATTTGGACCCACGTAAAGCCGTCCAGCTCGTCGCGCCATCTCTTTCAAAATTATTTTAGTTAATTGTTTAAACCGTTTACCATTAAACCCTACCCTTTATCGACAGGTAATCAAAGCCCTTACTTATGAACGATGCTTAAAGTTGAACACTGGTTAAACAACGTGTTGTCTCTGTTTGTCACTATCCACAAACAAAGACAGGACGTTGTTTAACCAGTGTTTAACTTTACACATTGTTCTTATGTAAGGCCCTTTATTTTAAAGTTAAGGTGAAGGGTTAGTCAAGTTGAGTAGTTATTCAAATTAGTCAATAAATAAGTGAGATGTCAAGAAGAGTCAAAGTCGTAGAGTCAGAAAAGAGTCAAGTCAAGATCACATTAAAATAACAAATTAACTTAACAAACATTTTATTTTTCGCAACAATTTCGTTTCATCCATGAGACATCGCACTTAACTTTGTTAGTATGTTACAGCAACATCAGAGACGTGCAACGTGTAATGAAATGTTGCATTACACGTTGCAAGTCGTGTTGCACATCCGTTGTACTCCCGCTTTCATTATTAACTATAACTAAATTATGTTATACAAAATTTGAAAGCATTTTTTTATAAATAGGGTGTTAATTCGTATAAAAGTATAAAAATATATCACAAGTCGTACCTAGATATTATAATATTATTTACACTTACTCGAATATGCTTCAATATTCTCATTAAATACTCCTTTAAAACGCTCTGGAATTTTAAATATCTTTATGATGTTATCTGGTTTTTTTTTAGCATCACAAAAATCTTACTTGATATAAGTAAGTGAAAGAATTATATCGAAAATTCCAGAACTCAATTTGACTCATAATAACTTGCAGTAAAAAACAACAAATGACTTGTCATTTCAATAAACAGTAACAAAAGTAGATGAACATTCATTTACAACCAAAATAACTTTGGCTAAAACTTTATTCAAAATTTAGGTAGGTACTTGAGACATTATGAATAGCTTTTAAAACCTGTAAAGTGCTTTCAAAACCCTAATTAATATTTCGTCACTTCATTTGAAGATATATAAAATCAACTGGTAGGTAAATAAACATTACCGTTATAGAGGTACCTATATTAAATTTATAAGTATTAAAGTTATAGAATGATTATATTAAAGTTATAGAAAGAAGAATTACTTTGAATATTTTACACAATATAAATGTCTACTTATCACTTTTTTCACCCATCTACTATTTCAAAGTATTCATCGTAAAAAATCAATTTTTGTAGGAAGTAATCGGAGTTAGTGACTTTACGTGTGAGTCAAAATAGCCCTGCTGAAGAATGAAGTGACTTATTAATAGTGATGGAACTTCACTTTAGAAGTTAACTTCACTTTAGAAGTTCGTTTGATCATCTATATTCCTAATGTTGATTTACTTTTATCACGATTGGTCTACTGCATCTGTTCTACTAAAAGCTGTATATCCTAGCTACTGGTGCTGATAATCCGACTGTAGAGGGTAGTACTCCACGCTGCTATCCTCCTGGCTCTGCTGAGGAGGGGCTACTTTGTACTCCTCGTATGTCGTACCTTCGTAGGTCGCGTCCTTGTGGCCGCCTAGGCCCGCGGCGGCGGCTTTCGCGGCGGCCTCGGCTGCGTTAGCTTGAGCTTGTTGTGCGGAGCTCTGAAAGGAAAATTTTCAATTCTAGAGTTTTTGTATAGGTAAGAGTAGACTGAGTGAATGGGACAACTCATTCAGAGCCATAATGGTAGAGTGCGCCGCAAACTTTATGGCGTCTGAAGTGCGCGGCATATTCGACTTGGCGCATGGCTCTATTCTATTCTATTCCATTGACTGTTTTATAGATATTCAATAGAGTAAACTTAATCTACATAGCTCGTCTAGCCCCGTCCCTCACCGCCTTCACCTCATAAACATCAGTGTTAAGTTAAGACCCTCTCTAATACTTAATAGAGGGCCTTAACTTAACACTGAAGTTTATGTTAAAATCTAGGGTTACTGAAATAAATAAATACTTAAATTGAAATTGAAACCTCCCCGTAATTGCGTTGACCGTACCTGCACAAAGTCGAATTTGCCACGCACTTCAGTCGCCATAAAGTTTTCGGCGCACTATAGGTAAGTTAGAGGACCTAGCGGACGCCCCTGCACACTACTTTTTTTTTATCCCACGGATTCCACGCATTTTTTCGGGATAAAAAGTAGCCTTTGCCTATTTCATTACCTATCTATATTTTAAATTTCAGACAAATCGGTTTCGTGGTTGTTGAGTTATAGAGAAACAAACATAGATCTATCCATCCAAACATCCAAACTTTCGCATTTATAATACTTGTGTGATTAGTTCTAATTAGAAGTCAAGGAGTCTGCAATCTAATCGTGTAGCTTCTTACTTTATTGTGGGCGTAACAAACTCTATTGATTCTTGTTTTATTGAAATTAATTTTACAACTATTCATAGTGCATAGTGAAATAACTAAGCTACTCTGCTTGCCTTTCTATTTTATGTAATAGACTTCAATTCAATAATAAGTATCTATTTCTCAAGAAGTGTCTATTTCTCACAAAGAGGTGCTAAAGAAAAGATAGAAATAAGATTTATGTAAGATTTATTTTGTACTTATTTATATTGTGTTAATTATTTCAAACACAAGATATTTGTTAAATTACTAAACTAGCAGACATTTCTAGAAGAACATGGATATCTTTATGTCTTCGAGGATGTAGATCCTTGCGTTCTTCTTCGCTTCCTGAACAGGAAAATAAAAGAATCAAAACCAGAATCTGATACTTAGGTCAAGGAAAGTATTCTAATGGTATCTATGATTAAAGAGGAAAACCCGATTTATATTATGGCACATCTTCTACTCACTCAAATTGTTGGATTAGGCACATCACTAACTTATTCCTTTTGCTTATTCCTTTTGGTAAGTTTGCTAGGGCCTTAAAAATTGCGTAAGTATTGTGCTGTGCAATGTGCATCCTACTTTTACTGAGGCTAACTGTGTCTAACTTCAGTTAGTTAGCATCGGTAAAAGTAGGATGCACAATACACAATTCTTAGGCGAAAGAGCGAGACAGAGCACTAATTAATGAATGAACAAGCAGTTAGTGCACTGGATTCAGCATGGTGTAATGTCGGCTATAGGACGCGGTTTTTTTTGACGACTTTGACGAGACTCACATTGTTCGACTGGCTCCACGCTGGAGCTTGACTATTTAGATTTTAAGCGGATGGATCACCGAAAAGAAAGCTAGGCCCCATACCGTGTTTGTTGCCCTGATTCTTCACGGTGTTGGTCGCGAAAGAACAGGAGTAGAATCAACGTTTCAAAGTGGTCATAACTAACAAAATGGACTGTATAAATTGTCTGAATAAATAAATAAATCATTATTATTATTATAACGGTCCTACTGAATAAATGATATTTGAATTTTGAATTTTTGAGTTAGCGTGAAACCAGCTAAAGGCTTCTCACCTGTGCTTTCCTCGCGGCAGACTGCGTTGCCTCGAAGTCGATTCTAACTCCGTGCAGCTGGTCTTGCAGCGTGGCCAGCCTCTGCCGTGCGGCGCCCACCATGGCGGTCTGCGCGCCGAGCTCCCCAGCCGCCTGGGAGGCCGCCTCGTTCGAGTTCTCGGACGTCGCCTGCGCCGCGTTCAGCGCCGCTTGGATCACGTTCACCTGGAAGAGGTGGGTGATGATGGAGAGCATACGAGAAAGTTCAGCCTCCGTTTCCTAGAGAACATTATAGCTAAGTCATTTTGGTACATACTAGATAACCTGTTGGTCTTCCTGATAATCAAGTAAGTTTTTTTTTTTTTTTTATTCTAGATAGACCTTTGTTTAGCCACAATCTCACCTGATGGTAAGCGACGATGTGGCTGACGATGGATCACAAAGGTCTAGAAGACACTTATTCACTCTTGACTTTACCTATACTTACCTATACTTTTATTATTTTTGTTTGAAAGGGTATACTTTCCGATTGGTGCCATGAAGTCAGTTTTTTTTTATTTTTAACTAAGCCACTTGTAAAACACAAAAATTAATCTGCATTAGATAGCTAAACTCTTGAGGAAGGTTATAGGCTACTTTTCATCTTCATCATCATCATCTCCATATATCTTTACTACAAGGCACCGCCGCGAGGGCGCTGCTAGTAGATCAATAATGCCCGGGTTACACGAGGCTAGTTTTTCAAGCTAGGATAGCAAGCTAGTGTTAGTAAGCTAGCAAGCTAGTACTTCTAGCTTCGCGCTTACTAGCTTACTAGCTTAGAAATGAAGCTAGTTTTGTCTACACGAAGCTAGAAGTACTAGCTTGCTAGCTTACTAACACTAGCTTGCTATCCTAGCTTGAAAAACTAGCCTCGTGTAACCCGGGCATTAGACATTCGAATAGTGGATGGAAGTTATGTGGGTGAGAGTTCTAATGGAGAATTTATGAATTTTGAGCAGGGTGAACGTGGAATGGGCCTTCTACAAAATATGGATATGTCCTATGTATGTAGGTGGATGTGCCTCTAACTACACATTCAACGTAATCCAGTTTCGTTCTTCGTTCGTTTATTAGATATGTATTTAAAAAAGATCGAATTGGCTTTCTATAGTTGAATCTTTCCGGTATGAAAGCGAGCCGGTGTGTTAGTACTAACCAACATAGCTAGGATCAAGTGACATGTGGTCAACCACCCTATCTCTTACGCGATCTGACCTCAGAAGACAAGAGGTTCCTACAATATATTAGTAGGTATAGGTTCAAGCCCCAAGCCCCAAGTTCTTTTTTGCCATCGCTGGCAGACCACTCGCAAAAACTATACTTAGGTACTGTTTACCCATTTTTCTTGATACTCTTTATACTTAGGTAGTTAATTTCTACTTTTTTTTCGTTTATCAGGCAATCTATGCCTGGCCTGCACAAGTTAGATCTATAGTAAGTATAATTAGATCTATCTAATTATATAAAGCGGAAGGGTTTGTTTGTTTGAACGCGCTACTCTCAGGAACTGCCAGTTGGATTTGAAAAATTCTGTCTGCACGTGATAGCTAAACTCTTGAGGAAGATTATAAGCTACTTTTTATCATCATTATCACCACCATAAACCATCACTACAGGGGCCCTGCGAGTAATTTTATAAAGTAAGTAGGTATACCAAAGATGGTCCAGGTCTAAGCCAGGATGTTTTCTAAAAGATATTTTTATGCTAATTGTTCAAAACAAACGAATTTTATTGATATCCGGGATCTATACAAATCAATTGGGTAACTATCATCGTGGTGAAAAACTTTGTGGTTCATCTTATGCTGGTGTTATGTCCTAAGCTCACTTTTATGGTGGAAGTGAGCTTAGGACATTACACCAGCATAAGATGAACCACACCATTGGCAGACCATCCGCCCGATGGTCCGACGACATAAAGGCATATGCCGGGATAGACTGGACCAGGAAGACCAGTGACAGTGTGGAAGAATATTGGAGAGGCATGCCCTGAAGTGGCCGAATATATGAAGAAGAAGATAAACCCCAAATTTTTAGTGTTAAAGAGCATTATAGGTCTTCGATTCAAATTCAAACTCACAACTGAGGTGGAAAGCAAAAACACAAGCGAAAGTACAACTTTATACTTGTAATGCAAGCTTTACACCATTTAATTATAATTTTTTATGCAATTGACCTTCGAAAGTGTTGTAATATCCTAAATGCAAATAATTTTTTGACAAAAAGTAATTGTGTTGAGAGCAGCGCGAATCAGAGCGTGACCATTTATTTGTTAAATGTCGTAAACAAATAAACATGGCTGTGCAATTATATAAAAAGTTGATTGAGTTTGATGAAATGTGATCTTAAAATTTTGTCACACTTCTTGCTATTTGTGAGGAAATAAGTTAATATCTTTCATATTAACTAATATTTTATATGTATAGGTACTTATGTAGGTGTAGGTAGGTACTTACCTACCTACTTGGACTACTTAATTACTAGTAGTTCGCCCCGAACTGAGATCTCGCGCACCGTAGATGGCTTACATTTGGACTTTCTTCTGACTACCCCTATAATTTCAAGTGCTACTACTGCCGAGTATGCCTATTGCGCTAGCTCTTCATAGTAAAAAATGCTAGCATGCATGCAATACATAATGTCGTGTCTAATTTTTCATTTATTTCATATTATTAATTCTCGTCGTATTTCTAAAAGTATAGGTACGTCCTAGAATAAAAATAATAACTATTTTGGAATGTACAAATAAAGACCTTTCATTTGACACCCCACTCAATATATTTGTTTACTTAACTTTTTTTAACCCAATTATTTTCATTCTTTATCAAAAATTTTTTTATCATGAAAATAAATCAAGTAGCATCTAAAATCATTGCAAACCAAACCGCAACGATGCCACTCTCTTTTTAAGACCGACCAGTCAATGAGCTACGAAGACATCGAAACTCTATGAAACGGGAGCTCTTGCAGCTCTGGTTTCGTAGTTTTTGTTCTTTAGTCGTATTTCAAAAACTATACATCCTAGATTAAAAATAAAAACCATTTTGGAATGTACAAAATAAACCCTTTCGTATGACACCCCACTCAATATATTTGTGTAACTTTCATAATTTTTTACCCCCTTGGGAACCCAATATCTTCACAACCCCTTCATCGATTAAGCTCATATGCTCCACCGTAAATTTCCTTACTACAACCTATTGACCTACCAAGTTTCATGCAGATTGGATGAACGGTTCGACAGTTATGCGCGAACAACAATTCGTGAAACATACAAACATACAAAGCAAAATCGCCCAACTTACCACTACGATTATCTTCCATTTCCCTTTTTCATCTCAGCTATACTTCTTACTCATATTCCCGGCTTTTAAGTCGTTAAGCCATGTCGGAGGCCTTTAGGCGGCCTAAACACTCCAGAGTTGGCCACTTGCTCATACGAACTTACTTACTTTAACTCATATTCACATTTACTTCACACATCTTTTTGTAAAAAGATTTACTTACTTATATGCGAAAAGTAACCTAGTTCTAATTTATCTCAGCGGATCTAAAAAGGCCGCTGAAGCTGAACCTTATTATGAGTTGCACTATATGCCGTCTCTTTTCATAGACATGAGAGTGACAAGAAAAAAACAATGCGAATCATAATAAGATTCATAAAGTTTAGTAGTTTCCTTTGTAGTCAGTCTGTCAGTATTCATTTAACTTCCCAATCGATTTGTAAAGAATAATTGATCTAACGATCATTTAATTTAATAATAGGTAGGTACTTATAGGTACTTAACAAAAAATAAAATAAAAAAATCAGAAAGTAATTTCAAATTGAACCCTTTTTAAGAACTAAGTATTATAATTTTAGAGCAAAAGACATCAACGCGTTCGCCAAATTTTGCAATATAATTACTTACTTAAGTATATTTTACAGACAATACATTTTGCTATCGAACGAAATCGTAAGATATCGCGGAATGTTTGCCATGCAATTTAATACCTATAGGTATATTATATCCAAATAGATTTCAACTAAGTACAGATGAAATTGAGAGAAAATACATGACTAAACAAAAGGGTTCGTAAAGAATGCAACACGGGATTGAAGTTGAGAATCATTGTTGAATTCGGGGCCCGTGTCCTTTCACCATATTGATTAGCAGAACTCGATAAGTAAATAAAATAAGTATATCACTTCCTATTGCAAATAATCGCAATTTCGTCAAGGATTGGTTACGGTTTTGTCAACTTTTTCGTAAGACAGCGGTTTTTCTTATTCGCAAAGTTACTACGAAGCTGCAGCAAAATTGATTGCATGATTATTGCAGTGGGACTCATTTTTAATGGAAATTAATTTGTTTATTATTGGTTTCGCGTTATGAAGTTTTACCTAAACTATTCAAATTGGCTTTAATTAAACCAATGAACAAATACCCAAAGGAATCTCCTTCAAAAAATCAAAGCTCTTATTACAACCACTATCATTGAAAACCAAATAAATCAGCCATGTCAGAAAAATAAGTGAAACTCACCTGATGCATAGCTTGCTGCGCCGCCTGCGCTGCCGCCTGCGCGGCTCGCTTCGCTTGCTGCAACTGCATCTCCTCTCCTTGCAGGCCGACCTTAGCGTCCCTCACTTGCTGCTCCAGCCCGGACAGAATAACCTGCTTCCCTGCCAGCGCCGCCTGAGCGGTCGCACTGGCTTGAGCAGCTGACTGAGCCAACGTGTTCTTCGCTACGTAGGCAGCTTGATACGCCGCCGCGGCTTGGTTACTCAGCGCTGTTTTCGCTTGATTGGCGGAGCCTACAGCTATAGTTCTCAGACCGCTGCCTTGAGAGAAGCCTTTCTTCCCAGCGTTGGCCGCTTGTATGTCTTGGATGTAGGCGTCGTAGTGGCTGGATTCTTGAGGTTCGGCTTGCAGCTGTGAGTTATCGTAGTCGTATTCGTACTCTGGTTGTTGGACTTGTTGTTGTTGCTGCTGCTGCTGTTGATGATGGTATTGCTGCCGGGCGGGGGCGGCCGCGGCAAGGGTCAAGGAGCCTGGAATGATCGAGTATTTTGGATTAGTTCTATAGACATTTATTTACCGTACCTGCGTCGTTGGCGTGGAATCAAAATAATAGTATACGCAATCTAGGTTGTACCAAGACTTTCATCATTCAACTACTGCAGCGTAATTGATCCACACACATAAAATAGTACCATCCTCAAATACTTTACATTTACCTATGGCAATAGGTACCTAATTGTTTTCTAAAAGCAACTGAAATTATCCCATTTTGGTTATTTTAGTGAGTTTAAGCAAGGCAAAAGAATTCATCAATTTTACCCATATTTAGGATCTTATTTTTCTCTAGGTTGATGAAATTAACTAACAATAGCCAACTGTAACCATTAGCAATGAAAAGGCAATAAAACTATCAGACATTTATCTATCAGTTAATACGATCGTTATGAAAAAGGCAGTAAAAAAGCTAAATAGTGCAAGATGTAACCGATGTAAACATAATGTTGCGGCTAATAGAATCTTCGAACTTCATTGTAAAAAAGTAATATAGTTATGAAAGGAAGGTATATAACGGAATGATTACTGAAGAAAGTATTCATTGGTGCGTACCGGAAGTAGGTCTATCTTGCGTGAGGAACACCCTATAGATACGTGTTTATATAAGGATGATGTAATGTTGCATGTTCGCTTCATGCAGATTCAATACAATCATTAGTACAATTTTTACAAAGGAATATCTACAAATGTAATGAGTAGAACACTCTTTATATTTTAAAAGGATTGTGTGCCAAGTGAAATGCATGAATTCCTAGTGTACTCTGTAATCTGTGAAGGGAACTATAATGACGGTGTTTTAGGTCACCAAAATATCAGTCATCAATTTAACAACTCAGTCATCAATTTAAACAAAATTTATAGGATATTTTTACTTATCTAAGTTAATGATAATCTCAACAAAATACATTTTAAAGGAAATTGCTTCATTGTGCGATTAATTCCACAGTTGCATACATTTTTTTAAGTTTAAAACTCACGACCAAAGCTAAATTTTTATAATAGGTATCTTACTCAGAGATTTCTCATTTTTTTTTTCTTTTTGCGGAAAAGTTTTTTAAGACTTACAATTGATATAAAATTGAATTTAAATCTCAAAGGGGATGTCTAAGTCTAATGCTAACGAAACTTTGTTCTTTATTTAATTTTTTTACGCCATTTTACGCCATACTCTTGAGTAAGTATAAATATTTTTTTCCAATTCTTTACCTAGGTGAATTGATTTCTAAAAATCTGAATATCTGATTCTTTAATAAGTAGGTAATTAAGGAACCAAATTAAAAGTGCGATAATTTTGCGTTTCTGACATTGCCGCAAGCGAAGTGCGTGAATCCAACTTCAGAGCTAAAAAATCGGTTACGTGTAGGTAATTTAACTCCGATTTTTAAACGAAACTGTATTTTATGATCTTAGACAATTCTCTCTTGGACCAAGGGACGGTGAAAAAGGACTCTAGGGTTAAATTCATATAAAAATGTTTTAGGATCTCGGAAAATGACAAGGGGAGCTGGGAAAATGTTCTAATATTCTATACCTACACTTTTTTAAGTCAAATTTTTCAATTAACAGACATATTTATCTAAAGAAATAGCTTTAAGCTGGTCAGCTATGTAGCTATTGTTAGAATAATAAAATCATATAATAAAATATCAAATCATCTAAACCTTAAAGCCTAAGTTTTTTAATTTTTAATTTTTATAGTGTTGATCAACACTTACCTAAGTATAATTTTATTGAAAATTGATTCATAAGTACAAAGTTATTTGACGTTTAAAAACTAAAATCAAAACAATATTCTAAATTAAAGAACTAAAATATATTGACTCACCTAAGCATAGCAATATCGTCCTGTAACTCTTCATTTCTACAGTCGAACTGAAAGCACACCACAAGCACTTTAGAAAAATCTAGAAAAATCACAAAATCTAGAAGTAAAACACAAAATTAAAAGCCACTTAAAGCACTTTTCAATACCTTTCAGTACTTTCACGAGAATTTGATTTCAATCGGTCAAAACCGGGGGTTAACTGACCCTTTCTCGGTGTTCAATGAAGCAATGGACGTACAGTCTTGCTGTACTTGTATTTATAGCGAGCGTCTATTGGAGCAGAGAGCTGAGAAACTGCCGTTTTGGATCTCTACAGAGCTGCTGCTGGAGAACAAAGAAAAACAATGGATGGCTTTGTCACGACATGAATTTAATTGTGAAATTTCGATGTTAGATAACTGTGATGAATTGAAAAGAATAGATCGATAAAACGGAAATTTAGATGAGATTTTATAGAATCTTATAACATCCCTCTGTTTCGTTGGAGGTTAATAAAAAAAGGCAATCTGTAAACTTTACATTTCTAGAATTAACAACATCTACAATTAGTTAAGGTTTGAGATTTCGTTTGAGAGTTTGATTATTTGAATACTCACTTCACCAAATGTATGTAGACAATGTTTCAGCCCCTATGTACCTATTTACACGTAGGTACCTAATCAGAGGCACGTCCAAATACACATCTATTACATACCCACTTTGCAATTGACAGTATTTCAAAATAAAATTACAAGTTGTCTTTTAGAATTTCTGAATTAAAAATGGTGGTATTAACAGCTCCATACAAATCCCTCGCTCAATGATTCTGAGTGCATTGTGGATTGGACCAATATTGTCCACGATTGTCACTGTTTGTACGAAATTACACTAACTGCTCTTACGAAATACGTAGCGTATTATAGCTGTGACGTAAAGGTGGACTGGCCCATTAGATAATTACAGAACACTTTAAAAAATTAAATAGGCTCACTTCTCTATAATACCTACTCAAATATCTATACACTATCGCACACAAGTGCCCTGAAAATTTGAGCGAGAGTCAGAGAGTGAGGTTATCAGAGGCAAATCCAAATTTTGTCAACTGATGTGCATCAATGGACTTTTCGTTTCGGAAAATTAATCTATCTATCTAGCGCATTTATAGGTACACAATCTATATCACGAGCTTTGAATGGTGAATATAGGTAAGTATTCTTATTGGCAAGCTAGGCTTGTAACTTGTCATAATTACTTACAAAAAGTAAAATATCTATCTAGTACTCCTCCGCTAATCTATACCAAAAAAGTTTCGTCAAAATTTTCACGCTAAAGCCACCCATAGTCAGGGCAAATCCGTGAGCATCACCAGTGCGAAAACAAAAACTTGGTCTTCGACACGTGTTTTACCCCTCCACGGGGCATCCTCAGGAAATAATTTATAGACTTTTTTGGTAAGCGGAGGAGTAGGTACCTACTAGATATTTAGGAATTTTCAAAAAATCTGAAGATGGACTTCCGTAAAGTCACGCCTGAATCAATTAACTACAAAAGAGACAAAGGGCCAAATGTATATTTCGGAGGCTTTGCCTACCCGAGACATCTTCTTTCAGATCTTGAATCAAGATCATTTGATGTCTCAAACAATCAAGATTCTTGATTGTTTGAAGGTTTCAGCGGATGACTTCTTTTCAGTCGTAAAAGCCTGTTTACGTTTTTACGAACATTAATAATAGCAACTAAACCAATTTATCTAACACGGGGGTATCCCCTACTTAAGTCATTTCAATCGCACGAATGGCCACGTAATTTGAATACAACTCTTCGTGTGAACTATTCTGACGGAAAACATGCATGGCTCCTACTATCATACTTAGCCGTATCGGCGAAGTGGAGTGGACTTCCTAAAGTCGTGGGTTTGAATCTAGCTCCTAAGATGATCCATAGTGATCTCCATGATCTTATCTCCTAGGTCTTGAGACTATTCAATGTGATACCCTGAAACGCGATTAGTTATTAGAGGAAAAGTGGAAGGTTCTTGCCGGTTACCTACTCATAAATATGTGTCGGGGATAACCGAGTTTTTCAGGATACTGTGGGCTCCTATTTTCGTCTAGCTAAGACATGGCGGATAGCTTCGAGCAAATAAATCACAATCGGTAACCTAACCAAACTTTTAACAACCAACAAAGTAACTTTTCAAATCAAATCAAATCAAAGTCTTAATAAAAACCAAACAGGCACGTCCGCTCGGTTCGAGCTCTGGTGCTAAAGTGACCGCTCGCTCCGACGGCCGCACCCAAGAATGACGAGCCCTGTCGTCACCTTGCGTTCGGGTTTTATCGACAGAGAAACAGAGTTGCCACCAAATAATAACAGATGGCGCTGCAGTATTTCCGCAACAGTGTTGCCGCTGCTTAATTCTAGATTTTACCACACTAAATCTCCGACACGGCCATCTCTGACAAGTCACGCGTCCTCGCGTGAATTTTTGGAAGAAAAACTCAGCACAGTAACGTTAGGGCAACATCCCGTTACCCAGGGGCAGCTGCCCCTGGAATCGAAACCAGAGCAGTGAGCCCAGCTCGAGGCTCCTACCTACCCCCTGCGTCTACCCCGCAAAAGGGTGGGCAGATGATCCAGTTCGTTTCTGCACAGTAACATGTCTCGGCCACGCCTGACCATCAAGGTCATACACTTAGACGAAGTTTTTCGCGTTAAACAGTAACGTTATCAAAAGTGAACACAAACCTTCTCTTCTAATTGTAACGTTATACCACGACAAACAGCGCAATACTGTACCTACAAAGCATCTAAACTCAACTCAGCAACTCGCAACTCCGAGTCAAACCTTTACATTCAAAGTGTACCTAGCAACTCTTCTCGCCGCTTCCATCCTACAACTCTAGTACACAGCCATCCAGCATCCGTCTACCAACATCAAGAACACCTCTATATGGCATCCGTATACCATAACCACACAGCCATTCCGTTCGGCCATTCTGATAACACAACTAAAATTAGGGACAAACAACTCTAAACCATTTTTCTTTCATCCATCAACTATCGAGTTCTTTACAAGCGAATTAATCATAATCATTTAGTACAGGATTAGGTAAACAATGACTTTATACACCGCCTCAACGGCTTATTTCTCTATTGCCACAACGTGAGTAAGGGTAACTCAGAAAAACACATCGCAACAACGACTCATCTCGCTTTTGCAACAACGAAAGAGGGCAACTAAAAAAATTAACACGACGTCATACCTACGACTTTTCTCGCTTTCACACCAACAAAACAAAGGATAGCTAAAAAAACATTGTGTCGCAACAACGACTTAACTCGCTTTCGCACCAACAAAATAAAGGATGACTAACATAACATGGTGTCGCACCAACGTAAGTATGGGTAACTAAAACAACATGGTGTCGCACCAATGACTTCTCACTTTCGCTCCGACGAAAGAGAGGGTAACTAAAAGAACACGCCGTCGCTCCAACGACTCATCTCACTTTCGCACCGACGAAAGAGAGGGTAACTAAATGAACATACCGTCGCACCAACGACTCATCTCACTTTCGCACCGACGAAAGAGAGGGTAACCAAAAGAACACACCGTCACACCAACGACTTATCACTCTTTCGCAACAACGAAAGAAAAGGCCTTATTTCAAAATTAGAACCAATCATTACGTCACAGGGCACAGCCTTAACCGGCAAAATGAGAAACGACAATCGTAAACAATTACTCGCCATATAGCGACTTCACTACCAGCTAACAACAAGTAGGTACTCTGATAATCAAACTCCCAAACTTTAAATTCCAATTTTTTTCACAACAGAACATTAATTCAGTCTCTCGGCGTTCAGTCCATCGAACACCCAGTATCCAGTCCATCGGATACTCATGGCTCAGTCCATCGGCCATTTTGTCTCTCTACAGGCGTTCAGTCCATCGAACACCCAGTATCCAGTCCATCGGATACTCATGGCTCAGTCCATCGGCCATTTCAGCCAGTCCATCGGCTTAGGTTACAACTCAGTCCATCGGTTGCACCACGAGACATCATTAACATCATCAGACTCAACACTCTACAAATCTAATTCTTTGGGAATCTGATGATCAGGCACTTTCCTCACTCAATCATGAGAGTACTCTAAACAAACGACCACCGACAACACAAATTGACATACCATCGGCAGTAGCCAGTCCATCGGCTCTGCGATCCATTCACAGAAGCTAACCATATCAGCCGTAGCCGCGTACGTGCTACCCCTTCCAAGGGATATCCTGCGCATAAAAAGCAGGCCACGTGCACCTATTACACGCTCCGGCGCTACTGGGTACGGTCACAAAAAGTGAGGACTCAACAAAGATAACCCAGCAATGTACCAACAGTTAACATGAGACTTTATTTATCGAGGGTAAACTTAACAAGCTACTATCGATTTTCAATTTAGGAAACTAAACACCAAATAACACTTCGCTCAATTCATCGCTTCGACGTCCAGTAACCACACACACACACAACACACAACACAGCTCCAAATCAGTGCTCCACATCAACGCCTAACCAGCGAAATCAATGCGTCATCGCCTAACAATCAAAACCGAAACATCATCGCCTTACCAGCGATATCAAAGCATGATTGCTCATTCATCCAACAATATCACAGCACACTAAACTTACAAGCGTCAGACTTGCTTTATGATCACAAAAAGAGAAGGTTGAATAAAGTAAACTCAGTAGGAAACTCAGTCTGTAGCAAACAATACCGTTCGGACTCTATAATGAGGGTAGTTGTAAATTCTTTTTTTGAGATAAACGATCTCAGCAAGTACTAGTCATACCATCTTATCTAACACATCAAAATGTCTCAAACGTTAGACATTACGTTCAACTCGACTTCTTTTCATCACTTTCAACAAAAAAACAAGGTGAACAGTCACTCAGATTTCAGCCCTATTTGCATCAAACCACTCCTAGTCGCAAATAGAAAATCTAGGTCATCAATACTTAACCTACCGTCATTTGTAATCTACCGTCAATACATCAACCAGCTGAACGAAATTATTTTAACACTTGGTTATAACTACCTACATCTCAAGAAAAACTCGCACACAGCTTATGACGAAACCAATGGACAAACAATGCCACCAACCCAACAAATCGAACAATTTCTTATCGATTAAAAATTCTAAACTCAGCTCATCAAACTCAACCTCTCATAAAATTTGTTGAGTAATGGCTAAAGGTAGGATAATGATGATGAATCTACACACAATAATGATCAACAAGTCACAGCATTATCTTGTCACGTTTTTAAGAAATTCTAAACTCAGTGGAATCTACCGATTTTAGAACGTACTTCATAAGAAAACATTTAGCACCAGAGTCAAAATAAAATGGAACGCGCTCACCAGGGGTCACTTGTGGGTCTCCAGGTATCATCCCACACTTCTGATGTCGGGGATAACCGAGTTTTTCAGGATACTGTGGGCTCCTATTTTCGTCTAGCTAAGACATGGCGGATAGCTTCGAGCAAATAAATCACAATCGGTAACCTAACCAAACTTTTAACAACCAACAAAGTAACTTTTCAAATCAAATCAAATCAAAGTCTTAATAAAAACCAAACAGGCACGTCCGCTCGGTTCGAGCTCTGGTGCTAAAGTGACCGCTCGCTCCGACGGCCGCACCCAAGAATGACGAGCCCTGTCGTCACCTTGCGTTCGGGTTTTATCGACAGAGAAACAGAGTTGCCACCAAATAATAACAGATGGCGCTGCAGTATTTCCGCAACAGTGTTGCCGCTGCTTAATTCTAGATTTTACCACACTAAATCTCCGACATATGAATGTTGGGCGTAGAAGAGATAGAAAAAAGAATGTGGAAAAAGCTGTAGGTAGACTGTAGAGGAATGGTACCATTCAGTACATCACACTATCACATCACATCACACTATCACACTAATTTATAAATGGGAAAGTTTGGATGTTTGGATGTATGTTTGCTCCTCTATAACTCGACAACCACTGAACCGATTTGGCTGAAATTTGAAGCATAGATAGATAATGACCGGGAATAGGACATAGGCTACTTTTTATCCCGAAAAAATGCACGGTTCCCGTGGGATAAACAAAATAGTTGTCCACGCGGGCGAAGCCGCGGGCGTCAGCTAGTAGATTATAAATCAGATATGACAGAAGCTTTACGTTTGTTGAAACCTACAGCATATTCAAACTCGCACGTGGTTTAGTCCAGTGTAAGATTTCCCAAAATTAAACCTGAAATGTAACCTTTAATCAAATGGACCGATTTGGATGCAACTTGGAAAAGGTGGTAGGTAGGTGAGGCCAGGAATACCATACAGACTGTTTAAATCGTTAGAAATCTGAAATTCGATAAGCAATTACGGAGGCCTTCAGGTGTTGTTAGAATCCTAGAATAGAATTGTTTTTTGTTTGTTGTAATTTTAAAGTTAGCTGATGATTATCTATCTTAATAAGTTAATTGTAACATTGGCCGTCAGTTCTGTGTTCTGTCAACCACCTCCCTTTCACAGCCCTTTCAAATTTATTGCGTAATCAATAATCATGTCAATGTTTCTTACTAGGTACCTTCTTATTTCCAAAACTGAAGGTCCCCAAAAAACCCAGTTGTAAAACAGTATAAGAATTTGGAAACTACAGTTGTCATAATGGACCTAGGCATTCGTGAAGTTAGGCTTTTCGCTGCGCAGTAGAAAATTGTATGAAAAAGTTGCACTGCGCATCGGCTAACTTCACGAATGCCAAGATCCGTCGGAAGAAGTGTATGGTAGAGCTAGTGATCTACTCTGGTGATGGTGTTGTCAAGGCTCTCAAGAGGCTTCGTCTTGGCTGAAGCCATAGCTGGGAAGTAAAGCGCTCGTGGCTTAGCTTGCTTAGACGTTCTTGATAGATCGATGTTAAGCCAGACCAGATCGATGCGTTCCGAGGACCGCAAGGGCAATAACAGCCGAGCGAGGCACGTTAAATTGTGGGTCCCGGCTTTTAAGTTGCTAAGCCATGACGAAATTCAGGCGGCCTAAAAGCTCCGTCACTAGATTCAGCCAGGTCGTATGAACATACTCCCCCTTACTTATGAAAGATGTTTATAGTTGAACACTAGTTAAACAACGTCCTGTCTATATTCGTCACTTTCTACAAATAAAGACATGACGTTGTTTAACCAATGTTCAACTTTAAACATCTTTCATAAGTAAGACCCACTTAGCCGGGACGTACCTATAACATGCCCTTCAAAGCAGTCAATCATCATAATACCGTGGCCATCGTATTCTTATTCATGATCTCCTCTGGCCATGTCCTATCAGGTGGGGTCTGCAAATGTTTATTTTTTCATGTTTTCTATTTTTAAGGGATGGATCACCGAAAAGAAAGCTTGGTCCTAAACCATGTTTGTTGCCTTGATTCTTCACGGTACCTACTCGAATGGACAGGTTTTAATCACATAGCTCTTAGGACGATTCGACGTGATCTAAGTAGTCTAATCAATGAATTGACTATCCATTGGGTGCTCCGTTGATATAGATCAGTCATTCATGTTTGACGGAGGTGTTTGGGCGATTTAATAAAGCACTAGGTTACCTAGGTCATACGAATATACCAGTTTTAGGGAAAGTAGGTACGTAAAGCCTGGGACCTTGGCCTAGAGTTGTTTGTTTGTGCGTACACTTACCACTATATGCTTGAACTAGAGACAATTATGGTTTAATAAATACTTACCTACATTAAAAAATGCGAGGATGCAACAAAAAATGTACTTGAACGTACCCCTGACTAACCCTTTAGGGATCTTTGAATGTCTTATTTGAGAGAATGTCTACTGTCTACCGCGCCTTGGGGATACAGTACCAAGACTTTTTTACTTAGTGTTAGAATAATTGAAAAAGTTTGAACTTTGCAGGGTGGACGAACCTTCTAAAGACTAGTTTCTGCGGAACTCTCAATGCGCAAGTGCCACTCGCACTTGACCAGTTTTATTTTATTGTTTGTTACGTTAATCGAAGCCGGAAGTAATAAATGCGATTCGGTAGTTTTAAGTGCACACTTTACTAATTCAATTACAATTACTTGTTCTAATTGTAAAGAATTGGTTACATTGCTGCTCATTTGGTAGTAACTCTGCTTTCTGTACTGGCTGTAGGTTTGAATCCCAAACAAGGACTAACATTTGTGTGATGAATATTGATGTTGGTTCCGAGTCAAATTCAAGAATTTTAATTTATTGCATGTATTTGCGGCAATGAGCTTGCAACCTATCACAGTAGACTACAATTTTTTTTAGCAAAAAGAGGGTTTGTGTCATTGTATATTTGGATTTGCTTCTAACTACGCCCTAGTCCCAAGCGATCGTGAGATGCCTATTTCTAAGACCGTCTAGTTTACTTGTGAATCTGCTTATAACTCCATCATCATCATCTACGTATTCACTGCTAAGTCTCTGGGGTGCCCTCCAAAGAGATCGCAGCACAGCATGCTCTGGCACTGTACGTCGCTGGCACTGAACGTGTTATGTAAAATAGTACTTAGCAGGTTTTAAAGTATGCTTTGGGTAAAACTGCAAATAATGCATTAACTTATAATGCAAGCAACCGAAGATTGAGCAACTACCTTTTAGGTATAACTTTTTCTGCACCTGCTCCATTTGAACGCGAGGTGAAACATTAAAAACTTACAGACCACTAAAACTTTGAACGAATACGTATAGTAAATATAATAAGCCTAATAATATACTTAGTAATTAATACAATTTATCAAAAGGTTCCAGAGGCTCTTGTTAAAACTGAAATTAGGTTTCAGTATACAGGGTGTGGCAAATTTTTAGTCCCTTCAGGGTAGCAGGATTAAAATTAAGAACCATCGAATAAGTGGCACTATAATGTTTACAACTCCTGCTTTCATAGAAAATGTATGGAATGTGTTTTTTTGAATTATTGCAAAAACTTACGATTTAGTAAGTTACTTGGGAAAAATGTTTCTGGTGGGAAATAGAGTCGATTAAGACCAACTTGTTTTTTTTTTTGACAAATGCAATTCTTAGGCTAACTGTAGGTACTTTTTTCAAATATCTAAAAATGCAATTATTTTGTTTCTTCAAAATAAAACAATAGTTTCCTAAGAACAAAAATTTCTAACTTCAAGAGAAAAGGTAGCTACCCTGAAGGGACCAAAAATTTGCCACACCCAGTATGAACTATACATAGCATACCATAACAGAAGCTCGGCTTTCTTTGGGGCTACATGATGCTGTGTGAAATGTCCAGCGTTATTTATTTGTTATCTTTCTGCAAGCCGTAGATCACCATTATTACAAGGTTTAAGGTCGCAAAGAAAATTTCAAGATCTTACGGAACATATTTCATAAAGAGTGACCAATTGGTCTCGAATCACGTGACCATCCTAGCGTGACGATTGCACAAGCACTGGTCACATAAACTCTATTTCACGGTGATAAAGTCTAAATTACAATGTGAAATCTGCTGTAATAAGGTTTACAAACGTGATCAAAATGCATTTCGATAACTTTTTGAAAGGATGGTTCACGTTTCTGAAAGTATTTTTTTTAAGAAAATCATCTGTAAAATTGAGACGAATTGTGCACAATTGAATATTTGTGTTCAGATTTAAGATAAGTTTCTTTTTTTGCCGACATGTTGAGATATCAATTTAGAGACATTCAATTTATTAGGTACTTAGGTAGGTACCTACCTACTTGGTTTCAATTTACCGTGCAAGCATTAGCCCATATTTTTCATGTAGGTTGGGAGCCCTTCGCCGTATATTAGAATACTAAACGACTAGTTTTCACATATTTCCCTTTATCATTTGAGATCACTGGCATTGCACTGTTTAGGACCTCCAAGAAAAGAGCCTACTCCTACCTCAAAGCCGGTATTGCAACTGTACCTCTTTTGATGTTGCAGTTGTCCGTGGGCGGTAATCACTTACCATGGGGTAGAACCTTCGCCTTACAGAATATCGCAGCCAAATAACATCATTCTTCTCGAATTGTGTTGTGTTCTTGCGGTGAGTAAGGTAGCCAGCGGACTTAAAAAGGTCGCTAAAGCAGAATCACAATACGAATTGAACTATATGCCGTCTCTTTTTACTGACTGAGCGTGAAAAGGCAAGGCATATAGTTCAGTTCCCACTGTGAATCTGCTATAGACATAGACATAGACATAGACATAGACAGACGTTTATTCACTTGGCACACAATAAAAATCTCAAAAAATGTAACACAAAGAAAAAACAGAAGCAAATGAGAGAGAGAAAGAGTTTTATTGTGCGTCACAGCAGCAAAAAGGCCTCGACTCGGCATTATGCCGTGCCACTGAGTAGTGGTAAGGCGCTGGTATTCTGCCGAAACCTCCATAGTCACTAGACCCTGTGAGACTACATCAGGTGTGTTAGATACTGCATATGTACATAATGTGTGTTTGCATTGCATTAATACTATTATTTTAAACGCATACTTATTAGTGAAATATATAAATCATACTTATTGAAAGGATAAATGAATATGAATATTTGAACGTAAAAAAATAGCGGTAGATATAGCGACCTTTTCAGGCCCGCTGATCTCTGCGAGGAAGCGCTGCGATGACAACTGGTGGACCGGTCTTGTCCATTGTGTTGTCGGCGCAGTGATTCCTCTTTTAGAGGGTCAGCAGCGCGAGTGTGACTCCTCTGGTGTCACAGGCGTCCATAGGCGACCGGTAACCGCTTACCATCAGTATGCTTGTCTGCTTGTCTGCTGCTACCTTAGTACCTACTTAGTATAATAAAAAAACCATCAGGTGAGCGTGAGCCGGTTGCTCGTTTGCCCCCTCTTTCATAAGTCTAATCAAGTCAAGGTATTTTTAAATATATATTTTTTAATTTTTATAGTGTTAAACCACACTATCAAGAACCTTGACGACTAAGAATTCCGTAGCCGAATTGGTAAAGGCACTCCGGCTAAAGGAGGATCGCCTGTATCATTGCGGGTTCGAATCCCGTCGGAATATATTTGAAAGTCGGAATTTTGATAAGATTTTTCATTTTCAAAAGGTATTTTTAGTTCCAATTCTTACCGGAATTACAGAACGGCAATAGTAGTCAAGTCTAATAAGTCTCGCTTAATAGACACAAAACAAGTGTCTTAGAAAGCCCATCGTTTTTTACTTCGCAGATTTTATATAATTGAGATAAAAACAGGCGTTTAGCAAACCGATAACTAGGCCTTAGGTAATAAGTGCAATGGATGAACGCATAGCAAGCTGTGGCTATACAGATAGCGTGATGTTTCTTGCAAGATATTTGTAAAACTTGGAGGAAAGATACGTACTGAATATAAACGCCTATAAGCTTAGAACGGGCAGAATACTCTATGCGACTTTAAGATTACCTAAGGTAGACCTTGCACCATTAAAACAGGATTAAATCAAACATATCAACTAAACTACTGAGTCCATTTAGTTAATTATTTATTTATTTATTTAAGTAGGTATTTCAAACATTGCCCAATTCTTATAGGTATGACCTAATACAATAAAGCAGTCAGCAAAATAATTTAATTAAGTCAAATTTAAACACACAAAATAAAAAATTATGTAGCCAATATTTTTTGTTTATGAAACCACTAATTTTAACCAGCAGGGTAACAGGTTGCCTAAACTCAACTCAAGGAGGCTCATCGCTGTGTTCGAAGCTCCAAGATAACTGCATAATATCCGTAAAACAAAATTACAACGACATTGGGCATTTCTGCAATTAAGCAACGATTTAGACAATAGTTTATTTTGTTTGTTATTGTCAAAGTGTTGAACACTAAGCTACGTTCAACAACTCTCTATTTAACTCTATAAAACCTTTAGAGCGATAAACTTTTTCAAGTTTTAGAGCATTTTACTAAAATGTATCAAAATAAAAACAATTTAATCGTGAAATCTATTTTTATTACACAAACTCTATTTTGTACTAATCTTAATACAAGAACACCATTCAGAGCATTGCACACTGCCGCGTTTAAACAACACATTACATTGATGCTATGGTCGGGCTCTCTGCAGAGGTGACCTTAGTCGGAGCGTCTGGCAGATCGGTCAACGGTCGGCGACAAGCTCCCAACTTCACTATAATTTGAGCTCTCGGACGTGCACCATAGAGTTCTATTTATCTGACGCCTACCGCGGCTGTATTCATAGTACTCTTTGGTTGGACGACCAAGGTCATTGAAAGTCATGTCTGCCAACCGCTCTCCACACGACAGATTCTGCCAAGGTGACCTCTGCAGAGCCCGACCATATGTCTTAAGGAAGGCGTTTAAGAGTGTTACCACACCAATCGAACGATATCGACGTCGATCGAAGTTGATCGATTGGTATCACCATACATATCGACGTCGACTAATCCATTCTACCATCGATGCCGTCGATCGACGATCGATCGATTGGTGTGCTAACACCACGATACGCGACGGAACTTCCGTTATATGTGACCCTAAATCCACACAATAAGTCAAATTACACTCGCAATTTTTGTAGAAAAATCAGCGTTTAACTTGATTTACCCGATTTATTTGACAAGTAGGATTAAGACGTAGATTTGAAAACCCTGCATCTTTTGCCGGTTTCTAACATTCACACAAATAGGCAGACAAATCCGTAAGTGTATGGCGATTTTGCGAATGCATGCTGAGTTTTTCCACATACAAAATGAGGAACATTCGAACAGTGAACAAAGGTGTGTGCGTATGTGAGTGGCCCCAGTGAAAATAGTTTTTATTTAATTGATAATTATTAACTCAGATATCGTCTTATTTCATTAGAAACATAATCTTTTACCAATACTACAGTTGTCACAATGGATATAGGCGTTCGTGAAGTTAGGCTTTTCGCTGTGCAGTAGAAAATTTTGTATGAAAAAGTTGCACTGCGCATCGAAACGGCTAACTTCACGAACGCCAAGATCCGTTGGAAGAAGGGTTCATAATTTTATTGTAATCTAACAAAATGGATTATTATGTCTGAATACAATTCAATTCAATACTTAGGCCAAGTACATACATTTTGTCACTTTTTGGGTAACCTGATACATTGTTTAAATAATTTAAGTACTTTTGTCTTTTGTCAATATATTTAAATACTGTAATTTATAGCCCAAATTATTTTAATAGGTCAACATAACTGAGCTTTATTGAACTTACACATAATTAAAAGAAAGTTTCTATAGAAAATGTAATTTAAGTAATACAAATATAGTTTTTTTTATACCTAGTAGACCATGATTTCTACAGAACAGATGAAAACTGAAGTTAAAAGTATTTTGCAATATTAACATAATAATACTCATAAGGAGATCGCAAGAATTCAACAATGATATTATACCCTAGATATGTTATGTTACGTTCATAGTTTTCGACGTTTCATTTATCGACGTTTAAAATATGGTCGCACTGGTATACATACCGATATAGTGCACACTATGTTGATAAGTTTCGCAAATGAATAGTACATTACATACATACTATAACTCAAATTAATTTTTATTGTTTTTGTAATTAGTCGCCCTGCTTGACGCGGACTAAAGACTAAAAACGTCTAAAACGTCCCAACTAGGACGTTTTCGAGTCTTTATTTTGCGCAAGCTAGAAACATATCTTTTATTTTTAAATATCATTGGAATTCAAACAATGATTTTCTAAACTACTCTCAAACAAAGATAATACTTTGATGTTTCGACATTTTAGATTCAAAAGAAGTTTTTCACTTTCGTAGAAATCATTTTCTAGTAAGGCGGCAAGGAGATTTAAACATTAATAATCTTTATGTGATTTATAAGATAAGAGAACTACTGACTAGTCACGATTTGAAAATACAATCCAAACTTCACTCTTCAATCTCACTCTAAAAAAGTAAAAAAATCTAGTCCCACCTAATAATACTAACTCCTTACATTATTAAGGTTAGGTGCACATAAACAAGATTTTTGACATCAATCCAGGATTGATCAATCACGAAAATATTGATTCATTGTATACCCAGCCTTATAGCTATTTATTAAAAGTTATTATAGAAAATATTTTAAATAAATCATTGAACAGATCTGTTAATTAACAAAATAAAGAGCTAGTATTGATTAAAAAAAAACACTTAAAATCGTCTTTTGTGACAATCATGAAAACATTATATTATTGGTCAACATAATAAAGATTAGTTCCTTAGTTAGACATAGAATTTCTTTAGATATGAAAACCATGCTACATATTCAGCACGTTTCAGCACAGCAGCGTGTTAATTCAACAGATTTTCAAATCATACACGTATAGTGTCACCAGCCTACCTGTTTAGACAGCGTCGCTTAAGGTGGGATCAGACGGTTCAAGTGAATGTTCACTTGAGTGAGTTCATTTCTCTTTCAAACGATGTTCACACGGCTAAGTTGGAATAGTAGAAAAGAACTTTATTTTCTAAAATATGTCGTCGAATGATGTGCGTCTCGGAATTAGTTTAATTTGTGATCAATGGTGGAATCCGATTGAACGTTCTCTGTGTACAGTTCATTTTTCGTTCATTCAGAGTGGGAATGAAACTAATGAATGTCAATTTATTCAACATAGTTGGATCTTTAATGAATTTTATCGTCTCTCGTCTGCGTGGAATCCTATAATTAATAAGTGTGTTCGTGGTGGTCCGACTGTACGTCAGCCTGACACCGTCAGTGTTGTGTGTCGTAGTGTGAACGAGGACTTTTCTGGTTCTGAAGACGAATTGGGGGTAGTCGTGGATCCTACTCTCAATTCTCGGCGGTAGCTCCAGTACTTCAGTCATCCCGTGACCACGAACGCTGCAACGTGTTCGAAACGTCGGGAAACAAAATAAATAAAAGGTACGCGATAAAATCCCGTAATAATAATTATCATTATATTTAATGAATTCATTCGACAATTTTGTTTCATTGCCTGAACACTTCACACTTTCATTCGGTATTTTTCACATTCAAAAATGAATGAAAAATGAACCGTCTGATAGCACCTTGAACCCTTCAAATGGTCTATTTCATTCTTGTTCCAACCTTTTTCTAGTTTACTTTACTTGAAACAAAGATGATTTGTTATGACATTTTCCACCTTAACAGATAAACTGGTGGCTCTACAAAACACTTTCAAAATGTTAAGAATTATCGATCATGGTTGAACATTTTCATATATAGCAGATTTTTATTATTATTTTTCATGTGAATTGTCAATCAAAAAAGTAACAAAACTAAATCTATTTACAATCATTTACAATGTAATTGCACCAACCCACTACAATCTAATTGACTTGTACGCATTTTAAGTGACACAGAGTTAGGCTGGTTTTACTGTCACGCGTATCGTCGGCGGCGCTGATAGACGAGTGATCTTTATTACAATGAAATAAGGATACTGATTGTTTAGCAAAAATGGCAACGCTGATTGCTCTCGTCAGTGCTGGACAATAAGTATCCTTATTTCATTGTAATAAAGAACACTCACCTATCAGCGCCGACGGTACGCGTGACAGTAAAACCAGCCTTAGAAAACTAAGTTTGACAGGGTCATCGGTATAGCCTTGTGCTCTTTCTATCTCTTAGTTTGTGTCTCTTTCTACCGTATGACGAATTATGCACTTGTCATACGTTTTTAGTTTTAGATCATAATGGCGGTTTGGTTGCTAATAGTTACACATTTACCGGTAAATCGTTTATAGGATCTGATGTGTTTTTTTCTTCAACTGCTTCTGAATTACTGACTGTTTCTTCTGTCTCCTTGTTTACAACTTCAGGTTCAACTATAGTTACCTTCTTAGGACTATTAGATTTCTTAGGGGTAGTTTTAGGAGATGCGTTATTTTGAGGACTAGATTTAGGAGATTCTATGGTACTATCAGGAACCTCTGTTACAGCCTCATTCTCCGTTACAAGTAATTTGTTGTTGTCAAGTCCGGTTTCTTTATCATTGGAACTTGCAACTTCGATATCAACTTTGTCTCCATCCAATACTTCTTCAATAGACATCTCGTTGTCTACTTCCAAATCGCAAAGATCTACATTTGCGATATTGATCGCTTGCATGAGACTCTCTAATACTTTCTCATCTACTTTCTCAACCGCTAGATCTACGCTTTCAGGTTCAGCTGTAGGTTCCGTAGGTTCTTTTGTTTCTTTGTATGTTTCTACTGTAGTCGCTTCATTAGCATTATCCGCTTCTTTGATTTCTTCAACTATTTCATTGACTTCAGTAACGTCGGTGACTTTTGGTTCTTCTACAGCTGTTTTTTTAGATTTCTTCTTGTTCTTGTTTTTCTTGGGTTTCTCCGGCTGGGTTTCGTCGGCTTGTTGTGTTTGCTGCGTTGTGAGTACGTTGAGTTGGCTTTGAAGATGTGCTAAGCTTTGTCTTAGTTGTGCGCAGTTCACTGCCATTGCGTCCACCTATTGGAATTTTGTACTTGAGTGTTTGGGGCATTGATAGTACCTAGTCTTGTTAGTATTTTTACATACATACATAAACTCACGCCTGTTTCCCATCATAGGTGAAACAGGCGTGTAGGCATGTATAGTATTTTTTTAGGTTTAAAAAGCGTTTGTTTGTTTTAGCAAATGGAGATCTGTGGTCTCTGCCTACCCCTATGATGGGACACAGGACTGATTTTATGTATGTATTATGTATGTATGTTTGGGGTATTGATATTAAAGTCTTGTTAGTACTTTTTAGGTTTAGATATATTAAGTTTGGTTTGGTTTGGGAGGAAAGTTAAAATAATTATCATCTCTAAGGCGGCGTCCTAATTTGCAACGATCGCACGAAAGGACGATGCGATTTCGTCGCACGACGAGATTTAAACGCCTTTACTTATGAAAGATGTTTAAAGTTGAACACTGGTTAAACAACGTCCTGTCTCTATTCATCACTATCCACAAATAAAGACCGGACGTTGTTTAACCAGTATTCAACTTTAAAAATCTTTCGTAAGTAAGACTCACATTTCTTTAGCGTCCTAATTGAAGCTCGCATGTCATCGCGCGATCTCAATACTTTTCATCGTGCGATCGTTAGATTGCATTTAGCGATGACCACAATTATTTTTCAAATATAAAATTATATAATGTTAGTCCTACAACTGTATATTGCTACATTTCAATGTTTTGCTAGTTTGTCTACCGTACCTTAGCGTCGGATGCGGCGGAGTGCTGCGGCGGGGGTAGGGGCTCGGCGGGGGCGGGGGCGGGGGCGGGGGCGGGCAGAGGGGGGCGCTCTATGTCGTGCTCCTTTAACGTGCCTAGGAGCACGGTACGCTCCGCCTGTAAGTTAAAAGGGAATTTGAATTCCAAAGTAAATAGTTATATTAAAATATTAAATAGTAAATAGTGATCAGGCGTGATTTTGCGGAAGCCAATCTTCAGATTTTAAGTTCGTATGAGCTAGTGGCCAACTCTGGTGACGGAATTTTTAGGACCCTGTGCCGTTCCCAACCATGTCTTTGCCTCGATATCGTCCACCCACCTGGCTGATAGTCTGCCACTGGTTCTGTTACTCTCTCTTGGACACCACTCGGTCACGGCCTTACACCACCTGCCATCACCAAATCTGGCCAAGTGTCCTGCCCAGCGCCACTTAAGTCTCGCAATACGGTCTCATTTTCAACTGATTAGTGATTGATGATGATGATGATGATAAGGGGTTGTAATTCTTACCTGCAGCGTGCGACAGAGGCTCTGCATATGCTGCAGCTGTCGTTGCACGGCCACCAGGCGCGCGTCCGCAGCCTGCCTCTCACCACACATGTCCAGTAGAGCACTCTGAGAGCTCTCCCAGCGCTGCTTCCATGACACAGACTCCTTTTCTAGCGTCTTTATCTTCTTTGACATCTGGAAATACAATAATAGTAGTATTATAATAATTCGTGGGAATTACTCACGTAAAATTTTAATCGATTAAGGCTGGATTCGACGTAAGTGGATTAAGTTTTTACTCAAGAGTAAACTACTGTTTGTTTGAATATTTTGACATTGTAAAGTTGACATCTTATAATCGATAACCAGGATAATTTGTATGCACGTAATAATGTTTAGTTGCGCTTTCTAAACAATTGTATTTCGAATTAAGTCAGCTAGTTACTCTGGGGTAAGATGACTTTTTATTGAATCCAGCCTTAGATAGCGACAATGTTCGAAACATTATAAATACATTGTGTATTCGGGTATCTATCACGTAAATTACTTTTTTATTTATCCCGACGTTTCGACTGGATGGATTGCACCACCTTTTTCGTGTGCTATAAATCGCTCATTTAACGTTACTACAAAATTGTACTGTCAGTTTTGCCGACAACTATCATTTTTATCAAGCTATATCTTGGTTAACTTTAACCTCTAAATGCAGCATTGAGCAATAAACACAGAATATTGTAAATGAAATGAAATGAAATGATTTTATTTGCGTGGAGTGTGGTGCACAAAGAACTTACACCTCTCCTATCTAAACTAGATCCACACACTTCGCTAACAGTAATAGAAATGAACAAACCTTTTCCATCTGATCCTTGAATCCTCCGAAGACCTGGTTGCTCTTCATCAGCGCTGACTGGAACTCATCGTACTTGTCCGTGTACACAGCCAGCTGCCCTCTCAATCCTGAGACATTACGTTACATTACTCTACAAAACTGTGGATTCAGCGGAGCTAAAAAGGTCGCTATTGCAGAATCGCATTAAAGGAATTGAACTATTGCCATCTTTTCATCATATTCATTCATTGAGAGTGAAAAGAGACGGCATTATGTTCAATTCCCCACTGCGATTTCTGCTTTAGCGACCTTTTTAGCTCCGCAGTTCTTTTTTTGTCCCCTTCGGTTCAGCACACACCATGCAAGCTAGCATAAGCAAGGTCTATATTGTGTTGTACTACAGTTGTTCTATCTCACGAAGTCCGTTTGGTCTTAATAGGGAACATGCGTCTGATTCAAAAGCGGGTTAAATGTATTTTATTATGAACATTGTTGCTTTAGAGGTATGTGTGTGTAATTATTTTTTAATATTAAACCATTTTCGATTAGAAAATAAATTTTAAAAATTGCAAAAAATAGTAGGAATTTCAAAATACTTGAAAAGGATGTGAAAGGATGTGACGACACGAGTTCATAAGACGAGTCAAGGACGAGTCAGATATAACGATCCATAGATAAGTTTTTTTTTTAATTTTCACAATTCCTAAACTCGAACTTATTGTTGTCACAGATTACTGTTGTACTTAGTATCAATTTGACGTCACACGTCAAAGTTCACAAATTGTTACTACAACAGTAATCTGTGACAACAATAATAATCGTGTTTCAGATGCGTGAAAATGTTGGTAAATTTCAAAAATTATTTTTGTTATAAAATTTTAGTTTTTCGGCGCTGGAATTTTTATTACGGTTATTTGACGATATAACCTATCGTATAAAATCATAAAAAAAAATTGTGGGAGTTCCCTATTGTGTGTGTAGATGCACATGCACGTTGTTTCTGTGTGCGTAAGCTCGGGAGCGCTCAGAATCGGCCCACGCACACAGAAACAACGTGCATGTGAACACATACAATTAAGACCAAACGGACTTCGTGAGAAAGAACAACTGTACCTATGTCTATGTGATCTGATGAGAGTAAGGCGGTTCTCACTTGGCAACTCACCCCACAAAGTTGTGCGTGGCTGCAGATTTTAACATGGTATGCAAGTATCTCAATTTGTATAGAAAACACGCATAGTACAACGCATCGACGTGCGTGATATACGTTAAAAACTGCAGTCACGCATAACGCACCAGGGTGCGCAGTGACCGCCTCTAAGGAGTTGTTTGATTGAACTTTTAAAGTAGCAGTAAATAATATAAATAAAATACCTACTTATGTTCTTTTACCAAAACTAATCTTGGTAAATATTTTCTCAACATAAACTATTCACTCTTGTCCACAGTAGCTAGAGAAAATGCAGTGGGACACCACAGTCTCATAATATTAACAACTAGCTAACGCACGCGGCTTCACCCGCGTGGACTACTATTTTTTTTATCCCACGGGATAAAATCCCAAATTTTCGGGATAAAAAGGAGCCTATGTCCTATTCCCGGTTATTATCTATTTACATTCCAAATTTCATCAAAATCGGTTTAATAGTTATGGAGATACGTGGCAACAAACATTCACACACACACACATACACACGGACTTTCGCCTTTATAATATTAGTAGGAAGTAGGATTTACTACAATATTTCATGTCATACCAGTCTCCGTCCCCTGCATATCGTTGACTTTGGCCCTGTACTCTGCCACGGCCATCCTCAGCGTCTCAATCTCCACGGTGAGCCTCTCCCTCTCGGCCTGGTGCTCCAGCGAGGCCTTCTGCATCTTGGCTGCGTTCAGCTGGGACTCCAACTCCATCTGCTTAGACATCTTCTCTACCTGAGGAAAATGATGACAATTAATTTCTTGAGACTGGAATATCACACTAATATCGGTTACCAGACTCAGTAATCAGTGCCCCCTCAGTGAACACTTTCAAAAACAGACTGGACAAAATATTTAAAGCGCACTGACAATAAATAGGATATGTACGTACACGCATCAGCTCGGCGAAATGCAAATGGCGGGTGAAACCGCAGGGCACAGCTAGTAAAGGTATATTCTTATTCATATTTATTTATTGTTTCAAGTTGGTACAGCAGGTCTTAGGTATAAGGGTTTGAACGCAACAAGAGCCCCGTTGGGGCACTACAATAGGTAGGTATAGTCGTATTGCTCATTATACGGACTAAAATTGAAGGAAAAAATGTCATTTTTCCTTCAATTTTGATTAGTTTTCATACGTTTTATGTCAAAATTGAAGGAAAAATGACATTTTTTCCTTCACTTTAGTCCGTATAATGAGCAATACGACTATAGGTAGGTATTAATTCTAAAGTAGGTATGGTTCCTAGCTAAGACTAGCTTATCTTATATCACAATGTAGCTACAAAATTAATATGGCACTTATAAGTTTAATAAGGATATAAAGATATACCTGGTCTTCTCTCATCTGATACTGCTGAACCACAGTCTTGAACTTCTCGGTCATGCCGATGTTATCGTCCCTCAGCTTGGCGTTCTTCTCGTTGTTCTGCTGCAGCAATGCTGATATCTCTGCGAGGGTGCTCTGGAACTTGGCCTGCGTCTCCTTGCGGCGTTCCTCTTCCTCGCGGATCTTGTGGAGAGATTCATCCTAGAAATTATGAGAGGGATAGAGTGAATAGTTTTGGTCACTAAATCGAGATAAGAGAATGGATGCCTTCGCCATACAGTAAGATCCAATAGGTCAGGGTTTATATTTTTTGGGTCAGAAACCTTCACGGATGAAACTTTTGTAAGGTCTTCTAAGGATGCCCAATTTGCCCATACTTAAGGGACCCTACAAAAGTTTCAACACAATCTGATCAATGGTTTAGGAACACATTAAGGACTAACATTATTTTTATTTATCTAGTTTCACAGAACCATAGTCCATGCGCAGGCTTAGTTGGAAATCCTATTTGGTTATCCTATTTGGTTGTTTGAGCTGAAAAGTTTGCCGACCTCTGCAATAGGCTAATAAAAGATTATGTTAAAACTTAAGTTACCTTAATAGATTTATTCTGCTTCTGTAGCTCACGACACAAATTCTCTAGCTTTGACTTTAGAAGAATGGTCTTATTGAACTCCAATTGTAGCTGCTCCTTTTCCTTTAATATCAAAGCATGCCGTTTATCAGATTGCTTGATATAGAATTGCATTTTCTTGTTCTCGTCGAGCATGGCCAGGTACTTCTGCGTGGCGACGTTGAGTTGCTCGGCCGGCGGTGCTGCATTCACTGCTTTCAGGAACATGTCATAGCTGCGATCATCTTTACGGTTGCGCTCTTCCCTGCGAGGCCGTTTGGTGGAGTCTTGAGGCTTGGCAATTGGTGCAGCAGCCTGTAATAAAAATGTTGGCTTCTGTTTACTGTATAAGTAATTCCTGCAAATTCTTTAGTTGAAGAAATAATCATCAAAAAAATTGTCTTTTCATTTCTGAAACCAACTGCAGATTTTATGATTTTTCTATTTAAATTGGTGGAATTCTCTTACTTTTCACAAGAAAAAAGCATATTTAAACAGTTTTCTTCTTTCAAATCTGAAATATGACTCCGCTTATGACCGTCTATTCCTAGTTGCCTCCACCCGTACTTGAATAAACAGAAAAAGAAGTAAAACTTTATGTTAAACTTGTTTTAAAAAGTTGATGTCTTTCATCATGTAATAGAATAGGGCATTCCATGAACACCTTGGCATCGCTTTGTCGTCAACCGTAAAAGAAGAAACCACCTGAATCGTGCTTTCGTACAGAAATAGTAAACATTCTTACAATTTGGCAAATAGCCAAAAAATTTTAGGTTAACTTTATTCCCGTTTTCAGACGCTTTTACCAAAAAATACTACTCATTTTCTTTATTTATTTGTTGTTTATCTATTTCTAAGATAAAATAAATACTATTAGTAAAGCATATAAGCAATTTTGAATGAAATAGACGAATTTACAAAATTGCCGATACCCGATCGGTTTCTATTTTTATATCTGCAAGGAAATTAGATTTTTGACTTACAGCTGCTACTTGTGCTGGGGCATTCTCTACTTCTTCCTTTTGGGTCTCTTCTTTTACTGTTTCTGCCTCCATTTCTTTATCAAAACAAATGGATTTTACAAAAAATATCCAAACAAAAGGAAACAATTTCGGTATCAAAGCGACCGACAGGCAGACAGACAGAAAGGCAGTTAAGTTGAGTTTGAGTTGAGCGTAATCGGTAGAGTTGCCCACAAAATTCGGTATATTTGGATCCAAAATCGGTAGATGAAAAAAAAAAGTGTATTTTCTTCGATAAAACAGAGTGTGCTAGTGAAGAATAACGTTTCTAAAGTGTCTTTCCCTGATCTTATGTTAATATCCTTTTATCTACTCTTACAATAGGCTTATTTAGTACTACTCTATAGCTTGCAAATTGCAATGCAACTTTCTTGCAGCATCTTGAAAATTCTTTTTCACATTCTTTTCTTACATGGAGAAACTTTCTAATAAAACTTATTAAAATCAGTGAAAAAAAAACTTGTTATCTATAGACATTGTTCGGGAATCCCATAAACACAGGTACCCCTTACGTCTTACAACTCGATTTTTTGATGATGTCTGACATCCGAAATATATCGATATACCTACCTACTATTGAAGGACTTTTGAGGGTTTCCCCGAGGTTAACTAACTTAAAACTGTAAATTCTGTAAAAAAAATTGGGTGTTTCCAAGTATTCTTGGAAATCGTGAGAAAATCGTTACGTTTCGGTATTTTGGTTAGTTAGCCGCCCGATTGCCTTAGGCCACTACAATGGCCAAGGGCACTTGAGGGGTCGCGCGGCCACTAAAATCACGATTTCTATGGTGTTAGGGCTTCCCCATACGTGGAAAGTGTCTTTATTTGTTGGTAACATTATTGTCCCACTACTGGTAACACTAAAAGTCATAGATAATATATAATATTTCTACAATGTGTCAAAATACCGGAAGAGAAAAATACGAAAAAAACTTTATTTTTGAAAGAAGGTTCAAATAAGATTTTCAGCGATGACCTATACATGTTTTGCATTAATTAAATCTGACAGGTATTTAGGATAATTACTGAACCATTAAAACCCCGTTTTATAGTAAAAAATTTGAATTTGATCAACATTTTGAATGTTGCGGGTGAATTTTCTGTTTGAAGGTTGGCTATTGTGATTGATGTATAGGACTGAAGTGAATGAGGTTTGTTTTGTTCGTTTTGTTGGCTAACTACATATTTCTACCAATCAGAAAGACTTCAGACAAGGCTATAGGATGAAAAATGAAGTAGTATTGAATTTTTATTTGCCGTGAGCGCCCTCCCGCTCCTCGCGCGCGGAACAAAATGGCGTAATTTGGCCTTTTGCAAACGCGAATAGATAATTACTTTTAATGTCGATGTGTATATGTTTTGTGTTAAATAATAAAGGTGTGTAGTGTACTAAGTGTGTGCACCATGTTGACGCAGATATTTGCTACCAATTTTGAACAATTGTGAGTTTTTATTTTGCAAGGTGCCAAACATGTTTACGGAATGGAATAAACAATTTATTTGGTGGTGACAATGTAATCCCCTTGAGCAGGTAAGTAAGTAGTTAATAAGCTTGTTAAATTCCGATTCCAATGATACCACAAACAGGTTTAGTCCAGGAATAAAATCACTGGCAAAAAAAGTTAAACCGCTGGCAACAGTTGCGCGGGCGTTGGTTGGGCTAGGCACGCAATCGGTCCGGGGGGCGGGGCACCTCAACGGTTAGAACTGACCCCATATCGGTAGAAATACCGAAAAATCGGTAGGTTCGAGACCACTGAAGGAAAGGAAAGAATGATAGTCTGTGGCATAGAATAGACCACAGAAGAACACAAATAACTCCACAGACTGTGAACGAAAAATCTAGTTCAAATCAGAATTTTATTGCTAGATACAAGAAAATAGCGTAAAATAGGGTAGAATTTTATGCATAGTTAAGCTGGAAACAAACTATCGGACGCGGCTTACGGACGCGGCAGACAGCCGCGACTGAATAGGTATCTGGATATAGAACGAACATAGAACTGTGCACATTATCTGACGAAAGTCGCGGACGCGTCCTTGGACCTTCAGACGTCCGAAGGCAATCTGGCCCGCTGGGTGTTCGGACAGTGTGCACACTTATCAGTCGCGGCTGTCAGCCGCGTCCGTCAGCCGCGTCCGATAATTTGTTCCCAGCGCAGAGTGGTAGAAGTCAGCATAAATAAAATTAATAATAATAATAGTAGGTACCTGTTATTAGTTTATTTTTTAGAACATTGTTAAACTTTCACGACTTGAAAACATTTTAAACTAGTAGTTCGCCCCGAACTGAGATCTCGCGCACCGTAGATGGCTTACATTTGGACTTTCTTCTGACTACCCCTATAATTTCAAGTGCTACTACTGCCGAGTATGCCTATTGCGCTAGCTCTTCATGGTAAAAAATATTAGCATGCATGCAATACATAATGTCGTATCTAATTTTTCATTTATTTCATATTTATGAATTCTCGTCGTATTTCTAAAAGTATACGTCCTAGAATCAAAATAATAACTATTTTGGAATGTACAAATTAAGACCTTTCATTTGACACCCCACTCAATATATTTGTTTATTTAACTTTTTTTACCCCAATTATTTTCATTCTTTATCAAAAATTTTTTTATCATGAAAATAAATCAAGTAGCATCTAAAATCATTGCAAACCAAACCGCGACGATGCCACTCTCTTTTTAAGACCGACCAGTCAATGAGCTACGAAGACATCGAAACTTTATGAAACGGGAGCTCTTGCAGCTCTGGTTTCGTAGTTTTTGTTCTTTGGTCGTATTTCAAAAACTATACATCCTAGATTAAAAATAAAAACCATTTTGGAATGTACAAAATAAGCCCTTTCGTATGACACCCCACTCAATATATTTGGGTAACTTTGAAAAAAATTTACCCCCTTGGGAACCCCATATCTTTACAACCCCTTCATCGATTACGCTCATACGCTCCACAGCAAATTTCCATAGCACTACCTATTGACCTATCAAGTTTCATACAGATTGGATAAGCGGTTCGATAGTTATGCGAGAACATAAAAATGAAACATACAAACATACAAACATACAAAGCAAAATCGCCTAACTTGCCACTAAGATCTTCGCTCGCTTCGCTCGCTCGATCGATTATTAACGGGACTTAATCGCGATAAGAATTATATCGCGATTAAGTCCCGTTAATAATTTCAAAATAGGCTTTAAAATGCTCAACCCTCATGGTGAGCTGGACCTTCTTTTTCAGGCACTCCACGACCTTCTCAGATTTTACGGTGTGATGGACCCGGGACACTTTTCTTTCTTTCGTTATTTACAAAACTTAGAGCTGAGTTGTGTGTGATAACCTCAGCACGCAGTAAGTTGTATGTTTACATATTATGGTAGGGGTAAAGTGATTGGTTTTCTAGAAATTAGTAAATCCACCGCTGTATTTGAAATGAGAGATGATATAACAAAATTACTGACTGTGAGTACTGAGTACTAAGTGCGATTATAATAGGATTCAGCACTCAAGTCCTACGGCAAAAGCGGGAACTAATTGTTTTATTTACTTTATTATGCTCTTTTAGTCAAGGTCGTTCAGATGTTCTGGTGTGTAGAGCTAACGAACGTACAAACTAGCATAATTATTATTGTTCTAACCTTATTTGGACAATTAGTAATTTTTTACATAACCTAGTTCTACGCTAACAGCGCTGCGTCTATCGGACTTCAGTACTGAATCCGACTCCAACTTACAAATAGTAACTATTTTGGAAATAATCTGGTAACACTGATAGTCGGCTGTCAAGTCAAGTCAAGTTTTGTCTCTTTCTTTCATTCATTCTCATTCCGTCAAAAAGAAGGAAAGCGAGCGGTGGTGAGTAATCTTTTTCATCGCATCGGTAAAAAAAGTAAAAAGTTCGCCTTTCATCATCTTTCTTCCTTCGAAAAAGTGCTTTCAATCTTTTCAAGTGATAACTGCAAGTGGTGCTAAACGGTGAGTTGTTAAAATTTACAGAAAATATGTAGAAATGCCGGTCCAAGCAACGTTTTCCGAGGCCGTTATTTTTCAAGATTTAGCTCGGGTCAATGAGCTTTGTTTGCCGTAGGACGAGACTTTATTCTGAACGGCATTGGGCGTGCAAATCTTATGGTACATATTTGCGTTCGGAATGTATTAAATCGGTTTTTACCGGATCGATCCATGCGTTGGTTATAGACAAAAAAAACCACCGTTATCCTTACCGCATGAATGGGCCAACCGCCCGCTGTATGATGGCAATGGACACATCGTTCGATGTACAGTTACGTTTCTAAAATAGCTCTATAATTACGCGATTTCAAATGCAGTGGTATTTTATTTTTAGTAATGGTACAAGAGCCACTCTAATGTGAGAAATTACATTTTCCGTTAATGACCCACCTACTTTTCTTCTTTGTTAATTTTAGGTTCTAAAAATGTATGTTGCATTCATTATTCTATTTTGTTCTTTACCCTTACCTACTGACTCATGGTATCATCAGAATTTTGCTTTGTTTAATGTGTGTCATGAAATAGGTATTTACTTCAAACATGCTTTTGTTTTTCTTTGGCCCTCCAGTGACTGCTCGAACATGAATCATGCTTAAAGAATTTTTAAATGCATTCAAATTGATCCGTTAAAAGAACAAACGATTGAACGAGTTTGACAAGTATCCAAAGACTTTGTACCTGTAAAAGTCTTTGCAAGTATCGTACGTTTTGGAGTAGCAGAGTTTTTGAACAGGAGCCTTGCATTGCAATGATAGTTCATTAGTCTTTGTGCAGAAAATGTTACAAATATTTTAAAATTCAAATAGTCCACTCGATGTTCCCAATAAGACATGCATCATGGCCACTAAACGCATTAAAGAATGTGCCTAAAACATAAAGGCTTCATAAAACTCAGACGATTGCTATAGTCGTATTGCTCATTATACGGACTAAAAGTGAAGGAAAAAATGTCATTTTTCCTTCAATTTTGACATAAAACGTATCAAAACTAATCAAAATTGAAGGAAAAATGACATTTTTTCCTTCAATTTTAGTCCGTATAATGAGCAATACGACTATAGATTTTTTATCTACTTTCATTGACATGAAAGTGACAAGAAAGAAACATTTGCAAAATTGCTAAATTGACAGTTGAATATGAATGATGGGGTAAGAAGATGGAAGGAAGTACTAAACAGTCAAGGTCTAAATCTAATTACCAACATCCTGATTTTTTCAATGACAACCTCACTGAACCATGACGATCATGTACACATCAATATTGAACTCTATTTCTAAAATAAGGCCTATGAGAACAATCGAGTCATAAATATTGTCATTGCAGTATGGTAATCTTATCAAAAGGTCATTTTAAAGGCAGCTTTGTTTGAAATTTTGTTTATAACTTTATATTCAACTAGCAGACCAGACTACTATGCTATGCTGGCTCTGGCTTTAAATTCCAATAGAACAAAGGGTGATTAACTAATTCTCAAAACATACAGACCTATTGTGTACTTTTGTCTAACCTTCTCTATTTAAATGTTTTAATTTTTTTTATTCTTGTAAGACATGTTAAACATTTCTCATTTTTAAACTTATTTGACATCTCCAGTAAACTTTATTCAAGAAAACTGTTTAGGATAAAAAAAAATACTACTTAATGCCACATGGTGTTTTAGAAATTCTCAAAGCTGAGTTTTGATAAAATGCTTGACCTATTTTGATAAACTCATGTTAATAGATGTTATCAGTCCATCAGTACAATGAACCTTACATAGGTTCTGATAAAAAGTAATATGCATAATAATTTAACTAAAAGCTTATTCTATCATAACTGTAATTATTATTTATGTATGCAGTTTTAATTGCGTGGATATTTTCCATCAGTTATAATAATTAATAACAAAGTAATTATGTAATGTGTTCTATGTAAAACTACAAAGAATAATTATAAATGTAACATTGTTTGAAATTAAAAGGTAAATGTTTATATTTTGTAACAGATGCGTCCAAAATAACTTATTGATGTGTAAATTATCCTTATTTCAATTATGAAATAAGTACAGTCAGCGTCATCAATCGGTATCCCCCTATTGATTTTAACAAGGACCCTTTTCATTTCAACTTTGGATTTCAGTCGGATTTGCTAGTATACTATGGATATCTAATTTCGCTCGAGTTCCTATACTAGCAAATCCGACTGAAATCCAAAGTTGAAATGAAAAGGGTCCTTGTTAAAATCAATAGGGGGATACCGATTGATGACGCTGACTGTACCTTAAATGATTGAACCTTTTAAAATATGAACTGGATTTCAATCCAGTTGTGTGTAATACCTAAGATCCATAAAAATTAGACATCCACTCAAATCATTAGATAGATATATATTTTATTTATCGAACACAATACATTTGTCTGTTAAATAGTGTCTAAAAGCCTATGTTAGGTTTGACTAGACACTAGGGTTCTCTTAGCACATAATCTGGATTGAAAGAATAGGAGCATACACACATTCTCTCAACCTTTAGGTAGGTATATAAAATAAATAAGAAGCTAGTGAGGTAGGAAATTTACAAGGACACATTTTTTAAGGTTTGAAACATTGTGTTGCCTGTATTGTTTATTTGAAACTGTTTCACAATTGTTACTACTAATGCTCACATAACATCCTCTGGAACATACCTAGGATTAAAACCCCTAACCTTGATTATATGAACTGTCTATAATGTGACTATGTGTACCATAAAACCACAATTGAACGAGACTGTGGTTTTGCATTGGATTCACATTACCTTCTATCAATTTACCCTTTCTTTGTCATCTTGTATTAGGTCAATAACCTGTGATATTAATTGTAGCCTCTAGGTATATATTATTTATGTAAACAAAATCAAAGATTACAATGAAATAAGACTTATAAACTGCTATAAGATTTATAAATGCAGAACAGTTATTTTCAGTGCAAGTAAGATAGCTTCAACAATCGTAAAACTGCGATAGAGCCCTCAAAACAGCTTTGGCCAGAACTCACATACTTCTATACATACCTACATACATACATAATCTCACGCCTGTTTCCCATCATAGAGGTAGGCAGACACCACAGATCTCCACTGACAAACTTTTTTCGCTTCATTCACTCTCATCACATTCTTCTTGCAAGCTCGTCGGTTTCGATACTTCTATTTTAGTAGAATTTTAAATTGTCTTATGTAATGCAGTAATGTAATGTAAAGCTCGAGGGGAGACCTTTTCCCAGCAGTGGGACAGTATAGATTAAATAAAATACAATACAATGCAGTATGAAGCTACATAACTAGACTTGCCTCGCTTCTTCCTACATCTTGTTACCTAAGTAAATAATTCGTCTCCTTTGAACAAGGGACACAGACTTGTGCAGATGACCCTAAATACCTATGAACCTTTAACCTCTATCAAATCGTCTGGGATCACTTACCCTAGTACTATTCTGTGCTAGTAACCAGAGAGTTTCAAGAACTAAGTTCCACTAATCATAAATAGACGTTAGCACTTAGGCGATTATCTTCAGGTTAATTAATATTTGCCATTAAAATATATTTGCCACAGTCTTCAAATGCAATGCCATTAATCTGAATTAGAATGCAGTTAATCGTAACGATGAATTCCATAAACAAATATCAACCCACAGACTTACATAGCGGGGTTAAAAAGGCCGTTATAGCAGAATCAGAATAGGAATTGATTTATGCCGTCTCTTTTCATAGACTAAAAGCACATACCTGAAAGTGAAAAGAATGACATTATTTTAATTCCTATTGTGATTTTGCTAAAGCGGCCATTATAGCCTCGCTGATCTTCTATGTATCGTAGGTATCAGAAGCTATTAGTTATACATCATCCAGGATCTGAAACGAATATTTGTGTTACTCGGGCTTCAAACACGCACCTATTGCGTTCCATTCCACAGCTGAGCCTTTACAAAGTTTACAAGTTTCTCATAATATGGAATTAAAAACCACTAACCGAGATAGTTAGGTTAGTACTCTGATCAGTAAACACAAGATTAGCACTAGATTGAAATTGTTATTGCATTCAAAGCCCTAGTATAGCTAGCCTACAAAGCCTGGAATTATCGACTAAACAAGCGTTATCGGCCGGTTATCTTGTTGGTGATAGTGGGTGCTATCGAAAGACCACTCCAAACTCAACACCCCTAGCTTAGAATAACATTTTAGTCACACCCTAGACTTATTTAATTTGGTATGAATTTATATTGCTCTTTGTGCCTAATACGATTGTCTATGAATCTTTTGGCTATCATTATTCTTCAAATGGCGCCATTTCTGTCTACTCTTGGTAGGTACTGATTATTATTCTATATTGGTACTTACAGCAGACTTGTTTGAAGTACCTACTTCAATTACAAGTGAAGTAGATACTTAGTACTTCAAGAGTTGAAAGATAATCTACCGCTGTGTTTAATTTCTTTTCTGCATAGTCATCATCATCATCGTTTTAGACGGAATCAGTCTTGCGTGATCGCAATAAAGTTTAAAATTATATTGCCAACTACACTGGGTGACCAAGAAAGAACTAGGTACCTATTAGAAATTATACTCATCGGTCGATGACTGCCCAGTCGTGTTGTTTTCTATACCTACATGTAAACACTTTATCTATATATTTTTTATAGGTACTAAATTGGAAAAGTCTAACTTAGTACCTACCTACGTAAATAGGCTAATGATGATTATATCCAAAAACTTCCATTACTATACCGAAACATCAAACACCGGTCGATACTGTCTGCCGTTGGCACGTGAGGCACATCAAACTTTTTAATGAAATGGGGGCTCGTGAATAAACTAGCGAACGTTAAAGTCGAAGTAAAGAAACATGCATAATTTATGCCTGGTTCTTAGGGGTTAGGCAGAACTACTGCCATGTTTTCGTTTTTCCGTTGTAGAGAGCTTTTCACTACCGATAGATTTTTACAACTTAGTTGGTATCGCAAAAACGAATAGAATTTTTCTGTCTGCGAGTTCGTTCGTGATTGATCAGTGAATTGATCTGACTACCTCCTAATCCTTTAGTTAGACCAGTAATGGGCAAACTACGGCCCGCGAACCACTTTAGGCTTGTTTCACTCTTCAGCGTGTCACCGGTCGCGTCCGACGCGGTCGGTCGAGTTGACCTTTCACAGTTCGGCGTGTGCCAACGTTGAGCTGGACGTGTACAATCATGTAAACAAGTAATAAAAAAAAGTTACATAGGTATTCTTATTTCTGTATAGCATTAAAACAAAAAACGCCGTGTCAGTCCAAAAGGAAAATTATTCATGCATCCTATAACTTCAGCCCATCTAACGTAACGCTGTATTCGTATTCACAACTACGAGAAGATGCAAAAAAAAATGTTTAATTAGGGACTTATGTAGGTACCTCTCTACTTCAGAATGAAGAAAAAGAAAATCTGTTTGCGTCCCTGTCAACATTTTCTTAAAACTTTTTATTCATTTTTAAAGTAGGTACCTACCTACACACACATCATTATATTTTTATCACTATAAAGATAGAAAAACTGAGTAAGTACCTACCTAGATAAACGACAGTTAAGGTGTAGGTACTATAACATTAACACTACCTATAACTTTTTAATTAACTAATTCCATCCAACAACTCTGTTATACAACAGGTTTTGTAAATCTCAAATAGCAGGCATTTTTTTACTTCTCCTAACAACAGTCGTCATGACTGTACGCAAAACGCACACGCGCACGCCCAACAGTGAAAGCTCCCGTGGCATCACTGGCCCGCGCGCCAACCGGCAAACGCGGGGCGCGCGGGCTCCGGTCAGCCTTTTGCTCCGGTCCGGCGTCTCGAAAAACGCGACCGACCGCGCGCGACAGAGTGAAAGCCGCCATTCACTCCCATGCTACTTGCGTCGGTCGCGCTCGCACGCGACCGACCGCACGCGACAGAGTGAAAGGGGCCTTAATCCGGCCCGAAGCGCCAACTTTCAATTCGTCTCGAATAATCTCAAAAATAAATGTAAATACTTCCGTAATCGTCACAATTTTTTTGTGTTCTGTGTAAGTAATAGTAAAAACAAGTAAAAAAAATGTGGCCCACTTTACATTTCATAGGTTTTATTTGGCCCCTGGTGAAAAAAAGTACTTTAGACCCTACTACCCAACCCTACTTTAGAATAGGGTTGGGCAGTTCATCAGGGGCATTAGACATACATGGATGATAGAGCGTAGTATTTACTAGCCATTGCCCTTCCAAGTACCAACCACATAACTATATGAAAATATCAACCTATTTCGCAGTAATTTGTCCGACCCCTCAAATCGCTAGTACCAAGGTAATTGTACTCACTTTGGGTATTTCCTCGATCGAAGCTCGCGTGATAGGCAACCCCTTATTTGCGACGAGGATGTTCGTGTCCAATGATTTTACTTTGTTACATGTACGCATGGAATATTTCACTATTCTATTTGAATATTTGAAGCTTCGTCACGTGAAGGCATTAACTCACTTTATATGGTGGTATGTAAAACTCCCTATAGTAGTTATATGAAGTCATGGAGGCTGTTATTAAGTTAATTCGGTTGAGGCATTGCGACATTATGAGTGCCAATTGTGGAATTGTTTGTAAACTTGACTAACTTGATTCATTAATTCTTTACATTGCACAGTGTATCAAAAGCCCATATTTTTTAGATAAATTCCCAGAGTGACTTTTTTGGAATGTTTTTGCATACTTAGGTACAATAGGGTCAAAGAAACCCATTTTAGAAGTTTGGGCCAATTTGCCCACCGGGGGGGCAAGTTGGCCCCCCTCTGGGGGCAAGATGAGATTTTATATCCCAAAAATTATATTAGGCTGCAGAGGTCTTATGGAACAAGTATGGGTCAAATCGGTTGAAAATAGCCTGAGATATGGCCGTTCAAACTTCCAAAATATCGGAAAAAGGGTGAAAAATGGCCATATTTGACCCCATATTGCTCAGAAGAGCACAACTATGCGCAAAATCTTTTTACACTCCTAGATTCAGCATAACGTGGGATTACTAGATCAATCAAAACCCCGATGGGTTTTTCCTAGAACCCGAGATATAGGACTTTGAAAATTTTCAAAAAAAACCCTAAAATCGAACCCATCTAAAGTGTTTTACATATGACAAAAATAATCAAATAGCTTCGGGAACACGTTATTTTCAAAATTTTCAAAAAAAAACCCTAAAATCGAACCCATCCTAGAGGGTTTTGCCTTTGCTGGGGGACTCCATCTTCAAAAGGGGGGTAGTGTTAGATAAATAATGTGATTGTTAGACAAAATTTTCAAAAAAAAAACCCTAAAATCGAACCCGATTTTAGGGTTTTTTTTGAAAATTTTCAAAGTCTTATATCTCGGGTTCTAGGCAAAACCCATCGGGGTTTTGATTGATCTAGTAATCCCACGTTATGCTGAATCTAGGAGTGTAAAAAGATTTTGCGCATAGTTGTGCTCTTCTGAGCAATATGGGGTCAAATATGGCCATTTTTCACCCTTTTTCCGATATTTTGGAAGTTTGAACGGCCATATCTCAGGCTATTTTTAACCGATTTGACCCAAACTTGTTCCATAAGACCTCTGCAGCCTAATATAATTTTTGGCACATAAAATTTCATCTTGCCCCCAGTGGGGGGCCAACTTGCCCCCCCGGTGGGCAAATTGGCCCAAACTTCTAAAATGGGTTTCTTTGATCCTACTGTACCTAAGTATGCAAAAACATTCCAAAAAAGTCACTCTGGGAATTTATTTAAAAAATATGGGCTTTTGATGACTTAACGTTTTTTCGATCCACTTTCCACGCAAACCATTTTGGAGTTCCGCAGGGTAGTATCCTAGGACCACTTCTTTTTCTTTTGTATATAAATGACCTTCCTGACATCACTAATAATCCTTGTATCTTATTTGCCGATGACATTTCAATAATAATAACGACTACACGTAATACGGACATGAACCAATATATTAACAAAATAAATGACACAATTGAAAACGTAGTTCTATGGCTGAGCCAAAATAACTTGAATGTTAATTTGACTAAAACTAGTTATATACAATTTGGTACATGGGCTAACAAGACAAAAGAAATGAGTATCTCGAATAGAGGTACTGATATTCTCGAGGTAAAAAACACAAACTTCCTGGGTATAGTACTAGACGCTCATTGCAATTGGAAAGCCCATATTGATAAAGTATCCAACAAGTTAAATAGTTTTGTTTTTGCTCTTCACAGACTTAGGAAAACTTCTGACCGTAAAACAATTTTACAAGCATACCATGGCTATGTCGCCTCGATATTATGCTATGGTCTAGTACTTTGGGGTAACTGTTCTGAAATAAATAAAGTGTTCATAGCTCAAAAAAAATGCGTAAGAGCAATTGTCGGCATACCGCCATGGGAATCCTGCAAGCCCTTGTTTACAGACCTGAAATTACTCACTCTGCCATGTATGTACATTTTTGAGGCAGCAATGTTTGTAAAAAAATACAATAATCTTTTTCTAAAAGCGAACCAATTGTATCCACGGAACACAAGAAATCCTGATCGAATTGTGCTTCCAAAAATACCACGAACGGAACTCTACAAAAATAACTGTTTTGTCATGTGTGGTACAATTTACAATGCACTGCCTAAAAGTATTAAAAACCTTCCTCTTAATAAATTTAGAAAAGAGTTACGCCTTTGGCTTCTTGATAAAAACTATTATAGCCTAAGTGAATTTGTAAAGTGATTTTTTTTTTTTTTTTAACTGATTATGTATTTATCAAGTTATTTTTATTTAATTAATTGACATTAACATTAGTATTAGTAGTAGGTTTGACATTTCATTAATATAATAGACATTTTAATTTTTTAGACTTAATTATTATCTTTGTGTTTGCATCCCAGATGTTATGGGGAATGTGTGTGCCAAATTAGTTATTTAAGATCTCTGTAATACCACATTGAAGCAAATAAACGAATTATGAATTATGAATTATGAATTATGATACACTGTGCATTGGGCCAAATGTGAGAGCCTCATAAGCTCTGTTCAAAACAGACCATGGTTGCGCTCTCTTATGTAAGAAAAAGTTTTAAATACCTAATGTACAAAGTTTGTGTCCTGAGTTGAGAAACTTAGTTACGTTTTAAACTAGCATTACCATCCACGGAAACGGTGGTGGGTGGTAAAAATCGTATTATTGCAATATAAATGTACGCTGGCTGTACCAATTTAAAGTTTCTCAAACTATTTCAAAAAGTATGCCTCGAGGCTTAGTAAATTTTGCACGCATTCACCATTATATTTAATGTGGAAAAGTCTGACTAGCTGAGAAGATGGATAGGCGAACTGAGCAGGCCTACTTCTATATTATGTTGCGGTATAAAATATCCCGTATGTCCCGTATGTAATGCTATGTTGTTGTATTATTGTGTGATATGGGTACGTAACAAAGTTTCATATACATTTACAAAGCCTGAAATAAACAAATTTTATTATTATGTAAGGCTTAGTGTTTTTGACGATTCCTTCATTTCTTTGTTCGGGTTAGGACAGATTCTAGATTCATAACGATTCTTAGAACTTTTATTTTTCTAGTCATCAAACTGAAACGGTTAGAAAGCGTCACGTTTTTCCCTGAAATCGTGTAATAGTGAGTCAATCGTGACCGAATCAAGTGACATAGTTTAGACACTTGCAAAATATTTGCAGAGTTGTCTGCAAGACTGCCTTGTGCGAAGCCAAGTGTTTCATTTCAATTCAAATGTTTTGCATACCATCTAAACATAATCTAGTATCTATCTGTATACGTAGAGTAGCATTGACTGACTTTTAGGATTACTAACACAATTTGTACGGTAGACTGGCAGTGTTCCTGTCTTTCTTAGGATAGGTAGATCATATCCCACACAAATGATATGCAATGTAGGTTGAACGTAATAGTCACAAAACCCAACTTTGAATAGCAGTTTCTAAGACACACCTAATGCAATCGCTAGAAGACCCAACGCAAAGTGAGCCATAATTAACAAATACTGATCCATTTTAGAACTAGACTAATCTTCTTGCTGCTATTCAAGTATAATTTTCAGTACCAAAGCCGTAGAACATAGCTTGTTTTTACAACTGTTCGATGTTGAAATAGCTTAGTCATCAGGTTGCATATCAGCTGATTCATAATCTTGTACCGCAAACGGTCGGCTGGAGTCTAGACGTGGCCAATTAGTCGCCGATATATCTTTCGGCAAAACTATTTTTGCCAAATTACTTTTCGGTCTAATAAATGATTTATTGCAACCATTTATAATCTAGATACAGAGCGGCTGAAATATGGTGTAACTGTTAGTTTTATCTAAGACAAAACTATTTTGCTTCTACTAGTTTTCAAGTGTTTTGTACACTATTTGTCATTCATTTTACTTACTTTTAGATATTATGTTTTAGAATACGCACCAGAAATTCTTTCTTTACAAAATGTGCCCCAAATGCCAACGAAATACCTAATATCTTCCGTCCCTATGGAATATTAGATGTTAATCCTCTTCGAGTATTCAGAAATTTGACCCAGAAACGTAATAAGAATCTTCAACTTTTTTTTAGAATAATTCTTCTAGAACATTCTCAAAATATTCAGCTTCAACGAACGAAAGAAAGCGTAGTTTCTTCAACATGTTGATTTGTTGCAAGGTGCGACCGACTGTCCTAGGTATGTACTTGGGTTTCCGCAATCCATCTACGTTTGCATTTATATTGATTCAAACAAGGAAGGGCACATATCGAATGGCAGACAGTAATCCCTAAATGGTCACGGTCCGCGATTCTCGACCTTATTGCATTGGAATATGGTACATAACGTACATTATGCAACGATATTAGCGTAGATAACCTAATAAGGGAGGATTGATGGGACAAAATTGTTGTAAAAGCTGTTTATTCAAGTTAATAAAGCCAAATCAGTTAAACAATCTTGTAAATGAAAGTCGTTTTGCGTAGCCTTATCCTACGTAGAGTAAATTGTTGTTTATTTTTGCAATCGGTAATTTGTGGAAAGCAATATAGATACTGGACACATGTACCGCCTACAAACTGATAAGAATGTGTCAGGATCATAATTAGACACATTCCGATTATCCTTATCGCGAACGATCGATAAAATTCCACGTTTTGAATACAATAATGTTGCTACTTTAAACCTATGCTTATGCATTTCTTGACACGCACATCTTAATTGCAGATCTACCGATATTTATTTGTACAAACCTAATCAACTTATCTGACAGGAAAAAGTTCAGCAAAATTATAATTTAGTCCGAAAATATTTATCAAATTCGTATTAGTCACGTAATGAGAAATGCATGACTGGTGATTGGATGAGGCTGACTGAAAATCTAATTACTTTCTGAAGTGGTGATGACGCATTGTGAAACGCAATTTACTTGCCGACAGCAAAAGATAATTTCTTTTTTGCATTGTTTGTGTTTCGGCGCCTTCTCCATTGGTCGCACTGCTGCGTCCTATTAATTTTATAGAAGAGATAAAATATTATAATACCTATGCTCTTTGAATTTGGAGTCAAATATGATTCACAAACTATTTAACGTCTCTCAACCGTTTCTAATTGTTAGTTTGTTAGTTTGGTTGATCCTAGGAATATCAGCGAATCAAATTGTACAATATGCACCTCGCAGTTCGTTTCGTTGTGTCCTAAGTTTTTTGTCATTCAATTCGTTAAGTTAGTTTAATCTTGTGGTGGACCTTTGTTACCATTGGTAAAAAGAACTATTGTTTAATAGTCTATGGTATCTCCTTTAGCCACATATCTTGCCTCTTCGCCAGATACCCTGCACTTACATACGCAGACAGGCGTGTCCACTGCAGATCGGAACAGCCTACGTAACTTTTTGGATGTTAGGTAAGCTGGGTTCGTTCAGCCGATCAATAGAGATTTGGCACGGCAATACCTACTTCGTGACCTGGATACGGACACTAATCTTGCAAATCTTAAACCTTGCGGTTTTTAGAAACAGCAATTTTTGCTACTTTTTTCTGCTAAACTGGCTTAGATCACAAAAAACTGATTGTATGCACCAAAAAATGATAAAAAACTAGATTATTCGTTCTGTGTGTGTTTTGGTGTCACCTTACTGCCACTTTTCAGCTTGAAGCAGTCATCTCTGTGCTCGATCTTGTGTTCCGTTTCCACTTTACGAGACGTCATCTCAATACTGTCAAGCTGTATAATGTTTTAGAGTTCTATTAAAATAGCATCAGCATCAGTACAACTCTGTTATCAATTCAGCTTGCTCTCCATCATCAGGACGAAAGTCCTGCGTAGCTAAAATGGTCGCTATTGCAGCATCGCGGTGAACGAATTGAACTATTGCTATCTCTTTTCATTGACTTAGAGTGAAAAGAGATGGCAATAGCTCAATTCCTTCACCGCGATGCTGCAATAGCGACCATTTTAGCTACGCTGGACGTCGTCGATAAAAGTACTTGTGAAGACAAATTAAACGAATTCAAACGGGTGGGGTTGCATTGCATGGTGCCTGCATGGCGATTCACACTTCGAATGCATTCGATAGGAAGATTTTCGTCGAAAAGTAAACGTTTTTTCAGCTAAGAAACGTGACTTTTCGAAGAAAACTATCGAATCGGATGCATTCTAAAAAGTGTGAATTGCACTGACTATGTGACCTAAAGTCCACGTAAAGGTTTTATCGGTATTAACTGGTACACCAGTTAATCATTTATATGTACAGGCATAATTAGGCTCTTGTATAAATATTTGTTTAAATTATGGTTGGGTTATTGTGCTCGCACACATTGTTCTTTTGTCAGCCATTTTGTACAGGATGTGCGAACTATTATAATGATAATGGGCTTTCTAGTGATTGATATTATGAATCACGCGGTATGCTGAACTTTGATTATATTAGTTGATTTAATTTAAACAGTCTATAATTATTCAACAGACAAGGTCTATCACACATTATCAATCAGAGACCTAGGGTTGAGGAATGTTAGAGTTGAGAAGAGGAAGAAAACATTCCACTCCCCTTACATTCACATCCTCTTTCACACAATCAAACTTCTTCGGCCTTCCTCTACTTGCGTATCCAGTCTCACTCATACTCATCACTCTTTTGGTGATAAGCTTTTCATGCCACTTTATTAAGTATCCATAGCATGCTAATCTAGCACTCCTTGTCTTCTCTTATTCGTATAAGCCGTATAAATAATGATAGACATGACCAATGAGCCATGACCATGACCATGCTATTGTCAATTCTTGATTAAAACAGCTTCAGCGTCAAGAAGCAATCTATATTTTTACAGAAACACCAGCTGTCTAGACTAGATTATTATATAGATAGCTGTCTAGATTATTCACATAAAGACATTGTCAAGCCGAGCCTGTAATTGTCTAAAATAAAAGTATACAGCGGTGAAAATATGTACTTTCACTTGCATTGTCTTCTTTTAATTTAGCCAGATAATCGTGATCTTTGATCTAAATGGGTTCCATTTAGATTTTAAGATTGTCAAGCTCCAAAGATATGACGACGTCTGCTGAATTCGTAAATATATTGCAAGGTTATCTATGTAATCGCTGCGATGTTTTTGGTCGTAAGTGTGGGAAGAAAAGTTAGGTCACAGTCTGGTTCAGCTCGAGGTCATCGTATTAGCTATTCTAGCGTTATGCCGTGATGTCAAAAATCTATTGTCTTTTCGTCTGTGAGCTCAAGATGATAACATTTCTACGCGGTTGCTTAAATCTAGGGGTCAATTGTGATTTACACTGTATTCTGGATGATTTATACAGCATAAGTAACCTATGCCTACTCTTAACGGGACGCTAGAACAGTGCAGGGGGCATTGTGTTGATGGAGTGAGGTCTCGGCAGCATATTTCCCCAAAAACATGAATTTAGGACACCCAACGCTGGTTTACACTGTACATTCAATAACAAGTAAGGTAAAAGTCATGCTACACAATATTCATTTACAATCAATGATATCATGACCTTTTTAGGATAAGGAGTTATAAAAATAAGTTTATTTGCCCCAGCCCGGTACCGCTATTTTTGTAGAGCCATCCTTCTAACGGCCACTTGAAAAGTTGAAACTAATACATGAATAGAACATGAACTGTTATAAAAATGTAATTAGACATTTCAATAAATCTATTATTAGCACGGTCAATAACTAAATCTAAATTTCGGTATCTGTCGGTGTGGAGTTTATTGTGAACCAAATTGTGCATTGATAATCATTATGACAGTATTACAAAGTGAGACTTGATAGTCTCTTGTCTAATCCATTTGGTACTTATAGTGCTATGAAAGAGGTGGTCACAATGCATAATCCAATTTAAATATATAACATGCTACAATTCAAATAAGTTTGAAAGCAAAATCGTCTGGTCTCACAAACGAAATAAATATTGATTATTGAACTGTAACAATTGGATGTTGTGAAACTATTGCGTCGTGGCTGAGTACCATCTGAAGATACGAGGGTCGTTTGATAAGTTCTTGGCCTTGACAAGAAAAAATGGTTTTTTAATCTATGAATTATTTTATATTTCAACATAATCATTTTTCAGGGCTACATACCAAGCCCCATTGTTTTCTACCTTTTAAAACCTTTCTAAAAATTCGATTGCTCCAACCCTTAAAAATGAGCCTTATTTTCAGTAGTAAACTCATCGTGAGAGCAATTTTATTAAAATCTAAGTAAATTTTTGATGTTTGTTTACATTAAATCGTTGCTTGATACTAAATCTTACGAATAAAATAGAGAAAGAGGCAATTCGTACCTTAATTTATGAAATTTTGCTATGGCGGGTACGCAAGTGCGTATTTGTGTTTATTGTCAATTGTGAGCAAACGCGGCAGCCATATTTCGGAAAGCATTTTAATGTCTAAATGGGTTGTTAAAATATTTAACTCCCATTTAATTAAGATGTCCATAGACTCAGTAATCTAACGCACTTTTACTCTCCGGTCGGTTATTACTAAATCATAGATTTTTTAATTAATTTCTGGATCGGGGGCATAATTTGAACGACCAGGACGGTCTTCATCAATAATGCTTATAAGGTCACATTTTTATTCAGCTGTCCAATATTTTATGGTTTTTAACGATGGAACAGAGTCCTAAGTATACTTTGGAAAACTAAATTTTATTCATATCACTCTTTTTCTATTTCAAAAACAAGTAGTTTATCACCAATCGGTGTTCGATTTTTACCATTTTTGTAAAATCACAAAAGTTGGTTTGTTTAAATGGCTGTCATATAAAAACTAAACCATCTAGAAAGTTCAGAATTTGACAGTATTACTAAAAAAAGTTAAGTTAGCGAAAAATAACACATTTTTAATATTAGCAGTGTTTTATCTAACTTAGGCCAAGTACTTATCATACTGCCCTCGTATAAAGTCCTGTATTGTATTGATAAAGGATGTCGTCTGCCATCTGGCGAGCCATCTGCTTCTCGCTGTTCGTTTTTTGTGTGAAAGTGCGGCGGTACCGTTGCCGATCACGTGGGTAACATGTTGTAAGGGTTTATCAAGTTCATTGCAAAATCGAAGCCTGACAATTCGTTAAATTTTATCGAATTTATCGGTCGACAACTTACCGATCAATAAGAACGGTACACTGCTGATTCATTAACTGTAAAGGCGCTAACATATGTTGGCCCAGCCTAGACCAGCTAAGGCGAGTGTGAGCGAGAAGGCTCGATGCCCGGTGAGAGCGATAGAGAGGCAATGCGACCCTGGGCCAACATGTGTTAACGCCTTAAGACAGGAGGAGTAAAAGTTGAAACTAAAGAAATGAAACGAAAAGCATTAGCAAAAAAAAAATGTACCAGCATAATCTTATTCATAATCTTGAATAGGCATGATGACTAATTTTCAAAATCTCTTCTATGATATCCAGAAGTATCTATTATGTCTAAAATTTATCATATTTCTGTAGAAAATTAAGGTTTTTGTGCAATAAAAGTACATTTAATTTTAATTTTTCAAATTCACGCCAAAACGCTCGCCGGTGTCATGGCGTCTGTCATTACGTCACGGCGCGGTATATCAACCAGTGATGCCTACATAGTTACTATAGAAACAAAAGGACGTTTACCGAGACGTGACGCAATGACAGACGCCATGACACCGGCGAGCGTTTTGGCTATCATGGCAGATTGTTGTATTTTGTAGATTTATTTTAACAAATAAATTAGTAATCTCACATTATTAGGAGAATAAATACATTTTTCAAAATCTTTGAATCCTATTTCATTAGATCAGATAAATATTTTGGCGATACTTGATTACTGTCATTATGCCTATTCTTGATACAGTAGAGATTTGGTCTAATTTGAAAAATTTCACATTGGTCCACCGTTTATTGAGATGTCAAAACTTGTAAATAAAATGATGATACTTGACAATCCATATGTTAAAACCTATATGGTTTTTATCTTGTCTTATCATGCATTTAAGATTTTCAACTCATTATTTATTAGTCTATGGCATTTCATGGTGTTTTATATCACTTTCTCTAAGAAACTTCTCTAAAGAAGGTATTTCATATTCTCGTTGCTAGACAGTTTCATTCAAAACCATTTCTAGAAAGTTTCCATATTCATCACAATCAAAACTGCAGAACATGATCCACCATAGCATTCCGTGCTTACAATCGTTTATCACTCTCCATCTGTCATCATTGTCCATCGTTCTTCCAAACTTCTTCAAAACTGAAAAGTCTTCTCTTCCACAGCACTCCCGGTATTTTAATGAGTATGACGTCAACCTCGTTCACGATCGGTCTTCAAGGAGACGGCGCGAGGAACTCCTCGCGGGTGCTCCGCCCCCCGGGCGGCGGGCACACGGATATCTTCGGGGGGGAGCCCGAACCTACCCGCGGACGCCGTCAAGGGTACGCGCAGCCACCGTCTTCTATCGGTAAGTTATTGCAGATTTAAGAATACCATTCGTTAGTTAGACGAAAGAGGTGTGTCAGAATCGTAACAAGTGGAAATCCGTAGTCTCTGCCTACCACTGTGTTGCAGTTTAAAAAAAAAGTTCACTTTAGTTAGGCGAAAGAGGTGTGTAAGCGTAGCAAGTGGAAATCCGTAGTCTCTGCCTACCATTGTGGGAAAGAGGCGTGATTCTATGTATGTATGTATGAATACCATAAACTGTATGTTTGTATTGAATTCTTTAACCTTGTAGCGATATGGATTGACACTGCCCTGTCTCGAGATGTTCTAGGCATTGCTCAGCTTATTTGGCCTTATCCTCACATAGTAATACGTGTGGGGCTGAATAAGCCGAGAGTTTCTTCACGATGTTTTCCTTCACCGTGGCTTGGCTAACGTAACATAGCTCTAAAACCCAAATGTAAGATGTAATGCCGCCAAACTTGTGCCCGACCGAAGTTCGGTCGTACGCCAAAACGCGACATAATTTCGGCAAATGTGTTGGTAGTAATTGAAATAGCATTGCAGGCGTAATCACGCCGAAGTTCGGTCGCTTTTTTTCCGCATAGTGTGCTTAGCCACTTATGCTGAGGCCAAACAAGCGTATTTTTTTGAGTTGTGAGTCGCGTAATTTCTGCTGTATTTGTTTTCATATAAAAGGTCCTGTTTGATTCACACGGCGACGCAAAATGAGTCGTCTGTTTTTGTTGAAAAACTCAAAAAATTACGCTCGTTTGGCCTCAGCTTATGGTGAAATTTTCTTAACTCCAGTGAACTTCATCACATTATTAAACTATCGATTTATTTACTTCAAAAGATCCTGGGATCCTGAGTAGTTTCTCACCATCATGTTCCCGTTCGATTCCAGGTCATGGAGATGAGCCGCCTAAGCCGAAGCCGAACGGCGTGGAGCCAGCTCAGAATGGCAACCTGACTCCAGAGCAGCCGTCAGCTCCCGACTCCACTCCGGAGCCGCAGCCTCAGCAACAAGCCAGCCCGGACCAGCCTGAGCCCAAGGTAACATTTCCATTTTGATTGTCGGCCACAATCAATGTCACAAAGCCAGTAAAATACACCAGAGTTGGCCACTTGGTCATACGCACATACTCACTGCTAAAATAAGTTCGTATGAGCTGGATTAAACATCTGGTGAGTGCCTTTTAATGCCAAGTCGTTTTTGTCGACGCTTGTAACGCTTATATCTCCGCTTACTACTATCTGTTAAACCAGTTCGGTATGAGTTGGAGGAATGGATCAGAGAATTTATACTCATTCTATTATATTACTAGCAGCGCCCTTGCGGGCCTCGCGGCGTTACTAAAGATCAAAAAAATCGGTCCAGCCGTTCTTGAGATAAATACTGTAGCTAACCCGACTATGTTTTACCTATTTTTACCCGACTGCGCAAAGCAAAGGAAGGGTAATGTGTTTATCAGTCTATGTATGTTTGGATGTTTCTATGTGGCACTCTAGAGGCCAAACGCGTGGACCGATTTTGATAATTCTTACGTCAATCGATTCATCTCAACCTTGGGAGTGCTACTAAAGACATGACAGTAAACAAAATTCACCAGTGCCACAACCAGACGCCATATTGTCAAAATTAAAAAAACCAAAATCGTCACACTATATCAAGTGGGGTATCGTTGAATAGGTATTTCAAAATCAACTTTAGGTTTCTTTTACCATTTTTCATTTTAAGTAATAGTTTAGGAAAAATAACGGTTTAAAGTTGATTAATAATAATTCTCGCTATGGATGTTTCTATGTGGCACTCTAGAGGCCAAACGCGTGGACCGATTTTGATGATTCTTACGTCAATCGATTTGTCTCAACCTTGGGAGTGTCACTAAAGATATGACAGTAATCAAAATTCACCAGGGCTACAACCAGACGCCATATTGTCAAAATTAAAAGAATCAAAATCGTCACACTATATCAAGTGGGGTATCGTTGAATAGGTATTTTAAAATCAACTTTATCATAACTAAAAAGTGTTAAATAAAAAAATATTTAAAAAAAACAAAAACCCGACTGCGTCAAAACTTAAAAGAAAAAAACAAGCCTGCAAAGAATTACTCACAGTCGGGACCCATAACATTGGGAAGATTTGATTGGTAATAAAATGAATGGGTACCGACTGTGAGTAATTCTTTGCAGGCTTGTTTTTTTCTTTTAAGTTTTGACGCAGTCGGGTTTTTGTTTTTTTAAATATTTTTTTTTAAATTTAGCCTATCTCGCCGTAAGATGTTTTATAACATAGATTGACTTGTGGAATGGAAGTAATATCTTGCATCCGTCGTTCCAGATGGCTAGTCCGGTGAAGGAGGGCGCCAGGCCGGAGCCGCCGGCGCCGGCCGAGAGGGCGGAGCCCCAGCGTCGCGTGCGCGTGCCCCCGGGGGGCTTCTCCTCCGGCCTCTGGTAAGGTGGCGGCGCGCTGGGACCAGTTAGGTTTATTTGCCGGGTGCGTTGGCGCGGGATTCTTTTTCGACGGATAAAGGATGAATAAAGCTAGACCGTGCCGGGTCCGAGCCGAGCTTTGGCCGTAGCACTGTCATTTTAAACACTATAAACGGGATATTTACCATGATTTTTGGATATATGAGTCTCCCGATATTTCGGCACAGTTGCATGCGCCATGATCACGGTAAAGTTTACCGTTTACAACCATATTAGTTTCAAAAGTTTTAGCACTGTCATTTGCTCGACCGCCACTCTGTATAGCGTGAGTGTGTTCATACAAATGTAATACTTAGTTGACCGTACCACGGCCGACGCTCGACTTGGACCCGGCACGGTCTAGCGTGAGTCATCCTTTATTCATAATTAGTTTATTGTGAAACATAGGTGCATACTTTCGCTTACTAAGATCGCTATGCTACCATTGGAAAATGGTGTATAATATTTTTAAAGTCACTATCAACATTTAAAAAAAAGGAAGGTAATAATGCAATAGATACGTACGTCATTTTAGATTGTTAATTGATTAGATTTTAAATGTCATTTTATTAATTCAGAAATCACAACATTTTTCTTGAATTTTATTTAACCGACAAATGAGCTTATTATTTTCGACCCGACGAATGTGGATTCCGTGGCCTAGTTAGTGGCACTCCAGCTTTATCGCTTTTATCAGTGCGGGTTCGAATCCCGTCGGAATCCAACATTTTGATAAGACTTAATTTTTCAATCAATTTTATTCTAACTCAAAATTTAGGCCGAGACAGCTGAATAATTTTTAATTACAGATTTTTGTTGAAAAATTTCACTTTTATTATTCTAATATTAGAAAAACTAAATCTGTTGCGAGTGATGGTAAAAGCTATGTTACAAAGGCCTCAACTGGAATTTATTTTAATAAAATATCGAATAAAATGCAAATTTTAAAATGTCGCTCATATAATGTCTTCTCAAGGTCAACTTGTTTACAACAACACAATAAAATCTGAGAAGTTTAGCGACTTTGATCACCTACGTAGACAATCATTAATCAAAATATAATTATCACTGTTTTCTTTGTTTCATCACAAAATAAATTAAAAAAAACAAAAAAAAAATCCATAATATCACCATCATCATCTACCGCATTACCTAGTGTTGAGTACAAACATGTCGCAAAATTATAATATCCCAAAATTCAAGGAACGCCTAAAATGGCAACATTGTTTAAGGGTTCGTCCCCACCGCGTCAGCGTCCCAGCTTTTGTGGAATTTGTGCCTTTGTTGTGAAGCTAGAAGCTAGTTCGTTTAGTCATTGTTTTTAAGACGGGGGCTTATTTACTTTCTGATTGGTTTTGTGCTCCACCAAACATGAATACTAAACCAGACAGTGGCAACAAAATTGAAAAACTCCGTTCAATTTGGATCAATCTTTGATCAAAAATGATATAGAAATAAACGGAATGTTTCAATAAAGATCTTTACAATGATCGCTCTCTGTTCATCACTATCCAATAGAAAGGGACAGATCAAAGTTCACCATCATCTCATCATCTGTTTGGTGGTTCACGATACAATCTCTTAGTAACTACGTCCTCGTCTCTGGTCCTAGTTGTGGCGCTTAAAAGCAAAGATGGTTCTTATCCTAGCAGGGATTTTGTTTATTGTATCCTATAGCTGTAGTTTTTTTTATATTCGAAGTTTAAGTCTACCGATCGAACGTGCAAAATAATGTCAAAAAAAATATCACTTACAAAATATAGAAACGCGCGATCTATATCCCTGTGACTTGACAGTCAGTCGGGTAAAAAAGCCTTCATGCCCGGGGTATACCTGGCCTTATATGCGCATTAATACGAGCTCTAAACGGTGAAGGAAAACATCGTACGGAAACGGCTAAGTCAGCCCCACACGATAACGTACGTTCGATCGTCAGATTATAGCTTTAAGCTACGTTTGAGCTGACGCGATAAGACGCTAGCTACTGTAGTTTCTTCAGTCGCTTTGTCGCGTCGGCTTCGCGTGAGCGATTTCTTTCGTCAGTTGACGCAGCCAAACTCTAGACTTGGTCACATTTTGTAATCTTCTTCACGTTTGAAATTAATTTTAAATGGATTTGATAGTTTATTATTATTTTTGGAAATTGGAAATTAATTTGAGGGTTGGTCGTAAGTGGCTTTGACGCTTTGTTTAGAGACAGGCCGTTGTTTAACCAGTGTTCAAAGTTGAGAGCCTTTTGTAAGTAAGGCCATTTATCTATCGTCAGTTACTAATAGAAGTCCCTCAAGTGTTCACCTCATTTAATTATGAATATTGTAAAATTAACTTCTATTCTTGAAATAACAATAAAATATCAACAAAATCCGTTTAAAACTCCTCATTCTCTGAGACTGTGTATTGTGAATTTAAGGACCTTTTTCACCAAATACTGGTAACTATAGTGGTTACAAACACTAACCCCGTTATTCATAATCAACTGCCAATTTAGCAAGACTGGCGAGGGTTTTTGAAGTCAAAACTTCTTTACGCACGCTTGACTTGGGGAGTAAGCTGGTGAATGCGTGACGAGAGCGTTACGAAAAGTATGATCGGGCGAGGCGAACGGAAGTTTTACTTCAGTCGTGTGGTCTAAAGCACACTCGTTTTTTTTTCTTGTCACATGTCATTTGAAAGGATTTAGCAGTTCGAGCTCTAGCAAGCTTTAAGTTCATTATGCATAACGGGGTAACCGTTTTAGAGGCTTGACATTACCAGGTAATTTTGGATTTACCAGCCTTTGGTGAGAAAGGCCCCGATTAATTTCAAAAGAACTGACTTGTATCTCCACATTATTATAATGTTGTACTTAATCGCATTTGATGTTTTGCAATTATTATTGTATTTTATTGAGAACTATGTGTATGCCATCGCCGGCAATCGCGATTATGTATATTGATAATTATAATTGTATTTTTATACGAATTACAATTCCGAAAATGTATAATGTGTTTTATTTATTGTTATCATTAGTACCTAATTGGTAGATAAATTTTAATTTATACGTAGGCACGCCTAAATTGATGAATACTTTTTGAATATTTTCAAAAATTTTACAATTGAATTCTTTTGACCAAGAAGGGTAGGCACATAGAAACCAGCAGCGGGGCTAAAAAGGTCGTTCAAGCAGAATCATAATTTGTATTGCACTATAATACAGTCTCTTTTCATAGACATGAGAGTGACAAGAACAAAAACAATTAGAATCATCATAAATATTATGATTCTGCTAAAACGGCCTTTTTAGCCTCGCTGGTTACGGTGGTGACTCACCGGCTGAAGTGGTTGCTAGCTTGAGCGGCTGCCTCTAGGAGTAATAGTATTCTGTGGGCTGCCTCCTTCAAAGGCACCACTTAACACCACTTCTGTCGACCCAGGGGCAGCCCCTGGAGTAGGAGCCAGGGTAAAGAACGTTCGAGGCCTTTACCTACCCCTTAAAAGGTCACCACACTGTCTAATAGTGTCCCACTGTTGGACGAAGTTCAAGACCAACCTGTTACGAGGTGAAGTACCTACCTACAAACTTGTTTTGAGTACAAGTCTATGGTCAAATCTATCCATAGATTTTTTTTGTCAAAATGACTTTTTTCAAGTCAGCTTTGACGTCAAAATGGAGGAAATATTCCCGTGAACGTAAATATAAAAAAATTACCCACATCCAAATCCGTAACCGAAAATGTTAGAGTGAAACTAGTGACAACTCGATACTGACTGCAGGAAAACAAATCAAAGTAAGTACTTACCTACAACTTTATAAAATATGGTTATAAAAGTTTATCTAAAGAAGCTCTCAAGCCATTAATTTTAATATGTAAGTATTGTTGAATGCTCCAGCGTCGGCGCCGCTAGCGCAAATTGGTAGAGCTTCGATATTTACGCAAATCATCAACTTCATTTCACATGGCGTCTCCCAAGGATCCATTCTTGGCCCCATATTTTTTCTTTAACTTGCTGATGCTGATGTCACTTTGAAATTATAAAACTTTCAATTTCAGCTCTACCCGATAATCTTCAGCTTTAGTTAGCAAAACAAGACATTTAGGTCTGCCCACTCTCCTAAAAACGAACTGGTGAGAGACCTCATCACATCAGTGTTCGCTCGGGTCGGCTAACAACGGCAAGCAGAGGTGAGGAATGGTGACCCCTGGCGCTATCGGGTCCACCAGGATCGTACTCATTCGATCATTCATTCATATCGAGTCAATGGCACTCATATTAACTTTGACCAGTATTTTGCAACCTCCACGGCTTCATCAGTTGGTTTAGCTGGTCTCGGGTGCAGGTGGCAGGGCACAGCGGGCAGGAAAGCAAGTGCGGCATTGTCTGCGTGGGGGCCCTACACTGGCACTGAACTTGACTAGAGTCGATTATTCCCCATTTGGCCAGGTTACTTCTACAGCGACCAACTTGGGCTCGGAGTCTGTTGAGTGACTTCCAAGTCGATTATACTCATTCGATTAATATTAGATTATACCTAATTAAATTTTTATTTCCTTCCCTCTCGCCCACGACCGCACTCGGTCACTCCCATACTCCCATGTACCTATTACTTGACTCCTCCCCTCTGCAACCAAGGAACTCATGTTTTACTCATTGTCCATATATTATCTACGGCGGCAACGGGTCTCAATTTAATTATTTATTCAAGTCAAGCCTAAAAAAAATCATCAACACAGCGTGTGGTCATCTTGGTCAAAACAAAACATGTAAGTACCTACTGGAAGATTTTAACACAGCTTACATGTATGAGTTTTCGTCTCTTTATTTGGATCGATTTATTTGGCTTAATTAAAAATTTTGATTGAGTTCAAAATAATTAAATCTGTTACATACTTCCAATGTTAAATATTTTACCTTGTTTTTAGATGATAAGCTACAAAATGGCACGTCCAATTCAAGTTTTCCCGGTCTTCATGATCGCTGTAGCTATTTCATATGCCAGGCCAGAAGCCACGCCAGTCTGCTTGAGGTTAGGGCAACATGTAAGTCGGTTATTGCGATTTTTACATTAATCAATCAATCAATGTGATGATTTCATAGGTGGGAATTAAAGATACGTCTGCACTTGCAGTCTGTTATCGACGCTAGTTACAGATAGACAGATGTACTAAGTAAAGGACTAGCGAACGTCCGCGGCTTCGCCCACGTAGACTACTATTTTTTATCTTACGGAAACAGTACCTACATTTTTTCGGGCTAAAAATTAGCCTGTTATTTCCAGAACCTAAACTATCTAAATTCAAAATTTCATCAAAATCGGTTTAGTAGTTTGGGGAACAGGGTGGAATAGTTCCCCAAAGGCAGAGGTAGGTGCAACGGGTCGGCCCATCTGACTTACCCGTGGTCTTTTGACCAACAGTTAATGTCGGATAGTTGTATACAAGCTTCAACTCGGTAGAAACTCCGCTTGCGAGATCTAGGGAATTCCGATGTTATTCCGATGTTGCGTGTGATTCCGTTGCTCCTTTAGCCTGCAATCTGGTCTGAGGTCTGATACTGCACAGCGTGTTTCTTCCTTAGCAGTAGTAGTTGCTTTGGAGTAGCTTGGAAGTTCGTTATCCTTAAGAAACTCAGATATGAGTCGTTGATGTCGAGCGTGGCGCCATCTGTAGTGCGTAGCATGTTTTCTGTAGTTCATCTAGCGACAGGTAGATGTCGCTACAGTAGTAGTGGAGACTGGACATCGTGGTAACAATTACCTAACATTCACGCGCACACACACGGACTTTCGCCTTTATAATATTAGTAGGATGATTGGTCTATTATCTATTTTTTTTTTTCAGTGTCTACGTTCTGAATTGCCGTGCTGTCCAAAAGAAATAATCGAAGATGAAACAGTGATGTACGAGGATACTATGTGTGACTACCTCGGCCAAGGAGTCTGCAACACCTACTATGAAATTGATAATTTCTTAGATAATATTGAATTTGCTAAACGCAAGAAAACCGTTAACATGATCAGACTTTACCAGCGGTTTCTCAGAGTCACTGATTATTAGACGTTTTTTCAATACCTAAGGACTTTTATGCAATGACAGACAATTTAATTGATTTCAATGGCTTTTATTTCACTAGTTATTTATGGATGACAAACAGGTAAAGTGGCTAGTGTCTTCCGTATTATTTTAGGTATTCTTCGGACGTTTTAGCCCTCGAGTTCAACCCAAGTCGACTTCTCTTCTTCTGAAATCATCTTTGTTTCATCCGCGCCCCAGAGTAAGTATATTTTAAATCCAGAGTCTGCTGTTCGAATTGTGTGATGTCTCCATGCCTGATCTTTTAGCTGCATCAATCATTCCATCACCTGTCGAAAAAAATAGGTAAGTAAGTAATTGCTAAGGAAACAATATAACTTACGATACCTCGAGTTTTCGCTACAAGTAGCCAAAAGTACGGTTTTTTGCCCGAAGTTAAGGAAACAAGGAAAAAAATATACCTACTTAGGTACCTACGAAGGATATTTACGACCATACCTTATCATTACTATGGGAATACTGATAGATAGGTACAAATTAAAACTAGGTACTCGCGGACAGCGTCGCTATTAAAATATGCAGTGTACCTAATAATAGGAAGGTACTTAACTAGGTATAGGGACCGCTACCGCTCGCTGTGGTTGTTCACTTCAAGCTTTAACACTTAGGCGACTCTCTGACATAGACTTTTCACGTTAAAACCAAAGGCCGTGTGCCCTGACTCCCTGATACAGCCCCACCCGATTTTTTATTCGGATTATCTATGTATGATGATTGATGTATTTATCATTCCAGCTTCACAGCAAATCTAATGGAGGGCGGGCGACGCTCCCGCCTCAGTCGCCTGCTCAACAAACTGCGCGGGGACCACCACAAGTTCTCTCTCGATAAGGGCATCTCTTTCACTTCTACTGCGTAAGTTTTTCTGTCCTTTTCTACCCCACAAAATTTCTTTACAAGCCAGCGAGCTTACTTTCAAATCTGTTCGTGGTCCGTAAGGAGGGGACAGAACAGCATGCTCGGGAACTTCATGTAGTGTAGCAAGTTGGGAAGCTCGTCCAATTGTCGGTCGGTCCTGGCTATAAAAAAGTTTAACCAAAGCTTTTAAAGCTGCCAAAATACTATTTTTGACTACTTTCTCATACGAACTTCTCGTCCTCGCGCAAGTTTGAAATTCTAGGCTAGCCTTTCTGTAGCAAGATAATGTAACCTCAGCACTAGGGTGGTCCAAGCCCTTATGGTGATTTTTTTTTTCTAATAAAGATAAAGATGAAAATTTTCAGCCCCCTAGCTTATATAGGTGGGGTGCTCATCGAATTAGAAGTTTCTGACAAAGATTTCTGAATAGTTCAGGATTTACTGGGCCAGCACCAATTAGTCTATTCTTCTATGTCATTGCTGTCCTATCGATTCCAGCATGAGTGAGAGCAATACGAAAGAATCTGAAGATACGAAGGAATCAGAAGACATGACGGAGTCTTCGGAGGACGAGGAGCCTGTCCATCCGCCTCCGCACACCACTAGTAGCAATGATGACGACCAGTTTGCAGCAAATATCGACCTCAGGTGAACTTCAATAATGTAGGGAAGTAGGTCCGACAAGCGAATCTTTATAGGGTACCTACCTCCCTATAAAGATTCGCGTGAAGATTTTACGTCTCCCTTTTCCGTGAAATAGACAGAGACGATCTGTCGTCTCTGTCTATTTCATATATATTTATGTCTATTCTTCTATCCTGAATTCGTGACTCACCTCTTGCACCACCATTAAGTACTTTGATCATTTGAGTATTTTCCCCTGGGCCCTTCCCTAAAATGTTACAGATATAAGAATGCTCTCCTTCCAGCTGTCTTTTACACCTGTTTGGGTAAACGACTTTCAATAAATGGAGCTGTGAGTGTTTCTGAATTTTTAACATGATTTGCGTAAGTAGATGTTAGAAATTCTTGAATTTCTTCCAGATATGGCGGCCAATATCTGACGCCCGAGCAGTTGCCCGTCTTCTGCGAACAGCTGCACCACCTCGTGGAAGTCATCAGGAACATCCAGTCCTACGCCAAGGTCACGGGAGAGTATCCCACGTAAGGTGTTGGCTAATTCCCTGCTTTCTTAATTCAAATATCAATATCTGGGCGACCGAGCTCTGCTCGTTTGCAAATGGAGAAAAATAAAAAAGTAAACAGAAAAAAGAACAAAAAAACTTCCATTGGCTGAGATTTGAACTCGGAGCCTTCGGCTGGAAGGCGGACACCCTACCACTCTGCCACTTCCGCCTAAGCAAATTCCGCGAAATTACGAACCACATTGCACTGGTAAACCTTTTTTAGTGAAAATACCGAGAAAACGAATTTTCCCAGATACGAGACCTAGCTAGATCGATTTTTCGCCCCCGTAAACCACCGTACCGCAAATATCATCGTAATCGTTAGAGCCGTTTTCGAGAACGTGAGTAGGTACAAACAAACAATCAAACAAACAGAATGCTCGTTTAATAGAATAGGATTTATTCAGTAGGACCACTGACATTACTTTGAACTGTCTTAAGAGCTAGATGATTCTACTCCTGTTCTTTCGCGACCAACACCGTGAAGCAATCAGGGCAACAAACACGGTATGGGGCCTGTCTTTCCTTTCGGTGATCCACGCTAATAATATAAAATGCGCAACCTGTCCAACCCATATAGTGTCTACTTCTACATTCCTTATGAACAATCGTGAGAGACTCATTGTTTATTTATTTATTTATTTAATACAGTTATGACAGAAAGCTTACAGTAAGAACCAAAGCGCTATCTATCTTAATTAAAAGACTTCTTAATATAGAGAGTTAGAGCGACAACTAGAGCGCGAAGCACGCGAAGTGTCAGCTCTGGCGGCAGAGACGCGCAATGCACGCGACGTGGTCGCGCGCACGCGGCTGCAGCGACGTGCGCTGCGCGACCAGCGCGTCGTGCTGCAAGCTCAGCTCACTGGACTCAAGGATACTGGTACTGCCTGTCTACTCATAAACATCTATAAACACAACACAGTGTCTCATAAACGTGTCTCACTCGCACCTAAACAGGGTCCGTAGTGATGTAATAATATTGAACACTATGGGCTTTTAATGAGCCATTTGTAATTGCTGTAAGCGTGTGAGTGTTAACCTATTATTATCAAAAGCGCGTGCTTGTTATAATACCAAGTACCTACCTACCACGTCTTATGGCTCAAACACACGTTGGGCCAGCCTAGGCCAGCCTAGGCCAGCCTAGGCGAGCGCGAGCAAGAAGGCGATTCGATGCAAGGCGAGAGCAATAGAGACAATGCGAGCCTGGGCCAACGTGTGTTTGAGCCTTTACTGTGCTTTAATGCAAAATGTTCAAAAGCATCATTAATTCCATCATTTCATCCCATTGCTGTATCTCTATGCGCTTGTATTTCTGTTAACCTGTAAATTATTTACGTAAACCTTTTATCTCATCAACAGAGATTCGAGAGCTAGAGAGTACGGTGCGTCTGTCTGACCGCAAGCTGTTTAAGACATGGGAGGCGCTGAAGGACACCGGCGATGCGGCAGCCTTCGAACCGCTGCTTGAAGAAATAAGGGTGATATTCCCTTACCATTCGTGATAAAACGAGTTTATGGGTGCAGCTCAGTTATTTGCTCACTAGCGCCATCTAGTTTACATTTAGACACTTCAAAACTTTTACCAGCAGGGCGATTCAATACTTCTCGGAATGTAGGTACCTATCTACTTATTCCGAATTCGGATAGTGACTTTTTTCGTTAAAAAAAACGTCAACCTTCCGAAGAAAATCTTCGAGAATACATTCCAAGGCTGAATCGCACTGCACCTGCGGGGCTAAAAAGGCCGCTATAGCAGAATCCAATAGGGATTACAAAATATGCAGTTCTTGTCACTCTCAGTCTATGAAAAGAGGCGGCATATAGTTCAATTCCTATTAAGATTCTGCTATAAAGGCCGTTTTAACTCCGCAGATGTATAGGCCTAGGTAACCTAACCGGTCCACACAAGGTTTAAAATCCAATTAATATTTTTTTCTTATGTATTATTATGTATTTGTAGAATAAGCAAACAGCACTAGAATGCCTGCTGCGCTTGATCGAGGGACGTCGCGCGACTATTTCCAAACCCAACGTGCATCCGCTACCGCCGCCGCGACCAAAGGAGTCTGACGGTATAAAACAAAAACAAGCAAATTGGCTAGGGGGGGCAGGCTCGCCCTAGTGCCATCAGTAATATTTGTATGTACCTATTGTATTTTTTATTGGTAAACAAATGTATTTGTATTTGTACTAGATACAGCCCCGGGCCGTAAACGACACGACACGAGGCGCAGCAAGCGGCGCCGCAAGGAGGCTCGCTCTGTACCGCTATCCGGCGAGCCCAGCGAGCACGCGCATCCCACGCAGGTGAGACAAGCGAGCTATACTTTTAAGTAGTGAAAAGTTCGCTGACAGCCTCAGCTGTCAACTCAACGCTACATAAGCAACTCATTGCTTAGGTATGTATAAACTCGTGGCTCTGTGAGCTATAGACCTCATATGAGTCTTTGTTTGCATAAAAGTGAGCAATTTACAACATTTTTAGGAGTCATACCCCCTCCCCCTATCACAAATCCCCGACGTCAAAAAAAACCTACAAAATTATCAAACCTGCTCACATAATTTTACGAGAATTGGTTGAGAAATGTGACCTGCGGGCTTACTGCGGGCGTCTCTTTTCACAATGGAACAGATAGATATCCGGCGGACAAACGAAAGCATTTTTGTGCAAGCTAAGCAGACGCTTCTCCCGCTCGGTCAATAATTTTGACTTTGACTTTGATCTAAGGATTGATAAACTTATCTTCAGATCCGACTGTACATCCAAGGAGTGGAACCAGCGCGACCTTTACCAGCGTTAGAGCTGCCCTCTGGCGGCAGTGTCAGAGATATACTATTCTTCACAACCACTTCTTGATACTGATCTTTGATCGAACTATCAAGTTACAACTACAAATCATCTATACCTACTTCTATACGAATATTATAAATAAAGAAAAAAAGCTTTGATTGTTTTTTTGCATTGAATAGGCTCCGAAACTACTGAACCGATGTGAAAAATTATTTCACCATTAGAATCCTACATTATCCGTGATGAACATAGGGTAGGTATAGTTTGCGCCCCGACTTCGCACGGGTAATTTATAAATTAAACCCATGCGAAGCTGGGGCGAACCGCTAGTTCAATTATAAGCTGATGAAGGTACTGCTGCCTTAAAAAGGTCGCTATAGCAGAATAATGATAGGAATTGAACTATATCGCAGTCTCTTTTCATTGACTGAGAGTGAAAAGAGACGGCACCTAGTTCAATTCCAAGTGTGATTCTACTATTACGACCTTTCTAAGCCCGCAGAACTGTTTTATAACTCTGATGACAAATAAAAGATTTATTGTAAGTTGTAGTTTAATTTTCAATAGAAGTTTATGACACCAGCGGTGTTAAAGACTTATAGCAGAATAAATAAATAATAAATAATGCTGGACATTTCACACAGCATCATGTAGCCCCAAGCTAAGCAGAGCTTGTGTTATGGGAACCACATGACTGACATACTACTTAAATACATTTTTTTTGTAAATACACATACATAATATGCATAGAAAACACCCAGACCCGAGACACATATTTGCAGATCATACAAACATTTGTCCCGCGGCGGGGATCGAACCCGCAACCTCCTGCGTCACAGGCGGGCCTTCACCCACTGCGCCACAGAGGTCGTCAAAATCAGAATCAAAATCAGAATCATAATAGGAGTTGAACTATGTGCCGTCTCTTTTCATAGACAGAGTGACGAGAACAACGAAGGCATATACCTAATGTAATTCTATTGTGACTATGCAATAAGTATACTTTAACTTTGATTCTGCTATAGCGGCCTTTTTAGCCCCGCTGACCGTGATATTTGGGGGGCCAAGGCCAAAGGCCACTCCTTTGCCCAGCACTAGGAGCATAGGTACTGTTAGGATACAATTTGTCAATTATAAAAATAAATAACAATAATACCCTAAGGTTCAAACATTGAGGGGATTAATAAATCAAAGTTTTAAAATTCTTTTAAATTTATTTTCACTGATCAATTGTAATCTTTCATTAATAATTTACATTTTCACTTATCAAATTCTAGAGCATCTAATTTTATTGGATTTTTTACAGAACTCGATACCGCCTCGATACTGTCGTCTAAATAATTTTACAAAGTTCCTTTCTATAACTAACTCAAAATACTAATAATGGCGGTGATTCCGTTGAAAACTGACTACATAATTAAATTATGACTAAAAACGATAGCTCTTATTTCGTTCATGCTAAAGACCAAAACAGAATGAAAGTGATAATTTCTAAAAGTGGTACCTTGTTTTACGTCTCTGTGTTGTTTAGTCACAGTCTGAAATTGGTTATGACTAATTCTATCCACAAACACTTAATTTTTACTAAAATATATTAACTTTAGAAATGTCAGTCAGGCTGTCGCTTTATTTCGATCTTTAGCGTGAACGAAATAAGAGCTATCGGTTTGAGTCATAATTTAATTAGTCGGTGTTCAACGGAATAACCACTACTACCTACCTTCTCGGTTATCGGTTATAATTATAACTGATAAAAATGAGCGTACTTTTGAGTTTAGTTCTGGAATAAGGGCGTACCTATTCTAAGTTATATGTTAATTTTTCTTTTCTCCTGGTGGTGGCATGTTTGTTACTTGTTCTGCGGCTGGTTCTGCCTTGGCCACTTCGGACTTCATCTAAAACAAAACATTACATTATAAGCGCCCACTACTAAAATTCCATCTCTTTCTCCCATTAAGGTTTGCTGGAAGAGAACTCTTTTCAGGGTTAAGCTCGCCTTTGCCATTACCTGTCTAGATCTAAGCATTTTACAACTGTTTCATTTGTGCAACAAGAATAAATAAGTAAATTATTAGACCCTGGCTTCCAACATTGCTGGTACAGTCATTTTTTATACAGAGTGAAAAGGGGTCCCTGCCGAAAATTCAACGGGAACTCAGACCATGCTTCCTGTTCGATTCCAACCGAAAAGAGTAAAAAACTGGTAAAGTAGGTAGTAAGTATTTCACTTAAAAAAAACTTGCAAAGGCTAAAATTTTTCTATTGTATTTGTGATCAATTCAAATGTTGCTTTAGTCAAACTCTTCAAAACTCTTAAAAAAAAAACTCTTCAAATTCATTGTTAAAGTCTCGAGAATTATTAATTTTCGTAGCCAAACACATTCATAAAAACTGAATAATTATGCTTCAGTATATTTCGATTTTGTCTTGGTTTCGGGTAAAAAGAATCTGTCTGTTTCAGATTTCGGGAGCGATTCTCTCACACCCTGTATGCTATTCCAAGCCGCAATCTATCATTCTATTCCAAGTTTCATCAAAATCTGTCCACTGGATAAGATGCAACTTTACTTTAATTTAATAGATACGTTGAATGAAGTTATAAGTTTTTAAAGTATTTTAAGTAATGTATTTGTAGTTATTCTCTTAACGCAAGCTTTGATTTGTTTTCGTTGGAATATAATGAGGCTGTGAGATGTCATAAATATTTTTCAGTGTTAATTAATTCCTCATCAACAAAGAAATTTAGCTAAATCAGTCGAGGCGTTCTCAAGTACACTTCTCACAATGGATCGTGAAGTTAGCCGTTTCGCTGCGCAGTAGAAAAAATTGTATGAAAAAGCCTGCGCATCGAAACAGCTACCTTCACGAATGCCTAGATCCACTGTGATAACTGTAGGTACCTAATCTTTGGTACATGCGGCAATATTATCGAGTTTACCTCAGCAGCCGCAGGCGGCGCGGTGGGCTCGGCGGCAGGAGACGCTTCCTCCTTCCTGTCATCATCAGGACGCGGAGCCGCTTGACACAGCTGGAAACCACATCACTTCCATTACACACGACTCTCAACCATTTAGAATAACCTAAGGCGCAAGCCAGATAGAAGACGGGGCGCAGACATTTGTCTCTTCCGCGTCCCTTTCATACAAAATGTGACGGCGCCCCGTCTCTTCTGTATGTTTTGCGGCACGACACTTCTATACATTTTCTATGAAAGGGACACGGAAGAGACATATGTCTACGACGCGTCCTCGTCTTACGTCTTTTCTGTATGTCCCGCGCCTAAGAGATCGAGAATCTCTACTTACTTGACTCGGTCACAACTCGGCTCAGCAAAGGCGCGGGAAAGTAAATAAAACAAACAACCTTCCATGCGTGCCTTCAACTTTTTAAATCTACTGTTAACCCAAACTGTCCCATTGTTGGGCAAAGGCTTCCCTCACAAAAAGCTAATAAACTCTTTAATAGGTAAAAGTACATAAAGAAATTGTTTTCCCATTTCTTTCACAATGGCTAGAATACACATGTTTCATAGTAGCACATATTTAAGCAAGCTAGTTTCGAGCAGATGTTACTAAGTAGCATACTTTCAATTAGCATGTACTACAAAGCGAGTGTGCTTATTGAATGAGCACGCTACTATCAGAAGTATGCTTATAAACACTCTAATTAATAACAGACAAGCATGCTTTTAGCAGCATGTGTATTCCAGCCATAAAACTCTGACTTATTTCAAATCACACAATGAATGTATAGCAATAATGATTGAGCCATAATTACCTGAACAGCCACGAGCGCGAACAAGGCTACAATCACTAGAACCTTCATGATTGGACTGTCTCAGCTGTGTGGCTTATACTTATAGCCAGGGCTTTGCCACAACAAACCATGTTTATCAAACAAGGATTCATTACAGCCGGAACAATCACATTGTTATCGATTTATGCGTCGGTTGGATTGGTTAGGTACTTATGCTCAACACCAAAAATATGTGAACATACCAAAATGTGAACGTGAAGTATTTTTTACCCGGCTGCGGCGAAGCCCGGGGGTTATGTTTTTGACCTGCATGTTTGTATGTATGATTGGTTCCTATGGATCGTACGTGACTTCTCAACGGCTCAACCGATTTTGATAAATGATACGTCATTAGATTTATCTTTATGGCGCGAGTGTCACTGGGCACAACATTTTTCAAAATCCAAATGGCAAATTTTATTGTGTTTTAATCTTTTAACCTTAATTTTTTAGCAGTCGAGTTTATATATTTTTTTATTTTGTTACTTGTTTCTCAAAATGAAGTCTTTCCAGGTGAAAGAAGCACCGAGTCTACCGGACGTCGGAGCACAATGGGATGTTACAAACTATTTCATTTTCATTCTAACAACTTTTTCTTTATCATTACTGGTATGAAATTTTTAGAGTGGAGTGTACTGAAGCCCTGAATTATGCATGGGAAATCAATATCACGATAGTTATTGCGATTTTGTCTCCATAAAAAAAAGGCAAATAAAAAACGTTTAATTTGTCTTTTTGGTGACTCTAAGGCTGTGTCCCCAGTAGGCAAACTGAGCGGCCGACTGAGTTTGCGGCGTATCGGTTTAGTACGCTCTTCCATATATTTGAAATGGAGTGTCCACAGTTTGCCAGTTTTGCGCTCACTGTACGCAGTTTGTAGCAGCGTTACGCGCAAAACTAGCAAACTGTGGACACTCCATTTCAAATATATGGAAGAGCGTACTAAACCGATACGCCGCAAACTCAGTCGGCCGCTCACAGTTTGCCTACTAGGGACACAGCCTTTTTACAGCTATGTAGGTACTATTTTCGTATATTATAGGTGCCTACTTATTTTTTTTTATTTTACTGTTTTGATTGATTTTTAATTAAGTAAGTACTTAACATGTTTTTAAAAACGGTTTAATAAAACTGCAATTTTTTTTAATAAAAATAAATTACGAAATTTTTTTTTACATTTATTAGGTATCTAAATAAATTAACTGTTTAATAACACCCAATATACCCATGTAATAACGGGAAGATGGTTCACCCATCTTTATGAAGAATACTATGCTAAAAATATAAGTTTTTTGTAAGTATAAGTTAGGTACTTACATTTATTGTTTTTTTTACTACCATGAGTCTTTTCATGGCCTCGCAGGCCCCTCAATCTTGCAAAACCGACGCCACATATTTTACAAACATGGGGAGAATCAGAAGAATGAATCTTCTTGTGTCTGTTGAAGCCGCTGTGGTCTGCAAATCTCTTTCCACATTGATCGCAAGCATGTCTCCTTTCGCCAGTGTGTACTTTCATATGAGATCTCAAATATCTAGGTTTTGCAAACTTTTTATTACATATATCACATTGATTCGGATCTTTCCCAGTATGTTCAAACATATGTGTATTAAAACTGGCTTCCCTTTCAAATGATTTATCACATTTAGTACACGCAAAAGGTTTTATGATGGAGTGCGTTTTTATATGCCTTTGTAAATTATTGTTGCTGAAGTACGATTTGTAGCACTTCATGCATCTATATGGCTTTATTCCTGTATGTCTTCTCATATGTGACTTTAGGACGAATCTTGTAGACACTTTCATGTTACATATATTACATGTAAAGGGTTTTTCTTCATGGGTCTTAGAATGCCGTAGCATGGCGCTTTCGTCCGAGAACATTTTATTACATTTGATACATTTAAATGGCCTTTCACCTGTATGGCGTCGCATATGTATAATCAAGTTTCCATGGTCAAAGTATGCTTTGTCGCAGCTTGTACAGGCGTAAGGTTTGTAATTTGTGTGGATTAGAATGTGTCGTTTCAAGAGGAATTTTTGGTGATAGGTTTTGTTGCAATAATCGCAGGTAAAGTCTTGTCCAATGTGGACGCTCATATGACGATGTAATGCGCTTCTATAATAGAATTTCTCGCTGCACCGCTTACAAGAATATGGTTTAACATTTGTATGCGTTTTGACGTGTTGTCTATAATTGCCGATGTAGGCAAATCTCTTGTCGCACATCTCACAAGCGTATGGTTTCAATCCAGTGTGTAATCTTATATGTCTTTCGATAGTTTCTTTTCTAATAAACTCCTTTTTGCAATAATCACAGATGTACATCGATGAGTGCTGTTTCTTATGTCGAGTTAAACTGGATTTTGTAGTTAATATTGCATCGCATTGGCCGCATGCGTAATTTGAAGTGCAGTGTGCACTGTGGAGTTTTAAATGGTTTTTTAGATGTGCCATAAATTTATATTTCTTGTCGCATATTTCACAGTCATAATATTGCTTTACTGCTTGAAGTTTTTTGTTTTTGTCAATCTGTTCTGGTTCTTGTTTTATTTCTGTTTTGATAGGCACGGGCAGCGGAGTGTTCCATAAGTCACCAGAGAGACTGGTGGAGGCTGTAGTTACAACTGATAGGTTGTATGCCATTTCTGGGCTCAATTTAATGTTGTCAACCTAAAAAGAAAACATAGTTTTAATCCGTAGGTACCAAAATCAAAATCAAATATCATTTATTCAGTAGGACCGTTATGACCACTTTGAAACGTCTTAAGAGCTAGGTGATTCTACTCCTGTTCTTTCGCGACCAACACCGTGAAGAATCAGGGCAACAAACACGGTATGGGGCCTAGCTTTCTTTTCGGTGATCCACCATATTACCCATATATATAACCCATATTATAATTGTGAAAGTGTGTTTATTTGTCCTGCTTTCACGTCAAAATAGAGCGATGGATTGACGTGATTTTTTTTGTGGAGATATTGGAGGGCTGGAGTGATATAGGCTACTTTTTATACCGGTACCACGCGAGCGAAGCCGCGGGCAGCAGCTAGTAAATAATATGAGCACGACTGTATTCCCAAGGTGCGGTAGACATATTATTTCAGATCTTTAAGCATTTTTTAGATCCTTTGAAGATGTCTAAGTAGTCAGAGGTACTTATGTCCAAACACATTTGGTACATTCCCACATTTTGCAGAAGTTGACATTCCATACGTGACAGGTTGCAAGCCCATCAACGCTATTAAAAAGCTAACTGGTTCCCTCACGATATTACAAAAAGAAAATGTAGATATTTTAGTATTAAATCGAGTTTTTAAGTAACTGTTGAACAAACAAACTTTATTCATAAAATTCAAAAATTAGGTAGGTAGGTATAGTCCGACACAAAATAATAGAAATAAATGGGGGCACCACTGTGCAAGCTAAATACACGAAATAGATAAATTCTCTTTTAAAAGTAAATTATTACTTCTGACTGACGTCTTCGGCACCTGTACCATAGACAAGAAACCTGTACTTTACCATAGATTAGTAGAGAAAGGGTTACCAAAGTACTGAAATTTTAGTTGCCGTGTCTACCCGTTTTTGCCGGACTATAGGTAATGTTATGGAAGAGATATTATGTTGTTTAAAATAACTACATGTCTCCGAGCACTTAGCTCGTAATGCCATTGGCGTCACCCATCCAAATCGTGAGCGCGAACAACGCTGCATAACTTCAACGATCAATCAAGAACGTCTAAGCAAGCTACACCACGAGCGCTTGAACTTGCTTGAGCTTGATTTAAAAAAAATGGAGTGTGCCAGTATCCGGACATGTTTTTGACTACCCATATAAAATTTACACAATGTTGAATGTCTGAAGAGCCTCTATCCTTTCTGAGTCTTTTTACAGTTAAGTAGAAAGTATATACCTTCCTGAAACGCACGATCCAATGGCTTTTTTTCAAACGTGAGAGGCAGATGTAGCAAATCTTTGTGGGTCGCCCTTCAGTGTCAAGCTGAAACAATTTAGAACATCTTCTTTCTAATAAAAGTAGTTAGTTTTATCGACTTTAACCATTCAAGCCAACTCCATCACAACAATGTCCTAGGTACAATAGAATCCCGTTAAAGTGTAAGCATAGGTTGTATATTCAACATGTTAAGAATAATTGAACTTGGACCAAAACTTTTTCAGGTAAAAAATCAAATTCTATACCTACCTACTCATAAAGTTACGTCGATAACGTAACTTTAAAACTCGTGTTAGATAATGCATAATAATAATATGGAGATTTGAAAGCTTCAATAAAATTACGAATTTCAGTCTCAAAAAAAAACGGCTTATGGTTTTATTTTCAAATTGCTGCAGCCATCTTAACTAATATATTCAAGCGGAAGTCTGTTTGTTGGTTTGAAAAATTCTTTCTGCATGTGATAGCTATATTTTTGAGGAAGGTTATAGGCTACTTTTTATCATCATCATCACTATAAACCATCACTACGGGGGCAACGCCGTGAGGGCACTGCAACTTATCCATAAAATGTTAGCACCATACCTGTAAATTCGTGACCTTTTCAAAAGTATTCTTCAATCCCTTGGATTCAATGCAATGCATTTTAGTTTGTACAACAAGGCATGTTCTGCAGACCGTGCCTCTCATATCATCCAAGACTGGTGTCTTATCATCAGCTATCTCTTCCTTCACTTCCAGTTTACAACAGTTTATAGATAGGTGATCGTTTCTTATGATGATTAAGCTTTGCAGCCCCAGATTTAACTTGGTTAATTGCCGAGGTGATACCTAAAATACAATGATAATAACAAAATTAATAAATACCTATGTCACTAAAATTTTAATCTATACGAGGCATGCCTTTTAAGTTCTGTCGTTTACATATTTGGCGTCAATTTTGAATTTTGAACTGTTCAATATTTAAATTTGTTTGAATTTACAATATGAAAACAATTAAAAGAATTAGGATTAATGCAACTGTTTAGTCACAGCGTCGTTTTGAATGAGTCAGGTCACGTACGAAAATGAATCTCATGAAAGAAAATGTCCGTGCAATAATTTTCTATAACTTCCGAAGAGGCATAACACAGCTTCAGTGTTTCGTAGAGCTGATATCTGTGTTCAATGATGAAGTCCCATGTCTGCAGACTATCGAACGCTAGAATTTGGAATTTCATAGTGGACAAACTAGTCTTAGTGATAAAGCGCGTGAAGGACGTCCAAAATCCGTCTTCACTGAAAATAACACCGTGGCTATGAGACAAATAATCCTCGAAGATCATCATGTGACATATCGGGAAATAGAGGCGTTATTAGGCATCTCGGGGACAACCATAAAAAAGATCTTGCATGAAGTGATTGGTGTGAGAAAGCTAGTTTACCGTTGGATGTCGCATTTACTTTCCGACGATCATAAGGCGGCCCGCGTCAGATGGTGTAAGATAATTCTTGAAAGGTTCTACTGAGGAGAGTCAAATCACGTCTACGACATCATCGATGGTGAGGCATCTTGGACCTATGCTTTCGATCCTGATTCTAAACAACAATCCACAATCTTGGTCTTCCAAGACGAGCCAAAGCCGACTAAAGTTTTTCGCTCTCGAAGCACTTCAAAAACGACAGTGGCTACGTTCGTGGCGAAAACCGGTTATGTTGTGACGATTGCACTTGAAGATTGTAGGAGGGTTCATGCAGAGTGGTATACCACAGTTTGATTGCCACAAGTCGTCGTGGAACTTAGGAAATCTAACCCAAAGCGACGCATCGCCTTACACATAACAACGCAAGCTCAGACACCGCTCGTCAAACGATTGAGTATTTGAAGCATTAAAACATAGAGATTCTTGACCATCCTCCATAAACATTATTTAACACACGGGAATTACTCACGTAAAATTATCGTTTTAGATACCGACAATGTTTCGATTCATCCGGAGAATCTTCATCTGGGTAAGGAGGGAGTTGCGGTAAGTTGCGAATCCTCCATATAATCTGACCTAATGCCCTAACGATTTATTTACATATTCTTAAATTAAGAAAACTCTTCGTGATCAAAGGTTCCAGTCCCGTGAAGAAGCAGCCAACGCTTTTAAATCAGCCATTTTGAACACCCAACTTTGGAGTGGAATAAATGTTTTAATAACTGGTTCGAGCAAATGGAAAAATGTATTAAACTACGTGGTAAATACCTAGCAAAACCATAAACAGTATTTAAGGTTCTAGTTGTTTTTTTTTCTGTAAACGACCAAACTTAAAAGGCATGCCTCGTACTTAGGTAATATTTCATTGAAAATGAAAAGTCTATGGTGCTATAATTTTATTTTTGTTATAGTGTTAATCCACACTTGAAAAATTTGATAAATTTTGAAAATTTTGATAAGATTTTTCAGTTTAAAATCTATGGTGCTAGTCGGCGTTATAAACCACTTCTTGATAAGTGGTTTATAACGCCGCTTTTTTCGACCCAAAAGGCAAAAGGAAAAATAGAAGACCATTTCAAAGATGGGAAGATGATATTATGAGGAAAACAGCAGGAGGATTTTGAAAGCGAAAAGCAGGCACCAGCGAAGAGTGGAAAAAGTTTTGGTAAACAAGTAATCCACTATACAGGGTGTGGCAAATTCTTGGTCACTGAAGGGTAGCTACCTTTTCTCTTGTAGTTAGAAAGTTTTGTTCTTAGGAAACTTCGGTTTTATTTTGAAGAAAAAAATAATTGCATTTTTAGATATTTAAAAAAAAGGACAGCTAGCCTAAAAAATTACATTTGTCAAAAAAAAGAAGTTGGTCTTAATCGACTCTATTTCCCACCAGGAACACTTCTCGCAAAGTAACTTATCAAATCAAATCGTAAGTTTTTGCAAGAATTCAAAAAAACACATCCCATACATTTTCTATGAAATTAGGAGTTGTTAGCATTACAGTGCCACTTATTCGATCGTTCGTAATTTAATTTCATAACTGCTCCGGCAAGCTGGGAGGCTATTGTAAAGCGCGTATTTAAATTTAGAACAAAGTGCTTCCCTGCAGATGTACAAATGGTATGCTTCATGCACACCATTCTCTCTTGCGGCTCTGTCTGAGGCGCCTAAGGCTTTACAATAGCCTCCCAGCATGCCGAAGCAGTTACGGATTTAAATTAATGACCATTGAATAAGTGGCACTATTATGTTTACAACTACTTATTTCATAGAAAATGTATGGGATGTGTTTTTTTGAATTATTGCAAAAACTTACGATTTGATTTGATAAGTTACTTTGGGAGAGGTGTTCCTGGTGGGAAATAGAGTCGATTAAGACCAACTTGTTTTTTTTGACAAATGCAATTTTTTTGGCTAACTGTACTTTTTTTCAAAAATATAAAAATGCAATTATTTTTTTCTTCAAAATAAAACCGAAGTTTCCTAAAAACAAAACTTTCTAACTACAAGAGAAAAGGTAGCTACCCTTCAGTGACCAAGAATTTGCCACACCCTGTATAACATGTTGTGTGCCATTGTTGCAGCTAAGAATGGACCCTTGGGGGGCATGCATGGCAGTAAACACTTTTTTTTAACAAGTCTTTTAGTTAGTTTGTCTACTAGTGAACGCCCGTGGCTTCGTCCGCGTTGACTACTTTTTTTTATCCCACGGGAACCATACATTTTTCCGGGATAAAGAGTAGTCTATGTGTTATTCCAGAATTTAAACTATCTACATTCCAAATTTCATCAAAATCGGTTTAGTAGTTAAGGAAATACATGGCAACAAACATTCACATTTCACACACACACACACCCATTGACTTTCTCCTTTGTAATATTAGTAGGATAGTAGGATTCTAAATTCACACTTAACTTAACCTTACCTCTTTTTTATTGCTTCTAAGATAAGCAAAAGTTTTTTCAGCTCTTTGAGACATTTTATAGAATGTATGACATCTCTGCAGCAGGTAGTGGCATATGTAGCATATTATTGTGGATCGGCAATTTGTGGGAAGCTGGAACAACGGATGGGCTACTCAGTAGGTGGGTACTTAGATAAACAGTGGTTAGTCACCGGGACAAAAATGAAGTACCTATAATACACAATAATTTCTTTCTCCAAACAAAACGCTAAACTATAGCTACCTATCGAGAGGTCAGATTATCATAGCAGGTGAAGGGAATTGGTTATTTAAAAGGATTTCGATATTAGCAAGAACAAAGCAAGAAAGGTTACCTTGGCATTTGTTATCCTCTCAAATATTTCCTGCAGCCCAGAATTTGCTACAAAATGTTTTATTGAATTGTCCAAATTAGCGAGGCACAATGTGCAGTTGGACATCTTGCTTTGCTTGAAATAAATTTTACTACTATAAATAAAATTGTAATATTTTCCCCCGCGAACAAAATCCAACATCAACAAAACATTGTTTTTTTTTAATTTTTTCAACCTAACCCAAGGAATTTCTATACTACGTACCTGGAACGCTGACTGAGACAGAAAACAAGGTCCGCTTGAGAAATAAAACTTGGGCGGTGTGTCTCTTTCTAAAGGGTGACCATAATTGAACTTATGTGAAAGAGACAAAGCACCCAAGAAAGCCTCTCAACAAGACCAACAATCCTTATAACCAAGATTAAATGATAATAGATCGTTGTCTAGTCGTGATAAGGTTCAAAATCCTTTGTACATTAAATGTCAGTTAGCACTCCAGTTACGTAGTTTAGAATCTTCTTGACCTAACCTCTTTCAAATTTGTATGTCATTGTCATTGTTGTCATTGTCACTCGTCCTTTTCGTGTGTCCATCTAGCCATCCAGCCAGCCCATCCATCCAGTCTTGTCTTGTTTGTCTGATTGTCGTAAAAATAGCTATTGACGTTGACTGACGTGACAGCGGTAAAATATCTAGTAAGTCTGTGAAATAGCTGTTTCCTTCTTTCTTGTTCAAGTTCATGTTGCGCGTGTTTAGTTTGTGAAAATGGCTATCGAAAAGAAAAAGAAACACGTCTCAAAGAAAAACAAAAAAGACTGGAGGAAGCATTGCGATATACGTGATGTTGAAGAGTTCCTCGAGGATCAGAGATTAGAAGAAAGACTAGGGTAAGGTTATGTTTACATGCTTGTTTATAAAAATGTAATCTAAATTCTGGATTTCTGCTACTATTTATCTAAATATTGGTAATTAGTGTGTCCAATAATTGACATATTCTACTGAATTCGTTATCGAATTAATTTGCATAATTTTTCATTTTTAGTGATTTTGTGTAGGGTGTCCCAAATAAATAAATAGCCTTGAATTTCACGTTTACCAAGCAGCAGAATGTAACCTTCACATTGTGTTTTAAGTAAATTTGATACAAAGCCTGATAGCGAGCTATTCGTTGTCGACACTGGAGGCGAGGAGGTCCAACCTGAGATTGAGACCAAGCCGCTCTCAGCCAAGTTGAAGAAGCGGCTGAAATTGGCAGAGGGACCTAAATGTTTTGAAATTCTCAAACCCGACTCAAAGGTGACCAACAGTTTTTGACAAATAGAAATTGCTTATCCACTATTCCACCATTTCTCACTTAAAATCCAATTTAGCCATTTAATCACTCAAACAATTAGCCAATCATTTCTAGCATTATAACCAGTGATCGGAATGAGGCGGGCTAAAATACCTAAAGTTCGAAAAATAACAGAGACAAATGGAGACGCCTTAGGACTAAATATTTTTAGACCCAATTATTTCCGTTTCCGGGACATTAATAAAGAACATCTAACATAAAGGTGAATAAATTTTTTACCTGAGTTAATAACAAAAACTTAAATGTAAATTATAAGGTTAAAAAACTTTTTTCCGTCGGTCAAATAGAAAAATTATTTGAATTAGTTCACAATATTATTAACATTAATTTTAAATGTACTTACTCACTGTGAAAATTGTGCCAACTTTCAATAAAATTCTTACTTACTACAAGAATAAAATTCTTGTAGTAAGGAAGTCTCCCCTTTTTTGCCTCTGTTCTTTGAACTTTAGGTATTTAAGCCCGCCTAATTCCGATCACTGATTATAACACTCATCTAGTGGTAGTTGTTAGGTTGAGACAATGTTCATCATCATCATAATCTTATATATCTACTGCGTAATCCTACAATAGGCTGTGTAGCCATAATAGAACTTTTCTTGGGAGGGTTGATTATTAGAGTTGATGTTTCTTAAACCTATTCTAAATGAAAATTTCATAAATTTACAAAAGCATGCTTCTGTCTCAAAGTGGAAGGCAAAAACCACATACATATTTACGCTTATTATGATACTATGAGGAGGTATTGGCTGAGGGGGATAGTACCTCGACTTTCAATCCAAACTCACTACATAATACATCACATTTTTTATATAAGTTTGCAAGTAGGGTATTGGCCTCCAAAATGTCATCAATTTGGTCCATAAATGCCTTCCAGCCAGCTGTTTACCCCTGTTCCATAAACCTGAGATCATTGAGTCAATTCAACATTGGTTTTTTCTAGGTCCAAGACCCAAATACCAAGAGGAACCACGTGAATCCTGTAGGCTCAAAGCCCACAGCCCTGAGCAAGTTGACAGACAAGCGCCGGATGGAGAAAGGAGTGTACCAGAGGAAGGTGGAGCAGGCGCGGACCAACCGACTGATAGCCAGGGATAAGAAGAGGAAGAATAAGCAGGCTCGGCATACATTTGATAGCGATCCTTGGAATGTGGATAGCAAATGTAGGTATTCTGTTAAAGTTACATGTTTTTTTTATTCCAATACACGAGTGTAATATAAATCTACATCTAATATTAATAGTGGAAGTTTGTGAGTATGTTGTAGGTTCAAACAATCTGTGTATTATTGTAAAAAGTTTGTTTAGGTAAAGCAACTGAGCTTAGCCCAATTGGTACAAGCAATTTCATCAAAAATCAAAAATATTAGTAAAAAAGCATATTATTTGATTACACATAAAGGAGCACCAAATGCGGAAACTGGAGTCCAGTTGCAGCTCTTGTATGTATGTACATGTAACATACATACAAGAGCTGCAAGAGCATCTTATATTGAAAAATGGCATTGTACATTTTTGGCCAATGAGCTAAGAGAGATGCCACACGGGCGCTGCCGCTGCGCTGCGTCGTCACTGCGACGTCGCAGCGTTGACGCTCCGTAGTTCTACATACAAATCCGTCCGGTATGCCACACGGTGCGCTGAAACGACGCGCTTTGATAGAACAAAAATTATAGCACTGCGACAACGCAACGGAGCGGCAGCATCCGTGTAGCATCGCTCTTACACTGATTTTAAGCTGCAACAATTTCGGTCAAAACTTTTTGTGAACCGTGCTAACGGAATTCTAATAAAAAGTACATTTAGTGCCAGAAGCCAAAGGCATCCCGCCTACGCTGATCGGCGAGTTTATCTCGGCGGAGGCTCAGATCCACAACGTGTTACCGGAGCGGCGGCTCCGCGCGCGCCCCCCCGCGCCCCCCACGCTGGCACGCAAGGCGGTTGAGTTGCCGCATCCGGGGGTCAGCTATAACCCCACTTACAAGGTAATTTAAACTTACGACTCTTTGAAAATGAAAATTCTGCGGAGCAAAAGTGGCCACTTTTGATGAAACATCAGATTTTTCATCTAATAAAACATCTAATTTTTCTGCTTCATATTTCAAATTATCAAATCATTTATTTATTTTCTCTCACAAACAAAATATAATATACTTAAAGTAAATATAAATACAGAATAATTTATCAAAAAGTAGGTTATTATAAAAACCTGTTTTGAAGCATCTATGAAACATTTGATGAAAAATTAGATGTTTTATCAGATGTTTTATTAGATGAAAAATCTGATGTTTCATCAAAAGTGGCCACTCTAGACTCCGACTATTAGATTCCGACAGGATTCTAACCCGCAATGATACAAGCGATCCTTCTTAAGCCGGAGTGCCTTGACCAACTTGACTTACGACTCTTATTCAATAGTAACAACAAGCAATTAAATATAAAAATTAATAAGAAAACCCCTAACAAATCCCTTCATCCACTAGAAAAGATCAGCAGGGCTATTTTAATTCAATCGTTAAATCGGATTACTTTCGACAAAGGTCACACTTTTTAAATTTTTGAAGATCATCAAAAATTATAGCTAAGAACCATCTTGATCAAAACCCACTGTAATTTTCCTAAATAAACTTTTTTCTTTCTTTCTCTCTTAATCCCTCGTCTGTCGGGATTCCAGACACAATAGAAAATCAATTGTGTCTCGAGCGGATCCATCATTAAGCAGGCGAGCGGTTAATGAATATTTATAATTCCCAGGAGCACCAAGAGCTGCTGCAAGAAGTGGTGGTCCACGAGCAGAAGATGATGAGCAAGCAGGCCCGACTACACCGACTCACCACACACATGTTCAGCAAGATCACCGCTTCAGAGAGGGAGGTATGTCTTGAATCACTGGCCCCGGAGATAGCTAGTAGTAGTAGGCTAGTATTTTCTTTGGCATATGTATGTACTAGCTGCAGCCCGCGACTTCGCTCGCGTGGTACCCGATTAAAAAGTAGCCTATGTTACTCTCCAGCCCTCCAACTATCTCCACGCAAAAAATCACGTCAATCCGTCGCTATGTTTTGACGTGAAAGCAGGACAAATAAACACACTTTCACATTTTTATAATGGGTACGGATGTATTGTGACTCCCTTTTCCACATTTAAACTCAAAGGTGGTCCTTTATGCGTGGGTATGACCTGGCTCACTAGTTGTGGAGCCAACCTAGCTTCTCCCAGAAGCACAGAAGATTCTTTGGCATAGCATGCCTATTTTGGTGGCGAAAATAAAACTTTTTTCTATTCTATTTATTTATTTATATTTGGAAAACCCACAGCTGCATATTTAAAATAGCAGCGATAATAGATAACAGAGAGCCAATTCTAGGTTTTCACTGATGGAAACATGATTCTATTCTAGGACCAATGGAGAGAGGAGATGAGTGAGAGTCTCCCCACTCCCCACAACCCGGCCACCGACCCGGAGCCAGAGTCCGACTCCGAGTACAAACCCATCAACCCACCCGTCAAGAACAAGAAGAAGGACCACAAGGCGAGGCGGAAACAGAAGGAGCAGATCGTCGAGAAGGAACGACTCAAGAGGAAGAAGATCGATAAGAAGAAGATCTCAGATATTTACAAGTAAGTTTTACTGACTCAAATTTATTGACTGGCCTCTTAGCTCAGTTGGTAGTAGCTCTGCCTTCTGCGCTGCAGGGGTTCGATTCCCACCCAGGACAAACATTTGTGTGATGAACATAGATGTTTGTTTTGTGTCTGGGTGTTATAAAGTATTATAAGTATGTATTTACAAATATATAAGTATTCTATCAGTTATCTAGTTCCCATAGTACAAGCTTTGCTTAGTTTGGGGCTAAATGGCGCTGTGTCAAATGTCCAGCAATATTTATTTATATTTATTTATCCGACCATGACCTTGTCTTGTTGACCACACTCACACTTTTATTACTTACTTACTTTAAATTTTTGAAAAAAAAAATCAAAGTAAAAAGTAAGCAAGTTCGTATGAGCTAGTGGCTATCTCGCTGGTGACAGAGTTTTCAGGCCGTCTGAAGGCCTCCGTCATGGCTTAACGACTTAAAAAGCCACGCCGCGGGTGCGCAGCGAATATGCAAAATTTTCGTCGGCTGAGCAACGGGCGAAAGACGAGAGTAGCGTGGCGGGTTGGCTTTTTACGAAGACTGTACAAAATGGCGTCCACGGCGCTATCCGCAGCGAGATTGTTGCGCGTCAACGTCGTTTTCGCTGCGCGTTCGCCACGTTTTCGCTACGCACCCGCTCCGCTTTGAAACGTTTTCGTAAACCGTCAGTGTGATAAACGCCTCTAATTACGAGCTTAGTAAGTAAGTAAGTCTGTACGAGCTTAGTAATACTTTTTTTTTATTTCAGACTTCGCAAGCTCCAATCGTCGATCAGCACTCGCGAACAGAAGCAAGCGTCGCTTCGCTCGAAGCGTAAGGTGAAGCAGGCTGAGGTCGCCGCGACCGCCACACCGGCTCTCAACAGAAACAAGACACCCGTCAAGGAACCTGACTTCGTTGACCCTGCTACACTTAGTGGGGATCTGAGACACGTCACTACTAGCTGTGAGTATTTTTAAATTTTTAAATTACTTAATTATTTTTATTTTTCTATGACAACGCCCCTATACAGCGATAAAGTACCAAAATGTTATAATTAATTAAATATTAGGAATTTTAATAAAATTAAATTAAATTGTCGCCCTCAGCGAACTAAATATTAATTTTACCTATCAATTAAGTTACGATTAAGTCTTTACAAATCTCACATATTCACACACACATACACACACACACACACACACACACACACACTCATGTAACTGGCGTACCTTTACGTAAATGTTTTTTATTTCCTACCTACCTAGCGACTATTTTAGTAATTTCTTTTTAAAAAGTAAGAATCTGTTATTGGCAGTAAGTTAAGTCTAATTGTTTATTTTAGAAAGTTTAAGTGCTGTTGATTCTATGATAAATAAATAAAAAAATAAAAAAAAAAAAAAGTTATTTTTATTCTTTAGAATAGTTGAACAAATTATTGTAATTTTAGTTGACGAGTCATGGTATGTGGCACTTAATCTAGTACCTATAATTATGTATTTTATTAATGTGTAACCTCCTTGACAATAAACGATTCTATTCTATTCTATTACTTAAGAATAGAAGCGCTCGTGGCGTAGCTTGCTTAGGCTGGATTCGACCAAACTGGATTAAGTTTACACCCGAGAGTAAACTTCTAGCCGACTTAATTCGAAATACAATTGTTTAGAAAGCGCAACCGAACATTATTATGTGCATAATTATCCGGGTTATAAGGTGTCAACTTTACAATGTCAAAATATTCAAACAAACAGCAGTTTACTCTCCAGATAAAGCTTAATCCAGTTTGGTCGAATCCAGCTTAAGTGTTTTCAACAAAAGTTAAATTTCTACAATTCTGCAATTTAATCATTCACCTTTTGTCACGTGCTCTATTTATTCCATGTATTTTAAACACATAGTTTTTCTTCAATGCCACACACTGTCATTCCAATTAAAACCCTATTTCACCAAATACGAAGTGTATGTGTGCCAACGGATCTTGGCATTCGTGAGTTAGCTGTTTCGATGCGCAGTGCAACTTTTTCATACAAAATTCTACTGCGCAGCGAAAAGCCTAATTTCACGAATGTCTACTGTACTGTACATATGATTTTCCAGCAATACATTTAAAACCCAGTTATTCCATAATACCAAACTTCACACTGTCATTCCAATTAAAACCCTATTTCACAAAATAGATGTAACTTTTCAGCAAACCTACTCCGAGATCGCTTCGAATCACTCCAGCGTCGCGGTGCTTTGGCCGCATCCAAGCTCATGATGAAGAAGAAACGCAAGGTCAAGTCATACTTCAAGCAAGGTCACAAGGTCACCGACCAGGACATCCAGCGGTACGTGAACAGACCCGTCGGCGGAGGGAAGAAGTGACCTTAAGGTACGAAGTGACCTTTGGGTACGAAGTGACCTTAGGTACGAAGTGACCTTAGGTACAAAGTGACCTTAGGTTCAAAGTGGCCTTAGGTACAAAGTGAACTTTAGTCGACTAAGGTTAAATGAATAAATTATATTGCAAATAATTTGGACTTTCATGGTAATTTAATCATTAGCGTACCTAGTAAAGTACAATTTCATAATTTATAGAGTTCGAATAATAAAAACGATCAGTATTTATATAAAAATTTACTATAAAAATTCTCCCTTACAAATATTATATTACAACTAATCTAATTAACTTACAAAAATATATTACAGTAATAATTGTGGCAGTGTAACAAAATAAAACTAAATCTTACCACAAAACACTGTCTATCGCACTAACAAGGCACTCTTATTTATAAGTCGTGATTAAAATTTAATAAGGCAGTGATTTGTGGTAACATCCAAAATATTTCTAAGTAGGTAACTCAGTAAAACTAGAAATTTCCTAGAAGCAGGAAACTATCTCATAAGAATACTTTTCAAAGTCTATAAAATATTCAATAACAAAACATAATAAATTAAAACTAAGGCAAATCTTAAAAATACGTTTCACATTTTGTTATTATCCTTCGTTGAATTAACAAAACTACAAAACTACTAAAAACTTTCAGATTTTTGTAAAAACTTTTTAAATTATTTTTACTGACCTACTACTGAATCAGAAGTTCATTCCCGAATTCTTTATATCTAAATAATAGAAAATTAAATAGGTCACTCACATAACTGTCTATAAATCTGATAAATTTCGGAGTACACTCTTTTCTTTTGTAAAAACTGTAACTGATTCAACCAATGTAGTCTAAAGTTTATGCCACTCGAAACTCAGTACCTATCACAACAACGACATCTCAACCCCACCGCGCCGCGATCGTGTATAACGACCTTAAGAGTTCCAAAGCTCTTGTGTCTGATGCTGTTTTAAGATCTTCATTATCCGCTGTTCTGGCTTCAGCTCTAGGGGTGTCAATAAATGCAGGTCTAGTACTTCTAGCTTCTAAAGGAGTTGTCCTCGTTCCGAATTTCTTGACACCCCTACGGTTTGCCGTCGTTTTGATTTGGCTCTGAGTTGTAGGAGCTGTAGTGGATGGTTCTTCAGTAGTTTTAACTCTTTCTGTGGTGGTGGTCTGTACTCGTTCTGTGGTTGGGTTCGATAGTGAGTTAATGGCGCTAGGATCGAAGTTCAGACTCTTACCTCTTCTGTCTTGTCGTGGTCTGACTTCTAATCTATCTGTTCTTCTGTAACTATCATATTCAGGTGTAGACGCTTCGTGTTCTTTCGCAATCTCATCCATATCTTTCTGAGACACCGCCATCAGTGCCTCTAGAAGAGCCTTCTTTGATGCTTCGGCAGTTGAGTTGTGGTCATCATCACACGTCTGCACTAGTAAGAGAATAAGTCGCTTTACCGTTTTTGATTTGGTCTTCTTCATAACATTCATGAGTTTTTCTGTAGTTGTTGCGTTCATACCACCCATGATTTCCTTTGCCTTTTCAACTACTGTATCAGTGATTGCTGATAAGTCCTGTGCCGGTTCTGTGGATAGGTCTTTCAGAATCCTTCCTTTTCTGTTATCAGCTTTAGTTCCGAAGGTAGTGAGTTCGATATGGCTTGTCGATGAAGCAGCTTGTTCAGTAGTAGCGTAGTCAATCGTTGGTGTTGTGGCAGTGTTGTAACTATACGATGTATCTCTTATATCTGCTGTTAAATCATCAATTGTATGACTCAAACCGTCGTTCAAAGTGATGGGATCTATAGCAGTACTCTGCCAGTTATCAAAAGTGCTGGACCATTGGAATTGGTTGGTAGTTTTGTCGAAGTCTGGGGACGTGAAGACGCTGCTAGGTACTTGAGTAGTGGTAGTTGATTCTTCTAGTTTGTATGTGGTTGGTTCTGGAGTCGTTTGGATGGTGGTTACTTCTTCATCGGGTAGTGTTGGAGCTTCCAAGTCCTCTGACGGTCTTTTGACTGTAGAGGTTTCCACGGTGTTCAGTTGCTTGCCCTGTCGGAGGTTATTGGTTTGAGGTCCGATAAAAGACTGACTGTGAGCTCGTTGTAACTCTTCCTCATTCTCCAACTCAACGCTATCGGTTTCCGTGAAGTATACTGCAGTGGTTGTAGGAATGGCAGTTGTGGATCTGATTCTCTTGCTTTCGAAATCTTGAGAGGAGACCGGGATAGTTGTTGAAGCTGATGAGTCTACGCCCCACGCCGTAGGCAGATTGGTAGCTTCGACATATTCACTGAGTGGTTTATTTGGCGTGGATGTGATTCCAGTACCGTAAGGGTCATTGACCAAAGCGTTGTTCTGGAACCCTCCGTACCTCGGTCCAGAGTTCTCAGTCGTTGAAACTTCACTGTTATTGTTAGCCAATGTGTTGACATTGAATGCTACGGTGTTGGTGTAAGGTATGGGGGTTGTGGACGGAGAAGAAGGGGTAGAAGCAGAAGTGTATGACGCTGATATCTTTCCACAGCATCTGAAAGGATTCCTTGCTGATGTTCCCCTGTAGTTGAAAGTGGTTGATGGTTCAGTAGGCCTGTGTGTAGTGATCTTTACGTCATTGTATGAGATGGTCTGGTACTTGCTGGCTACATCCAATGCTTTAGGTTCTCTTGAATTAGCTAAAGAAGCTTTGTTGTCTTCGGAGAATCCTAATATTTCATCATCGTCTTCATTGACTGTGGTGGTTGGTTCAGTGTTGACTGGCTCATCAGTGGTGCCTAGGTCTCCAAAAGTAGGGTGCGTTGGTCTAATGTCAGAAAGGACTTTTCTGAATTGAACTGGGTCTTGGAGGTATGCGGATAGAGCGTGGGTGAAAACTTGAGCTAGCTCTCTGATTTGCGGAGAAGTCGCGAGTGGGCTTTGGCTTTGTTGAACCATTAAATCTTCCATGAGCTCGTTGTAAGTTCCGTTAGGATCTTCTCTGATCTCTTCGAGTAGTTCAGCATTCTTCGCGCCCGGGCCGAACAGATTACTATACTTGTTTATAGTGTTTGAACTGAACAGCGCTGGTAAAGCTTCTTCCATCGCTTCGTAGTCAAAAACTGGAGTAGTGATATCACCGTCATCTGGAGTTGGCGTCGTTGACAGATTGTCTAGAGCAGTTGCGTAGTAAATGGCCAAACTGTGAAGAGTTTTCGATGAGGATGCTGGGACAACAAGACCTGATCGGCTTTGATCTTCATATAACTTCTCAGTCGGGGTCTCCGCTACCGTCGGCGTGGGTTCAGTTGATGCCAATGCGTCTAAGTTCAGTTTCCTCATTAATCGTTCTCTTCTTTCTTTGTAAGATGGCTCTGTGGTACCCTCTACATGATTGGTGGTAGAATAAACGTCGTATCTATCAGAGGACGCTGTGTCAGAGAAATATGCCGTATCTGATCTAGTTGTCGGTATTTTGGTGACAGATTCAAAAACATTCTGGTTCTCTGTTAGTTTTTCTAAATGGGGAACAATCTCTGTCGTAGTGGTACTAGTCTTGTTTTTCTCCCTCGCTAAGAAGTTCCTAAGAAGAGATACGCCAGGTCTGGTGTAGGGATCATTGGCAGTTGTGTAGCTCTTCGTGTAGGGGATCAGAGTAGGTCGTTTGGTTGTTTCCTGGGTGTTTGATGCGTGGGCGTCTTTGTCTCTAATGTCGTACAAAGTCGTCAGGTGAGAGTTACTCTTCGGTTTGGGTGTGTTGGGAGTGTAGACTGGGTAAGGGCGGTAGTTCTTCGTGTTGTAATCTTGCAGGAACTGCCTGTTGTTCTTGTTTGCCGCAAAGGATGCACTTTCCGCTGCCACTTGCATCTCCTTGAGATTGTAATCTACCGGAGTAGTCTTTAGCGTGGACGCTTCGAAGAACGTTGGCTTAGTGCTTCGTGGCGGGAACGCGAAGTTGTTCGATATCAGTTGCACCAGATTCTTCCGTCTCTTCTCGAACGCTGTGGTCAGCTGGCTGCGTTGAGTTGGGTTGAAGTTGTTGTCGGGGAACAGGGCTTGGTAGCTTCGTGCTGTGGCTTGGACCGTGTATGGGGTATCCGTCTGGCTCTGCAGCCTCTGTCTATGCCTCAGAAGCCTTTCTGTCGTGCTGGGGATGTTGACAGAAGAACGTCTCGACTCCGCGCGTTGGGTCCCATCTATTTGCTGTAGATCCTGGTTCTTACTCAAGCTTTGGGTTATTTTTTGAGTTTTCTTCTGCTCGTTTGAGTAGTATTCGGCGCTGGACTCGTACAGGGCTGGTGCAGAGGCGCAGTCCACCTTGAACCACCAGTCGCATATCAGGTGGGACTGGCTGAAGATGGTGCCATTGGGACAGAGAAAGGAGATCTTCCGGGAAGTGTCACAGATGTGGAACACCTGGAATAAGACATTAAAATTAAAGTTATTACTCAAGACATGTGAATTTGCAATGCATTCGACCACATCATTTGGAGAAATAAGGGTATTGACCATGTCCAAAGTCATGAGAACATCACTAGAAAGATCAGCAGTATTGATTTTTGAGAATCTCATTTACCTGACAATCGGTCTCTAAGTCAGCGTAGTAGCCGGTCGGCACATTCTTGCAGATGAAGCCTGTGTTCGGTATGTTTGGGTAGGCAGGGAAATCCACGCCAGCCTTGCCGATCACACCTGAAACAGAAGAAAGAGAAAGAGTTAGAAAATTGTAATGGACATGACGTAGAAAACTTATATTTTCAATGATTTTACTTTTAAAAGTTGGTCATAGGACGTCGTCGGTTTTTATCAATGTTTTAACTCGCGTGATTGTTAAAAGTGGATCCACATTCCATATTCGAGCCAATTCAATATTTAGGGAGGCAATATCATTTTTAGCGTATTAAATCACTTAATGCGCTCCTAGTTTTGAGAAGAAATAAGTAATCAGATGTCAGGGACCTTGATGCTCCACGATATCGATGTCGGGCGAGTCAGCAGCCGCCGGTATGAGCCTCTTAACCAGCGGTCTCCCCTCCGTGTAGTGCTCGAAGCCGGCCGCGCCCATGGCCTGCGCGATCACCTGCAGGCTTTCCGTGCTGGGCATCGGTTCGTACAACTCTGGAGCGGGGGACGTGTCCTGCAAGAAGACATGTTTATGACTGGATACCTAAGCGTACCACACACACAGCAGATAATATATCTTTTGAAATATAACTCTTGACAGATCGCACCAAATATATTTTGTAATTTATATTCGCTGTGTGTGGTCCTCCATAGAATTGGTATGGGCGAATATGGGTATGGCAAAATGTATATGTCATAAGATATATTATCTGATGTGTGTGTAAGATGCCGAACTACTGACTGACAAGAGCATTTGCTCGCGTAAAATATCTACCCTTTACATCTTTACTAGATGATATATGCAACGGCAGGAGACAATGTACACCTACACTTTACGGGACACTAGCCTGGGACATTGTTGAGATGGAGTAGGCTTGTCCAGCGCCTAAAGACATCCTGGCTTAGAGGATGTCTTTAGACGCTGGACAAGTCCCGATTTAGTTTAGAGTCTGAAGCCGCGTTGACACGATCAAAGTACACTACATCCTAGTGCTACTTAGATGATGGATTAAGGCTAAATCGGCATTATCCACAGAAAACACATGGTCTAAACGTGTGGTGATTAAACTGTGGGTTTCCTCACTATGCGTTCCTTGTTTACCGTTGAAAGCAGTGCTTATAAATTGATATAAATCTAAAAATACATGTGTTTGCCCGGGATTCGAACCTAAGACCTAATCGAAGGTCGAGAGACTCTATTCCTCGATCAATTTATCGAACAAAATAATTGGACGTAGTTATGCATAAAGGAACCAATCCACACTCATGTCAAAATTGAGTTAGGTATACAGAAAGCTTTTAAAATCCACCTTCTACTAACCCTGTAAATATCAAAGTGATCTGACAATTTTGACTTAACAAAACATTTTCTCGACAAAGTAACCAACCCACATAACAACATTTGTACAATAAACTAAAAAGATCCATGCTCTGTGGTACCCCAGAAATCTGAAAAATCTACAAATTTATTTTTTTCTGTAAGGAACCAAACCACATGTTTCTTTGTAAAATTATTTTTTTTATCATTCTTGTGGGTTAGTTCTCGTTGCACTAGTTGCTCTTTGAATATTAAATGAATAAAATACCTAAGGTAATCAATAAGTACCTAATTTTAATTATATTTTGTAAATTTTATATTAAATGAAATATCTTAAGTCTAGCATGAAAAAGAGCTATAAAAATACATATTTCACTAGGCTGCATTCATTTTAACCCAATCTTCCTCTACTTCAAAATCAAGTTGACCTGAAAAACCTTCTAAATCGTCTTTTAGGGCTTCATCTCTTACCAGATTCACGTAAAAGTGGTGTGGTTCTTGCGGAATCAAGTGTAGCACACTTTTAGGTCTTTTAACTTCGTATTAGTGACAGGTCTTCCTGTTTCAGCGATTTTTAGAGGTCAAAAGACTTTTACGTGAATCTGGTAGGAGATGAAGCCATAGAAGACGATTTAGAAGGGTTTTCAGGTCAACTTAATTTGGAAGTAGAGGAAAGTTAGGCTAAAATAAATGTAGCCTACTGAAATAAATTATTTTTATAGTTTTTTTTTCATGTTAAACCTAAGATATTTCTTTTTGAATAAAATTCACAAAATATAATACGATTATTTATTATTTTATGCATTTAATATTCAACAACAGAATAAATTAATAAGGAACCAACCCACACATGAGCCATTTTGCTAAAAGGAACCAGTGGGTTTTTAAAAAAAAAATACTATAAATATTAATATTTTTCTCCGAAATTATACTTACATACATAGGAAACAGTATTTTGTACAATATTGTAAACAAACTTTGTTAAAATTAATCATAACTTTTTTTCTATACACAATTTAAACAAAAACTGCTTTTTCTCAAAACTATCATTGTGTGGATTGGATCCTTTATGCATAACTACGTCCAATTTTAAAGTCATACCTTCCGCCGCTGTGCTGTTCTTCTTCTTGCTCCATCGCAAACATCTGAAATTACATCAAATTAATTTTCATAGACTCTTTGATACCTCCTATGTTCTCCAGCATACGTTGTCTGAGGAATTTAATTCCAAATATATTTCCACAGATTTTATAACATCTAATATTGACCAAGCGAAACCGTGGCCCGTTTCAACAAAACAAAAAGATATCCAGTGTTTTTTTCTTACAAAAATAAGATCTTCCATATTATACGTCCAATCTACCTACTCATTGCTTCCTTCCGTTCTATTCAACGTGATAAATGAATATGGTGATGTATGACTCCATACACAACTATTAGAAAGCAATTTTATCTCCCATACAACTCCCATTGAACTGTATGGCGCTATTTATTATGCCGACTTGTATGGGGTTCTAAATCGACTGTTAATTAGATGTGGCTTATCTTTGCGAAGAACTAGAGGCTTGGTTCGTCCGACACGTTCGCCTATCTTATGGCAATGACTGCGGTAGCTGATACGGTCGTGGGTTTGAATCTTGTTGTGCACCACGCTTATATATTTTTAATTTGTCGTCTCAACATTGACTTTACCTCTTATTGTAGGAAGTAGGAAAAGTAAGGTACCTACAATCAATTACAAAAGAGTTAACAATTTAAGATTTTGAAAGCTTCCGCTAGTTTTGATAAGAAAATGGAAAAAAGTTAAAGCGTTTTTACGCGGCGGCGTTAAAAAGGCCGTTATAGCACAGAATAACTAATAGTATTAGGTACGTAACAGAATCACAATAGGAATTGAACTATATGCCGTCTCTTTTCATAGACTGAGAGTGACAAGAATGGCATATACTTATTGCAATTCATATTGTGATTCTGCTGTAGCAGCCATTTAACTCAAACTCAAATAACTTTATTTGTTAACTGTTAGACACACAAGATAAAAGGTAGGAACACACATATTAAGTATGTTAACAAAGAGGCCTCCACTCAGCATAAGCTACAGTAGATAGTCTACCATAGCGCTGGTCTTCCGTGGTAGCACAAAAGTAAGCCCCGCAGTCTGGCAACACTGATTCTCATATTAAGGGGGGATCGTGCTGTCTCCTTTTAATGCTCATATATTTTAATGGTTATCTGTACCAATGGCTATTATGATTTTTTTGATGTACAGTCAGCGTCATCAATCGGTATCCCCCTATTGATTTTAACAAGGACCCTTTTCATTTCAACTTTGGATTTCAGTCGGATTTGCTAGTATAGGAACTCGAGCGAAATTAGATATCCATAAGTATACTAGCAAATCCGACTGAAATCCAAAGTTGAAATGAAAAGGGTCCTTGTTAAAATCAATAGGGGGATACCGATTGATGACGCTGACTGTACCTAAGGTAGATAAAATCAATTGTTTTATTGCAAATCTTTTGTAGGTAAGTATTCAATAACTGACGTAACAAAGCACATCACTTCTACTGTCAGTCGTATCGATGGATCGATGAGCTATTGACCATGTAATGATCTGTCGATAGCTGTAACAATGAACTGACCAGTTGCGCAAGCGCAGCTTTTAACACGTGCCATTAGTTTAGTACACTTCTTCCAATAGATCTTGGCATTCGTGAAGTTAGCCGTTTCGATGCGCACTGCAACTTTTTCATACAAAATTTTCTACTGCGCAGCGAAACGGCGAACTTTACGAATGCATAGATCCATTGTGAGAAGTGTACGCGTGACTAGCTTAGTCTTTCAGAAAAGATATTTAAAGTTAACGCGTTGAACGTCCATCAGACACATGTGCTCCGGCATCACTGCGGGTCTGGGGCTGGGACTTTGTTAAGATACATACATACCCACTACGCTGCTGTCATAAAATGGGGGATTGCTAGTGGCTTTAACAACTGAGTGCTTTCGTACTTTACCAAAAACTCCGTCATTAGAGTAAGCCAAAGGCCAACTTCATTCCTATGTTTGTAAAAAAGGTTCATCAACATTTTCGCTGACTGAACCATGGTGCTGAACGGAATACTACCAACTAATTGTTGGCCTAAAAACAAACAGGCATATTATTTTATTTTGAAAACTTAACCTCCATTGTGTTCCCATCCGTGGGAAAGAGCCGGCATCAGATAGCAACACAATGACAGCCCCGAGCTGCATTGTCTACCGTGCTATCAGGTCAATAGTAGACGCTGAGATATTGGGATTAAAGGTTCTTTAGATTGTTTTAGCTAGATAATTGGCCTATGATTACTTAAGATTATTGATAAACATACTCGTACAACAGATTGAGCCCTTGTAGATATCTATCAGCGCTGATAGGCGAGTGATCTTTATTACAATGAAATAAGGATAGGTACTGATTGTTTAGCAGAAATGGCTACGCTGATTGCTCTCGTCAATGCTGGACAATCAATATCCTTATTTCATTGTAATAAAGATCACTCGCCTATCAGCGCTGACGGTGAGCGTGAGACTAAAATCAGCCTAACAGTGTCGTACCGATTTCCTCAATACCCATGTTAAAATGTAACCGCCACACATTATGACGGCAACATTACATCTGTATAACCGCACGAGTTCCTTCATTACCGGACCACCAGCTGTTTGTGGTAGCGAATGTAATGGAGATCGTTACTTGAAGGATTTTAACGCTCGTGGCTTACAAATGGATTTTCGTTTTGAAAAACTAAAGAGACCACCTGTATAGGTGAAAAACTTACTGTATATTATTTTGTTCATGTACTAACCATGTGTGAACTTGCCCCTGACTACCTCCTTAAGACCTTAAGACAATCTCAATGTGTATATCTACCTATCGCTAGATGAACTACATAGACATGCTACGCACTACGAGCGAAGATGGCGCCACACAACATCAGAAAGTCTAATCGCGCATGCGGTAATTTCTGCAGCAATATATCCGACCAACCAAGAACAACTGTTGGTCGAAAGACCACGGGCAAGTGGGCCAGATGGGCGCCGGCCCATCTGGCCGCCGGCCAGAGTAGGTGGTTCCTCAGCAACGGGCCGCCGTTGCTGAGGAACCACCTACTCTGCCTTTGGGGAACGATTCCACCATGTTTCCCCAAATTAGTGACCCCGACTTGAAAATCAGAGATGTCTAACCGTAAAATCAGTCGTTCCAGACTTTCCATTCTCAAGTTACTCAAAGATTTCTACCGTAAATTCAGTCATTTCAGATTTTCATGATCAAGTTAGACTCGAACAAAACTGAACGTGTGAGTTCACTCTTTCACGACAACATTTTCACGCTCAAAGCCGGCGCATCTAGTAATTTATATTAATGCTCTAAACATTATATCAGGCTAATCTTTGTTTCCCGTATCTACTTTGCAGCCTATAATCAGACGAAATAACAGTCTTATCAGAAAGCCTTCAACATCTTCGTTGATGACTGTGATTGTTCATCTTTGGTGCCGCAAGATCCGCTGAACTAGGCTGGGGCTTGCGACATGTCTAATAACTACAGTGAAAGATGTACTAAAGTGCTCTGGCACAACGCTAAATGCTCTCTTTTATCAAAGCTAATATAAGACGATGCTGAATTCAGTGTGCTAAGGCGGTTTTCACACTGGCGACTCACCCGCATGCGTTGTGCAGATCTGCAGATTTTATCACTGTAAATCACGCGCGTGGATGCGTTGTCAGTGTGTTGTACTATGCGTGTTTTCTATACTTGCAATATTAAAATCTGCAGCGACGCACAATGCAGCGGGATGCGTCGCATTGTGATAACTGCTTCTGCTTGTTCATTCATAAATTAGTCCTGTCTCTGTATGGCGGATATTTTAGTCCCAGTAATTCTGGATTATATCTTCGTTCTTCAGACTCACCAGCCGCGGCTACTATCACCACCATCACAGTCCAAAGTATCTCCATTCCCGAATCTCTTCTCCACCGCATTCTTCTGAAACAAACAAACATAATGTTACTATTTTTAGGGTAATCATCACCTTTCTCGTCTGCATCTATCTTGACCTACTGCTGGGTAAAGGACTACTGCTGTCTTCTTCCATCTCTCTCTATCTCCCTATCTGTCTCTTCCCACCAGCCACTCTCAACTCGCATCCACACGTTGGGGCCAACGTTGGCCCCAATGCCTCTCACCAACGTGTGGAGCTGACAAAATTGCATTGGCCCCAACGTTAGGGCCAACGTTGGGGCTGATTTTGCTAGATCCACACGTTGGCGAGTGACATTGGGACCAACGCCTCTAAGGTAGGTATCTATGGTTGATAGTGTTTGGCCCATTTTTCTAAACCCATCTTATGAGAACCGTTTCTGTCTTGTTTTAATTGATGTTTTAAGTTAGATAAGATAAGATTAATGTATTTGACTCACACAGATGATACAGTAGGTAAAAGATACACGGAGAGAGTTATAAACATTGAAACAGACAATTACAAAGGTTCACTAACAGCGCCAGTTGTGCCAAAAAGAACCAGTCTCAGCTTATGCTCGGTACCAGCTCGGTACCGTCAGAAAATCAGCGCTGAAAATCCGAAAATCTGAAAATCCCATGAGACCTCATGGGAGACAGCGCTGATTTTTAGACTGTGCCTTAATGTTTGTGTTTAAACGAATAAAGATGCCTGAACCGGCCATGCAAAGTTAATGGTAATATTATCATCTGCACTTTGTAACTAGTAGTTCGCCCCGAACTGAGATCTCGCGCACCGTAGATGGCCAACATTTGGACTTTCTTCTGACTACCCCTATAATTTCAAGTGCTACTACTGCCGGGTATGCCTATTTCGCTAGCTCTTCATGGTAAAAATACTAGCATGCATGCAATACATAATGTCGTGTCTAATTTTTCATTTATTTCATATTTATGAATTCTCGTCGTATTTTTAAAAGTATACGTCCTAGAATAAAAATAATAGCTATTTTAGAATATACAAATAAAGACCTTTCATTTGACACCGCACTCAATATATTTGTTTACTTAACTTTTTTTACCCCAATTATTTTCATTTTTTATCAAAAATTTTTTTATCATGAAAATAAATCAAGTAGCATCTAAAATCATTGCAAACCAAACCGCAACGATGCCACTCTCTTTTTAAGACCGACCAGTCAATGAGCTACGAAGACATCGAAACTCTATGAAACGGGAGCTCTTGCAGCTCTGGTTTCGTAGTTTTTGGTCTTTGGTCGTATTTCAAAAACTATACATCCTAGATTAAAAATAAAAACCATTTTGGAATGTACAAAATAAGCCCTTTCGTATGACACCCCACTCAATATAATTTTTTACCCCCTTGGGAACCCAATATCTTCACAACCCCTTCATCGATTAAGCTCATATGCTCCACCGTAAATTTCCTTACCACAACCTATTGACCTACCAAGTTTCATGCAGATTGGATGAACGGTTCGACAGTTATGCTCGAACAACAATTCGTGAAACATACAAACATACAAACATACAAAGCAAAATCGCCCAACTTACCACTAAGATCTTCGCTCGCTTCGCTCGCTCGATCGACTACTTATTATTCTCACACGAATTTGCCAAGCTCATCGCTAGCTGTTACCTCACCGTGCTTTCACACAACAAATAAATAATATAAAAACAAACATGTTTCTAGCTTATGTTATGTGAATGTAGAGAAAACTTATAAGTCGTGAAGTTTCTAGATCAGGTTTGTGCGCACGCGCATCGTGACCCTCGTGCGAACGGCTCACACCCGGATCCTATAGGTACACTCGTACATCCGAAGGTGCAACTAACTTAGGCCTTTACATCTTTACTAGATGATTTATATAGTGTCAGGAGGCAATCTTTGCCTACACTTAACAGGACATTGTAGTGCCTGGGACATTGTTTGAGATGGAGTAGGCTTGCCCAGCACCTAAACCATCCTCTCAGCTTAACCGGCCATATCCACAGGAAAGACATGGTCAATACGCGTGGGGCTGACTAAGCCGCGGGTTTCCTCACGATGTTTTCCTTCATCGTTTAGAGCTCGTGTTAATGCGTATATAAATTTTTCAAAACAAAAAATTCATTGATGCACGGCCTGGATTCGAGCCCACGACCTTCGGATCGAAAGTCGAGGTACTAACCAACTTGGCCAACACGGCTCTGATCTACCACTACTAGTAGTACAACTACTAGTCTGTTAACGTATTCACTGCCTGTCTCTGTGGTACCCGTGTATATGTTTATTGCTAGCGCACGCGCCCGGAAGTGGAGGCAGCTAACAAGATGGCCGCCCTTCCGCCTCCGACTGTCAACGAAGATAACTCATTCTCTCTGTCGTGACACTTTCTATGGCTTTTGATCTTGCAAGTGTTCATGGGATTCAAAATGATTTCGTAGTACCTAAGCTACTATCCATATTCAAAAATCCGAAAATACACTAGACAATTTTCCCAAAACATTATCTCATAAACTTTGTTCTGAAAATTATGAACAAAAAATTCACAGATTTCGTGCCTCACATGACTATCGAGCACATTGGAAATGAATCTACGGAATTCGAAAAATATGTCGTTCTGACTTTTTGACTTTTTCCAAAAAGGCCTAAGCTACAGGGCAACCCCTTAACCCGATCGTCTTTGTTTTAGGCTCAAATTGTAGCTGACTAAATTGTCCAGAGGCGTTTTTCATTTTTGATATCATTCTTCGTTTCCAAAATATCGAGCGCCAAAATAAAAAATTTGAATATCATCTTCACAACTCTCCGAGAATAAGGAAATCGCACTTTTTCGTGAAATCGGAGCCCACATCTGGAGCGAACGAAAAGACATTTCCAATGTCAAAAAAATCAGTTAAGCCTATACCCATCGAACCTTTTCAAGAAGGTAGGTATAGGTAATAAAAAAAAATATGGTAGCTTGTTAGTTAGGTACCTTTGTGTCCGGCCTGAATTATCAGAAAAGGAAAACAATCAATTTTCTATTCTACAATGAAATATCCTTAAACATTAGTGTTTGAAAACAATAATTTTATATTAACTCGCACATGCTCAACCATTCATGTTTATCTATCAACAACTCTTCCCGTAGATAAGGATCGCGCCACACGCGACGCCCCGCAATCGCACATAACGCCGCGCCGCACCGCGTCGTGACAGAAAGCCTGGGAAGTCGCGGAAATGCCTTTCGCAAGACTAAAGTCTGATGTCATCACTAAAGGCTATTCTACATCGAGCGATAAGTAACGTAGAAAACGACGAGATGTTTGGCTTGGTTGAATTGTATCTAATAGGTACAAGTCTAGGTCATCTACAAAGAAGGACAAGTATAATAATCATCATCCTGCTACTGTTGTCAAATGTATTTGCGATATTTGGACGGAATAAGGACGTAACTTCAATAAAGGACTAACTGTATTTTTAGATTTGCCATTTTCGAAAAGTCTAATGAAGATTCCTATACATCTCAGCCTATTTCTATGTCTAAAGTATGAGAGTACCTACAGTCTTATCTACGTTTTTTCACAATAGAAAATTAAAAGCTTGTCTGTAGGTATTCGCAATTGAAATTACCTAAGACGCCACCCATCTCGTCCAATTGCGCAGCATCCCAGTATCATCTTATACATCAGCCGAGCACAGCTCACAATTATTCAGAAGCCATTATTTGAACTACCGGTCGCAACCACAGATTATCTGTGGATTGTATGGTTGACCCCGACTTGGCCCCTACTCGTAAAAACAGGTGAAATTATTGCCTTCCTTGCATCTTATTTATTGATGTTAGAAAGCATGATAAGTGTACTTAAGTAAGTACTTATTTCATTATATATTTTGGTTCAGAAAAGGGACTATAAATAAGTGTACTTACTTATTATTATTTCCTAGAATGATAAAACTTAACCTGCTCAATAAAAAACTATAGACTAGAGATAAATCAACTAGGATTGAGATTTTCTAGGTAAGGCTAGCATGGCAGACATGCTGCTTTGAGCATCGACGATCGGTGATTTCGCGACAGCATCGATGCTGTATCACGTTTTGGCGACTCTGCGTTCGATCGCAGAATCAAAATCGCGCGTTTTCGATGCTGCATCGACTTTCTGCGTTCGGACGAGGCGGTATCGGAATCGTGCGGTTTGGCGACAGCTGCGATCGCCGATCGTCACGTTTGGCGTGTGCGGTGTGGAATGTTGGTCGCAGCATTTTGCTTCTCGCCGATGCTAAAAGTAGCATGTCTGCTAGAGTCCTTAGAACTTTAAAAAGAGTTCTTTCTTGGTTTCCTTTCTGGTCGGCGCTCGAAGCGACAAGATGTCTGCCGCGTCTGCGTCTTCTTTACAATAAAACCGGTCAAGTGCGAGTCGAACTCGTACGCCGAGGGTTCCCTACCTAGCCATGGTGCCAATTAAGCTAGTCCGCTTAATTGTATGAGCGCCCATACAACTCGGAGGACAATTTTAATTGGCGTCAACTATGTATGTATGGGAACACCCTTTAATTTTCAACTTTTTTAACTTTTTGGAATTTTTCCTTTATTTGTGCTATAAGACCTTGCTTTTTGCCAAATTTCATTATTCTAGGTCAACGGGAACTACCATTTAGGTTTTCGACCCAAAACCTCTAGGGTACTTCCGGTTGACCTAGAATTGTCAATTTTGGTTACAAGCAAGATCTTACAGCACAAGTAAAGGAAAAATTCCGAAAAATAAAAAAGTTGATAATTAAGGTAAGTTTTGGTACTCACAAGTTTTCACGAAAACCTAAATTTGCCTATATCTTTTTATAGTGTTGACTCAGGACCTTGATTTTTATACTCACAATAGGGACTATAGACTTTAGTATATGGTATAAATTTCAACTTGCTAGCTTTACCCGTTCCTGAGATAATCGATGGTGACACACGGACAGACGGACAGACAGACGGACAGACAGACGGACAGACAGACAGACAGACAGACGGACAAGAAAGTGATCTTATAAGGGTTCCTTTTTTACCTTTTAAGGTACGGAACCCTAATAAGAGCAGAATTGATTCGAAACGTAGAAACGTCGTTTATAGACGATATACCTACTGAGGACGATACGTTAAATTGCATAACACTTTACATAATAGTCTAAATATACCTGGGTCAATTTATAGTCAGCAGACATTTCCTTAATAATTTTATGATCTCAAAATAGTATCTTATCCACTTCGATAAAATTCTAGTCGGTCTAGTCTTATCTACTTCCGTCCTGTACAATCTAGACTAGACTTTAGGCTGAGACTCCATTAAAGCGGAGACGAGAGAGGATGTGTTTAAAAAGCTAATAGAAAATGAAAAGATTCAACAAGTACTTTTTTTTGTGTTTATCTTATTTTTCTCATTTTGTTATTTTGCTTTGTTGTATATTGTATTTGTTGAATAAATGTATTTTCTTTCTTTCTTTCTTTCAAAAGCCTTATCAAGATTTACGATTCCGACGGGATTTGAACCCGGATTTAAACAAGCGATCCCCCTCAAGCCGGAGTGCCTTAACCAACTTGGCCACATGTAGCCGAGTTGGTTAAGGCACTCCGGCTACTAAGATTTTCAACCCGATGAATGTGGATTCTGCAGAGTCCACATTCATCGGGTCGAATATCTTGATAAGCTCAATTAAACAGTTAAAGCACTGATTATTATTATAGCGCCTTCTACAGGGTCTCTCTCAAGCACTCCGGCTTGATCGCTTGTGTTGGGTTCGAATCCCGTCGGAATCGTAATTTTTGATAAAACTTTTCATCTTCAATGAAATATTAGGTGTGGTTATCACTATAAAATTATAAACCAATATAATTTCGTTATTCACACATCTCGTGACAGACGAGATGACATGTCGCACCCCTAGATAAAAACTTCGGTAACTCAAAATTTCCCCATATTGGAGTTATTTGCGTTTTCGAATTCCTAAACTGAATATGAATACCCATACGGTGATACAAATGAGTTAATTGAACAAGCGGCCACTTACTCATACGAACTTACTTACTTTAATTGAACAAGCTTGAAAAAGTGTTACCTTCATGAATTACAAAATTACATTTTTCATAGTCCGTCATTGATTTCTAAATCAGTTTTTTGTCATTTCTGAAAAAGTAGGTTTTTCGAGTTACCGGGGTTTTTATATAAGGGTGTGATGTGTGAATAACGAATTCTAAGGTAAAGGCTCCTAATTCCGCGTTATTTTCACCAAAACTAGAAAGGACATTAAAAATTAAGCATTTACAATGCATTTTTGTGAAATTGGCTATTTTTATCAGAAACGTTATTGTTTTTACTCTTGAAATATACAAAAAGTTTGTTGTTTTAAATTTGACTTAGCGTCTAAAATAATTTAAAATGTGAAAAAGTCGGAAGCTCCTAATTCCGATGTAAAAATTCTAATTCCGATGTATTTGGATCCTAATTCCGAGTATACAAAATACAAAGGAGAACGGATGGAAGGAATGATACATGGTGTTCAAAAATTATCACATTTTATTATCAAACAGTACCTATTATTATTACCTATATTTACCTATATTTATATTTACCTATATTATTATTAGTATAGTAAAAATGCACGGTTCTCGTGGGATAAACCAAATAGTAGACCACGCGGGCGAAGCCGCGGGCGTCAACTAGTAATTCTATAAATCATCGGACCTGCTCACAAAATTTCACGAGAATTAGTTGAGAAATGCGACCTGTAGATGAGAACATACAGACGAACAGACATCCGAACAAACGAAAGCAATTTTGTCCAAGCTGAAGTAGAGACGCTGCGCTCGCTTTGCTCGCTCGGTCAATTATGTGAAACTATTGATAGACTTTATTTGTGTAAGTATTAATTTTATTCATAAACGTATCTTACTAAATATCTACATAGGTAGGTACCTACCTACCTACATTGTAATGAAAGTTATTTTTGAGGGTAAATAATAGGATACTGATTATTTGTGTTTTTAAAATCATTCAAACTGAGTGACAAGCTGCGTAAAATAATGAACACTCTGTATGTTACTTGTGTCAATACATCGGAATTAGATTCTATGAGGATCTAATTCCGAGGTAAATACATCGGAATTGAAAATTATCATACCAAACACATTTTCTAATTCCGAGGGTTAAAAAGTAAATGATTTTTCAAAAACACATAAACAATTTAATGCTTCAATGCAATACCTTCAAAAACATGTACAATTCTATTCAAGATTGTATCAAAATACGTCAAGAACTTAATTTTCTTACTACCCAAATTGATAATCTTTGATATGGTATAATTAGTAAATGCGACGTCAAAACGTACCTCGGATTTAGATTTTAATGTGAATTGACATTTTATGTAGTCAAATCCAAAACAACAAGTGCGTAACTACAAAACCAGCTTAAAAAAATTCAAATAACACGAGGTCTACGAAATCGTAATTCCGCGGTATACATCGGAAATTAGGAACCACCTAAAATTTTGGGCAGCTAATGCCGATGTATTTTCAAAACGTATTTTTAACTAATCTATGAAGAAAAATACAGAATTTTTAAGTGATTCCGCTTACAAATATACTCCTTTCAATATTCAAACCTAAAGAAAAACACACATAGTACAAAATTAAAGACAAAATCACTATTTAGTAAACCGTAGTACTCACGTGCACAGGGTCCAAAATGTATGGAGCGACCGTTTGGCACAGCTGCTGGCACGAAACTAACCGATTATTGTAAAAAGTAAACACACTAAAGCACTCCTTTGTTCGCGAAAGCACGACCAGATATATTATTAATTGAGAAATGTATCCTGCAGTTAAAAAGGGTTTGTAAATAGCTTGAAACTAACGATTTTCTATATACCTCGCAATTACCGTCCATTTTCAGAAACCATCGGAGTTAGGAGCCTTTACCTTATTGGTTGTTTATACAACTCCTCTATTCCCGCTTTAGTGGAGTCCAACGGGCGGGTCCAATCTCTTAGGATTGAACCGGCTACCCATTCAGAGGTCATCAGCTACCATCTTAATACTCATTGTTATGCAAATCAGATAAATTGAAACTAATGTATATATTTTAGACTCTAAACTTATGGATATAGAGCTAGAAATAATTTGTATGTGGAATTTTAATATCTTTAGAACTCTTAGTTTAGGGAATAGGGTTGAAAGTTGTTTGGGATGTTAGAAACAGATCTACACGTTATGAGCTTTTAATGGTTAAAGCAAGGTCGCCGTGGTTCATGGGTTTATCTTGCGGCTACTGAAACAAAGCGTTAACGATAATTCGATTACGCTAATCTATTCCGCGAAGCCTTTTGTTTAGACATTATGATCCGGTTCGAAGGACCAAATTGTTACATTATTTTAAGCGTTTTAAAAGTACACAATATTGCATTTATGATTGAAATAAGGATGTTAATTATTGATCTAATAGAGTAATGCAATTGTTGGTATTGTCGCCAACCTAAGGCCTCTATTAATAAACTTGAATTAACTTCTGTCAAAGTTGCGCCACGGATTAAACTATTGCCATCCTTTTTTGTTTATTTGTTTTTATTTATTTATTTACTTATTAATGTTGGCTGAAATTGTCTGAAATAAAATATATTTATTAACTTTATTTTCATTTATTAAAGTATCCACGCACAGTAGACTTCAATCAGCAAATAATTTGTCTCGGGTCTGTCTGTTTTTCTATGTAGGTATTACATACCTATGTATTTACAAAAAATGTTAAATCTCCAGCATTATATTATGTATTTAAGTAGTATTGGGTCACTATACTAATTTTGTGAGTACAGACACACAAACAAACTGCGAACAATGAATAATAGCATGTCTGCAATCGTCTGACTATCTGTGCTTACTCTCGCGAATAAAATTGCCGATTTGGGCAATTAGCTCATTAAGTTGGTTAAAGTTGTTTTGTAAGCTAATGTAAACGTTTATAAGTATCTGGTTATCTGCAAACGATCTGCTGTTTCGATCGCGTTTTACTGGTGTTAAGATTTTTTAACTAAATTGGACCTTAACATTTCATCTTTAGGGCGTTTTTTAGTAATATTCTTCTATATTTTTTAACAGAAAAAAAAATCCGTTCCGTTTTTCATTCTTATTTCAATGGCCTGCTATATTTGCTCCAAATATTGACAAATTTTACAAATATTTTAACAAATTTTACAAATATTTTAACAAATTTTATAAATATTTTATAAAAAATAAAACTTACAAATTATACAGTTTTTACAAATATTTACAAATCATCTTTAGTATTTATTTTTCAATATTATCATCACTTAACTACCTAGGTACCTACTCATATTGTCGTAGCGAATATAGGATTTATAAATACTTAAGTACCATTTTTTATTCACGTTTTATTTAAATTGATTAATCAGTCATGTAATCCATAACGTATTTAAAAAAGGACCTAACATTTTATTAAGTGTCCATCAGTACAATCTCACAATGAAGATAAGCAAAGTACCTATTTCGTGGTGTTGAAATGATAATAACATAATCTGTTTATAATAGTATTCTTCAAACCCAACCCATTCCTATCATCCATCTCAATGCCAAGGCGTAAGAACAATAAAATGAATCGTTTTGTTCTAAAACAATCGAATAATCTAATATCGGATTACTTCCGAAACGGTGTTAGCCTAAATATTCGAGGCGAGGCGATTTTGACCTTTAAACAGGCGGCATAACGTTCAATAGGTCAAGTTTGCAGGCAAGGTCAAAGCTTGGGCAGTTGAGACGTTCTTAGAGAACCAAAATAAAGAGATGTTCTCAAGCTATCGATTTTATTTTGTAATATATATGATCGAAAGCAGATTACAATTACAATCTAAAAGAATATGTCTACCGCACCTCGGGGGTACTTAAGTAGGTACAGCCGTGATCATAACATTTCATTTTATTTTTTCAGAAAACAGTTAAGTATTCAACTATGCAAGGTCGCATCATGTAAAAAGAACGCTGGAAAGAAATTGGAGGGGGTATGTTTGCTTGTGGGTACTTGCCCACGAATTATTTTACATAGGTGACTCAGTATTATTTTTCTTCAATGTGCATAAATTGCCTACTATAGTTATTATATTCAAATCGAGCCGTCTGGAATAGCCGCCCATATATCAAAGAAGAAAGTCTGAACCACGGGTCAAGAGCTTTTACCGGTTAGCAGCTGATTTCTCCTTCACCTTGCAAATGTAGGCCCTTATTCGGAGCTAGATATTTTAGTACCTAATCACAACTATGGCGAAAGCAATAATTTTTAAGAATAATTTTAATTTTTTTTAACCTTTCATCTGTAGCGAAGTTGGAGATAGCAACCTGTCTCATAATTTATGGAATGTCTAAATTTTTCAAAATGTGGGCATGTACCAAATATGTATTTGAACATACTTCAGACCACCCCCTTAGAAATCTTCAAAGATTTTGATCTTGATAGCTCAGTAAATAAATAAATATTGCTGGCTGGACATTTGACACAGCGCCATCCAGCCCCAAACAAAGCAAAGCTTGTACTATGGGAACCAGATAACTGATAGAATACTTAAATAAATGGAGTAGGTAAGTGCTATAAACTTATTTTATAGATAGATAGAATAGGATAGCACGCTAGTATTATCTTATTATCTACTCAATAGTAGGTAGATAATAAGATAATATTACGCAGATAGTGCTACGTTGCAGTTTGTTGTTTTTTTTTTAGTCAAAATAGGCTCACTTATCCCCGAGTAGGTACAGTTGACATCCGTGACAGGGAGAAAAAGAGACCAAATAATCCTGTAAAGTTTTAGTTGCTGGGAAACCCTACTCCGTATGGTTGAGTGTAGGCAAAGGTTGCCTTACGTACCATCTACTTGTTACATCTTTACATACAATGTAGTACATTCTACTACATTGTATACAAAGATTGTAACAAAATATTGAATATCGCTCTCGTCACGTAATGCCGCTATTACGTACTAAGATCATAGGGGACGATGAAATGGTCTTCTGAATCGATTTCTCGCTTGGGCGACTCCTGCGCATCCCGGCGAGCACGAGCAGTGAGTTAGATTCAAGTCACAGATGATAGCGGTTCAGTAAATCCATTTATGTTCATGGCTAATCCAGGTTTTTGGTCAAAGTCAGGCACTAACCAACTCCGTTGACCAAATTTTTTAGTATTTAGGAGAGTTTTTTCTAACGTCAGTACAAAATTGTTGAATGAGCAATAAATTAAATATAATAAAACAAAAAAAGGGGTTAGGTATTTACAGGTATGATAAATTGATCAAAGTCAATAAGTAGACATTTTTCAATAAGACAAATTGAATTAACTTTAAAGCTATAGGCGATGCTACTCCTGTTCCTTCGTGACCAAATACGAATAATCAGATCAACGGCAGGGAAGGTCGCTTGAATTTTGCAAAATCTCGACGCGACGTGACATGAAAAA